>JARPMR010000010.1:7273638-7908638 GCA_029955525.1 Oeneis ivallda | reverse complement strand
TAAAAAACAGTTCTGGGGCACGTATTCACAGAGCAAAGTAATACTCATTTTCTATACCGTAGTAGCGACGACGGTCGACTTTCATGGCTCGTTTTCATTTAAAAGAGGTCACGTCTTTGAAATTGTAACTTTAGTTCGTAATCGTAATTACATATTTACGGTCTAAATAATGGTAACTGAAACGAAAAGTTCGGAAAGTCCCTTAGAGATGACGTATTTTTGTTTTCTCGTTAGGATTAGGAAATTATGTTAAAATCGATTTATACCATAGCTTCTTAATTTTTATTTATGTTTTGTATGTAACAAAAGTAAAGGGAAATAAAAAGGAAAAGAATATTTATTATAATAATAATTGTATTTCGTATCAAGTTATGTGCATACTACTTCTGATTCGTTTTTAACCGACTTCAAAAAAGTTTCAAAAGGTTATCAATCCGTTGGAATATTTATTTTATGTAGGTATGTTCACATACAAATTCAAATTCTTTTTTGTTTGAAAGTGTAGACTGCCCCGGTGGTCCCATTTAAATTTTATCGAAATCGGTTGAGCGGTTTTAAAAAAATCTACAATAAATTAAATACTTTGTATTGGTGCTGGCGTTTAATGTCGGATTTTTAAAATTAATTTTATTACTTACTATCATTTGCGTGCCGAGTGTATCGATGAAATTTAAAAAATCGATATTTATTTCATCATCATCTCAACCGATAGATGTCCACAGCTGTTTATAGAACTCTTGAAATGATCGCCATAGAATACAATCCTGTTTCGCCTGCATCCAGCGGCTTCCAGCGACTCGCCTAAGATCGTACTTCGACCGAGTGACGGTCTACTGCTAAATTTTTACAAGCTTTTATTTAAGTTGCAATGTATGTATGTGTTTCTTGCGAGATGAATTAGAAACACTTCCCGGTTTTCGATGGAGCTGAAAAAATTGTAAATCGGGTGACAATGCAATATTATTGTGGCATGGAGCTGATCTGATGATGGAGACGGAAGGTGGCCATGGGAACTCTGTAGTAAAACGACGTAACCCCATCGAGTTTGGGCTCGTTTGATTCGTCTTGACAAGTACTCGTGTCTTCGATACATAATATCCAGGGTCTGATGATGTAGCTACTAAAAGCTCTAAAAGGAAAAAAAATGTGTGTTTTTTTAAATATAATGTTTAATTTACACTTGTTAATTTTAATTAAAACGAAGCACTAAAAATGATTATATTATGTACCTTCAAATCCATTTTTTCTTTAAATCCAAAAATAAACCAAACAAATTATCGCACTAAATTGTGAGTAATTCGTTCAGAATTTTACTCACATTTTGTTAAAAGACTGAATGAAACTTTCTGAAATTGCCACTTTTTGCGACCATTTAATTTGTTCAGCGGAACGTGAAGAGTCATTAGTATAAAATGCTTGTGTTTACACCGAGCGACCTTCCCTCTTCCGCAGCGGAGCAGACAATAACACCTAGCCCAGTTACCAGCGGTCGGTGCTTGTAATTATGAAAATAAATATTTGTAAATAATGATGCCGAAAAAAAACTTAACCTCAATGAAAAGTTACAGCTTTTCAAAGCGTAATTTAAATTCAGGCGTTTTATCTTAAATCATTATAATTTTAAAATGTTATTTTAAAATATAAAATAATACATTTTGCGATGAAAATTACTTATATGTATGCATAATACAGTGACGGGCAACTATGGAACCCTACACTGTGCGTTGCCTGATACGCAATTGGCCGTTTATTTAAAAAAATATAAAGTGGTTACTACCAACTCACGTCCATTATTCAGAAAAGCACCGTCTGAAAAGCATCGGAATACCAGAATAAATTTTATAAACACATATCAAAAATTCCGAAGCCAGCGGGATTCGAACCCACATCTCTTGGGAAACGCGCCCGAGTGTGTTAGCCACTTACACTATAGCCACGGTCGAACTACACGTCAGCATCGAAATTAGTGATATGTATCTACTTTCTCAGTTTAAGCAACTGCTAGCGACATCTAGTAGCAACACGTTACAGTTATTGATCTACTTTCCAAGACCCCATATTACAATGGAGCTCGTTAGGAACTAGAGATGCCACATTGCTTTTTACTATTTTTATTTTTATTAAAGTGTTTACCTACACTTAAGGAAATATCAGAATAAATTTTATAAACACATATCAAAAATTCCGAAGCCAGCGGGATTCGAACCCACATCTCTTGGGAAACGCGCCCGAGTGTGTTAGCCACTTACACTATAGCCACGGTCGAACTACACGTCAGCATCGAAATTAGTGATATGTATCTACTTTCTCAGTTTAAGCAACTGCTAGCGACATCTAGTAGCAACACGTTACAGTTATTGATCTACTTTCCGAGACCCCATATTACAATGGAGCTCGTTAGGAACTAGAGATGCCACATTGCTTTTTACTATTTTTATTTTTATTAAGTTAATAACTAACACTAATTTCGATGCTGACGTGTAGTTCGACCGTGGCTATAGTGTAAGTGGCTAACACACTCGGGCGCGTTTTCCAAGAGATGTGGGTTCGAATCCCGCTGGCTTCGGAATTTTTGATATGTGTTTATAAAATTTATTCTGATATTTCCTTAAGTGTAGGTAAACACTTTAATAAAAATAAAAATATTAAAAAGCAATGTGGCATCTCTAGTTCCTAACGAGCTCCATTGTAATATGGGGTCTTGGAAAGTAGATCAATAACTGTAACGTGTTGCTACTAGATGTCGCTAGCAGTTGCTTAAACTGAGAAAGTAGATACATATCACTAATTTCGATGCTGACGTGTAGTTCGACCGTGGCTATAGTGTAAGTGGCTAACACACTCGGGCGCGTTTCCCAAGAGATGTGGGTTCGAATCCCGCTGGCTTCGGAATTTTTGATATGTGTTTATAAAATTTATTCTGATATTTCCTTAAGTGTAGTTAAACACTTTAATAAAAATAAAAATAGTAAAAAGCAATGTGGCATCTCTAGTTCCTAACGAGCTCCATTGTAATATGGGGTCTTGGAAAGTAGATCAATAACTGTAACGTGTTGCTACTAGATGTCGCTAGCAGTTGCTTAAACTGAGAAAGTAGATACATATCACTAATTTCGATGCTGACGTGTAGTTCGACCGTGGCTATAGTGTAAGTGGCTAACACACTCGGGCGCGTTTCCCAAGAGATGTGGGTTCGAATCCCGCTGGCTTCGGAATTTTTGATATGTGTTTATAAAATTTATTCTGATATTTCCTTAAGTGTAGGTAAACACTTTAATAAAAATAAAAATAGTAAAAAGCAATGTGGCATCTCTAGTTCCTAACGAGCTCCATTGTAATATGGGGTCTTGGAAAGTAGATCAATAACTGTAACGTGTTGCTACTAGATGTCGCTAGCAGTTGCTTAAACTGAGAAAGTAGATACATATCACTAATTTCGATGCTGACGTGTAGTTCGACCGTGGCTATAGTGTAAGTGGCTAACACACTCGGGCGCGTTTCCCAAGAGATGTGGGTTCGAATCCCGCTGGCTTCGGAATTTTTGATATGTGTTTATAAAATTTATTCTGATATTTCCTTAAGTGTAGGTAAACACTTTAATAAAAATAAAAATAGTAAAAAGCAATGTGGCATCTCTAGTTCCTAACGAGCTCCATTGTAATATGGGGTCTTGGAAAGTAGATCAATAACTGTAACGTGTTGCTACTAGATGTCGCTAGCAGTTGCTTAAACTGAGAAAGTAGATACATATCACTAATTTCGATGCTGACGTGTAGTTCGACCGTGGCTATAGTGTAAGTGGCTAACACACTCGGGCGCGTTTCCCAAGAGATGTGGGTTCGAATCCCGCTGGCTTCGGAATTTTTGATATGTGTTTATAAAATTTATTCTGATATTTCCTTAAGTGTAGGTTAACACTTAAATAAAAATAAAAATAGTAAAAAGCAATGTGGCATCTCTAGTTCCTAACGAGCTCCATTGTAATATGGGGTCTTGGAAAGTAGATCAATAACTGTAACGTGTTGCTACTAGATGTCGCCAGCAGTTGCTTAAACTGAGAAAGTAGATACATATCACTAATTTCGATGCTGACGTTTAGTTCGACCGTGGCTATAGTGTAAGTGGCTAACACACTCGGGCGCGTTTCCCAAGAGATGTGGGTTCGAATCCCGCTGGCTTCGGAATTTTTGATATGTGTTTATAAAATTTATTCTGATATTTCCTTAAGTGTAGGTAAACACTTTAATAAAAATAATAATAGTAAAAAGCAATGTGGCATCTCTAGTTCCTAACGAGCTCCATTGTAATATGGGGTCTTGGAAAGTAGATCAATAACTGTAACGTGTTGCTACTAGATGTCGCTAGCAGTTGCTTAAACTGAGAAAGTAGATACATATCACTAATTTCGATGCTGACGTGTAGTTCGACCGTGGCTATAGTGTAAGTGGCTAACACACTCGGGCGCGTTTCCCAAGAGATGTGGGTTCGAATCCCGCTGGCTTCGGAATTTTTGATATGTGTTTATAAAATTTATTCTGATATTTCCTTAAGTGTAGGTAAACACTTTAATAAAAATAAAAACATCGGAATACGTTTAAACTCTCTTAATCATAAAAGTTCTAAGGAACTAGGTAGGGATACCTACAGCAATAAATCTGAATCTGAGTAGATTTAGCCGTGGTCTATTTGAAAAAAATGAAACTTGAAAATAACGAAAATACCATAATTTTTCGTCGAGAGTCAATACAAACGTATCTTGAAAGAGAACATGATTTAGAAATACTCTCACTCTTGTAACCTGCTTGTATTAGTTTTTAAAATCCCTCGGGAACTTTTTTTTTTCCGGGATAAAAAATAGCCTATGTCACTCTCCAGGTCCTCAGCTATACCCATGCAAAAAATCACGTCGATCCGTAGCCCTGTTGCGGCGTGATTGAAGGACAAACCAACAAACAAACACACTTTCGCATTTATAATATTAGTAAGGATTATCAATCGAATCAAGTCGATAACTTGATCTTTGAATTGTACTCAATTATTATGCTAAATTGATGCCTCAAGAGGTAGCCTCGAAGGTGTTGTGTTGTGTTGAAGTTTTGATCATGACAATATTGCCCTTGACTGCAATCTCACCTGACTGTAAGTGACGATGCAGTCTAAGATGGTAGAGGGCTAAATCGTGTTGAATTATAATTAGGTATGCTTTTGTAGAACTTCCCCTCATTGTGGAAACACTGCATACATAGCATAGTATCTATTATATTGTAAACTTGTTTTGAAAAGAGCAACTGCCGAGTTTCTTGCTGGCTCTTCTCCGCAGGTAGGGCATTCCAGTGGTAGACTCATCGACGATTCAAAAGCACTTGTAAAAAATTTTATTTGAATAAAAAACATTTCTATTCTATTCTATTCTATTCTAACTAATCTCAGCCAAAGCTACCCACCAGACCAGACCAGACCAGAGACATTTTAGAAATTATAAATTTCTAAACTGTCCTGCCGAGTATCGAACCCGAGACCCTCCACTTTAAGACCACAGCGCTCACCAATGCACCAGCAGGTCGTCATACTATAAATAAGAAGTTATCAAAAGGCAAAGTTGTAAGTTATTAAAAAGGCGACATTGTAGACAAAGTTTGATCATTATTCCAAACTCTCGATTTAACTACAGCGCTATAAATAATTAATAATTGCAGTAGTTAAGAAATTTCTTCGTCAAATTATATGAATTTATACTTGACTAAGGGCCGATTTCAAGAATGTTCTTATCAGAGTGTAAATGGCAGATTTTCAATACTAAAACTGTCAGAAGGTCCAATTAATTCCTCGGTTAAACTTCACTTCAAGTTGGTGAAATCAGCACTAAATGTTTTGTTCACAATAATTGCTACAAATAGTTACTAATTTATTCTTCGAATTAAGATTTCAACTAGCTCAAGCCAATACGAAGTTTCGAGACAACATTGATCTAATCTAATCGTGTCTCTGGTTCCACAAACAAGCACAAGGCATCCGTCTGAAATTCGATCTCTCTACAAATTTCTATTTCACTTAGGTCTGATTTGGCAAGAAATCATTTTATTTCTAAGATCAAGTCTTTTTGCTCATTTATTTGTATAAGATTTTCTACTAAAACTAAAACTTCTTTATTGAAACGAAAAAACTGCAAGTCTTTAACGGTCCCATCCGCATGCATCCCGAGAACTGCAATCAATGCGACACCTCTCTCTTCGATTTTATTTGCACTTTTCGTGCTTGGATTGTATATATTATTGTACCCACTGGGTATATGAAGTTTGGGTTGGAGACAGACACCTTGGCAAAATCGCCATAAGTAATATGAGATAAATTCAAGCACGGGCATAGAGCAAGTGAACAGAACTGAAAAGGCAAGGTGCAAAAGTGAAATGCATAGAAAGGGACTCTAGCTTATCTTTTATTGAGGACCTATATTACATTCATTATCACTATCATCCCTAAAACTAAACGACTTACCAGCAGATGTCCATTTTAGGGAAGTTAGACGATTAAGATTTCCAGTGCGATGCCACATAGCCACATGTTTCAGCTTATAATTATATTAAAGTCACATATAGAGCGGACCCTGTTGCGCGTAACGATACGTTTAATGTAAATTAGGTACTAAGTGCCTTTTCTTGTGTATTTTGTCCAACCCATTAAAGTTTAATCGGTGTACTATACATTTGAACGATCAGCGCATGGACTATCTTGAAATACAAACTATTTCTTCTTAAATCACTGTTAAGTAAAGAAGTGACCTGTTGAATTTAGAAAGTAACAAATACATAATTAAAAATAAATATACACACTATTGCACAACGTAAATTTCTTGCAGTCTACCTTTGAACTTGCAACATTCATCAAAGTTTAATATCGTTCTTTTATAAGACCATTTTAACGTAAATATCTAACAATACATGGCACAATATACTTTGAGATTACGAATTGTTTTTTTTTAATTCCTTGACAATAATAATGCTTTCTCCATTAGAAAAATTTAATTTTATTTCTCGATTAGAAAAATTTAATATTATTTTGGAATTAATTTCTAACTTGGTTATCATCACAAGTATCTAAATAACCCTTTATAATTTGTCTTAATCTTTTGCTAAGTAAAAGTAGAGACATAGCGAGGCCATAATAATTATTCTGAAAATTCACTCTAGATAGGACCCAGTTGCGTCTAATGACACGGTTAATGTAAATGACGAACTAAGTGGCTTTCTTCCTTTTATCCCGTCCAATCCATTAAAGTTTTATCGTTTTTGTAAAATTTTCACATAAAACGGGAAAAGTTTGACAGTGACGGTGAGAATACTATGTACTACTTAACAATTTAGATGATAAAAAATGGGACTCTAGTCTAGAGTGCTTAGCTGCTGAAACTATGGCCCTCATCATCATCATCATCATCATCATCAACCCACACGCCCTTGAGTATATTTTGGAGAACTCTCAGGCGTGCAGGTTTCCTCATGATGTTTACCTTCACCGTTGAAGCGTGTGATATTTAATTGCTTAAACGCACATAACTCAGAAAAGTCAGAGGTACGTGCCGGGGGTATCGAACCTGCGACCCCCCCCCCCCCCCGAATAAGAGAAAAAGTGAAACTGTGGCCTTACTGCTAACTCATAAGCTCTGAACACTAGCTCAAACAGAAAATTTGATCAGAGACTAATATGAGTATATAAATAAAATATGTTTATGTAAATATATTATGTTAATAAAAACATAATATAATGTTTATATACATAAATATATTTAGATATACCCATATGTTTGTCTAAATTTTAAACACAAAATACTTTAAAATTTTCCACTAAGATGCATTTACTTCGAGCATTAATGTACCTTTTGTTTCCGAATGGAAAGTTTCAGATTCTTTTTGCACGAAAAAACCTTATTCACTTTCAAACAAATTCGAGTAATTTGTTAAAATATTTCGCCAGTGCCTACGCCAAATATTGAACAATTGCCCTTTGGACATTTGGACAAATTACAGGGCGGACACTACGTCGGCACATTTTCTTTTCAAAGGGAAAACAAATGAAACGCCTGTCATTATGTCGATTTATTACAAGACGCGAAATGAATAGGAATTACGTTCACAAGTACCTAAGTAAGTAAGAGCGAAGAATGACCAGGGGAGTGGAAGATGATAGAGGAGCTCTTAGCAGGATGCCATACATAACTCAGAGATTCTATGATAACGAAATGTAAGAGACTGATCGGTACCCGTTCTCACCAACTATTTCTAAATCATCCCCTAAGTAGTAGCCCCTTTACGTAGGTAGCCCCAAAATATAATCCCTTATCTAATACCAAATTCATCTTTAGGTGTTCCCTAAGGGTTCTTGAAAACGTCATCTTAGGTAGTCCATAAAAATTATGACACGGGAAAACGGGCATAGTATAGCAGGGACAAACAGGTTGACGAAGATGAAATAAGTAGCAGTATGTAGAAAATTTTAAAGTTATACCTATATTGACAGTGCCTAGAACCTTCGAGAGCCTCAAGAGAGAAGAGCCTCAATAGCCCAACGGTTAAAGACTGAAAACTGAAAAATCGATGGTTCAATCCCCCTACCTTGCATTATTATCATCTCACTCCCAGCACAAGCTTTATTAGTTTATTATTATTATTTGCTTATTTAGAGGGAAGAGGAAGAATTAGTCTATTTAAGCATGCCGCTTTACATAATATTTGAGAATAGGATAAGACGCAATTAACATTCAGTCTGACTATTATTATTATTAAAGATTGAAAGCTACGGGCGTCTGGCACTGAGAAATTAATAGGTCGGAAGGTTGTGGAAGATAAGACATAATCAATTGGCGCTCCGGGCTTTAAATTAACCAAGTACGAGAAATCCTATTAAAGTAGAGTCAGATCAGTTATAAAAAGCTAACTCCTAAATGCACCCAATAAAAATCCAATTTGATTCCTTTTCAATTAATATTAACCAATCTAAATATACCAATTTCACCAATGGCGACTAATAATTATTATAGTTAGCGATATAACTCAGGAAGAGCGAGCGAGTTAGGAACTTTGCAGATACTTCAAACTGTTTTTTACCTGATCAAACGAATAAAAGAAGTATAGCGTTCTCGTCAAAACGATGGAATTTTAATTTAAAAACCGACATTTCCATTTTAAACTAAAGTAAGAAAACTCGTCAAGTTATAACAAGTTTACCAACAGAGTAACTTTGACCGACAGTATCGCATATTACGTAGAATATGTTGTGTAATATGTATTATGTTCCTGTTTTACAATAAAGTATAAGTATACTTAAATATTTCATTTCACTTCGTTCAATTCGAGTTCTTTAGAAATTCACCTCGAGTAATTTGAGAGTACTCAGCTGATTCACAATATTCGTAAAAGCTTGTCAAAATCTGTTTGATTTGAGAATATTTCAAGTATGAATGGCGCGTGAAAAATTGTCATGTTCAAAAATTTAGAAGATCAAAGAGTTCAAAAATCAAAGAAAGTTCATTGGGAATACTTTGCAGAACCTATTTAATGACATTCTTTTTGGCATCATCAACGTTTTCAGAGCAACACTTAAAAGAGAAACTACAAAATAAGACGTAAACTGTTCGCTTTATTTCGAGAGGTAAACGTGTTGCGAACATCTAATTGTCGTAGTTATTTCGTTCCTTCATTCATTCATAATTGAAACATGTCTCGCAAATGTAAGTGACGGTAGCAGAGTCTGTTTATAACGAATTACGAGTGACTGTGTAAGCGACGTATGTAAAACTTAAGTTTAGGCTTATTCCTCACTCATCTACGATTTTATACATTTTCGCTGTTTATTTTTATTTATTTACTAGTTAATGCCCTCGACTTTGTCTGCGTGGATTAATTAGTTATTAAAAATCCCGTGGGAACTCTTTGATTTCCGGGATAAAAGTAGCCTTTGTCACTCTCCCGGTCCTCAACAATATCCATGAAAAAAATCGCGTCGATCCGTAGGTCTCTTGCGGGGTGATTAAAGAACAGACCAATAAACCAACAAACAAACATATTTTCATATTTATAATATTAGTAAAGATTCCTACGTCCACAAAATCAATGATAACATAATAACAGTTTTTTAACAATTTTGGATTACTAATCCAATATTATAACCATTAAAAATCTTGAAAAGTACTTGTTTCTCTTTATATCACATTCGTTTTGAATTATTTCTTTCAGATAATTAGGAAAGATTTTATATAAATTATCCCTTAAGGAAGTAAATTGTTATATGTATTTAAATTATTTATGTATCTAAATTTATTTATGTATGTTTACTTTGGTTAACAGCAACTGGTGAAAAAATTTTATTAGACATACGCTACTACTGCAAAACTATAATATAATAATTATGTTATGATCTAAGATTCAGATGAAGGCTAACCAACGCGGTTGCATACAGCATATCTCTACACCGCAGACCGCTAAAAGGACTATGGGCGGAATCGTCCCCACCTATCAACAAGAATTAAATGTAGCGCAATTGATAGACCTTGGCAAGATGATATTTTTTTACTATGGCGACGATGCCCAAATGCATGGGGTTCTCATTGTATCTTACGTTCAAAAAAATATTTCGTTGACGTATTATTGATGACTAATTCCAAAATACCTACTCATTTATCTATTTATCTACTCCCATGCTATAAATCCTCTTTAATAGATTCTGAAACAGTTAGCTTATTGCCAACATTAAAACACCCAATGTCATAATAACCATTATATCATTCAAAAGTATGATATAACGTTGTACTGAATTTCATTATAACACACCTTTTTTTTTCGATCCCTTCTGCAAAAAGGTTTCTCAACAGACAGCCACATTCTTACTGCTCGATGCGTGATAACTGTATGAATTTCAAAAAAAGAACGTCTGACTGAATTTCAAAAGTAGTACATTTAAAACACCTAATAGAGGAAAGTGTACCTTTTTAAAAACCCCGTAAAAAAACCTAGGTTATTCTAATCTCCGCCCGTACGTTCGCCCGCCACAGTGTTATTTCTTGTTATTTCTTTTGTCATCGGTGTTTACTTTTTATCTACAACCCCTGCTTGTTTACTGGACTGATTGATAGCTTTTCTATTGACCCTGGCACGATAAAGGACTTTTTGATAACTGGATTGGATACTGTGTAATATGGAAACCGGACGGCGGTGTATAATGTGTCCGCGATCTGTCTTGCGACAAAGGCGGCACATTCTACAAGAGGCGTTAGCTGAAACTGAACCTGAATTAGTTAACTATATTTCACAAAATAATTAATAGATACTGTTTTTGTAGTAATACTTTGTAACAGAGTAGAAGTAGTTATTTTTACTGTTATATGATTTTTATACGATAAAATATAGAAAATATAACAAAAATAAATCAATTTCAAACAAAATTTTTTTTTTTTTTTAGAAGAACCCCATCGATTTTGAAGCTGAAACCAACTATTTACGTCTATTTGGATCCAAATGAACATATTAACATAAATCCGGTGACTGTTGGAGGGTGGGGACGGGGTCCATACAAAATTGCCCATGGTCCTTTATGGCTCGTTAGATGTAAAATGGATTAATAATAATTAATATAGGTACAATACGTGAAACTGTATGAACCATAATAGTAGGTGAAGTAGGTACCTACTGCTGTCATCCACATCAACCCTTCACTGCTTGGCACAGGTTTCCTCTTCTCCTCCTGTGTTGGTTAAGGTGCTGGTATGGCGATTCCAACCGTATCGGGAGGAGTAGTGTTGTAAGTCCTTCCAGAATGGGGCGAAAAATCTCAAGCGAGTCAGTGAAAGCCGCTGGGTACAGGAGGCACAAGATCGTATTCTGTGGCGATTCTTTCAAGAGACCATATCCAGTAGTCGATCACTCGGTTGAAAGGATGATGATGAACATAGTGTAAAGTGACTCAAGGTAGGTGGGGCCTTTGGTACAGTATAGTAAAGTTCTTAAGGATTTATTTCCTACTACCATTTCGGGTTACAAAAGACTTTTGTCTTTAGACTTCTCTGGTTAAGGGCCGCCACTTCCTTAACACTCTACAGTCTTACACTCTTTTGCGTTTATCTGGGAAATTATAACTGCATCATACTGCATCAAGTGAAATAAATTGCTTTTAAAATACTAACCTATTTATTAAAATTGTCTAGCGCACTAAAAATTCTATATTCTTTTCGTGTTTGGCCTGTTAGGTGCAGGTGGCGCTGATTGTGCAAGACCGCCCTTGTACCCGCGCCGCTTTGTTATTTCACTCAACAGCTCGATTTGCATGAAAAACCCACTATTCTCTAAGAGTTTTGGGTTGGCACTTGGCAATGCAATTAGTTTTAAGTTTGCATACAAATATGGTTTAAGTTTATTGAATTTAAGGGATCGAAAATTAATTTCAACATACTTTCCAATAATATTAACTGTAGACTTATGATTACAACTAACATAACAGAAGTCTGTAAATCATCATTATTCAAGTTTACAAAGACGACCCGATGCGATCGATAATATCATTTTAACCCCGAACAGTAAAAGAGGGGTGTTATAAGTTCAACCACATTGTCTGTGTGTATCTATCTTTCTGTCTGTGCAGACATCGCATGGATCAAACGTTTAGCTGTGTTGACTCTAAGCTATATTATTATTTACTAGCTGATGCCCGCGACTTCGTCCGCCTGGATTTAGTTTTTAAAATCCCTCGGGAACTCTTTGATTTCTGGGCTAAAAATTAGCCTATGTCACTCTCCAGGTCCTCAACTATACCCATGCAAAAACACATTGATCCGTAGCCCTGTTGCGGCGTGATTGAAGGACAAACCAACAAACAAACACACTTTCGCATTCATAATATTAGTAAGGATGATTAAAATCTGTGTAAGCTTTTAAAGACTATCAGCTCAATTTTTCAGTCGGTGTAGAGATCTGAGTCATTTATTTGCCATTTATTTTACTTCCGTCTATCTAATCAACTTAAATCTCAACGACACTGGAACTTTTATATGGTGACCTTGACCTGATGCTGTAACGCAGTTTGCGAATCACCCAACACCTGACAAATTACATGTTGTTGGAATGAATTGATTTAATCCTAATGAGTAGTTGGCTTGTAGACAGTAACATTTCTGGTTCTGACGATGAAGCAGATGTTGGACAAGGAAGATGATGGAGATTTGATTGAGAAAATGAAGAATTTTGGGTATATCATTCATAGGCCGACTATGGATTCCACATCGGGGTAGATTTATACTTATTTAAATACTTGTATTGTAAAACTACAAAGAAAATGTAATTAGAAGCCTCAAGAGCACAAGCCTGCGACATAAAGATCGTTCAGCCCGGCTGACTCAGCCTGTTAATCAACTCTCAGCTGTTAAACGGTTAATAGAATCGGAAAACCATCACCGAACCATCTCCACGGATTAAAGGTAGAGCTAATAGAATTATTTTCCTGATTCGCGTTCCACGGGAGTTTATATCGTAACAAAATTATGGTTGAAAATAGCTCTTTTAATCTGTAATAAAAAAATGTTGAATCTCGTGGAACACTCGGTTGGAATGAAGTTCCTTCTAATAATAAATTAATAATAAAAATAAATAAAGTGGACATCACCATTCCACATGACGGGAACCTCGTGAGAGCGGAGACAGAGAAAAAACGAAAGTATCTAGACCTGGCTCACGAGGTTACTGGCATGTGGCATGTGGAGTCCACTGAAATCATCCCAATCGTCATTTCTGCGAATGGGTTGATCCCAGTCAGCCTCGCTCACCATCTGAGGCGACTGGGGTTCCGTGGCAGTTCGCTCGCGGCCAAGATGCAGAAAGCGGTCTTGCTAGACTCGGCTAGGATAGTCCGTCGGTTTCTCAGCCTGTTGCCCTGACCCCCGGCCGTCTGGTCTCCCCTGCCGGGGCGTAATCCTCCGCCCGCTACAAAGTATTTATTTATGTGTATATATTTATGTTTATAATATATAACTTTTTGGCCCTATATCTATTTATTTTGTATGCGGGTGTGAGAGTCATAATATATAGAGAAATAAATAAAATAAAAAATAATAATCTGAAGTCAGAATTCGTACCCTCGAACCGATAGTAGCATCCCTACATATTAGTCGGCCTAATGTGTGCGTGAGTGTAAATTACTTTAATTTTTTACCAGATATTATTATTAAATTATATAAATATTAATAAATTAATAATTAAAATAAAATAAAAAATAATAATCTGAAGTCATGATTCGAACCGATAGTTTTTTTTTTATTGAGTAATAAAAATTTACAAAAAAAAACTTACAAAAAAAGTAGCCATCCTCATGAAACATAAGTGTTTATGTGAGGATTATGTGAGGATGGCGATGGTTTCACTCCATCTTTTTACCGCTGCGCCATCAAAGCATTGACGGAAAGTGTATAATAAACGAACGCAACAAGGGCCGTGACGGAAAATTCTTACGCCTAGCAACAAGGGTCGTGACGGAAATTATTACACATTTTTTTGTCTAGCATCCGTCAAACCGTCCGAAAAGGAACTTCGTTCTAAAAATCTGTTTTTTTAAAAGTTTTTTTTTATAGATATATGAGATCGAGGAGGAGGAGACATTTTTGGAATTTAGAATTTTTAAGGGTGTAAAAACTAAAAAGTGTTTTGTCCCGAAATCGGGTTAAAAGACATTGACCACTCAGAGAATGTATGATAAGCCATAGAACTATTGAAAGGTATAGATATAGGTTGTGTATTTCGATGTGGCGTACGGGATCCATACTAAAACAGAATGTTTTCATTTATTTCGTTTCCATCTTCATCCTAATTAAATTCCATTTCAACCACAAGCCCTCAATTTAAATGACAAAGTGAAGAACTGTTTGTATAAAACAGTCACAAACAGAACTGTATGTTAAGAAGAAAATTATCATTACGTTTTGTAACAGGCAAGGGATAATAGTACAGTGCTTTTTCGTCTTCTAGTTGCCTTTTCAAGATACATTTTAACTAAAAATACTTTTAAAGGTTGTTGGAATCAGTATTTTCAAGCTGTAGGTAATCATCGCAGAGTACGTAGTTGTCTTCGTTGTCATGCTCCGAAAATCAAAGATTTCCCGAGGGACGGAGTCGCGGGCATCAGCTAGTCTAAATATATAAAAGGAAAAGGTCTATCAACTTACTACTATCAGGACTGACTGATCTATCAACGCACAGCTCAAACCACTGGATGGATTGGGCTGAAATTTTGCATCGAGATAGCTCGTAGGCAACTGCTAAGAAAGAATTGTTGAAAATTCAACCTTTAAGGGGGTAAATTAGGGGTTTGAAAAATCGAACTTAACGTGAGCGAAACTGCGGGCAAAAGCTAGTTAATCTATAAAATCACTTACAAACTCAACTTTATGACATCCATAAGCCAGTTGAACCTATTAGACTAAATTCACTAAAACATTTACCCGCGCCTTGGTTCTCGTTAGATTTAAAGAATCGAATTCTTAAGAAAGCCTTAGTGGAATAATAATGCGCCTTGTTATAATTTAATAAATAAAACTCAAGGTACAACTTGCCATACACTGCCGCGTCTCCAGTAGGTATTGTAACAAATTCAGTTTTTCCTTGTTTATCATATAACTAGCTGATGCCCGCGACTTCGTCCGCGTGGATTTAATTTTTAAAATCTAAATCTAAAGCTTTGGCAAGACATACCAAATGACAGCTTTTCAGTGCCAATAGTTTCTGCGCTAGACCACGGACAGACGGACAGGCGGATAGACGGACGGACTTGGTGAAACTATAATGGTTCCTTGTAGTTTTACTACGGAACCCTAAAAAGGTCACAATTCACAGCTTTTGTCTTTCAGAAGTGCCCATTCAAAAGCAAAGGAAAATCTGAAAGCAAATGATTCCAACCCTCGCCTCACAACTGTAACGGAATACCTTCACGCCAGCGCTCACCCGACTCCCACGCCATAATTTATCTATGTTGGACCGACAGAAGGACAGGGAGCTATTGTTTCTGCCTCTGTGTCCGCCGCTATATTGGTTTATTGTTTTATTCCTTCGACTTTTATTAATAGATTTTCTAACAATACGCTGATGCCCGCGACTTCGTCCGCGTGGAATCCTGAGAAAAGTAAAAATACGATAAAATAAACATAAAAAGTATCCTATACTTTTTACCTGTCTAGGATGGTAGCAGAATAACTTGCAATAGGTAAGGCGGTATACATTCAACCCATACCCCTAATCTGTTTCTACACACCATCGTGCCGGAACGCTAAATGGTTTGACTGTAGGGTGGTAAATAGCCACGGTCATAGCTTTCTACCAGACCAGACCAGGGACAATTCCCAAATTGACCCCTCCGGGAATAGAACCCACGACCTCCCAGTTATAAGACCACAGCGCTCACCACTGCGCCAGGTAGATCGTCAAAAAAACTTTCGTGTGAAAGTGTCGTTTGTTATTTATCTAAGCATCAGAGTGGACGATACCCTAAAGAAGAGTATAGTAGACATCGACATCTAATTTTCATTAATTTATCTGTATTAAGGCAGAACACGAACATCGGACTCTGTAAATGGAAACACTTTGGTACCCTCGTCAATCCGTTGCGGGGATATTACTGTATGCTTAACGTCACGTTTTTCTTTCTATGTGATTTCAGTTGGTTTAATACTCAAATGATTTTCATGATCGATAACAAGGGTGGAATATTAATATGGAAAAATAGTTATATATTGATTGTATATTGTGATTACAGAATACACCTATGTTTGAAGTGAAAACTTCTTCTGAAACGTTTTCTATTAGGCGCACTAAGCAATTTTTGTCAGTCAAAAATCTTATGGCTTTACGTCACCCTATACTTAATTTTATTTATTTTATTTATTTGTACATAAAAGTTTACAGACAAAAAATACTTATAGCTAGCATCAGAACCACTCGGGTTTGTAATATATGCTAACAAAGAGTTAATCTAGAAGCCTCAATGGCGCAATGGTTAAAGGTGCAGACTGATAACTGAAAGGTCGATGGGTCAATCCCCACCCATTGAACTTTTATCGTATCTACTTCTAACACAAGCTTTAAGTACCGACAAGCGAAATAATAATGAACTTTAGCATAGCTGAAGTTCTTCTTTTTTAAGTTATTGAAAAACTAGCTGATGCCCGCGACTTCGTCCACGTAGATTTAGTTTTAGAAATCTGTGGTCGGCAATGTATATGATTGGTGGCGAAGTGGAGTGGAGGAAAAGACGTAGCGGTCGTGCAATAATGTTTTATTCTTGGTTAATAATAATTATACAGTATACAGTAAATCCTAAGACGACTTAATACAGAGTAATAGGTTTTCAGAAACCTCTGTCCCATCGAGGTGGAAGCAGAGTTTCGTGCCACTTCTTACTCTACTCTGTGTACTGCAGGAATCGCTTTCAATGCAGCCCCAACTTCCAACACGGTGGAACTTGGAAGCAGCATTTGCCACGAGATCGCAGTAGTGCGAAAAGAAAAGAATTGAATGAATTTTACATGGGTCGGTCGGCCTATATATGGTCTGGACACCGTACCTATCAAACCGCGAGTTAACATTCATGCGGCGCCGTCTAGTTTGCGGGTTGTTTACTACAGTCGCTAGTCGTAGTGAATTGCTTCTGACAATAATAATTGTGTAAATGAAATAATGAATGAAGTGAAATAGTGTGCGAATGACGAATGTAGCCCACAAAAGTAGCCTATGTCACTCTCCAGGTCCTCAACTATGCAAAACCCATGCAAAAAATCACGTCGATCCGCAGCTTTGTTGCGGCGTGATTGAAGGACAAACCAACAAACCAACAAACACACTTTCGCATTTATAATATTAGTATGATAGCAGTTTTCAATAAAACACCTACTGCGCATCTACTATCTTCGATACAATTCTATACGATACAATACGAATAACAGGTGTGATTATTTTCACCCTTAAAGCTATAACGAGGACTTGAAATGATCCTCGGTATATTGATTACCCGATATCCTCTCGACTCGAGGGGCGATAGAGTCGAACTTTTGAAAGCTTCGCATACAATACGGTCGGCGCGGTGCTGAAGCGCTTTAGATCACTCTTTGTTTTAATATTTAGGCAAATATTTAGTCCAGCGATAAGTACACTTGTGGATGCCCCTTTAATGTTACAGCCATCAGGTAACAACCTACATTACGAACAACTGAAAACAAAATATAAAGAATAAATTACTGATATTTACAAAAATAATCTGCTTCTTCTTCGTACAAAAGTCTCCTCTATGGACTTCCACAGGCTTCGGTCTTGCGCCGCCTGAATCCAGCGGCCCCTGCGACTCATTTTGATGTCGTCGGTCCACCTGGCTGCACTGCGCCTTCCGGTGCGGGGTCGCCACTCCAGCACCTTGGGACAAAAATAATATTTAGAGGAAATAATATGATATTTTTAATTCTTTAAGCAAAAGCCTAAAATTAAAGAAAAATAATTGACTTCGATTTAAAATATTACAATGATTATTATTTATTATTATATTGGAACTGAAAAATATTCACTTATTATGTTAATCTATTAGGGTATGTATGTAGGTATGTAGGATTGTAATTTGTAATAATAAGTTTTATTTGCTTACATTTACTTCAGCTTAGGGAACAGTATAGTTTTCATCAAAATCGGTTCAGTAGTTTGCACGATATGCACACTTTTTCCCTTTTCAGTTAATCTTTATTTCGGTTTATTGAAGTCGGTTTAATTTTTCCTAAATTATAGCTTGTTACTTAAGACTGTGCCGAGCGAAATGTGCCAAACAGGCAGTCACAGTTAAGTTGATAAAATCAACAGCATTTGTTCAATACATCTATATTATATACATTAACCATAACGAAGAATGCGTTAACAATTACACCGTGGAAAAAACTTAAAATGATTAATATTTTAGCCTACAAAATTACATAAAGTTGGATGAAAACTGCAAAAACGTATGCTGGCGTTAAGCGATTATTTATCTTATAATAATAGAAATCTAACGTAATTTTCAGTTCAAACAAAGCATGAATATTTATATTATAATATATCCGTCTCAAATATTTAAATTACTGTATGACCATTAAGATACATATGATATCAAAAAGCACTTCAAATCTGCCATACATTTTTGTATGGCGGCCACGCGCCGGTTTAAATACGCGTCGTTCGTGCTCTGTGATTCAGTCGTCCACGAGTGTTCAGAGTGAGTCCACGTCACTTTGCAGAACAACCCACCGATCGCGTCTCGATCGTAATCTCGTGTACGTCTATCGACAAAACGATGTAAGTATTTTTTGTGAAAAAACACAAAAATTCGTATATCGCGTATGCTGTTGAATCTATTGACAATAGAGCAAAGTAATGTACTACAAGTTTTATAGAGGACATCAATATCTACAAAAAAGTCGGCAATACCATAAATCTAACTATTACAGATATGTCACAATAACTATATATTCGCCCTATAGTGAATAAGAATACGCTAGTGTCCGTATATCTGTCTGTTCCCTCGTAGCTCCCTAACGAATACACCGATTTTGATGCTGTTTTTTTTATATTTGAAAGACGTGATTGAGATGGATCTTAGCTATGATTTACGAAAATCTGCTTAGGCGTTTGAAGAAGATGAAGCTCATTTCCTACTTGTCCCCGCCATATTGATTTTTTTTGTTAATGGACTGATTTCGTTCAAAATCGATATTTAGGCTTCTCTGGGGTCAAGAAAGAGGAAATCGATGTCAAAATTTAAAAAGTCACCGCCATATTGGAATTCTTTGTTATTGGACCGATTTCGTTCAAAATCGATTTTTAGGCTTCCCTGGGGTCAAGGAAGAGGAAATGGTTGCCAAAATTGTAAAAAGTGCCGGCCATATTGAAATTCTATATTATTGGACCGATTACGTTCAAAATCGATATCTAAGGTGCCCTAGGGTCAAGAAAGAGGAAATGGTTGTCAAAATTTTAAAAAGTCCCCGCCATATCGAAATCCTTTGTTATTGAACCGATTTCGTTCAAAATCGATATTTAGGCTTCTCTGGGGTCAAGTAAGAGGAACTGATTGACAAAATTTTAAAAAATGACCGCCATATTGAAATTCTTTGTTATTGGACCGATTTATTATTATTTATAATATTATTATTGGCCCAATAACAAAGAATTTCAATATGGCGGTGACTTTTTAAATTTTGGCATCGATTGCCTCTTTCTTGACCTAAGGGAAGTCTAAAATCTAAATATCGATTTTGAACGAAATCGGTCCAAAAACAAAGAATTTCAATATGGAGGTCACTTTTTAAATTTTGGCATCTATTTCCTCTTTTTTTTACCCAAGGGAAGCCTAAATATTGATTTTGAATGAAATCGGTCCAATAACAAAGAATTTCAATATGGAGGTCACTTTTTAAATTTTGGCATCTATTTCCTCTTTTTTTTTACCCAAGGGAAGCCTAAATATTGATTTTGAATGAAATCGGTCCAATAACAAATAATTTCAATATGGCAGTCACTTTTTAAAATTTTGCCATTTATTTCCTCTTTCTTGACCAAAGGGAAGCTTAAATATCGAATTTGAACGAAATCGGTCCAATAACAAAGAATTTCAATATGGTGGTCCCTTTTAAAATTTTAGCATCTATTTCCTCTTTCTTGACCCAAGGGAAGCCTAAATATCGAATTTGAAAGAAAGCGGTCCAATAACGAAGAATTTCAATATGGCGGTGACCTTTTAAAATTTTGCCATTTATTTCCTCTTTCTTGACCCAAGGGAAGCCTAAATATCGAATTTGACATGAATTGAATTGTAGTACGTTTTGTGGAAATGTCATATTCTATTCTAACAAAGATGCACGGGTTAAATCAGCTTGCCATCCAGCTGCCCACAAGATAGTATAAAAACTTATTACAATGTAATAGCTACTTATTAATATTGTAAAATGATTATTTTGAAAAGAGCAACTGCTGAGTTTCTTGCCGGCTCTTCTCAGCAGAATCCGCTTTCCGAACCGGTGGTAGAATCTTGACGTGTCATAAGAGCCACAGGTTGGCCTACATGAAATAAATAATTTTGAATTTTGAATTTTGAACGAAATCAGTCCAATAACAAAGAATTTCAATATGGTGGTCACTTTTAAAATTTTAGCATCTATTTTCTCTTTCTTGACCCAAGCGAAGCCTAAATATCGAATTTGAAAGAAAGCGGTCCAATAACGAAGAATTTCAATATGGCGGTGACCTTTTAAAATTTTGCCATTTATTTCCTCTTTCTTGACCCAAGGGAAGCCTAAATATCGAATTTGAACGAAATCGGTCCAATAACAAAGAATTTCAATATGGCGGTCACTTTTAAAATTTTTGCATCTATTTCCTCTTTCTTGACCCAAGGGAAGCCTAAATATCGAATTTGAACGAAATCGGTCCAATAACAAAGAATTTCAATATGGCGGTCACTTTTAAAATTTTAGCATCTATTTCCTCTTTCTTGACCTAAGGGAAGCCTAAATATCGATTTTGAACGAAATCGGTCCAATAACAAAGAATTTATAAACTACACTGCGAGACGTCTGTCGCCAGCTGAAGAACTAAGGGATTTAGGGATAGAAACGGCCCCGAGAAACTATGCACAATCTGAAGACGCTCGACTGCCTCAATCTTCTGCTCCCTCTAGCCTGATTTCGCGATATTCACTTGGAGGCGGTGGGATTGCAGAGGCCGCGCAACAGGCTTCGCGAGCAGTTCAAGAAGCCAAAACGGCACTCGAAGACCACAGTGCTGGAAGCGTTATAAAGGAAGTTAGAGAGCTGGTGGTCGACCGGTTGCACTTGCTACAGGAGCTCGTATATCGCTTGGCGGACTCACGAGCCAGATTGGCCATAGAGCTGGAGCGTACTAAAAGCCGGGAAGCCAAAAGCTATGAAATGGCAGCCAGACGACATGCACAGTCTCTGCAAACTATTATGGCTGAATATCAAAAGTTAGATAACCGGATAGAAAAGACTCATAGTGAGATTAAAGCAGTGCGACTGATTGTAGGGAGTGAGATAACTGGACCCATTGATGATATACAAAAAAATATACAAAAGTTGCAAATCTCCCAACAGCAGTCCACAGCGCCCGGACAAAATTTTCAAAACACTGATCTGAGAGAACCTTTGCAACAACTAAAGAGGGAAGTTGCAGCCCTCAGAGATGAAACAAAGGGAAAGAAAAATATTGATCCCATAAAAACCTATGCGGAAATAGTAAGTAATCCGGGGCATACAGTGATTGTTACATCAAAAGATCCTCGTCACACAGCTGACGAAGTCCTAAAAAACATCGAAAAGGCCGTAAAACCTCGCCAGGAAGGCTTGTGCATAGACCGATGTAGGAAAGCACGAAACGGGAAAGTTGTCATAGGATGCAAAGTAAAAGAAGACGCTGATAAAATTGCGAACACCTTACGCAGTCTTGAGTACACGGTGGAAGAACCGCAAAACAAAAACCCACTCATAGAACTCCAGAATGTCCTCTCCTATAACGACGATAACGAAATAATAGAGTCGCTGAAGAAACAAAATCCTTGCGTGACCCAAGGATTGA
This sequence comes from Oeneis ivallda, assembly GCA_029955525.1. Taxonomy (NCBI): domain Eukaryota; kingdom Metazoa; phylum Arthropoda; class Insecta; order Lepidoptera; family Nymphalidae; genus Oeneis; species Oeneis ivallda. The sequence continues at coordinate 7,886,013 of JARPMR010000010.1, read as the reverse complement.
ACATGGAAAACGAGACAATTCACATTAAATACCGGAGACGTGCACGGAACCCCCATGAATCGCACATAACAGTTGAGGTTTCACCAGTCATATGGAAGCGACTGACCCAACAGCAGACAGTCTATATAGGTTTACAACGAGTTAGGGCGCAAGATCGTTCACCACTTGTACAGTGCTCAAAATGTTTAGGATACGGCCACACACGGAAATTATGCACTATCGAAAAAGAATTATGTGCATACTGTAGTGGTGAACACCGAAGAGCTGATTGCAGTCACAGTAAAGATGGCGTCGCACCCAAATGTGTTAACTGCATCCGCGATGGTTGTCCTGAATGGGAATGCGGACACACCGCCTTCAATAGCTTATGCCCAGTACGATGTAAGTGGGACTCAATTGCACGCTCTAGAATCACATACTGCTGAAGTTGTCTCTCTTGAACCAATGCTTATCTTACAAGCAAATCTTGGAAGGGGCAAATTAGCAACTGTGGAAATTTTAACCGAGGGATTAAAGCGTAATGCTACAGCACTTCTCCTATCAGAACCATATGTAGGATCGATCGGCCACTTACAAGCGCCACATCCAACAAGAATTGTCCAAAACAATAGTCAGACAGGACCTAATAAAGCTGCAATAGCAATAATTGATCAAACCGCAACATTGATAATCGACCCACAACTACAGAGACCAAATATAGCAGTAGCTATATTGAAATACTAGTAGGGCGCGTGGGTGCGCGGCCCGCAAGCGGACCGCGGTTTTTCTATCGTCAAGTGGACTTTCAGGTCCTGATCATTTTCTATCAAATAACCACTCTTCCATCTTTTATACTCTCCGAGATAGATGCCTATGAAATTGGTATGGCCGCCATCTTGAATCCGCCGTTTTGAATTTTTTTCAGCTCATTACCAATTGGATGAGGTTTCGAGTATTTTTTGTTTGAGCACCTCCCACCTATCTTCAATACCCTGCCCGTGCTCCTCACCCACCTTCCAAACCCTCGATCATCATATCTCATCATTTGTCAGAATGAGAATTCTTTCATAAAAACAAATTTTGAAAAGAAACCATATCAAAGTCTTGCTTAGTTCTCAGCTTCTAGTCTCTTCAATATTCGCCATATTATATTTTGTATGGAGAAAAAAAAACCGCCATCTTGATTTTTTTTTCTATTAATCAAGTAGACCTTCGGGTCTTGATCATCTTTTGCCAAGAACCCACTCTTCCATCTTTTATACTCTCCGAGATAGACACCGACGAAATTTGTATGGCCGCCATCTTGAATCCGCCATTTTGGAATTTTTTTTCAACCCACTGGCAATTGGATGAGGTTTCGAGTGACTTTTGTTCGAGCACACCCCACCTATCTTCAATACCCTGGCCGTGCTCCTCACCCGTCTCCGAAATCCTCAATCATCAGCTCTCTCCATATTTTTCCTCCGAATGAATTTTTGTCCTCTATACGAAACCATCGGTGAAAAAAAAATTTTTCATACAAAATTTTACAGGAGAGGTGATCAATGAGTGAGTGAATCAGTGAATCAGTGAATCAGTCAGTGAATCAGCCCCAGCAGCTATATATATATTAATGGAGAACAAGAGGTGGCTCTTATTTCTGTTTATTTTGAAAAAGATAAAGATATTGAAATTGATTTAAAAGAGCTTGAAAAAATTAAGAATAAACTAGAGGGTCAAAAAATTATAGTAGGAGGCGATTTTAACGCTTGGAGTATGTGGTGGGGAAGCACCAAACAAGACCTTAGAGGAGAACAACTTGCTGCATGGTTCACGGAAGCGGAAATGTATATTCTCAATAAAGGAATTACACCAACATTTGAGGTCTACAGACAGGGACGACTATATGCAAGTCACGTGGATATTACAATATGTAACGCTTCACTACTTGACAAAGTATGCGAATGGCATGTGAACCGAGAAATGACGTCCTCAGATCAAAACACCATACTATTTAAAATTTTTCTTTCGAAAGCAGAAACACTGCCACCACGAAAAAAAGGCACTAGGAAATATAACACAAAACGAGCTGACTGGGATAAATTTCATAAAACACTGGTAGCGGAACTAGGCAAATATAGTCTTACGGAGGAGTATATCAGAAATTACAATGACGTGAAAGAAGTCGAGGATGCAGTCAGAAACTACACAACATCAGTCACAGCAGCATGTGATGCCTCAATACCGAATCTTAAGCAACCGGGCGCTAAACTTCATCCTCCCTGGTGGTCAAAAGAACTCGAAGAAAAAAAAAGGGACATGACTATTAAAAAACGCCGCATACGATGTGCTGCGCCACGCAGGCGAGATTATGTTGTTGCGGAATATAAGCGGGCACGTGAAGAATACGTCTCGGCCGCGCAAAAAGCACAAACTACCTCATGGAAAGAATACTGCAGTAAATCTGGGACGGGGTATATAGAGTCCTTCGGCGTACAGCCCGACCACGCCCAGATGTCCTGCTACGGAATTCGGACGGAAGCTCTTGTACAGCAAAAGAGTCAGCTAAACTACTGGCTAACACTCTGTTTCCAGACGATGATTTTGAAATGGATAACGTTGAGCATATACATATTAGAGAACAAGCAGACCAAGAGACTTCATCTGAACCTGATGATCCACCCTTCACTGCAAAAGAGCTCGAGTTATCGGTGCGAAGCTTTTCAGCGAAGAAGGCACCCGGAGATGACCATTTTACGGCTGACATTTGCGAGAATGCTGTGCTCGCTGATGGAGGTATTTACTTAGAGTTAGCAAATGCATGCTTCAAACTGTCATATTTTCCAGTTCTGTGGAAGCGTGCCTTAGTGGTCATAATCCCAAAACCGAATAAAGAAGACGTAGCAAATCCAAAATCTTATCGCCCAATTGGACTGTTAGCAATTCTGGGTAAAATATTAGAAAAAATGCTAGTGGGTAGGCTTAGGTGGTATGTTTATAAGGGGATTAGTCCGAAGCAATATGGTTTTATGCCTCAGAAGAGCACTGAAGACTCCCTTTACGACCTGATGTCATATTTAAATAAAAAAAGATCAGAGAAGGCAACAACATTACTTATATCACTAGACATTGAAGGCGCATTTGATAATGCTTGGTGGCCATCAATGAAAATCGGATTATTGAATGCAAATTGCCCCCGAAATTTATACCAAATTCTACGCTCATACCTTTGTGGAAGGGAGGTTAAAATTACTTATGCTGGGGAGGTTTGCATAAAACATACTAACAGAGGATGTGTTCAGGGCTCTATTGCTGGACCAACTCTCTTCAATATCTGCATAAATACGCTCCTCATTGAGATTGCTAACTTAGGAATTCACTGTCAAGCGTTTGCTGACGACGTGATTATGGCCATCTCAGGAAAAACGCCGAAGGAAATCCAAGACAAAGTTGACATCGCCCTAAACTCGGTTATGCTATGGGGCCAAAGAAATAAACTTAGATTTGGTGCACATAAAACACAAGCCATGCTAATAACAAGAAAGAGAAACTTTGAGCATGTAAATGTAGAAATGGATGGGGAAAAGATCAATTTAACTGACCAAATAAAATGTCTAGGAGTTATTATTGACAACAAACTAAAGTTTGGGCCTCATGTCAACGCAATGTGCGTGAAACTTACCGAACTGTACAAGAAACTAGAACGTGCTGCAAGGTGTACATGGGGCCTTAATCCTGATATTATTAGAATTATATACGTTTCTGTGATCGAACCCATAGCACTATACGCCTCCAGTGTATGGGCCCCAGCACTGAAAGTCAAAACGATTCGGAAAAGATTACTGGCAATTCAAAGAGGATTTGCACAAAAAATTGCAAAGGCCTACAGAACTGTTTCTTTGACGGCCGCACTTGCTATAGCTGGAATTTTACCGTTAGATATACGCATAACGGAGTCCGCTCACCTTTATGAAATTAAAAGAGGGAAACGAAACCTGGACCTTCACCCAGACCGGGATATAGAGAGATGTCTTCCTTACGGCAGTTTACCTCATCCAGCCAAACAATGTTCACATGACTATGTCTTGGTGGGAGAAGAAGATATAGAAAAAATAAAGGGGACGCACATTTATACTGATGGTAGTAAAATAGACGGGAAGGTGGGGGCGGCATTATCTGTATGGAAGGAAAGAAAAGAGTTAAAATATCGCACCTTGAAGCTGGAATCCTACTGTTCCGTATTTCAAGCAGAGCTACTTGCGATCTGGAAGGCGACCGAATTGGCAGAGAGCTTGAAAACGAACATTATAAATATATTCTCAGACTGTAGGGCAGCACTATCAAGAATCTCACATCTCTTCATCCGATCGCATTCCAGATTAGAACACAAATAGATAAATTAAAAGATCAAGGTGTGGATGTGCGTCTCCATTGGCTTCGGGCTCATGTTGGCACCAAGGGCAACGAGCGTGCTGATGAACTTGCCAAACGAGCAGCTAAATTCAAAAAAACTGCACCCGACTACGATCTGTATCCGACCTCGTATGCGAAGAGGGTCATCAGGGAGGAATCTATTTGCAGATGGAATACCATCTATACAGAAGAAGTAAAAAATAAACCTCTAGAGCTATTTCTCCCTGATGTCACTGTCGCATACAGATTCATTAAATTCATACGACCTGGGGGTCTTCTAACACAAGTCCTCACAGGCCACGGTGGGTTTGGCCAATATCTGCATCGATTTAAAATACGCGATCATCCCTGGTGTGTTTGTGAGCCCGGAGTGGTCGAAGACGTGGAGCATGTGATCACGACATGTCCACGTTTTGGATCACAAAGGAAAGATTTAGAGGCTGAAACAGATCTAGATGTTACCAGAAGCAATCTGAGAATTCTCCTTACGAACAACAAATATAAGAAAAAGTTCATTGAATATTGTGAGGCTGTTACAAAAGCAGCTGGTATTACAAATGGCAGCACGGCAAAATGGTTACCTACATTACTTTAGCAATTCATTTTAACTTAGCTTAACTAACAAGGTAACTGTTTTAGTGCTGCTATTTTGGTTTATAGTAAGGTAACGGGGTGAAGGAATAATAACTACTATACTAAAAATTTCAATATACATAACGGAGTAAATAAATAATAAAATAACATGATTTCTGACAATCTAAGAAGGATTATATAATTAACATACCTAACCTTTTAAATTGATTATATTTATTATTGACATTATTGCTACATACATACCTACTAATAGTTATAATATTAATATTACAATAATTATTATTATTACAAATACATAATTTGAATATTATTATGAATATTATTATTATTATTTTAACGTTTGACGGAGCACTCATGAGCACTGAAGACAGTGCCACTCACACTAAACAAAAAAAAAAAAAAAAAGCCCTAACCCAGACAATTTTCAAATGTCACCACTTCACGATCATCGTGAGTTGGCACCTATTCAGAGCAAAATTCGAATTTCAATATGGCGGTGACCTTTTAAAATTTTGCCATTTATTTCCTCTTTCTTGACCCAAGGGAAGCCTAAATATCGAATTTGAACGAAATCGGTCCAATAACAAAGAATTTCAATATGGCGGTCACTTTTAAAATTTTTGCATCTATTTCCTCTTTCTTGACCCAAGGGAAGCCTAAATATCGAATTTGAACGAAATCGGTCCAATAACAAAGAATTTCAATATGGCGGTCACTTTTAAAATTTTAGCATCTATTTCCTCTTTCTTGACCTAAGGGAAGCCTAAATATCGATTTTGAACGAAATCGGTCCAATAACAAAGAATTTCAATATGGCAGTCACTTTTTAAAATTTTGCCATTTATTTCCTCTTTCTTGACCCAAGAGAAGCCTAAATATCGAATTTGAACGAAAGCGGTCCAATAACGAATAATATCAATATGGCGGTGACTTTTTAAAATTTTGGCAACCATTTCCTTTTCTTGACCCCAGGGAAGCCTGAATATCGATTTTGAACGAAATCTGTCCAATAACAAAGAATTTCAATATGGCAGTCACTTTTTAAAATTTTGCCATTTATTTCCTCTTTCTCGACCCAAGGGAAGCCTAAATATCGAATTTGAACGAAATCAGTCCAATAACAAAGAATTTCAATATGGTGGTCACTTTTAAAATTTTAGCATCTATTTCCTCTTTCTTGACCCAAGCGAAGCCTAAATATCGAATTTGAAAGAAAGCGGTCCAATAACGAAGAATTTCAATATGGCGGTGACCTTTTAAAATTTTGCCATTTATTTCCTCTTTCTTGACCCAAGGGAAGCCTAAATATCGATTTTCAACGAAATCGGTCCAATAACAAAGAATTTCAGTATGGCGGTGACTTTTTAAAATTTTGGCATCTATTTCCTCTTTCTTGACCCAAGGGAAGCCTAAATATCGAATTTGAACGAAATCGGTCCAATAAAAAAGAATTTCAATATGGCGGTCACTTTTTAAAATTTTGGCAACCATTTCCTTTTCTTGGCCCCAGGGAAGCCTAAATATCGATTTTGAACGAAATCTGTCCAATAACAAAGAATTTCAATATGGCAGTCACTTTTTAAAATTTAGCCAATCAGTTCAATTCAGCGGGTGGCAGCCCACACCTCACCTCCTAAAATCTTGCCTCGCGCACAAATGCCTAGCCTTAACAATTATTGTGTTTACATGATGACCACCAATTTTAAAAAATATGTGTTACGTTCTTTTGCGTACAGTCGGCCGGTCAAGCTAGGCAATCTCGCTGTTGTGTGCGTGCGTTCACGACTTGACGCACACGTCTAGCGAAATACCTAAACAGCGCCCGCGTCTTATGCTCGGCGCAGTCTTAACTTATCGTACTCGTAAAATTCAATGGTTCTCTGATCTATATCCGAAGGTCCTATTATCATAATTTCACAGTTCACAGGCGAACAATACCGCGGTGACAATACGTGCTGTATCAGGGAGGCGTGGAATTAATTCTGTGATTTAGCGCCACCGCAGACAAACTTCCTATCTAGAATCTACCTAGACAACAATGCTTATCTGCCACGATTGTTTAACTTTTACAACCGCATCTCCATCTATACCCTTCTTCTTCCTTGTTAACCGATAGACGTCCACAGCTGGACAAAGCTCTCTTGCATGGATTTCCACAGGTCTCGGTCTTGCGCCGCCTGAATCCAGCGAACCCCTGCAACTCATTTGATATCGTCGGTCAACCCAGTGGGAGGGGGTCTGCCAACACTGCGCTTACCGGTGCGAGGTCGCCACTCCAGCACCTTGGGACCCCAACGACCATCAACTCTTCGGACTAAGTGCCCCGCCCATTTCCACTACTATTATTGTATCACGTAACAATGGAGCAACCTTTTGTCCCGGAAAAAAGAGAATCTTTAAAAACCAAACTCCATGTGGACGGAATTGCTAGGTAAGTATTCTTTACTAATACTTACAAATGTTATAAATGCGAATGTGTGTATGTTTGTTAATTCGTCCTACAAACACGCAGCAACGGAGCAAAGGATCGACGTGATTTTTGCATAATAATTAATTATGTATATTTGAATACTGGAAAGTGTCATGGGCAGTTTCATCTTCAACAACCCATTAACGGCTCATTACTGAGCGCAGGTCTCCCCTCAGAGAAGGGTTATAGGCCATAGTCCACCACGCTGGCCCATTGCGAGTTGGCGGACGCAGGAAACAAGAGAGGAGGGAGCTTAATACCTAACTGCACGCGGACGAAGTCGCGGGTAAAAGCTAGTTCAATATAATTGAAGTTTTTCGTTGTATTGTGTGTTGAAAAAACATTGCGTAGACTTTAAAGATTTAAGAAAAATCATGTCTCTTACATAAACAGAATCTGTTTGATACAGGTCTACTAGTATATTTATAGAAGCAAGGAATAGCCTAGTGGTAAGACTAGATTAGACTAGACTGTAGACTAGACACAGCAGTAATATCACATGCTTCGACGGTGAAGGAAAACATCGTGAGGAAATCTGCACGCTTGAGAGTTCTCAATAATGTTCTCAAAGGCGTGTGAAGTCTACTAATTCGCATTGGGCCAGCGTGGTGGATTATAGACTATACTATCTATTCTCTATCTCTCTTTATCTAAGGGAAGTTTTTGGCAAGTAAAACGACTCAATTTCCGCTTATTGCGCTCACTCGCTCCACTTACCGTCCTTGCGGTCATCAGTCTTGAGGAAAGTAATTTTACGGCTGATTATGCTCGACACCCTTTCCCGGCAAAATTGGGACGGTAATGAATGACTACAATAATTCACCCGAGTGAAACCTATATGAAGCTTAACGAGAAAAAATAAGCACTTGTGTTTTATCGCATAATCTACTATTAACTAAGTGGTTTGTAAGGTTGATGCCACTGCACAGCCTGAGCTAGCGGACTGTAGGTATGGAATTTAGAATTTATATATTGCTCGGAGATCTGGGACCTGGGTAGGAAATTAGGAGTTCCGTGCACTAACCTTGAAATGTCCCGGCTGTGGTCTCATTGCGTAGGCAGCACACACAAACACTAGATTTCTGGTCTCCGGAGCACTTAAGTAGTTTTAAGTTCGGCTGTACAGCAGCGAAAAGTCCTTATTCACCACACTTATTTGTTGGGTTAAACACGATGACGGCGATACAATAGGCACATGCGTCTCGCGGAGAACGAAAAGTCGTACTAATTGTCTGTCATGACGCCATATTGATTGACGTCACGACGATATATTCAGTGCACGGAGGGAAAGATAGGGTAGATGTGAAAAAGATTTGACATTAAAGTCAATCCAAACAAGGAACCAAAAAGGGGTAATATAATTTATATATAATTTAATAATATAATTTAATATGCAGGGGGTTTCGGGGGCGATAAATCGATCTAGTTAGGTTTAATTTTTAGAAAAGGTCATTTTATCCGTGTTTTCAGGCAATGAAAAACCCCTTACAATATCATTAGAATACGAAGGTAAATTTCGCCATCATCTATAAAGTTCCAATAGCTCGGGAAATCGGGCGGTCCCGAAACCAGAAGACCCCGGTTCGAGTCCAGACGATTATATTTTCCCCTATGAATTTTATAATTATTATTATTTATTATTTTTTTTTCTAAATATATTATAATTTCCAAAAAACACGATTTACCAAAAAAAATAACCCAGATATTAATAATCGACCGAGCGAAGCGAAGGTCTTTGAGTCTACTTGAGTGAATTTGCACTTGTCCGTCCGTCCGTCCGTCCGTCCGTCCGTCCGTCCGTCCGTCCGTCCGTCTGTCAGAGCCTTATAACTTCTGAATTACTGAACGAAATTACTTCAATTTTAGATATAATATGTAAACCGATGGCCTCCAGCCGAAAATGGCTTAAAAAGTTATAAAAATCTTTATTTCAGGGGGGCTCTCATAGAAGCGAATGCGAAGAAAAAAAAAAATTTTGCGTTTCATAGGTTTACAGTACCTCATTTTAAAGATAATTTGGAACAGAGTACAAAAGTATTTTTTTTTAAATTTTTTTCCTAAAATTGACGAAATGGGGGGCTTTCAAAGTGGAGATTATATTTGACCTCAGAACGGAATAACCATTGAAAGCTGGGGCTTGAAAGTTTTACAATTTTAGCGTAATATCATGTACTTGAACAACAAATACTAAAATTAGATAAATGTAATAAGGAAACTAAATTATTTAACTTTTAATGAGCAGCAACAACAGAACTTCACAATGATGTCAATAGATGGCGCTCTCATCTCATATAGCAAATGCAGCTTTATGTAACATACCTATTATTCAATTAAGATTATTATTTAGTCATTTAGCAAACATCAATAAAACTTCACGTTGCAGTTTGTTTTTACATATTTCTGATCGTGTCAATAGTTGACGCTGTGTACAAGTAATTTAATTTGAATGTTCCAAAAAACTATACCTAAGTTTGATTGAGGCCTTGAGGATTTCACTATAACAGTTCCCTAACCTTTACGGGCTACCTATGTTAAGTTAGTTGACACTTTCTGTCAACTTTGTTATTACGAACCTCTACGGCACAACTAAAGGTGAAAATGACATTGGGATGTTAGAATTGTATTTAGGGGCTACCTATGTAAAGAGACTTCTACAAATGGGATGATTTAGGTATGGTTGGTGAAAACGGGCATAATAATAATGTCAATTTTGATCGTCAATTATGGGAAACCGTTACCGCGAGGTCTCAGTTCGGGGCGAACCACTAGTATAATATGTGGGATATTTTTTATATCCTTAATTAACGTTGTACACACTAAACAGTAAACATGTTGGTGTTGGAATGCAAAAACAGTAAACATGTTGGTGTATCACTGAACACCTTCGACAGCCTGAGTTTGTGGACTGCATATAATTTGGAATTTAGATGCTCGGAGAACAAGGGCCTATGAAGGAAAACCTAGGATTTCCGTGCACTAGCCTTGTAACGTCCCGGGACTGGAATCTCGTAGCGAAGGCCGCGCACAACCACTCGATAGGCACTCCGGAGCACTTAGGGTAGGATCTTAGGCTTCAGCTGGGCAGTAGCGATGAGTTTTTCTCCACACTTATTCGGTTGGGTTTAGCAAGAGGACGGCGACACAAAATGCGCAAAAGCCGGAGCCGAAAGTTCGTACCTACTAACTTAGGTGTCGCAATTGACGTCATGATATTGAGTGTATAGAGGGAAATGTAGGGTAGGTAGGAAATGACATTAATGGCAATCCAAATAAAGAACCAAAAGGGTGGCGTCGCCACATGTTCTGTAATGTAAGTATGTTCTCTAATGGTCTAATCATTTTGTGCCTACATTATAATTATTATCGTTCAATAACGATGAACACCTTAAACAAAAATAATATTATTATGTTTGTGAGCTTCGATCATAAATAAGTTTGTGAGTATGTTTGCTACGTAATGATCTAAACGTACATTATAACCTCTATTATATCGATGTACACCCTAAACATTTATATATTATGTAAGTATGTTTTCTGGCATTTGCTCTAGCGGCATGTAGACTTGATTAGACCAATAGGTATGTATTCTGGGTTATGCTTAGTTAGCTCTTTGACATACCTACGTAGCATTCACGTAGGAACTAATTGATTCTAGTGATTAACTGACAATATCGATGTTCAACCAGTGATTAACCACCGCCCTTGATTGGTTAAATTTCAAAACCAGATGTAAAATAATTAAATTATTCTGTAGTAGAGTTTTCGATAAAACTACACCTGTACGTACAATCGTGACTAAGGTAGACCTAGGTACCTACTCGTAATTACATAAACATCTTTTGACTTCTAACCAGAATTTTAATCAAAGTAAATGCACTAAAAATAACAATAAACTATACTTATTACATAATTTGTAATTATATTGTTAGCAATTTACGTTTCATGACGTATATTGACGACATTTGACTTCGACAGCGCAGGCGCGCCATCTTGAAATATTAGTATAAAACGTCTGTTTTGACGATACGACTTCAGTCTCTGCCCAGAGACTCATTCGACTAGTAGATGCCTTCGCGTCTAGGTCGTTCTTCTCGATTGAGGGATTGCGATAGCAATCGCTCCCTAATCGATTAAATATTGCCAGTACGCTTAGATTAGTTTAAATGACAAATTAATACTTTGATATTTTGATAACTACCCTCACGTTTAGATGTTGGTTTGATTAATTAATATTTTGATATTTTGATAACTACCCTCACGTTTAGATGTTGTTTTGATAAATTAATACTTTGATATTTTGATAGTTACCCTCACGTTCAGATGGTGGTTTGTCTGTCGTGCTGTGGTTATTAGCTGAGTGGAAAGGGGCCGTTATTGGGGATGGTGGCGATGGCTATAGGTAGGGTTTTAGCGTTTTAAGAGATGTATTCTCTTAAGGCGTGATTAGTTTTTGAGTGATAAGTTCCACTTCTGAGTCTATGTCTAACAGATCAGAAGTGGGATTGCCGGGGAGATAGTTTTATCGTCATCCTGGTTAAGGACTACGCCCAAATAACAGATAATGAATTACTGATAGTATCATATCGACGAAGTTGGTTTCCATTGGAATTAAAAGGTTATACGTAAATTGGAATAATACAATTTGAGCTAAGTGGTTGATTAATCTGGAATAATCTATTAATTATTAGCTGAAGTGAACATGAAGGGGTCACTTTAACAATAACTCAAGTTTCATCTTACTTGTTGTGAACATGAAGGGGTCACTCAAGTAACGTTTTAGTTGAAGTGAACATGAAGGGGTCACTTTAACAATAACTCAAGTTTCATCTTACTTGTTGTGAACATGAAGGGGTCACTCAAGTAACGTTTTAGTTGAAGTGAACATGAAGGGGTCACTTTAACAATAATTCAAGTTCATCTTACTTATTGTGAACAAGAAGGGGTCACTCAACTGACTTATTGTAAGTATGAGGAGAGCAGTTAAATAATTCATCATCATCATTGGGTGCCATCCCCAATTTGAACTTCTGTGATGATCTAAATCTGCTGTGAAGAACCAGCCTAAAAATTTAAAATTGCTACGACTTCAGCACCACGAAGCTTTACTTTAGGAGGTGAAATCTGTATTTTGGAAATAATCATTGCTTTGGTTTTATTAACATTGATGTTCAGCCCCATCTGCGCAATTTTTCGTCTAGATTAAGTAGGAGCTTCCCGTTCGAGTCCATTAAATCTTTTCAAGGTCTTGAGCAGTTCACTATAATCAGTTTACACTGAGATATCAAGCCACTCACTTTTGCTTCAGGGATCTTAGTTTGAAGCTTGTCGTTGATCTGTTTATATAAGTCTGGCCGCAGCTTGCTTCCCCTTCGTTCCTCGAACAGTTTGATTATTTCGTTTGTTAACCATGGTTTACTTCTCCTATATTTCATATCTCCAAGTGTTTGCTCAGGCGAATCTAACAATGTCACCTTATTATTATGCCACAACGATTCTTTACTTTCTGTTTCATTCATCGTGTTAATTTCGTCAGTTCGTTCCGAGAATTCAGATTTAATTCTGTCGTCATTTAGCTGTGGTATATTAAAGGTTTATTTTCTTAAGTTTTAGTTGGACCTTACATGTGAGAGGATTGTGAGCCGAGTGGATGTCCGCTCCGGGATACGTCTTGGCGCCTGTAGTTGCATTACGATAGCGGTGATTAACGCATATTAAATCTATTTGATTTATTGTAATCTTATCATTAGTTTGAGCTGAGGATTCCCATGTAAATAAACGCCTTTTGGGTAATTTAAACCAAGTATTCATTACGGTTAGTGTGTTTTGTACAGAACTCTATCAAGTGGCCTATCTTGTATATATCTTGCCTATCGTTCCTCTCTCCGAGGCCGAATTGATCGACAATGTTGTGCACAGAAGTCTCCAACTTTGGCGTTAAAATCTCCATCACCATGATAACCTCATGTTTATTTTCATCTTTTAACATCTCATGGATATCTTCATAAAATTTTTCACATTCCTCTTGTGTGCTATCAGCAGCTCATCGGCTGCGTCGTTACCAATGTTGTCACTGTGACCGTTTACCCAGCGCAGTGTGACTGTTTGATTTTGTTATCGTTTGTAGTGCATTGTGACAGTCAAGTAAAAGTTTTGAGGAGGTCGTATTTTGGCTAGGGCTCTCAATACTACCTGGCTGTCTGTGTTAATGTTAAAATTTGTTACCTGTCTGCTGGCCATGGCGATGGCCGCTGCTGTGATGCCGACGCACTCTGCTTGAAAGACTGAGTTGTTCTTACCAAGGACGTAGGCAATGTGTATGTTTAGTTCGGGGCAGTAGACACCAGCTCCTGTGCCAGTGTTTGTTTTGGATCCATCTGTATATACCTCGATGGTATCTATAGTAGATGTGCGGGTTGAAATGTCTTCCATGTTGGTCTTGTAATCTTTTTCTATTACATGTACTTTTTGTGTTTTGTCACAAATCCATCTCAGTTGTGGACACTTCATTTGTTCGCGTGAAAGTATCCGGGTATGTGATGTGATTGTTTCTTTCCACTGCCCGTAGGTTTTTATCCTGAGGGCTGCAAGGGTAGCCTATTCCCTTACGTATAGGTGAAGAGGCGGTATTCCCAGTATTATGTCTAGCGCGTTTATTGGTGTGGTGCTCATACAGCTTGTGATCGCCAGGCACGCTTGTCTTTGAATTTTTTGTAGTTCCTGTTGGGTTGTCGTAAGGAGCGTTCGTGGCCACCATACTAGTGACGCGTATATCAGTGAACTTCTTACGACTGATTCATAGAGCCACTTCATTATCTGTGGCTTAAGACCCCAGGTTTTCCCAATTTCCCAATTTCCCGTTTGCATTGATTTAGGATGATTGTTGCTTTTTGTATCTTTGTATCTATGTGAGTTTTCCAGTTTAGTTTACTGTCTAGAATTATTCCCAGGTATTTTACTTCTCTTGATAATGTCAGACTTGTACTAAACAGTACTGGCATCTTGGGGATGTCAGGTTTTCTTTTGTTTGTAAACAGAATTAACTCCGTCTTTTTAGGGTTAACCGTAAGTTCGTTTTCTTTGCACCATTTCTCTACGAGTCTTAGTGAATTCTGCATTATCGCACTTAGCGTGTTTTTATATTTTCTGCCTATGAGGATCGTTAGATCATCCGTGTATCCTATCGTGATGAAGACACTATTGTTTAGTTTCGTTATCAGGTCGTCGATTACAAGGTTCCACCGGATTGGGAACAATACTCCTCCTTGTGGACAGCCCCTGGCAACTATGCCTCTAGTCGTGCAGTTTATGTCCAAATGGATGGCCCTCTTTTCGAGTAGGGCTCTTATCCATTTGCGTAATGTTATTGGTACTTCGTATCTTCCTAGAGCATCATCGATGCTATTGAACGTTGTTTTGTCAAAGGCTCCCTCAATATCTATGAAGGCTCGGTTGACAATTTGTTGTTCAGATCATGTTCAATCTTGCATACTACAAAGTGAAGCGCTGTCTGCGTGGATTTACCAGTGCTGTATGCGTGTTGATTCCGGTGTATTGGTATGTGTCTCAGGGCTCCGTCTCTGAGGAAGCGGTCGCAGAGTCGTTCAAGAGTTTTTAATCTTGTAAACGGCTACTCGGTTGTTTCACGAGACGTGAATACGGTCAGGAAAGGCCGACTGTTAGCAATTTACGTTTCATGACGTATATTGACGACATTTGACTTCGACAGTGCAGGCGCGCCATCTTGAAATATTAGTATAAAACGTCTGTTTTGACGATACGACTTCAGTCTCTGCCCAGAGACGATATTTTAGTTCTTAAATACAGCCAAAAATGATTACATTACTTACTTAAATTTCAAAAACAGAGAAGTTTAACTTAACATTTAATTTAATTTAACAGTTAATTTAATTTAACAGAGAATTAATAATAGGTAAATAATAATTAATAATATTCTAAAACATAGATATAAAATTAGTTTAGTAGGTCACAGCATAAGAAAAGAAAATTAATTTTATTATCGACACCGAAAACCCATTTACATCGACGATCGACACAATCTACCTACCTACTTACTATACTTATCGAAAATTTTAGAATGTTAATAAACAATATTGGAAGCGTTCAGACGCGCCGTATCGAGTATTTCGAATATATTTTATTTTCTACGTCCTAGCTTACATCTGCTTGATTTCCCAAAAGTAACTTTTCGGAGTTATATTAAAAATCTTAGAATATTGAAAATACTTGCTCAACTTTGTATCTAGCTTATTGAGTATTTTAACATTTCAATATTTTGAAAAAAAAAAAAAGATAATATTTTCATGATTTAGTTATTTTTCATGATAATGACTTACAACGCTACGATTTGGAAGTTCGGGAATCCAATAAACACCAGACTGTCCAGACAAGTCGTACAAAATAGATAAAACCAGCATTTTACGTCAGATCCTGCCTTTATGTCTGTGACCTATGACCTTTCTTACCATCAGCCGGAAAATTTGGAAACCTTATACCTATCCAAAAAAATCAGGTCGATCCGTTGCTTCGTTGTTGAGCGATTGAAGGATACACCAACAAAAACTTACTTATTTTTGTTCTAAGAACTAAGATGAATTTCAAATTAATGTTTCTAACATTGCCTTATTGATATCTATTGCTGGTATCTTATAGTGATACTGATAAGGTTTTGCAAGCACCTACCACAGAAATGCGGTAAAGGGGTAACCCATAATTAAATTAATCACACTGTGTGTCTAAAGTTAGTTAGACGTTCATGTAGGTAACTATAGATAAGTACAATAACATGGGAAGGGTAAATGAGGGTCAGATTATGTTATGGAACTTTGTGTTAGTTAATTGTTTCGGGAGTTGATGTTTGTGTCACGAGCTATACCTATACCAATTGAGATTATGACTAATGAAATTACACATTTTAACCAAATAAATATTATTTGATTAAACAAGTCGCACAGGACCCGGATAGAACCATTTATGCTACTTTTATCCCAGAAAACTAAAAATTTCCCACGGGATTCTTAAAAACCCCCGAGCAAAAGCTGGCACTATAATAATAATTATACATTACATTATATTTTAAAAAAAATATTCTTAATTAAAAATTAGTCTTGACTAGATGATGCCCGCAACTTTGTCTGCGTGGATTAAGATTTTGTAATTCCCGCGGGAACTCTAGCTGTTATTGTCTTGTATAAAAAGTAGCCTATGTGCTAATCCTGGGTACGAGGCATGAGCTATCTCCATTCAAAATTTAAGCCAAATCGGTTCATTCGTTGTGTCATTAGAGTAACAAACAAACATCCATCCATCCATCCATCCATCCATGCATACATCCATCCTCACAAACTTTCGCATTTTCAATATTATTAGGATCTTTAATAAGCCCCCGTACTCACCGAGCGATTTTCACCCGCGCCCGCAGCGGTTGCGGGCCCGCAGCCTCCGAAGAAAGCAGATTTGTATGGAAAATGAAGTAAATACTTAGCAAGTTTCACGGTGCGGTTTGCGCCCGCGGTTGGCGCGGTTGCTCGGAGCGCCTGCAGTAGAACTGCGCGGGTCGTGGTCGCCCGCGAAGACGCGGGGCGACGCGACGCACGTAGGCGGGAGGTGTTCTCTCCTTCCGACGCCATTTTTGCGGTCCTCTCCCGCAACCGCAGCGGCTGCGGGACCGCATAAACCTGCGGTGTCGTGGGTTTTGGAATAAAACAGCTGTATCGCAACCGTTGCGAGTGCGGGTGAGAACCGCGTCGTGAGTACAGGCTGCACACTAATACAGAGCCAAATTGTTAACATGCTCGGTGTTTCAGTATATTTGTGGGTATGTTTTATGTGAACGTTACGTTTGACAGATTGCGCAATATCAAGAAAGGGCTGCTGCGCTCAGCTGTCGTTTTCCCTGGGGGATTGAGTTCATTCCTTGTAATATTTCACCTTGTTTGCTTTTCCGATTTTTTGCATAAGCAATCTATACTTAAGGCTTTAACAAACTGAACGCGTGACGTAAATTGCGTGGCAAGATGTGACACTGAATCCGCGTACATACGCCTGTGTGAACTGAGTGAGGCATGCTTCAAATGAAATGTTGCCACGCGCCCATCACTTTTTTTTTATTAACACAATTAATTGTATAACTAAACTAGCTTTTGCCCGCGGCTTCGCTCACGTTAAGTTCGATTTTTCAAACCCCTATTTTACCCCCTTAGAGGTTGAATTTTCAAAAATGGTTTCTTAGCGGTTGGTTAGCTCACGTTAAGTTAGATTTTTATTGGTAATAGCTTTTGCTCGCGGCTTCGCTCACGTTAAGTTCGATTTTTCAAACCCCTATTTTACCCCCTTAGAGGTTGAATTTTCAAAAATGGTTTCTTAGCGGTTGGTTAGCTCACGTTGAGTTAGATTTTTATTGGTAATTAAAATCCAACCTAACGTGATTCGTATCTCCGTAAAAAGCCAACATACCAAGTTTCATGGTTATTCATAAGTTGAAAAACGACAGACTTAATAACAATCATTCACCCTCTATTTAACTCCATTGGGAGTTGAACATTTAAAAACTGTCAAACGCGTACTTCTTTATTTTCAATTGAAAGGCAAAATACCAAGTTTGATGGATATTACTTGAAAATTAACTTAAAAATCTGGACTTTTATGCAAATTTTCATCCTCTATTTGAAGTCTTTGGGGGTGGAATTTTCAAAATTTGCGAAACGCGTATTTCTTATTTTTTTTATCGAAAGCCCAAAAATTATAGTTTCATGGATATTACATGAAAAATAATTTGATAAATGACGGACTTTTATACAAACTTTCAACCCCCATTGAACCCTCTTGGGGTTGGAATTTTCAAAAATCCTTTCTTAGCGGACGTCTACGTCATAATAACTATCTGTGTGCAAAATTTCAGCCCGATCCGTCCAGTGGTTAGAGCTGTGCGTTGATAGACCAGTCAGTCAGTCAGTCAGTCAGTCAGTCAGTCAGTCACCTTTGCCTTTTATATATTTAGATATATCGCACATCTAAATCAAAAGTGAGACAACCCAAACAAGGTATCTGTTCCCTAGACGAAAAAAAGTCTGTTTGAATGTTTTGTTAGTAAAGTTAATTAATTTTAATTAAGGCCACATTTCATTTGGTTGGCCTCATCATCACTAGCAACCCATCAACGGCTCACTACTGAGCGCAGGTCTCCTCTCAGAAAAGCGTTATAGGTCATAGTCCACCACGCTGGCCCAATGCGAATTGGCGGACCAATAACTTGGGTACCTTTAAATCAAGAGTGAATAGGCATCTTCTAGACAAGCGCGCTCCATCTTAGGCTGCATCTTCACTTACCATCAGGTAAGATTGCAGTCAAGCGCTAGTCTATATATTTAAAAAAAAACATCATGAAGAACTCTCAGATGTGCAGGTTTCCTCACAATGTTTTCCTTCACCGTTGAAGCAATTGATATTTAATTGCATAAACGCACTTGACTCCGAAGTCAAAACGTTGCGATCATCGCTCCCTCCTACATTTGTGCGACACCCAATATTTTCTGCTGCAATCTCAACAATTCAATTTTTTATTATTATTAGACAGCTTTTATTGTTAGATTTATTACTCCTTGAAAATGCTTATTAAATTGAATAATAAACTTAATAAAATCTTACTATTCGCTAAAGGTTTACAAAATATATAGTACAGTGGGTACGCGGCAGAGACTCATAAATACATGTAGGTACACCTGAAAGGAACTTTCTGCACAAAGCGGCTGGATTTATGGCGTGTAGTGCTGTTGACACTCAATACAGCGGCTTATGAAGAAGAGCTTCGAGATCGATTCCTGTTGATAAGCTTACTTAGTGTTGAGTTTTGAGTTTGCGTTGGTAAATTCGCACACGAATTTTAATTTCATGACTACACACCAGATAGCTCTTATTTGCGATCCTACCTACCAGATCCACCTGATCGTAAAATATTGTGCGCGTCACTGGTTAGCAACTGGTAAGTGGTGCTAGGGTCGAACGGTTTCCCCTAGTTTAAGTAAACTGTTTTACATAGTGCATACGAGGCCCCAATTAACCTCATGAAATTGATACACCTAAGTCTTGGTTTTATAAGCTTTCCGAAAATGAAAGGCAAAATAGCACTTTAGATTATAATCTCATTTCCACAATTTGTTTAAAAGATTTAAAATAATAAGTCCAAATAAATATATCACTGTAGATTTCACAAGATAAGCACTCAATGTGCCTGGGAAACTGTCGTATAAAACCGGGAGGAAATAAGTGTCATTTAGGCGTTTATTATTACGAAACAGAGCTCTACTCGCGATGGTGGCCGAATGAATCAAATATCAATAAATAATAGCGAGATGCGCGGAGAACTTGCTTGGGCGAGCCGCGATGATAGAATCGTCAATAGGGATCAAATGCGGATAATAATAAATGGACCATTGCGCACAATTCACGCGCAGTATACGACAGCCTTCTGAATTCAAAATCTTAATTCTTAAAATTCATATTTCGTCAAAAGAGTTCCAGTTGAAAAATCTGGCCAACACCAGCCAGTCAGGACTCAGGACACGCGAAGGCTGCAGGTCACCACAGACACTGCATACCTAAAAGTATCCTTACTCTGTGATAGTACAGACAATCAGAAGCGGCGGCACTGACGACTGACGCTACGTCATAGTCGCGGACTGACGCTTGACGCGATGATCAGAAGTATACCTTTAGCTTTTACTAATACAAAATTTGCAGCTATTCTCATAGTCCATCTCCACATAATATTATAGTAACTGAAAAGTCGTTATCATTATTCTGAATTTGGCGAAATGAAAATTGTACTGCCTAATAAAATACGTTCAAGGCTATTTTTAAATAAAAAAAACTAATTAATTTTTGTCCACGTTTCACTTTCTTTTTACTGAAAGAACTTAAAAGAAATCAAAATTATACAACACTAGTTGATGCTCGCGACTTCGTCCGCTTGGATTTAGTTTTTAAAATCCCTCGGGAACCCTTTGATTTTCCGGGATAAAAGTAAGTAGCCTATACAAAAAATCAAGTCAATCCGTTGCTCTGTTGCGGCGTGATTGAAAGACAAACAAACAAACACACTTTCGTATTTATAATATTAGTAAGGATAAGGAACATGCAAATTTTTTATTGCCTACCTTTTTCTGTTCCCTATTACCGGGCAAGCAGGTATAAACAGGTAACTCGGTACAAGTATTGGACCGATCTGTTTTCTAAAGATAATTTTATTGCAAATGCAATGGTATAAAAAATTACAAAGTGTAAGTTAGTATAATTTTTTTAATTAAAAATAGCCTTGAACATAGGCAATTTAATATAGTTGACAATATACTACAATTTGGTTATATACTCAAAGTACAATTATTGTGATAGGCGATACAATTGCGATTTGTTTTTTTTTGTATAATATTCGATTTAAAATAGTTTTCATCTAATAAACAAATGGGTGAAGGGCGATCTCTTTTCTGAATTCTGAATTTGATGATTGATAAAAAAACCAAATGTTAATAATCTATGACATGTAATATTTTATAGGGTTGTTAGACGTGTAGTAGTAAATCAAAATTTATTAATTTTTGTTAAAAGCAAATTTTCTTATTTATTACGTATTCAGCGGTTAAGTTAAGTTTTACGAAACTGTGTCAAAGTGAAATAGTAATGTATAACTAGTAAATGGCGATAAAATTACAATTTTTCACTATTAAAAGTGTGACAACTGACATCCCTAAGCAGGCTACATTTCTATTTTCTAGACGTAGGAATAAACACCTACGTGCTTTTCAAAAATATTTCCTTAAATGCATGTAGCCTGATTTTATTGCAGCGAACTCTGTTAATATTACCTTTAACGCCCGCTCTTTATAGCGCGCGGTCAAACAGTTCAATGCCATCTATGTTAGGAACTAGCAACAAGTCAGCCTTGCTCGAGTTCTTTTATTTTAATCCCCGTCAAAAAAAGTGGTGTTATAAGTTTGACGTGTGTATCTGTGTGCCTGCCTATTCCTCGTAGCTCCCTAACGAATGGACTGATTTTTAAAGCTAACGTAATCGAAGTGGATTTTAAGCTATATTTTTTGAAGATCTGCTCAAGCCGTTTAAAGATCATCAGCTCATTTCTTACTTGATTAAAGGGTCTTATAAACTTTTATTGGTGCGATTGATTTGAAATTTGGTGTACTAGTACTTCGGATTATTTCCAAGTCATGGTATCCTAGAGCTGATGCTGCAGCTTCAAGTAGCCTGCGGGATACCTCAGCAACTTACAGCAGCTTGTGTTGTTTAAGCTCATTAGAATGGTCTTAATGAGTAGGTGTTAGATAGATGATGATCGAGGATCGAGGAGGAGGATCTAATCATGAGTAGAAAATAGGGCAGCAGAATATCATACACAGTCCTGCCATAAATTAACATGTCGGGGGTTAAATTTTCAATTTACACTTGTATTAGTTCCTTATATGTCTGTGTAAGAAATCACCTGCTGGGGCAACCTTAACTGGGTTCTTCTTTAATCGAGGCTTTGCAAGCTTAGCTAGATAATAAATAACTAACGCCATAATAAAAATTAAAGACAAATAGTTGGTTTGAAATATCTGTCGTAAACGGTCGCCATTCCGAATGGAAATCCCCGTTATTGGCAGTTATTCAGTTAAGCTGCACTCCGGTCTTCCACGAAATACTCGGCATATTAGATTTGCCGAGTGGAATACTTTAAAATACCTATTTAAAATAATTCTTAGTTCTTTATCCGCGATGGAATGGATAGATGAAGACCGGAGACGGTTTATTATTAAGATTTGGGTTGGAGGACTAGCACGTACATTGCACGTCAACCCGATGTCAACTGCACGCGGACTGAAATAGTTCGGCAGCTGCAGTACCGTTAGCTGCGGGAACCCTCTGTTTTTCCAAGAATAAAGGTAGCCTATGTCACTCCAAGTCCTCAAAAATCCCCACTGAATATCTATTTAGTGAAAATGCAAATTTTTTCGAGGAACTATTCTCTAGGATCCATACGTCTAGCATGGAACAGTGATTGAGTAACAAAAAGTTTTTCCTACTGAATCCCCTTTTGACCCCTAAGTTCCGCATCTCTATGGTCTATAAATCAATTTACCTACTTGTCAGCTTTGGCAATAATAAAGTTAGTCGGCTACCGGGAACGTTGGCACTCAGACCTTCTGTCTGCGCTGGTAATTTAATAGCTATGGACGGTTAGGGTTTCCAGTAGAAAACACGTTAAATGGCAATTTATGACAAGGTAGGATATTTGCCCGCGACTTCGCTTGGAATTAGTTTTTTAAAAGGCACCCTCAATTTTTCCGGCATATAAGGTAGTCTATGTCACACTCCAAGTCCTCAATTTTTTGCATGGGTTTACCATGCAAAAAATCTCGTTGATCCGTAGCTCCATTGCTGCATAAATATAGGACAAACCGAAAAACAAACACTTTCGCATTTATAATAGGTAAGAAAGTAAGTGATAGCCTAGTGGTTAGGACTGTGGTCTCCTATTCGGGGGGTCGCAAGTTCCATCCCGGGACCTCTGACTTTTCGGAGTCAAGTGCGTTTAAGCAATTAAATACCACTTGCTTCAACGGCGAAGGAAAACATCTTGAGGAAACCTGCACATCTGAGAGTTCTTTATAATGTTCTCGAAGGTGTGTGAAGTCCGCCTATTTGCATTGGGCCAGCGTGGTGGACTATAGCCTATAACCCTTCTCTGAGAGGACTGAGGAGACCTGCACTCAGTAGTGAGCCGTTGATGGATTTCTAATGTAAAAAAGTAAGGATTAGAAAAGTAGATAGACAGACATAGTGTAAATAGACGTCCTCCCTAATGTAGTGTGTGGTTTTTATATTATGACAAGGGCCAACCGTCATCTGTTCCTGGCAGTGGCAATTCAGGAATTTGAAAATGTTTCCGGTCTAGTCTAGTGGGAGGTTTTGGCCGTGGCTAGTGTTTAGAAACGATGCCTCGTAGAAACCATTACGAGGTATTATTGTTAGTAAAAATAACGATATTTTATTGTTAAAAAAAAATTTCGAGGTATACTTAGGTTCGATTATACTTCCCCTATATTTTATGCTACAGTCTATGTAACCTGGACCATCGAGAAAAACGTAGGGGTTTGGATTAGTGTTGTAGGTATTTAAGCTTCTTGATTACTGGAAAAAGAGAGAAATGACAAGAGAACTTAAGCAAATGGTAAAGGAAGAGCGCATTTGGTATTAGGTCAGTAAAAAGCATTGCATTACATTGTGACTCCGAGTTTATAGGTCAAGTAGTCAAATTGTATTTTACTCTTACAAGCTACTGATCATATTATAAAAATTTGTATTCGTAATACTGGCATGTACAAAATATGCAAACATTGAGAGTGTGTATTAAAAAACAATGTAATCAATCATTTTCAACGTATCGAAAGTTAAACCAGCTATTAATATGTTCGATACAAACAATTGAACTCTGAACTCAAAGGCTACTGCTATCTCTTTCTTTTTTCTAATACAAAAAAGAAAGCCGTTTGGTGGAAATTGTTTGCACGTTGTTTGTTCGACACGAAAATGGCAACGCTTTTATTGCGTTTGTATCGACAGCGGGCTTCAGTGGAGCCCAGTTTCAGATGACTCGATTAAAAACAGCCATTTTCTGTTTAACTCTTAATACTTTTCCAACAATTTCAGCCAGCCGTTAATTTATTTAATGTGAAACAGGGGTTTTGTTACGGCGAATTGTGGTGTTTTTTTAACGTCGGGGAATTATGCGAGGATTATTTTAAAAGCCAGCTAAGGTTTTTAACAACAAGGTGCGAAGATACAGATACAGGGCGGGGATAAAATATTTTAATTTATGACAATTCGCATTCACAATTAGTTTCACGGCTCATAAATTACTTCTTTATTTCTGTTCATTTCCATTTCTAAAATAATATCATCTACAAATAAACAACCCACGATTAAACAATAAACATTAATTTTGGAACGAAGTTCCTTTTCGGACGGTTTGGCGGATGGAGGCTAGCCGAAAAAAATGTGTAAGAATTTTCCATCACACTTGTTGCCTTCGTTTATTACACACGTTGCATCATAACTTTAGTGGCGTATCGGTTAAACGAAGGAGTGATACTATCGGTTCGGGTGTTCGAATAATGACTTCAAATTATTATGTTTTATTTTATTTATTTTTATTATTTATTTATTATTAGGAGGAACTTAAATTTTTTTATTGCAAGCAGACAAATTAAAAAAAAAAACTTAACAAATTTAAAAAAAACAAATGGGAAGATTACGTATCGCCAATACCTAATCTTCCCATTTATTTCTAACGGACAGTAGGTAAAATGATATAAATACCTTTTAGGACCCCTTCGAAATATGAGTTAGTTTTGGCTTAGTATTCAAAGCAATATAAGTGTTGAGATGTGAATAAAGTAAAAGCAATACTTTAAACTGCAATTTATTTTGCAAACTATTTCGCGACGGGAAAAGGAAAACCGTGCATTCATACTTAATTGGTACCACAAATCCCGGGTATTGTGCATCCAATAGCAGTAATTTGGAAAGCCTCCAAGTGACGGTGAATATTTTGCTTTATTTATCGTTGGCTGAGAGCAAATACTGAAAAATAATTTCGCGGAAATCCGCAAAGTTGCCGTAAACTTTCATTGATTCGAGGAACCCTCGAAAAAGTACCTACAGCACCTAACCTAAGTTGCGTTACATAAAAATGAGTTACCTTTTTCTTATTTTTTTCATTTACGGTTTTAAACCAAAACGTGTTCCAATTTTTAAAAATATGTCATTAAGTAATTACTTACCTGTGTGATTTTTTGGAATTTTGTCCATACAAAAAATGTAAAAAAAGAATTTGTTACTGTACAAAAAATTATATTTAATAAGAAACAAGAAGAATTTCAAATTATGTCACAAGAGAATCACAATTAATTGAACGTAGTTTAACAATTTAATTAGGCACAATAAACGAATCAATCCATGGATTAAATAATGAGGATTTTATTGAAGATAAGAGAGTTTTAGTTCTATTATTTAGGTATTATATATTATTAAGTCGCTGTTGTTACTTACATACACATATTTATAACACAAACACAAACACACACACAATATATATAAATTTTCATAAATTATTGACATACAGTGACTTTATAATGACATTAACTGCGTAATTTTTTTTTTTTTTTTTAAACCGTAATAATAAAGTGATACTATTCTCGAGAAAAGAGATGAAACTGGTAAAGATAATGCAATTTCCATGGATTAAAATCGCTGACTCGCTGACGTTATCACAAGAGCATATCGATTGAACACTTCATACTCGCACTTCAATTTGAATTTCAAATATCTCGCATATTTCGGTACCTATGCTTAGATTAAGGTCAGAGTTATTGGAACGTAGTTCCTTATCGCGCGGTGCGGAAGGGGGCTAGACGGAAAAATTAAGACAAAATCGAACCGACACTTTTTTGAAACCGACACTTTTTTGAATGTGAATTTGGCATTGTGTTCATTATTTTCACAGTACAATATAAGATCTCAGTAGCCGTGTGGTTTCGACAGTCGCTAAACAGTTAAAAGTCGATGGTTCGAATCCCAGCTCGACAGACTGAATTTTCTATTTTCAATTTTATTTTAAATAATTTCTACATGTGGAATTTTTCCCTAATTTTTTATAACTTATTTTTAAGTTTTCGACTCGATAGATATCTTCGATCTATCGAGATAAGATTCGAACCATCGACTTTTAACTGTTTAGCGACTGTCGAAACCACAAGGCTACCGAGATCTTATATTGTACTGTGAAAATAATAAACACAATGCCAAATTAATTAATCGAAAGGAACTTCGTTCCATCCGGGTGTCACTTGACACCTCTCAAGTTTTTTTTTTTTGGTTCTTTTCTTCCTTATCTCAAACTTCATCGTTTCATTTTTTGAAAAGTTACCACCAAAAAAACGTTTTCTTGCACTGTTGAAGTATGTCACATGTAATAATTGCTTAAACGCACATTCCGAAAAGTCAAAGGCATACCCAGGATCAAACCCACGACACCCTAAATATGAGACCTTAGTCCTAACCAGATAACTAATAAGACTATCCCTGCTCTATTTTTTTCACAGATCCTAGTGCCAAGCAATAAGCACCAACAAACAGCAGCAACGGAGCAAAAGATCGACGTTTTAACGACGTGATTTCTTGCATGGGTATAGTTGAGGACTTAAAGAGTGACAAAGGCTACCTTTTATCCCGGAAAACAGCGGGTTACCGCGCGATTTTAAAACCTAACTCCACGCGAACGAAATCGTAGGAAACAGCTAGTTTAACTATAAAAGGTAGCACCGCATTAGTGTACCTACTATGTACCTACCACCTACCTGCCTACCTCAGTTTATAGACCCCGCGTTGCATCGGTCGATGGCAGACTTGCCATGGTTACCATCGACAAACACTTCAGTGAATCCAGGTCGACGGAATTATTTCTGGAACCTACTTTATTTTGCAGACTTTGAGTTTTCGATCTGAGGAGGTCGCCCAGGGCAAAGTTTTGCATGGGTTTAATAACGCGTTTCGTTAAGATGGTTTCGCATCGCGGCTTTTAGCTTTTTGTCTCAGTAGCAATGTGCGACAGAATTTATTCAGTAGCGATATAATCGCATAGTATTGATTCGTCATCGTTTTAGCATCAATAGTTGGCTAAAGGGTTTCAAGTTTTTTATACGGACTACATCAGAAAAATTGCTGGTCATTTATTTAGCTTTAACTTTTCGACCATCCTTTCGCTACAGATGTCAACAGTTCGATGCACTTCAGGCAGCCTAGTCGAATCACTTTATTAAGGACTTACATCGCTAGTTTTGAAAACACTCTAAAGATGGAACAGAGAAGACTACGTGCATCGAACTCGTTATTGTTTGATGACTATACGTTGATTCAGAGTGTTTTGATTAAGTTTTTTGAATTAAATAAATCGTGGCATTATAAAGGAAGTTTGACATAAACAAAACTCATCAGTCGATTTAACTGTCCGTTAAAAACCGTATTTAATTTTCAATCTTACTAGTAAAATTCACGAAAGATAATAAACTATGTTATCAACAATTGTTAAAATTATCCGTTGACAATTAATATTTCATCAAACTGAATAAGCATCTATAAATAACTTATTTTAGAACAAGTTTATCTCTATTTTTAGACAAAAAGTTGTCGTTTTGTAAATGAAAAGTAATTCTGTCGACGCTAACGAAGGAGGGTATAAATCAACTCTAACAATGTTGACTGTAATGCAAAATTATTGTACCTTTCAAATTAAATCTCCTCTGAAATTTAATAAACTTATATTTGCTTTAATTTGTGTATGTTTTCTTTCTTTTTAAATATATTCTTTTTGCTTCACTTCACTTATCATCAGGTGAGATTGCAGTCAAGCGCTAGTCAATATATTAAAAAAAAAATCAAATAAGATACTTTTCAACAGATTTTCAAGTTAAAGCAGGTTCTCTTGAGGAAGTTTTCTTGATAGTCATGTTATCTTTTTTGCAACGTAATTTTTTTTAAACTAAAAAGCCACACATTTTTCTAACTATACTCACCTAATATAACGTCAGAAAATAGGAGTTATAATAAATCCCAGTTAATTTTTTATTTTCCAATAATACGTTAATAGACATACACAAAAGTGCTTACACACACGATCTCTAGAGCCCTTTCATAAAAATAGTTGTACAAAAATCTATTTCCATCGAGCTGGGTTTTCCATTACGAGGCGTTTCCGATGAATTCCCTTTCGGCCGCTTGTTATTCGATTCCTCGAATACATTTCGCATACCTAAGTGGTATCCTAAAATATTTGAAAGCAACTAGAGATATTTTATATTCACTGCCATTAGTAAGTTGACAGGTGGATGCCCAAACTATCTATTCTAATGGGGTTATGCAAATAATCAGCATACCTAGGTACTACTGATTATTGAGAGCAGATATTACAGGTAGGTACAACTTTTGGTCATCAATTAAATTCTACTGAAATAGCAAGAAAAGGTTAGAATTATTTTGCTAAAATCCGCCAACAGAAAAAATCTGCAAATCTGTTGGCGGATTTTAGCAAAATAATTCTAACCTTTTCTTGCTAATCATGAACTTCCGCAAAGTAACGCCTGCTTCTATCCAATATTCTACTGAAATGTCTATCTTCCCGGTCCATCATCCGGGTATCCGAGTATGAAATAGTAATTAATACTTTATAATATTACTATTAAGAAAGTTAATAATGATCCCGAACACACTATATCTGCTGTAAATTATTGAGGAGTTCGGTATCTTAAGTTCACCATTTCTTGGAAATAATCCGAAGTAACAGTACAACAAACTTAACTTTGTTCTTAACCGGCATCTGTCTTTTAAGAACTTTGTATTTTAAACCAAGTCCTAATTTATTTAACATTCAAATCACCGCTCAACGTCGGCCGAACATCCCGCAAGAATCCAGTTATGCAAATACTGTTGTCAATAAAACAGAACCCCGTACAATACGGACAGGGGAATTTCACAAAGTGCGTCCATAAACTTAGGTTTAACCTGATGGATGTGAGCAATAAAGAATGTATCATTTGCTTGGGTTTGTGAGCTGTGCAAAAGACATCAAATGTACCTAATTTCGGTCAGTGTTATCGTGACCTTTATTCATGCATTTTGTGGTGTGTTCGATGCTTCTGACGTCACTTGAATTGACTTAGGTACCTACTTCAATGGCTCATAGGCCAAATCTAGGCTCTTGGAGGATCTTGGCCACCGACATTACAAGTTTCCCCTCGTAACATGCCTATCCTACGCTGCTTCACACCAATTGGGTATTTTTAGGTCTTGTAGTCTTTTGGTCGCTTCGGCCAACCAGCGATACTTAGGTCGTCCGAAAGGGAGTTTTCCTATTGGACAACCAAACCATGCTTTTCTTACAGCACGAAACTCTCTACAAATAGTACTGAAAAACACATCTCTTGCGGTTCTTGCCAATCGTCTTGTGATATGCGTACGCCGTACACCTTTGTTAAACGTTTTTTATAACGTAGTTCCTTATCGCGCGGTGCGGAAGGGGGCTAGACGGAAAAAATTAAGACAAAATTGAACCGACACTT
This sequence comes from Oeneis ivallda, assembly GCA_029955525.1. Classification (NCBI taxonomy): domain Eukaryota; kingdom Metazoa; phylum Arthropoda; class Insecta; order Lepidoptera; family Nymphalidae; genus Oeneis; species Oeneis ivallda. The sequence continues at coordinate 7,856,394 of JARPMR010000010.1, read as the reverse complement.
TTTTGAATGTGAATTTGGCATTGTGTTCATTATTTTCACAGTACAATATAAGATCTCGGTAGCCTTGTGGTTTCGACAGTCGCTAAACAGTTAAAAGTCGATGGTTCGAATCCCAGCTCGACAGACTGAATTTTCTATTTTCAATTTTATTTTAAATAATTTCTACATGTGGAATTTTTCCCTAATTTTTTATAACTTTTTAGGGTTCCATACCAAAATGGTAAAAATGGAACCCTTATGGTGAGACTTTCTCCGTCCGTCCGTCCGTCTGTCACAGTCGATTATTTCAGTAACTATTAAAGCTATCGACATGAAATTTGGCACAGTTGTGTATAATAGTGGCCCAAACTCATTGGAATAAAGAAAAATCGAAAATTATTTTTAGTTTTATTAAAAAAAGGGGAAAAATCGAGGGTTTGAAATTTCAAAGTAAAATAACTATATCGAGTGGGGTATCATATAAAAGGCCTTTACTTGTGCATTCTAAAACAGTTTTTTATTTATTTCTATATGTAATAGTCTTTGATTAATCGGCCAAAATGTCGAAAAAAATACCGTCCCCCCCCCCCCTATCTCCGAAGTTTACCAATCGAAAAATCTGAAATAATTATGGTCAATAGGGGATTATGTATATTTTACAGGAAAAATAAAAGCAACGCGAAAATTATTTTAGTTTGATTAAAAAAGGGGGAAAATCGGGGGTTTGAAATTTCAAAGTAAGATAATTATACCGAGTGGGGTATCATATGAAAGGCCTTTACTTGTGTATTCTAAAACAGTTTTTTATTTATTTCTAGATATAATAGTTTCTGATTAATCGGCCAAATATATTATTTATTTTTATATTAACAATAAACCTCTACAAACAAAGTTAACGATAAATAAGCAAATTAATATAATATTATCATTTTACTTTTACTTTTGGAGTATGGAACCCTCGGTGCGCGAGTCCGACTCGCACTTGACCGGCTTTTTTTTGTTTTTGACACATTTACGCTCTGCAACACAGAAAGTTTATTTTTAAGTTAATTGGTGACTATAGCGGAATTCAATAAATCGCGTCAAAAAGGCTCAAAATGCCTCTTATTTTGCGTTATATTATAAAGCGTCTTTATTAAAAATAAATTATTTCTCTCGACGAGCATACAGTTTGTAAAATATCCATGTAGGTATTCGAACTTTTTTGTAGAAGGTAAAATACACTACGAGTGAACAGCAGTTGACAATGCTCAATATTCTTACAACTTTCTTAGAACTTGTCTGCTTGTTTAGCATCTACTCAACTCATGTTTCCATCCTCCATTCCTGAAATCTCACCACATTATACATATTTATAGCAAAATAACTATGACTAATTTTAGAATTTAAAAAGTAAAATAAGCTATACCGTTAATGCCTTATTTTCCATTAGCCACACCTGATGGCTGGGTCTATTCATCACTTCTAATGGTTCTCAGAGATTGGATAAAAGAAGAATTTGTGGAACAAATTATCTGAGGTTCGGTATAGTTCGGACTCTACAAAGTAATCTCTAGTAATAGTGACTTCCACACTTACCTTATTAAGCGCTGATACAAAAGGAGTTTGTTGCTCTGTCTATTCTGTCTGTATCTGTAGGTCAATCGATCTTTGGCGGATGCATTGACTTAACTGCAGCTTTTACGCTATTAAATGAGAATTTAAGTCTTTTAAGTATACTAATTGTTAATAATATATCATTTAATATTATGTTCTTCCAATTTTTAAATCGAATCGACTAAGGCGTATTAAGTAAACTATAAACGTAATATTACCTACTAGGTACCATGAAGTAAACTGCTAACTGCAATAATATTATGGTATCCTTGACCAGATGCTATAATTAGGACAGTCTGCCAAGTGCCAACTACTTCGATGAGTATGGGGTAGACAAAGTTGTGTTATTATGTGTTATGATAGTGTTAGGATAAAGCAGAAAGGTTAAGGACTATTGGAGATAGGTGGTTTTAGAAGCGTCTTATGTGCAACAAACTTAAAGTCATATGGGCACTGCTGTCACCTCTGGAATGGTTTTGACTTTGTAGATCGCTGCGCTGTTTTCGTTAAACGGATTTGAACCGCATAGACGTGGAACGTCCTTCAGGTGTCCGTGTTTCCTGCTAGAGCACCATCAAAGTAAAAGTGAATCTTCTTGGTAAGGTTTCTCCAAGCTAAACATCATTTTTTTGTTATGATTGTCGTCATGTGCAAAATAAAGATAAATGTGTCACAAATATCGATACTTTTCACTTTATAACCGAGCCGTTCAAAATTCGAACACTAACTCAGCTCTCGACCGTCCGGCCGTGGTTTAACTACCCCCTATTTCTCCCACTCTGCGTCATTTTGTTGGGGCTTCGTGCGCTTATTCCTGATTGGCCAACGCAACCATGTTTGCCAACAACTAACAACTGCCAACATAAAACAAGTTGTTGCCACACTGAAAGAATTGCCACTTAAATAATTCATTTAACACCGTCATTTTTATAAAATCATGACAAATGTTTCTTAAGTTGGGGTTGATTTTAAATTTGTGCTTTTAAAATTTTTATCAGTGATTCGTATCCCAAAGGAAAACTAATTATAATTTACTCGTTACCTGTCTACTCTTTGTACATCATTGATATTATATTATGGAAGCTTTAGGTAAACTCAGAAAACCCTAAAATAACATGCGGAAAATTGGGTTCCAAGATAAAGGTTTCCTATGTTAGCATTTTTGATACCACAACGTTTCATGTTCTTTTTGTTTTCACCTTTTACGCCGAATAATGTTTTTCATGAACTGTAGTACTTTTTTCAAAAGTGGTTATCACGATTTAACCGATTTAATTTAGATTAAACGACAAAACGCTTGTTTTTGGTTAGATTTATTCCAAACATTTAGGTACATATTTCTTTTTATTTAAAAAGTGGAACATTCGAGCAACGCAAGTTTTGATCTCAATTTTTTTTTATTATCCAAAGACATTGGCTAAGCTAAGCATGAGCTAAGTTGTGTTAAGATCGATAGGCTATCTGGTTGTTTTAACACTATCTGGTTTATTGTAAAGCTTCAACATAAAAAATGTATTGAATTTATTACCCGACTTCAAAAAAAAGAAAGAGGTTCAATTTGACGCGTATTTTTTTTGGCGATACAACTAAACTAAAATTATTTTATACTTTGTAGTGGCGTTTGAAGTCGGTTTTTCAAAGAGAATAATACTTACTAATATTATAAAGGCAAAAGTGTGTTGGTTTGTTGATAAAATTATATATTATTCCTTCAATCACGCCGTAACAGAGCTACGGATCAACGTGATTTTTTGCATCGGTATAGTTGAGGACCCGAAGAGTGAGATAGGCTACATTTATCCCGCAAAGTAAGAGTTCCCGTGGTATTTTAAAAACTAAATCCACGCGGACGAAGTTGCGGGCATCAGCTAGTTTATATATAAATTATTATTGTTATTGTATCGAAACTGTTTACAATAATGTTTAAAAATATCAATACTAAACCCTCTTAACCTTCTTTACTTTATTTATACACGCATAGGCCAACTCCAAAGAGCTCCAAAGCAATAAAAGTCCACTTCATCACGAATCGCCTGCAGCAATTGAATAAGCAAAAGTGAGGTCGTTGTTAGAAAAGCAATATTTACTAACACTGTAAGGCGCTTATTGGCGACAGATGCTAGAGTGCTTACTAGGTATTACTGAGAGATTGAATTCTGCGCTCAGTTGCTTACCGCTTTCAATAACTTCGATGTCTTTTTAAAAACTAGTGATTTTATTGGCGGCGTCACTTCGTGTTAAACAATAGTAAACCAATGCTTTTTAGGGTTCCGTACCTCAAGGGGTAAAAAAAGGAATCCTTATAAGATCACTCTCTTGTCCGTCTGTGTGTCCGTGTGTCACTACCGATTTTCTCAGGAACGGGAGGACCTAGCAAGTTGAAATTTATACCAGATACTGAAGTCTATAGTCCTTATTAGGTGTATAAAAATCAAGGTCCTGATTCAACACGATAAAAAGATATGGGCAAATTTAGATTTTTCGCGAAAACTTAAGTACCAAAATTTTCCTTAATTTTCTACTTTTTTATTTTTCGGAATTTTCCCTTTACTTGTGCTCTAAGAACTTGCTTTTAAATAAAATTGACAATTCTAGGTCAACCGGAAGTACCCTAGGTTTTGGGTCGAAAACCAGTTCCCGCTGACCTATAATCACGAAATTTGGCAAAAAGCAAGGTCTTACAGCACAAATGATGGAAAGCACTGATGAGGTCTAGGTTGGTCCGCGCTTGCCTAGAAGATGCCTATTTACTCTTGCTGGACATTACCGCTTATACCTGAGACGCTTGAGCAACAACCCTTGAGATCGTCTAGATGGAAATTCCCTCTGACACCCTTTGACAACCAGCCAGCGAAACAGTGGCTGTGATTTGTTGCCATATTGGTTTTGTCAATACCGATCAAGTTACACATGCAGATTATTCATCTCAGTGCTTTGCTAATTGCATCCGTGTCGCTGAGAATGCATCACATCACATCACACTAATATTATAATACAAACTTCCCGCGGAAATTGAAAACCTTCATCCACGCGGACGAAGTCGCGGACATCAGCTAGAACATATTATTTGATGATTTTAAGATGAACATAAAGAAAGTAGCCAAACTTTTTCAATATAAAAAATTCTAGGCTGAATCATTTAAGTACTATAGGTACATTGTAGTTAACCAAACTAAAAGTACATAATGTATCTACTTATCTGTAGTTACATTTACATGTATGCTATTTTTGGTGGATCTGGAATGGAGTTCATAGTTTTTATGTTTCTCAAACTATGTCACTATGAACCATTACACCCACATCTAACATTAATTTAAGAGACCTCAATTTCTGAATATAATGTAAAACGGAGGTACTACCCACTCTATTTAATGTTCATAACATGTCATTGTTACGTACTAGGCGCAAAACTTCTGAAAGTACATCTGCAGTTGTTGTGACAGCTGATCATTACTCACGTGTTCACATGGCAGCGTCTCGTGGTCAAGAGAAATACTGTGTCAGTGTAAACAGTTGCGTGGACGCAGATTACGTTTGTTACGCTCTAGGTTCAAGGGGAGCCAGCCAGATTGCCGACGCGTTTCACTATTTATAGTGCCTCGCGTCTATTTACCAGTTTGCTCTCAGTGCAGAAAAGTCCGGAGACGCGAACAAGCAGGGCCGCAGGAAAGCCCACGCTTATGCAAAGTTGACGTAAAACCTACGAGCTATCAAACAACGCGTTCGCGATAAAGATTTAGTAACAAGTTTGAGCGCGGGTGATGTTGGTGCCGTGCAATTTACCAACACAAAGTTGTTAGACTATGCAACAGATTATCATCAAACACGCGAATTATGCAATCCTTGCAACATCACATCGCTTCGTTACCTTTCTTTACAGTGCGTTCAGTTAATATTACAGTGAATACATGTAAAAAGTGGCAAGTGTCAGTTATTAAATAAAAAATGATAAAATTTAAGAAAAATGTGAGTGTGTACATGGAAAAACAAATTTGACATTGGTGCTATTTTAAAGTGAATGCCAAAGAATGGCTGGAGACTTGCCAAATTGTACCGTCCAGTGTAAACAAACAGTTCAATAATTATTAAGTAATAATATATTTTTTGCGTATGTGTGATTTTATTTCGTAGTCTCACAAATGTCTGTCATAATTAACAAGGAAAAATTTGCAAAATGGCGGAAAAAGCGGACTCGAGTAATAGTGATGGGCCAATAATAGATGATAACGTGATTCGAATCCAACTAAGGAAGCCCAGTCAAAAGCGATGGGAACTGCGAACGAGAAATCTGTCTCCTAGTATAAGATTTCCTACCATTCAGTTGTTTGATTCAGAAGGAAATTTATTAGTAGAAACAAACGATGAAAACGTATCAATTAAAAGCCATAATTCTAGTAAACCTAGTCTTAAATCAAGTAAATCCCTAAACGAGAAAGATTATAAACACATTAATCACAAGAAAATTGTAAGAAAACACAATACCATATCTGGTGATAAAGTATACACACGCGTATATCATAATCCTGTATCAATAAATACAAATTGTGAAAATAAAAAGCCGAGTTTTAATATAAAAGATAGCAGCGGCGTAACCAACATTCCAAGTAAACTTATGGTAAACAACAACTTTATTAATTTGCAGGCAAATAGCCTCGACACCACGCCTTTCCATTCAGAGGGCGCAAGTGAAGTGAGTAGCTATAAAAGTTCCGATAATGAAACTTGCGAAGATTTTACCTCTAATGACAAATTATCAAACTGTAAATCCACGCCATTAGAAAATGGTAATGATTCAACTCCAATTTCTCAACCAACGTCGACAGTCTCACTGCTAGAGCTCAGTGAATCAAATAATGAAGAAATTGATAAGGAAGAAAATAAATGGTTAGGACTACAAACATCGCAATCTTTAAATGATGCAACACAACTTCCGAAAGAAATTCAATATCATACTTTACCGCGATCAAAATCTAACGTTATTTACAAGCTTCCTCCAAATAAAGTTTCCTTTCTAAACACATACTTAAAGAGCTTACCTGGTCGGCCAAGTTCCAATCCGGATTGGTGTGCCTCACACCTACGCCAAACAACAGCTTTGCCACGAAATTCCCGCGAAGAAACGAAACTAAGAGAACCGTTGATATTTTACTCACAAAACTTTTGGCGAAATTGTAAAATAGATGATAATCTTACAACGGACAATGACTTTGCAAATGTTCCAACAGATGTAGCCGTTGACTGTGAAATGAAAAAGCGTTTAAAAATGTACAGGCGAGGCATATCGGAGATTGAGTCCTCGTTCGGGAACAAAAGTATATTTACAAGGAAACGGCGACACTCGGTGAGTGGTGCTGTTCAAATTAAACGCACTTCTTCGTCAGAAAGTGTGGATGAGGCCGACCTAGTACTTAACCGTTTGAAGAGAAGGATACTTAAGAACAAGTTGAGAGAGAAACGGAGGAGTGGCGGCACCAAGTCTTTTGTCAGTACGTATATTATATTAATTCGTCATTTATGCCTGTTAACTTTTGTGATGATTCTTTAGTCTAATAATATCTAGTTATTTAAATCTGGTAGGAATATTTAGAGCAAAACATTTTTATTTTTAACCGACTTCCAAAAAGGAGGAGGTTCTCAATTCGACCGGTATCTTTTTTTTTTTTCTATGTATGTCCACCGATTTCTCCGGGATTACTGGACCGATTCGCGTGATTTTTTTTAATCGACAGAGGATGTTTGCGAAATGGTCCCATAAAAATGTTAACCTTGAAATCCTCAAGCCTGATGCTGCAGGGATATTGCTCACCTAAAATAAAGAGATTTAGGAAATGTCGATTACGAATTATTATTGTAGGTAACAAGTATGGACTACATCATGGAGCTCCAGGTCCTAGCTCCTCAATTCTGATGCTGCAGGGTACTGCCTATCTAAAACTATGGGGATTTAGGTAATTTCGATAACGAATTGATATTGTAGGTAACAAGTATGGACAACATCAAGGAGCTCCAGGTCCTAGCTCCTCAGTCATAGGATACTACACTTAAAAGCTTAAAATAAAAATTCTTTTCAAAAAACCGACTTCTAACGCCACTACAAAGTATAAAAATAATTTTAGTTTGTCCACGTTTGTTGAAGTCGGGCGGGCCTAAAATACAAACTATGAAACTGACACGCGATGCTCGCTCGACTTCTACAAACGAGTCTCTCATATTGTGTAGCGTCGCGTATCGGTTTCATAGTTTGTGTTTAGGCCCGCCCGACTTCAACAAATGTTGACAAACTAAAATTATTTTATACTTTGTAGTGGCGTTAGAAGTCCGTTTTTTGAAAAGAATTTTTATTACTTGCATAAGTACGATGCGGAATATTGCATGGGCGTGGAAATAAATAAAAGCGTAGCGAAAAATCTAAATTTCTCAAACCATCATTCTAAATCCTTTCCTTCATTAATATTCAGTGCAAGCGTTGCTCATAACGCGAGGGTCCACAATACCTGCTCACCGTTGTGTTAAGCGAAAACACCTTTATTTATAAAGGTATAAGGTTCTATTGAAACCAAGAAAGTGTGTGGAAAGGTCCAGTTGTGTTAACATAATACAACACTCCAGTATCCGTTGATTTACGACAGGCAGTTGTACAGTTAAGTTGTCATATGTTTCGTTATGTAATATTACAACGTAGGTTTGCATGTGGCTTTGTTGCTGGGCAATTATTAAAACTAGTTCACTAAAACATTGTAGAAAATTCTTCGACAGTGCTTGCTGGCAATGTGATTTATGGTTTGAAAGCTATGGGCCTCACAAGATAGCGGGTCACTGAGCTGGCAATGGAGAAACTATGTTCCTTACAGATTTGTTTATCTATCCTTGCTATATCAAATCCGTAATGAAGAGATTTGCAATCGTAGGAGAACCTTCACCAACATAGCTGTTCGAGTCGCGAAGTTAAAAGGCCAATGGGCGGGGCAAATAGTCATTGCCTCTTTGGGGTCCAAAAGGGCTGGAGTAAATACCTTGCGCCGGAAAGCGTAGTGTTAGCTACCGCTTCCACTTCCCATCCCACCCCTACCCCTCACTAGATACAAAAAGAAAATATGCCTTCTTCTTATTTATCAACCGATAGACGTCAAAGGCAAAGGTCTCTTGCATGGACTTCCACAGGCCTCGGTCTTGCGCCGTCTGAATCCAGCGGCTCCCTGCGACTCGTTTGATGTCGTCGGTCAACCTGGTGGGGGGTCTGCCAACACTGCGCTTCCCGGTGCGGGGTCGCCACTCCAGCACCTTGGGACCCCAACGAAGTATACCTAACTCTATCATTTTCAGCTTTCTTTGGTTAGCAGCAGATGTTTAATACCGCTTTGTATGGTCATGCCTACCTATAATGTAACTCAAGAATTTTTTATTGATGTCAAGTTTACATAATAATATGGCATTTGCACCACTTCAAATGGCAACTTGTATCAATAAAAATAGAATACGGAACCTTGACTACGAAGCGATTCCGACCTTTTAACAGTTTATTTAATGTCATATTAATAAAAAAAACGAAAGATACCTAGGTACCTATACCTATTATAATTTTTTAAGGATTCACACACACTGTAAAACAAGTTAGGGTTTCACCAACAATTAGTTTTGTCATAACGCCATCTATGTTAAAACTTTAGATTTGCCTCCCAGTAAATTCAGCTGAGACCCTCTAAGATAGTACGGTGCAGGCCCTCTGGCGGACTTTGCTCGTACTGTGACGTTAAGACCCTCTGCGCAGTACTGAACTTAGTTTTACATTTATCCACGGCTTTCACCAAACATGGTAGTGCTAGTGCTGCCTTTGTTTGAGAATACTTTGTTCCATTTGTACATTATTGGAGACCAGTTTTTTAAATGGGCTTAACTTAATATGTAACGAAAATGTATGGCACGCATTTATGATCAATAAATAATTTATGGATTTATACAAGTACCTATATGTGTGAATTTTTTGCAAGTATTCTGTCATCTAAATATATTAAAGGAAAAGGTGACTGACTGACTGTCTTGACCGATCTATCTGATTTCACCAAAGTTGAGTGACGTTTCATCGAGGAATAAATTGGGCGTTCTGACAGTTTTTGTTTTGAAAATACTGTCAAAATATCAAATTTACGCTCGGATAAGTCTTATTTTACGTTGGTGAAATTGGCCCTTAATAAATTTAATATTATATTAGGTACCTTAAGTAATCTTTGAATAACTAATTGTTAATTGTTTACTGTCCCTATAATGAAAAACACAAAACTGTATTTTTTCAAAAAGCTTTTTCATCCAGTATCTACTACAATTTTCCAATATGAAAATTAACAATAATTATTACCATTATTGTTAAAGCTAACCGACGAGCGCCCTACTAGTCCACAGTCTAATATTATTTATGTATCTATTCAGTATGCAGAGTTGGTACTTACCTTAATATTTCAGTAGCAGTTTCGAAGGCTATGCCTCGTTGTTTCATAAATCAATGTAATGGTTTCCTCTCCTTTTTGCCGTTCGCGAAGGAAACCGACGAAAAAAGTGACATCTAAGAAATCTTCGCTCATTGGCTTCAGGCCAATACTTGAGAATATTGTAGCTAGAAAACGAGTACTTAAAAACGGGACTGTATTTTCAAAATCATCTGCAAAAAAAGTAAAACACATCCTGATTATGTGCACCGGATTAATTGGCAAACGGTGTATTGCCAAAAGGAAGCGTTATGATTTTATTATAGCAGTGTATTTATGTATGTGACTATTTAAGCCCAATTTAGACGGTGCCCCGTTAATCGTTTATTTTGCGAACATTTTTTCATTTTCTTCATTTTCGATGACTCATCGATGAAGCCTCGAAAATTAATGCAAAAATGTCGAAATATGGTCATTTTCGCAAAAATGACCGACGAACCGGGCACCGTCTTAATTGGCCCTTACGACTATTCCACAGTAGTGAATAAACTTATGAATAAACTACTGTCAGTCGATTCGTATGTTGGTCTGGGTGACATAAGCTCCATTTTATTACGTACGAAGTCAATGTGATGGATCCACTGTGTTACATCCAATTTTCCTAAGTCGGGTTACAGTTTTTAACTTTTATATTTGTATCTATGGAATACAAAAGTACTAAAATCCTTTTGTTTGAAGGTACCATGTTAAGACTTCATAGAACTTTCATCTCCTCTACACCGATGTTGCACATACAGGATTCCCAACCATACTGTTAAAAAACAGTACTTATTATTATTTTTTTCGCTCGTCAATACTTTCTACTGTTCTTTCAAAAAAAATTATACAAAATACTTTTTTTTTAACCGCTGGTATTCGGTGCCATCAAACCTAAATAAAAACCGGCCAAGTGCGTGTCGGGCCACGCGCAGTGTAGGGTTCCGTAGTTGCAAGTCTCAAATATTATTGCTGACCTAGGATAGTGCTTTTACTTTATTTATGAATATTGAATACAATTTGAGTTCCATGGTTTAAATACTATAATATACTACAAAATATGCAACTTACACTACGTGTAATACCTAACTTAGAAAAAACAGATATAACTCCTTAACTAATGAACCCTACTTAGCCGTGATAGTTTTCCTTTAAAATTCGTTATATATGTATACTACTGCTGTGAATTTTTTCTTGAATTCTATATACAACCATTTAGCTGGCAGAGGGGGGGGGGGACACTTGACTCTAATAAAATTTTGCACTTTAAAATATCATATCTCACAAACGGATCCCTGAATTGAAAAATGGTGCTCCCACACCCACAATATTTTTGAAATGCCTATTCAACGACACCTCACACTATGGAATAGACGAGAAAATAAAATTCATCCCCACTTTACATGTAGGGGAGGTACCCTAAAAAAATTATTTTTCACAATTTTATTTCACCACTTTGTCGGCGTGATTGATATTTATACCCTTGTCAAATTACAGATTTCTAGTACCAATAGTCTCTGAGCTAAACCGCGGACAGACAGACATACAGACAGACAGACAGACGGACGGACATGGCGAAACTATAAGGGTTCCTTGTTTACTACGGAACCCTAAAAAGTAAGTGTACACACCATAGACTCAATAGAGTAAAAGTAGTAATACATTGGTACAACCTTAATTTCAGAATGTTGTTAGTTTTAAAACGAAAAAACAAAAATACAGTTTACTTTTCTAAAATACTGTTCGTTTTATTTTTCTGACCTAAATATACTTTATTTTTCATATAAAATGTTGGGAATCCTAGTTGCAAGGTACTTGCACACTTCAACCGTGAGGTCTCGAAAACATCGTCAATTAGGAACAGTCAATTTTGAATCGGTTTTTAATAGTCCAGGCAAATTGAGTCATTTACAGAGATAAAAAAAAAAATGTTATCCAGATACATACGTTTTCAAATGGTTAAAAGGGTTAAAGTCAACATAAGGAAAATGAGTTATGTGCCCAAGAAGGTTAGGGGATGATTTTAGGGGTTGAAAAGGGGTGAAAATGGATACATCTCGTGTTTTTTGCAATTTCACGCGAAATTTGATGTCCTACTGAAAAATGTTAAATACAAAAGTTGTAGATCTTGGAAAAATCTACAACTTTTGTATGGGTCATTTTTTAATATAACCTCAAAATTTCAGAAAAAAATGCAAAGAATCAAAAAAAATTTTTTTTTTGTTTTTTACTTGTCAATTTCTCAAAACATTTACAGCCCGCTGACAGACGGACGGACGGACGGACGGACAGCGTAGGCTTAGTAATAGGGTCCCGTTGGTACCCTTTGGGTACGGAATCCTAAAAATAATTCAATTATTTAAAAGCATGTTTTAAATAATTTTGTACAAAAATTAATTATAAGACGATTTATTTATCAAAATATGTAGAAAATAATTGAATTAATTAATTTCATCGCGAGAAATGAGGAACTTTTCTTATAAAAGTAAAAGTCGATCGCATTGTATGTACTTACCTGACATCTTTCAACTACACGGAATATGCTATTACAATGTTTATAGCAGTATTGTACAAAAATAAAAAATGTATTTAAATAGTAAAACATATGGTTCTTCGTGTTTTTTCCCGAACAAGTCAATGGTCTTATTAGTTTTTGAATTTTTTTTTTATTCATAACAAATTATTAACAATAACCAAAAAATTTGTTTTTGCAAAATTAAATTTTTTATATTTTTCAATTTTTAGACATGTTTTTAAATGGAAGCTGTATTGTTTTATTATTTCATTGAAAAGTAGATGTCAAAACGAAAAAAATGAGCCCTGTATGACCTCTCTACGATGATTGTAAGTAGTAAAATGTAACTTTGAAAACGTTTTTAATATTTCAATCTAAAAATTTTTTTTGTTGTTTGGGACACAAAAAGGAGTACTTTCAGCAAGTTTGGTTAAAAATATTTATTTTTGAGAAATTGACAAGTAAAAAACAAAAAAAAATTTTTTTTTGATTCTTTGCATTTTTTTCTGAAATTTTGAGGTTATATTAAAAAATGACCCATACAAAAGTTGTAGATTTTTTCAAGATCTACAACTTTTGTATTTAACATTTTTCAGTAGGACATCAAATTTCGCGTGAAATTTCAAAAAACACGAGATGTTTCCATTTTCACCCCTTTTCAACCCCTAAAATCATCCCCTAACCTTCTTGGGCACATAACTCATTTTCCTTATGTTGACTTTAACCCTTTTAACCATTTAAAAACGTAGGTTTCTGGATAACATTTTTTTGTTCTCCATATTCAATTTGCCTGGACTATAAAGTACTATGTCGGTGTAGACTTCATCATTGAACCCTAGGCTACACTCTGAACTTCTCAAAGCTATAAAGCTTAATATTATAAAACGAAAACTAGAACCTATTTATAGAGTTTCCTATTAGGGACGTTCCACTTAAAGCCAATTTCCTGGCGACAATATTGAGCCGTTCAGCTGGCAGCTGCAGCCAGGCCTGTATGGAAACAAAGTTAGAAATAAATTAATGGTTGTACGAGTATTGCTGATGTAGGTCGAGCTCTCTTTTTTCACATTTTTTGTAATAATGACGCTTGCGGGCGGGAATATTGGTTTAGAGTTAGCAGTTGGAACTTGGTGTTGGATAGTTTTTGGCAGTTTTATTGGGTCACTGTTTTATTTCTCATTAGGCCGACTTGCACCAAACTGCTTAATCATGTTTAGTTAAATTTTCTATACCTGTCCTTCTCATGTCCACTCTGAAATAGTATTGTCAGAAAGTGACAGCATTACAAAATTTAACTAAACATGATTAAGAAGTTTGGTGCAAGTCGGCCTAAATATGGATATTATTTTAAACTGAGATTAACAACGTTTTTAACGTTCAGTGACTTCTTATTTAAATCTCCAACCAAATTACCGTACCAGAATTTAGTTATCGACAATTTTATTACTTACTGAATTACTGATTGTAAACAATAATTTAATTTTTATTCTTACAAGATTGTCAGCAAGGAGCATGAGACCTCATGACTCATGAGTCAGCCGTTGCTTAAAATCATTTAATAGAATAGAATAGAAATATTTTTTATTCAAATAAACTTTTTACAAGTCCTTTTGAATACCACTGGTTCGGAATACCCTTCCTGTCCAGAAGAACCAGCAAGAAACTTGGCGATTGCTCTTTTCAAAACAAGTTTACAATACAATAAATACTATGCTATGTATGCAGTGTTTCTACAATGAGGGAAGTTCCAAAAATGCATACCGACGATGGGCAGACATAAAGATAAAAGTTAGTCGGTATGCATTTTTGACATATTAAAAATGCGGTTTTTAGTATTATATTTTCTTTCTACTACGTAATTTAATTTCTTTTTGTTTATTTTTGTACATAATTACATTTCAATTTTACAATTTATTTATCTTCATGGATTGTTTTTGTAAATTACCTTTCTGGATCTTTGTAAGCTAGCCCTTCAAAATAGTACAGGATGAATAAAAACTTAAAAGGATAGATGCAGTAAGTCAAACCTGCATTGTGTCTCAAATTATGCAAAGCAGGTATACAGAGAATTGACGGCGTTACTGCCAGATTCCCATTTCCTGCTTCCGACATTTTATCCTCACAAAATCTTACTTCAGGAAATTACCTGAATATAAAACCCTTCTTTAGAAATTCTACTATTCCTCGAGAAATCAAAGGTTATTTTTAAAACCGGTAATCTCTATTGGTGACTCCTCTGATAATACTACCATATTTTGTACCTACTAGTATTAGAGGAGTCACCAAAATGGTTCACTATCATAAGTTTCATATATTATGCGGTGGTACATAATTACTGATTGAATACGCATTTTCAAAAAAGGGCACATCTCGTATTTTTTAATAAAACCGTTATTTTCATAAATGTGATATTATATAGCTGTTCTCAAATCGATCAGATGGAATGGGTTAAATAAAACTGCCCGCTTTCCAAGAGGCTTTTTTACTTTTCATAGAATAAAAATTAAATTAGAAGAGGAATACGGAAAACTACAAAAGTAAAATTCAATTTCACGAAACTGAAGCTACAGATAGGTAGATAGACTTACTAAAACCTATTACCTAGGCACTTCGTAAAGGGTAACTTATTTATAGTAGTGTTAATCGCAGCGGACTCGAGCAGAAAGCTCGCAGAGCGTTTCAGTTCTAAGGGTCAAGGCCATGCGGGTCATCTGAAATCGCATCGCGTACCTACTGCGGCAGCGCTTATGCGGCAATCGCTCAGCAAATAGTAAAAAAAGCCAGTTATATGCGGAATAGCGATTGTTCGCGATTTATAAACAAAGAATTGGCTATAATTTCCTTAGCACGAGCGGCATAAAAACAGAAACACATGGTATAGTACATGCGCAATGACGGCGCCGCAAGTCAATATCCTCCCTCCCAGCCCCCTCGAGTCCCCTGCCGCCGCCGCGCCGCCGTGACGCGGCCGTTTAGCTGACTCAGCGGCGAAAGGGTCTACCGTTGTTTTTAAGTTATTTCGGTTGTATCCTCAAAATAAAAAATAAAAAAAATCTTAAGTATTCATTTCATGTAGGCTAACTTGTGGCTTTTATGACAAGGCAAGACCACCAACTGTTTGAAAAGAAGATTCTGCTGGTAAGAAACTCGGCTAGTCATAATGGTCGCTAGAAACCATCACGTCCTTGGGCATTAAACGATGTGTTTTATTGCAAAAGCATTTATAACGAGTTCCTTCAATTTTCTTCATAAGACAATTTTATTTTTACAACAAAAACAAACTATGTACCTCGATATTTATATGAAAGCTACAAAAAACTACGTTTGTGCAATCTTGCAGGAAATTCTTAACTTATTTCAGTTACCTATACATATAACTAATAGTGTAGTAACAAAGGTGGCTGAAAATCATTGCATCCATCGTCACAAACGAAATGTATATTTGAACGAGCTCTAATTATAAATAATTTGATTTAAAAATTGCACAATAAAAATATTATTATACTAATTGTATTTAAATTTAATTCTAAAATTAAAACTAAAATAAAAACTAATTAAAATCTAAAACCCCATCCAAGCCACCGCAGTGTGGCATAGTACCCAAGATGCTGGCAGCATTACCTCTTTGGATGGTCAAGCTAATCCTTTGGCCTAGGTAGCTGCCAGCTCTTGGATCCCCGGTAGACTCGATCACTTTTTTTGATATCTCTAAAAAAAGTACGCGAGCCTCCGGGCCCCACGGCCCCAGGGTCTCTACACCAAAAGGCGCAAATATGAAACCACTGTCAAGTTTTTCATATTTGCGCCTCTTAGCCTGTTCGGCGCTAGTAGCCGCTGCACCCGCCACAGAGGAGGTCGCATGGATGTGGGAAGCAGCTAGAGTATCCCACACAAGCGACCTCCCTG
Source organism: Oeneis ivallda (assembly GCA_029955525.1). Classification (NCBI taxonomy): domain Eukaryota; kingdom Metazoa; phylum Arthropoda; class Insecta; order Lepidoptera; family Nymphalidae; genus Oeneis; species Oeneis ivallda. The sequence goes on along the minus strand of JARPMR010000010.1, from coordinate 7,839,942 downwards.
TCCTCCAAGGAACAAGCGTCATACCATCAGGTCTCTTGCCATCACTACGTGCCAAACCAATGGTTCTAATACAGCTGGCACGTGAGCAGTAGCAAGAGACCTGCGGATGATGGCGTTGAGGGCATTGTGCGGGAGAAACGACCAGCGCTCTTCGAACAGGAGAGCCCGTGATGACCGTAAGCGTCGACGTGGTCACCGCAGTGGCAACGGTGAGGCTGGGTTATTTTGGCGCCAAGCCTAAGACCAACTACCACTGCAAGAGTGGCGTGGTTTAAAAGAGTGCCCAGATTAGCATTTGATTTATAAATTAGCTTTATGTAAGTAAGTAATTTTATTAAATATCTTCATTTTCTTGACTATTTCTCATACAAATTCTTTAAAATTCTCATCGTCATGGTATTTTTCATCATTGTCAAAGTTTAACTCAAATTGGTAAGCTACTCAGCTTGTGTTGCGACACAGGGTATCTCAGACACAAAACAGTTTGACGTATCTGAGATATCAGGTGCACCAACGCTGATATTCAGTGGCCACCCTTATATTGGCATAATTTATTGTTAATCTCTATATCTCTGACTTGACTGAAAAAATGAATAAAAAGGGGTTGCGGATTGGTGACTTGGACAGTCACATAATCTAATAAGGTCATTATAATTATCCCTTTTTATTTATTTTATTTTATTGGAACGTAGTTCCTTATCGCGCGGTACGGAAGGGGGCTAGACGGAAAAAATTAAGGAACCGACACTCGACACATTTTTGAAACCGACACTTTTTTGTTGAATGTGAATTTTGCATTGTGTTCGGTATTTTCGCCTTAGAACACGGCGTCTGCATGGCCTAGTGGTTAGGGCAGTCGCCTAAAAGTTCAATGTCGATGGTTCGAATCCCAACTCGACAGACTGAATTTTCTATTTTCTATTTTATTTTAAATAATTTCTAAATGTGGAATTTTTCCCTAATTTTTTATTGTATAAATTGGATAAAATGTTATTGTACTACTAACGCCATCTGTGAAAAAACAGTAACTCCACCAGAGTAACTCTTTGGTTTTGTAACAGTGCAATAGAAATAAACTAAATAATATAATTCATCGTAGTTAATCAATTTAATACTAGATGACACCACTAGTTTATTACAATTCCTTCACTAAAATTAATCGAAAGGAGCTACGTTCCGACCGGGTGTCCGTTGACACCTCTCAAGTTTTTTTTATTTATAGGTACACCTTTATTGCATCCAAGTTCAAGAAAATATATAAGTAAAGAAACAATTTAATACAAAAGACGGCCTTATCACAAATAGTGCTCTCTTCCAGGCAACCTATGTTCATACATACCCATTTGTTCAACGGTTTAAAACCGCAAACTCTAAGAACGTTCGAGGATAAAGCCAACAAATTTTGGATTCGCTTATTTTCAGACTTAGGTCTCTTCGCCGTAGTGCGTAAGTTAGTTGTGCGTTTGTCCGCTAGAGTGGCGAAGATCGGAGTTCGGACCAGCTGGTAAGTTTGACAGTGAGCCCACTGCCTACTGCCGAGCACTTGGCGCTGGCACTTGAAGCACGTCGACCGGTCCGGACGACCGCGACCGGCAAATACCGCGCTCACGTGGACCCGGGAAGAATACTAGCCCCGATTTTTGACCTTCCGCGATCCCAAACAACTTTTACATAATCCGTGAAAGTACCAATGCATAAACTATCTTATAGTGATCGAGATTAATTTTTAGTTCCGTTCTTATTGTGTGAATTGTTTCAGTCTGTGCGAACCGCTGTGGTATTTTCGATTGTTTGCTTTAGAGTTTGATTTAAACCGGATTTTGTTTCATACGGCATTGCATATCTCGGTAAGTGTTTATGCTTAGTTTTTGAAACTTGAATGTAGGAATACTGCCTAGTGTTTGTAGCTAAAAAGACATCGATTTGTTCAGCAGAAAACTGTAACTGCGTTTTCAAATACACATTTTTATTTACTTACTATTTAAATACAGCCTTCAAAAAATACCTATTTGCATGAAAGGAAAGTGTTTTGTAATATCTACCTACCTAGAATATTATGGTATTGTAATCATTATGAAAAAGGTAATTTTACAAATTATTATCTTTTTGCATAGCTTTTTATATATGGGCAGGTAAATGATAATACGTATAGTAACGCTGACTACCCTTAACTACGGAAAAAACTTTAGTAGGTAGATAAATCTTGCGCTTATTTAAGTTAAGACTATGGCCTCCTTATCGGGGGACCAGGGTTCGAATCCCACTTTTCGGTCAGTAGGTAAGTTATATGTGCGTTTTAAGCAATTACCTACTTCGACGATTAGGGGAAAACATCGCGTTGGAAGTTGGAACCTGCAAGTGTGAGAATTTTCCAACCCTTCGGTACTGAGGCCCGTGCCCATTAATGTGCCGGCAATGAGATGATGAGATGGATCTTTAGCAATCTCGCTCGTTACTTTAATTAAAAATATAGTAATAACTATCTACCTACGTATTTACTGAAATGATTTTACATGCTTATAGGTTTTTCCGAATAGCTACCTCCTTATACTTAGGTAGGTACGTACCTAGGCTTATCATCCAACTAATTTCAGTGCATAGCTAATGGTTAAAGACAGATTTTGTGTGTAGGTATGGTTGTTCTGGTATTTTATAGATTCCTAGATAGGTTGATGCTCGTAGGTAGCTGTCATCCAATATGGACTAGTTACCGTGCAACTGGTTTCAAAAACTGAAAAAAAAATCTTAAAGTGGGAGTTAGACACCCACTTTATAGTTAACGTTAAAGGCGTTTAAAATAAGTTATGTAGAAAGTTCGAATAAATACTTAAAAGTATGGGCAAGTGATAGACGCTTGTACCTGTGGACACAATCGACTCCGTCGAAACTAGCAACCCTAAAATTCTAAGTTCAACGCGACCGTAAAGCTTTGTCTATGGTTGACAATTCGCGTTCAAATTAGAATTATAGGGTTGCTAGTTTAGAAGGAATCGATTGTGTCCACAGGTACAAGCTTCCATAGGAACAAAACTTGCTCCTATTTATTTACCAAGTCTAGGTCCTGTATCAGATTTAACCCCAACTCCATGTAGAAGATTCAGTGGGTTGGTAACGTACCTACCAACTTGGACTTTTTTACAAGTAGGTACCTAGGTACGTGATACGTCCTACCTATTTTATAATAGCTTATTAATGAATTTATGGATTTGGTTCGTAGATTATGTACCTTTTCCGATGCCGACTTTAATGTTATGTTTCGCTTTTGAATTGTGGTTGCTTATTAAAATAAGCGTTTGTATATTCTGTTAATAGCATTACTTTCTAAGAGGATTTAACTAGATGCATATTATTTAATTTTAGAACATTGCTTCTAGTTTTGTCAACTTTCTAGTCGCATATCATTTTACTATCACTTTCAATGGATATTCCGATGGCTCAACTTTAGTAACGGAGGGGGGAGGGAGGGTGTTCAGGGGGAAAAGGTGACCTCCCCAAGCAGAGCCGTCTTAGGCCATGCCGGGGCCCTTGGGCACACAAGAATATGGGGCCCTGTTGGAAAGTAAAAAAATGAACGGCAAAAACATTTTTCTGTTATGATCATCCACAATTAAGGTGGGCAGTGCCCAGCAGCATTAGGATTGAGGAGTTGGTAACTGGTCTGCAATGATGTAGTCCAGTGTTGTAGCGTGGGGAAGGGCGATTCCAAATACAAACCGAACCGTAGTCAAGTTAGTTGAATATATTGGTGCTATCCAAAAATACAAAGTTACCGTAGGAAATTTTCGCGAACGAAGCGGACGCGTAATTTTTTGGACTGCACTATGCCACTACGTAGGCCACTACTTGATACCTACAATAGCAACTTATAAAACGACATTTCTCGAGCGAGACGAGCGTGAATTTTTTTATGACGGCCATACACTTACACTATGTGCTTCATTGATTCTTACAATACTAACTGCGCGAATTTTTTTCAATTGCACTATGCCTCTATGTAGTTCATACTTGACACCTTCAATAGCAATTTAACAGCGACATGTTCGCGAGCGAAGCGAGTGCGTTTTTTGGACTGCACTACTTATCTGTGTACTTCATACTTGGTCCCTACAATACCAATCAAGAAAAAAAGATACATCATCGCGAGCGGAGCGAGCGCAAAATTTTTTCGATTGCACGACGCTTCTAGTAGTTCATACTTGGCACCTACAGTAGCTGTTCAAAACTGATATCTTCGCGAGCGAAGCGAGCGCGAAATAATTTTGATAGCACTACACCTCTGTGTAATCCATACTATTTGGTATGTACATAAGCAATCTATAATCGACATTATCGCGAGTGAAGCGAGTGCGACATTTTTAACTACGCCACTATGTAGTCCATACTTGGCACCTTCAACAGCAATTTAATAGCGACATGTTCGCGAGCGAAGCGAGCGCGTTTTTTGGACGGCACTATTTAACTGTGTACTTCATACTTGGTCCCTACAATACCAATTGAGAAAAAAAGATACATCATCGCGAGCGGAGCGAGCGCAAATTTTTTTCGATTGCACGACGCTTCTTTGTAGTTCATACTTGGCATCTACAGTAGCTGTGCAAAACTGGTATCTTCCCAAGCGAAGCGAGCGCGATATTTTTTGATAACACTACACCTCTGTGAAATCCATACTATTTGGTATGTACATAAGCAATCTATAATAGACATTATCGCGAGTGAAGCGAGTGCGACATATTTAACCGTTGCACTACGCCACTACGCCATACTTGGCACCTATACGCGAACGAAGCGAGCGCAAAAATTTTTCGATTCCACTACCTACGCTTCAATGTAGTTCATACTTCGCACCTACAGTAGCCATGTGAAATGGATATTTTCGCGAGCGAAGCGAGCGCGACAATTTTCTGATCGCACTACGCCTCTGTGTAGTCCATACTATTTGGTATGTACATAAGCATACCTAAATGCAAAAAAATTATATTAAGTAGCGCATTAACGTTTCGTCTACTTATTTTTCATTAGTTAAAATATGAAGACTAAATAATTTCAAAGTTCTTAAAATATATTGCGTACGATTTCGAGTAAACGATCGTACATCGTACTAGGGCTAAAAAAATCGTATAAATCGTACCTTTGGCAATCCTAAACTACGTATTTCATAACTGTTAAATCTGGCAATGCCACGTTTACTGTCAAACTCGGCAATGTCATTGGCTTGTCACTGCTCAGTGTTGCCAGAAAGTCGATAACAACGCCCTCATTTACTGAAACTTTATTGTCGGTTAACGTTTTGTTACAATATCTACCTAAAATAGAAAAAAAATGTAAAATACAGGCGAATATATCGGCTTTTCGGGGCCCCCTTGGTGATGGGGGCCCTGGGCACGGGCCCCGTGTGCCCATATGGTAAAGACGGTACTGTCCTCAAGGGAAACCCGTCGAATCCTGATAGTTTTCGAAATATGATTTTTTTAATCTTATAAATGTTTAGGTCATTTTTGCCGAAGTTTGAGCAAAACCTCGCTAAGTGAAGGGGGAGGAAGGTGAAAAAGAGTGGGAGGGAGGGAAAAAGTGGCGAGCGAAGCGAGCCGGCGACCTCCGTAGCGAAACAAAGGTCGAGTAGGTGAAGCTGAATAAAGGGGCGGCAGAGCGAGTCTTCTGGCGTAGCCCATTTGATTTGCAGCTTCGCATACCGCAGAGTCTGGTTTTAAAGTACTGTACGAAATGGGTGATTCCAGGTTCGATTCCCAATGGGGAAAAATTAAATTTTTAATTTAAATCTTTTCAATGCATTAAATGAACCTGAAGATTTTCAGGTCCGGACTTAGGCTCCTAGTTTTCCGACTCAATTTTAAAACAGAACAATATATTATGTACTTAATTAAAATTTTTCTGGGTACCTACATAAAAAGTCTGGATTACATGTAAGCTTTATCAAGTGCCGATTTCACCAACGTCGAGTGATGTTTAGCCGAGGAATAAATTGGGTGTTCATAGTTTTTGTACTGATAATCTGCCAAAATATCAAACGCATGGATAAGACTTAAGTAATTATGCTTACTATGTAAGTAGCTATTTGACTTTTCTTTATTGTGTAGCAATACCCTGTAAGAAGCTAGAATCATATTTTCATTTTTTGTGAAGGCAAGAAGATGAAAAGAATGAAAATATAATTTCAAGCGATGTCTTTTTTTACGGCTAGATGAAATAACTAGAATACTCCGCAGTAAACTAATTTTCCATGTCCCCGTATTTCAACAAAGTCGGGTGGGTAATGACTACGAAGGAAACTAGATGTTCTTGTAATAAAAATATTTTTCTTGCTTAAGAAATAAAACCAAGCGCAAATCTTGTCACAGCCATTCATAATAATTTAGGAGTGAGATATGAAATAAAGATTTTTCCTTCACACCTAAATCTAAATACCTATATAATAAATCTATACTTATATAAAACCTATAAATCTATACTTATCGCGAATTTTCCTGACTGACTGACTGACTGACTGACTAACTGACTGACTGATCTGTCAACGCACGAGTTTCCACCCCCAAGGGGGATGTTCAAATTTGTATTAAACTTCGACGTTTTTCAAGTTACATCCATTAAAAATAAAGAAGTACGTGTAGAGTTTTTGAAAATTCTACCTTCAAAGACATAAATAGGGGATGAAAATTTTTATGACAGTCCTTTATTCGATCGATATCGAATCGATAAGCCCTTAGTTCTGTTAGAATCCTTCTTTTAAAGTTTCAAGAAAGCATTCTACAGTTTTACAAATACATTGATGCTCTTATTTTACATTTACCTAAATGAATAATAAAAAAACCGGCCAAGTACGTGTCAGGTCACGCGCAGTGTAGGGTTCCGTAGTTGAAAGTCTCAAATATTATTGCTGACCTAGGATAGTGCTTTTGTTTTATTTATGAATATTGAATAAATTTTGAGTTCCATGGTTTAAATACTTTACATGGTTTAAAGACAGACAGACAGATAGACAGATGGACAGAGAGACAAAAATTAAATAAAAATCTGTTTTGAGCTCAGTATCCATAAAAAAACCGGCCAAGTGCGTGTCGGGCCACGCGCAGTGTAGGGTTCCGTAGTTGCTTTCAACTACGGAACCCTACACTAAAAATTAATATAATCTCAAATATTATTGCTGACCAAGGATAGTGATTTTATTTTATTTATGAATATTGAATACATTTTGACTGCCATGGTTTAAATACTATATTACAAAATATGCAACTTACACTACGTGTAATACGTAACTTAGAAAAAACAGATATAACTCCTTAACTAATGAACCCTACTTAGCCGTGATAGTTTTCCTTTAAAATTCATTACTGCTGTGAATTTTTTCTTGTATCCTATATACAACCATTTAGCTGGCAGAGGGGGGGGACACTTGACTCTAATAAAATTTATCACTTTCAAATATCATATTTCACAAACAGATCCCTGAATTGAAAAATGATGTTACCACACCCACAATATTTTTGAAAGACCTATTCAACGACACCCCACACTATGGGATAGACGAGAAAAAAAAATTCATCCCCACTTTACATGTAGGGGAGGTACCCTAAAAAAAATTATTTTTCACAATTTTATTTCACGACTTTGTCGGCGTGATTGATATTTATACCCTTGTCAAATTACAGATTTCTAGTACCAATAGTCTCTGAGCTAAACCGCGGACAGACAGACAGACAGACAGCCGGACGGACATGGCGAAACTATAAGGGTTCCTTGTTTACTACGGAACCCTAAAAATGTGATCTTTTTCTTCTTCTTACTGCTTATAAACCGATAGACGTCCACTGATGGATAAAGGTCTCCTGCACATAAGACTTATTTAAGCTCCTGCATGGACCTGAACAGGCCTCGGTCTTGTGATAAGTTTAACTAAAAAGTATCATCAAAAAAATTAAATCTTTAAAGTTTTGGATCGCTTTTGTTCTATTAACAATTATTACGTTGCTATTACATTTCTGATCCACAAAAAACCTACTGAATTGGTCTTTCAGATGGTTTTATTTGGCGACAAAATGGTTGCAACATGCTTATCAAGTTAGGGGTCACTACTAAAATGAGCGCAGGTCAGAAAAATCTTATTATTATAAATTTTAGCAGTTTTTTACGTTGAAACCTAGAAATCTATTGTTATTTAGAAAAACGTAGAATAGCAAAAATTACCTACTATTCATAAAAGATAAATACAACAGAAGTGACACTGTTAGAGATATTTTTGTTCCGAAACTGCTAGCATATTATGTATTTTGATCCTTTTGATCATTTTACGTGGCGACAATATGGTTGCATAATGCCAACGGGCTGGCTTGACGAATTAAGGGTCACTGCGAAAGTAAGCGCGGTTCAGCAAAAGCCTTATTATACATTCTAGCAAGTCTTCACGTTCAAGCCTCTAGAGAGCCATCGTTGCTGGGAACACCTCACGTTTTGAGGTCAATGTCGACCCCTTTGTGTGCAAAATAAAAGTTGTGCTTTTCAGAGACGTTCGGCTCACGTTACAATCTACATTGTGGATAGACCGTACGAGTATTGTAAACTTTAAATGATTTATGTTTTTTTTTTTATGAAAATGTTAGCCAAATTGACTTGACCTCTCACCTCTAAGTAAGCGGAAAGTTCGTGTTAGGAGTGGGTACTATAATAATAGTACAAAGGGTGGGGATCAAACCGTCAACCTATCAGTTTTCAGCCCGCAGTCCGGATCATTCATCAAAAAAAAATATTTTTTTAGATAAAAATCCCAAATTTTATTTTTATTCTAATCGGAGTGTTTTAAAATAATTAATTATTATTATTTAACTTGTTAATTAAGTACAATTTCCAAGAACGTCATAAGTTCGATTAAAACTACGTAATAATTTGATGTTGTGCTCACTTCGGGGCCAATTTGCATTACTGCCATATGGCATACTCCTTGGCATATGACAGATTATAAATATGTAGTTGATACCTACATCCTTACATTTTTTACGAAAATTCTGGTTCGTTCATCCTTTTTTTTCAGTTATACACTACTTAAATATAAATAAACAGTAACATTTGGATTTTGGGGACTGCTGCTCATTGCTGTCATTTTTATCCATACATATTTTTATGTGGATAAAGAAATGTCATAAATGTTGAAGACGACTGCAGAGCGGTTTATTCATTGCACCAATATTTTAAGGCCGAGTGACTCGTATTATCCAATGGTCTCGACAAACCTCCGCACTATTGTGGTAAACCACTCATGTCACGACGTAATCTCTAAGGAGAAAATAAATGGTCCAAGCATTTTCCGGGCTGTTGGAGAAAATTTATCCTCAAAGTGAATTAAACTTGGCTTCTGTTTGAAAGCATAGCTTTTTATGCTTTAATAGAATAAAAATACTCATCAAAAGTTTCATATAAAAAAATATCATAGCTTAGCTGTCATATCAATATGTATTATAATTATGGGTATCATAATATCAAGTTCAATTATTTTATTATACTCTTTATTTGCACCAAACAAAAGAACAATCAGAAAATCAATTCTTCAAGTATCAAAGTTTGCCCATCGCCAGACACTGCAGCAACGTGGCAACGTGGATACCCCACTTTGTATAGTTTAATCTTACTTTGAAATTCCAAACCCCCGATTTTCCCCCTTTTTTAATAAACCTAAAAATAATTTTCGATTTTTTTTTATTCCAATGATGTTGGGCCACTATTATACACAACTATTGCAAATTTCATGTCGATAACTTTAATAGTTACTGAAAAAATCGACTGTGACAGATGGACGGACGGAGACAGTTTTTCCATAAGGGTTCCATTTTTAACATTTTGGTACGGAACCCTAAAAACAGCTTAACCATAACTCTCTAATTATAATATGTAGAAGTAGAAAATAAAAACATAAACTAAAAAAATATACTTGTGGAAATATACTCTCAACTCAACTACTCAAATAGCCCGTTAGAAATAATTCTATCTAGGATTTAGGTATAGGTACGTATACGTATCCTACACAATTGAAGTTCATTATTAAAATCAAACAACGTGGTCGCTGCCATTCAATATACATAGGCCCTTAATCGTCTTTTTCACTTAGGCCTGGACAGGTAAAAAGGGCGGTGGACCTCCATTATAACGGAACCAAACGACCATTTCATTCCGGGTCGGTTTCCCGGGCGGTCCCGTAAAAAGTGCGATAAGAAAGTAAATGCATTAAGGCCACTCTGAATAATATTCAGTGTAACAATACGTGATATTATGTTTCCTTTTAAAAAGATCTATTGTGTTATCACAACCTGTTTTTCATATTGCTTTGAATGTTGTGTGTGCTTAGGACAGAACGACACCCACCGGGTATCGTTGAAGCTTAGTTTTACCCGACTTCGGCAAAGCCAAAGGGAAGGGAAGATTTTAGCTGTCTATGTATGTGTCTACTAGCTGATGCCCGCGACTTCGTCCGCGTGAATTTAGTTTTTAAAATCCCTCGGGAACTCTTTGATTTTCCGGGATAAAAAGTAGCCTATGTCACTCTCCAGGACCTCAGCTATACCCATGCAAGAAATCACGTCGATCCGTAGCTTTGTTGCAGCGTGATTGAAGGACAAACCAACAAACACACTTTCGCATTTATAATATGAGTAAGTATGATTTACGAAGGTGTCACCGTAGTAACTACTTCGATTTTGATGAATGAGATTTCATATTCGTTACTAGTTGACCCGCCCCGACTTCGCACGGGTAGGCTACAGAGCAAACACAATTGTACCAACATCTGGGGTCTGGAGGTGAATGATTTGTAATTAATGCATGTAGCTAATACCCTCATTATATGGAATGCATGTATTCGATCGTTGTCTCCTACGCGAGTGACTTGCTGAAGAGTTATATCCTCTATCTCCGATAGTATTTATCAGATCTTCATCAAAATTAGACAAATAATACATGATAGTATACACTTTCAAATAAAAAATCGGTGGTGACACACGGGCAGACGGACAGATGGACAAGAGAGTGATCTTATAAGGGTTCCTTGTTTTACCTTTTGAGGTACGGAACCCAAAAAAGAATTATCAAAATCGGTACAAACGGGGTTATGAAGTAAAATCGATAGAAACTTTCACCCCTTATCCCGGAGAAACCTTATTATTTATCAGGATAAAACTATCATATACGTTGACCCGGAGTATCAGCTATCATTATACCAAATTACATTTAAATCCGTACAGTAGTTTTCGCGAGATGCGAGGACACACTGACAGACGGACTGACAGACAGAGACGGACAGACAAAAATTAAATAAAAAACTGTTTTTTTTTGAGTATAGATTATGGTCCGGGTGACACAGGCTACATTTTTATATTTGAACGAAATCAATAGGAGGGATTTTCCTCGTCGGGTTACAGTTAAACTTTTTCCCACCCTAAATTGGTTATGTTTATTGTAAAATTGTATCAAACAGTTAGCCTCATAGTTCGGAGAGCTGATGGTCATTGGGGCCAAAAGTGCTGAAGAGGCGACCCCGCACTGGAAAACGCAGTATTGGCAAACCCTTCACTAGTTAGACAAGTCATAGGAAGCCACTGAATACAGGCGGCGCATGCAAGAGACCTTTCAGCAGTGAACGTCTATCGGTTGATGAAGAAGTTATCCTCAATAGAATAGCTGTTACCTTCTCTGCAAGCGGGACATTATAATGTCAATCAAAGTAACAAAAGTTTCGATATGACTTCCTGTCCTAAAGCAATAAATAAAATCTAGACTTCAGCGATCCCACTTGAAAGTTGAAAGGAAAACAAACTCTAAACTTTAACTTTTATACGCTGACGAAATCTAACCTTATTGTATGTGAAATAGTTTTCGATTTCAAGAGTTTTCTCTTGCAGCGTATATAACACTTTTCTTTACCTTGGCTGTCATATTTTTCTGGATTTAGGTGAGACTTTGAACTCAATGCAAATCAAAGCAGTGATAACCTAGCGGTTAGGAATGTGGTCTCCTATTCTGGGGGTCGTAGGTTCGATCCCGGGCACGCACCATTGAGTTTTCGGAGCTATGTGCGTTTTAATTAAATATCACTTGCATCAACGCTGAAGGAAAACATCGTGAAGAAACCTCCACACCTGAGAGTTCTCCATAATGTTCTCGAAGGTGTGTGAAGTCCGTCAATTCACATTAGGCCAGCCCCAGCGTCGTCGTGGTGGATTAAGGCGTATAACCCTTCTCTGAGAGGAAACCTGCGCTCAATAGTGAGTCGTTGATAGGATGATAATGAACTCAATTAAACCAATCATAAGCCATTGATAGTTATAGTGGTAAAAGCCTCGATCTTCCTTTTGGGGGTCGGGGGTTCGATTATAACTTTTGTGAGTTAAATGTGTTTTAAGCAATTTTTCACGGCGAAGGAAAATATCGTGAATAAATCTGCATTCCTGAGAGTTTTCCATAATGCTCTCAAAGGTTTGTGAAGTCCGCCAATGCGCACTTGGCCAGGATGGTGGCCTAAACCCTTCTCATTCGAGAGGCCTGTGCTTAGCAATGGGCCGACGATGGGTTGAGATGAATAAATAAATGATGAACTCAATAATGTTACCTATATCCCTCGTGACGTTTAACTGATTCAATTGTTTCAGTAGGTAGGTCTACCTACGTTAGGAAAATAACTTTAGAAATTTAGAATAAATACTCCTAGAAACGCATTAGTGTGACGCGGTGATAAGCCATTTTTAGTAAGCCTTTAAAGGCCGACTACGCGGTGTCGTCGCGTTAGTACGACGAGCTCGCTGAAAATTATTAAAAAACTAGATGATACTCGCGACTTCGTCCGCATGAATTGAGATTTTTGATTCCCGCGGGAACCTTTTAATTTTCCGGGATAAAATTTAGCCTAAGTGTTAATCCAGGGTATAATCTATCTCCATTCCAAATTTCAGCCAAATCCGTCCAGTAATTTTTTCGTGAAAGAATAACAAACACACACACACAAACATTCGCCTTTATAAAATTAGTGTGATAGTGTGATTAACTTTGTTAGAAACTTCCGATCTATGAGTATTTAATCTAAGGAAATAACCTAATTGCTGGGAACCAGATAATATAAGTTAAAAATGTTCACGAAAAGTGTGTTAAAAGTTATAACACAGCAAGTAAACAATTTATTTGTCTGCGCCAGGCTGTGCCAACATCTGCGTGCCAACCCCTCCCTGGTACTATACACTGCCAAGTCTAAAGGAAACGAATAACATTCATAACATAATATAATTCCTTATTTCCCAGCCCATGAGATTTGAATACGAGATGTCAAAACAACGCTATTTTCTTTTTAGGGCAGTGAACGAGGTCCGGATGGAATATGCTAGTAGCTCCATCCGTGATTTTAAACAAAAATAACTTTCATTTTGATCTGTCTACTTATAGCTAACATTTTTTGTAATACATATTAATGTTTTTGATGAATGTCTACTCAAGTTACAGCTGTTATGTTTATTATGTGGTCGATGGATGTTCTCTCAAATTGTTATTATTGTTTACGTAATTAATTCGGGAAATACTAAATATTTGTAGATGTATTTTTTTTGTTACTTACAATATTTTGTCTTATATCCAGCCACAACGTGCCCATAATTTTTAATCCATAGTAGAAAATTAAGTAGGTAGGTATATTACAGGTTGACTTTTAATCAAGGTTTTTTTAAACAGGTTTTTTAGATCTTTAAATTTGGAAAACTTTATCTTTACAGGCATGGAGTAAAAGTTCTAACAGCATAATTTTCTGACTCTATGGAAGACTAATCTGTTTACAAATCGACGGTTAAAATCAAATAATATTTAGGATTTAATAAAAAAAATTATGGGCTTCTATAACTTTGAAATTAGGTAGTTGGCACAGTATAATGTGTCGAGAAACGCTACGTAGAGCTACGTAAACATGAATTGATCAATTGTGTTGACACTAATGAACTAGATGACTGATGTGCTCCCGTAATGAAGCTAGCGACTAAGCTATTTTTATCTTAGGCTTTCCTGTTTAGGAAAACATTTTACTTGATCTCCATAATTAGGTATATTAAGTGTCATGACTCATGAAGGTGATTAGTTTCTTTATTGCTCACAATAATTTTAATCCCACTAATATTATAAATGCGATCGTTTGTGAGGAGGAAAGCTTGTAAGGTGTTTACGTATTATCTCAAAAGTTAAGGAGTTCAAGTATAAAAAAACTTAAGCCACGCGGACGAAGTCGCGGGCATGATCTAATTCATGATACACATAGAGACACATAGTTCGAAGACGGAAGAACTGAGGGTCGTTGGAGTCCCAGGGTGCTGGACTGAAGCGCAGTGTTGGCAAAATCCCCACTAGATGGACCGACGAGATCAGACAATTTGTCTATGAAACTACTGGATAGAGTTGGCGCAAGACCGAGAGCTGTGGAAGTCTATGCAGGAGACCTTTGTCCAACAGTGGACGTCTATCAGTAGATTCAGAAGAAGAAGGAAAGGCAAACAGCTATTACCGCGTAGCGTAAGCATCCGCTAAGAAAGGATTTTTAAAAATTCAACCCCTAGAAGAATCGAACTTAATGTGAGCAAAGCCGTGGGCAAAAGCTAGTGTTATATAAACCCTATCAATAAACATTTTTATTTACGTAACGCTTACACTTTACACTTTTTGTTGAATTTGCTATATTTAGCATCAACGAACAAGATTGCTACAAGACTTCTTAAGATTACATTGTATCAAGGAGCGCGCAAACATCAATTGTGTTGACACTAATGAACCAAATGAGCGACATGCTTTCTTAATTAAGATAATCACCATGTAATTTTGAACCCTACAATTTCTTTTAACGCATTCTCCATGTTTATTTTATTCCAAACGTACATAACGAGTAGTTTATTACTGTGCGTAAATATTATGTCTGTAATCCTATTAATATTATAAATGCGAAAGTTTGTGAGGATGTTTAGATGGATGGATGGATGTTTGTTACTCTTTAACGCGACAACGAATGAACCGATTTTGCTGAAATTTGGCACGCATAATTGAAAGATAAATGTGTGAAAAGTAGTATACTAATATCCCGCAGGAACCGTTTGTTTTCCTGAGATAAAAAGTAGCCTTTGTCATTTTTCAGGCTCTAAACTTTACCTGTGCAAAAAAATCACGTTAATCTAAATCTCCATTGCGCGTATTTTGAAGGACAAATGCGTAAAAAATAGCGATGCTATCCCGCAGGAACTGTTTGCTTTTCCGGGATAAAAAGTAGCCTACGTGCTATTCCAGACTATATCTATGTCTGTGCCAAATTTCAGCAAAATCGGTTCATTCGTTGTCGCGTTAAAGAGTAACAAACATCCATCCATCCATCCATCCATCCATCCAAACATCCTCACAAACTTTCGCATTTATAATATTAATAGGATTATGCGCCAACGGAGTTACAGATTGACGTGGTTTTTTTGGAGAGGCATAGTTGATGACTTGAAAAGTGACAAAGGCTACTTTTTATCCTGGGAAAGCAAACAGTTCCCGCGGGATATTAGTGTTCTACTTTTCACATATTTATCCTTAAATAAGGCGCCAACGGAGTTACAGATTGACGTGGTTTATTGGATAGGCATAGTTGAGGACTTAAAAAGCCCAGGAAAACAAACAGTTCCCGCGGGATATTCATATGCTACTTTTCACATATTAATCCTTTAATCATGCGCCAATATGCATGCATGTATGTATGTATGTATGTATGTATGTATGTATGCATGTATGTATACGTGTATGTATGTACGTATGTATGTATGTATGTATGTATGTATGTATGTATATATGTATGTATGTAAGTATGCTTGCATGCATGCATGCATGCATGTCTGTATATATATATGTATCTCCTCCTACTAAGAACAAATACATTAACTATATCCTATCCTACTTATTATTACTCATATTATCCCACTAATATTATTAATGTGAAAGTTTGTGAGGATGGATGTATACGGATGTATGTTTGTATAGATGTCGTATACGGATGGATGGATGTATGTTCTCTGAGATAGGGGTTGAACTATTTTGACTGTTATACTCCATAACTTGTTAAATTTGAACTACTTTTTATTATTACTTTAACCGAATTCAAAAAAGGAGGAGGATATCAATTCAACGAATCTTTTTTTATGTATGTTCACAGATTACTCGAAGACGCCTGAACCGATTTGGAAAGTTCTTTTTTTGTTTCAAAGGGTATACTTCCCAGGTGGCCCCATTTAAATTTTAAAGAAATCAGTCGAGCGTTTTTAAAAAAATCTACAATAAATTTTATACTTTGTAGTGGTGCGGGCGTTTAAATGTATGCTCCCGGGACAAAAAGTAGCCTGTGTTATTTTCCAGGTCCTTAACTTTACCTGTGTAAAAAAATCGGCCAAGTGCGAGTCGGTCCTCACTCTTTTAGGGTTTCGTTACAAAAAAATTAAATTAATTTTTATTATTTGTTGTTATAGCAGCAATAGAAATACAAAATATGTGAAAATTTCAACTGTCAATCTATTACGGTTTACGAGATACAGGCCGCTGACAGATGGACGGACGGACAGCGGAGGCTTAGTAATAGGGTCCCGTTGGCACCCTTTGGGTACGGAACCCTAAAAACCACGTTGACTATATGCACTTACACTTTATATGGTGAAATATTATAGCTGCGAAAGTGCGTTGGTTTGTCCTTCAATCACGCCCTAACAGAGCTACAGATCGACGTGATTTTTTGCAGGGGTACCTATACTTGAGGACCTGGAGAGTGACAGGCTACATTTTCAGAGTTCCCAAGGCATTTTAAAGGCTAAGTTCACGCAGACGAAGTCGCGGGCATCAGCTAGTTATAAGATAATTTCCTGATTGGTCTAGCGTAACGTAACGTAGCGTGGATTGTAACTTGTAAGGCCCTGGGTTAAAGTCCCAGAATGGGGCGAAAGCAAAAATTTTATAGTTTAACATGGTATTGGATTTTTGTCAAAATATATAATCCAGTAGCAGCAAAATGGTCGTAGCTTATATTAAAATACTAACCGACACTATCTTATTTAAAATCAATTGCTGTTCGTTAGTCTCGCTAAAACTCAAAAACATTTGACCAATTTGATTTTGTTCATTAATACCATTTGCATAACCACCCCTGGTTTAAAAAAATAGGGAAAAATCAAGAAACAGCAGACAAATCGAGAACATTAACTAAAACTAAAACATAAATTAAATTATTAAGTCTTTCTTGTCTTGGTGATTTTCTGTATCTAACTTGGTACGCACATATTATTAGCAGCATTCTTTAAAACAAATTCAAAAATGTGGATCAAAGTATTCGGATCAGAGATCCTATTTAATGAAATTTTCTATATTATGCTCTCTAACATACCTAGAGGCTAAGCAAGTAAGCGACTAAACTCGTCTCACATCGCGTTAGGTATTTATAGCCCTGGAATGCATCGCCCACCAGCAATAATATCGCCACTGTCAAGTTCATTACTCACTCATCCCGCTACACAATACCCTACAACACCTGTAGTTCTTAAATCTTAAGCAATAAAGGCCCTTTTCCAGCTTCGGTGAAACTGAATCTTACGTCTCAGACTCACATTTTTTATTCAGTCCCCAACCTTAAGACTATTTTACTTAAGGATGTGAATTACAGCAGCATAACTTTCTCAGTGAAAGCAGAAGAAATATGCTCTAAATATTTGGAATTCAAGATTTTAAAGAAATTTCCTGATAATTTCATTAATTCATTCATCTTAACACATCACCGGCCCACTTGTGGATATAGGTCTCCCTTGAATGAGAAGGATTTCGGTCGTAGTCTAATGCGGATGAATGTTAGAAAAATGCGGATTGATAGACTTCTCTGGCGCGCAGGTTTCCTTATATTTTCCTTCATCGTTAAAGCAAATGGTCTATATAAAACGCGCATAACTCAAGTTTTAAACATTAGGCTATCGACCGCGACGCTTTCCTGATAAATATTCCTTTTCTTTGGTGAAATCTCCTACCGGTGCGCGGTGGTTGGCAATCATTAGGGCTATTATGTATTTTGTACTTGGACGCTGTTGCACGGAATAGGGATCGGATACTTCTCCCGTATAATAATAGTAGGTACATGGCGCAAGTTTTTAAGCCAAGATGTTCTTCCCCGACCCAGGGTTTCCAGCTAATTACCAATGAATTATGAGCTGCAGGAGTTCTGATAAAAATAATATGCTAATACAATACCACCTCTTTCTTTAAAAAAAAAATATGAGCCGTCGTGGGACGCCTGGCAAATGTGAAACATCGACATTATTTTGTAAAAGTAATATGCAGAAAAGAACAGATTGTGATAGGAACTAAATATGTCACTAAGTATACATATAATAATACTACTACTACCACTACCCCTACCCCTACCCCTACCCCTACCCCGACCCATACCCCGACCCCTACCACTACCACTACCACTACTACTACTACTACTACTACTACTACTACTACTAAACAGATTGTGATAGGAACTAAATATGTCACTAAGTATACATGTAACATCGCATGCCGTGGCGAGGCGTCGCCACGCGAGAATTCTGTTTTACGTGCCGCTATAGATGTTTCACATCAAAAATTGTGAGCCGTCGTGGGAAGCCTGGCAGATGTGAAACATCGACATTATTTTGTAAAAGTAACATGCAGAAAAGAACAGATTGTGATAGGAACTAAATATGTCACTAAGTATACATATAATAATACTACTACTACCACTACCACTACCACTACCCCTACCCCTACCCCTACCCCTACCCCGACCCCTACCCCTAAACCGACCCCGACCCCGACCCCGACTCCGACCCCGACCCCTACCCCTACCCCTACCCCTACCCCTACCCCTACCTCTACCCCGACCCCGACCCCTACCCCTACCCCTACCCCTACCCCTTTTTTTTTCTTCGGGGGAGGAAAAAATCCCTTCGGACTTCTGCCTGCCGGCAGGTCGTGTCCGACTTGCACGGACTAAAACAACTTCCCCATGTCTTCCAGATTGGCACGGAACCGCGTAGCATTTCTTCATGCCAACCGACATTGTTTCATTCTTCTCTCTTCCTCTTTTCTTCCTTTTCTTTCCTTTCTCTCCTCATCATAATGGAGCGCAGCATTTTTCCATAATTTTCCCACTGCTCTTCGCTTGACAGCATGCGCGCTATTAGATTTTGGGCCCCTACATTGCTATCCACTCCCTGTGCCGCTGATCTCAGGTCTGCGCAGGCAGAACACTCGAAGATTGCGTGTCTCGGGGTGTCTTCCTCGTCACAATAGTAGCACTTCTCGCTTGGTGCTTTCCCGATTGCGAAGAGGTAGGTGTTGAACACCCCGTGGCCACTGAGCGCCTGTGTTAAGCCACCGGTCGACCTCTCCATGTTTTCTATTGTGCCAGCTCTTTAGGTCCTTAATTAGCTCCCTGGTCCAGACTCCTTTTCCTGCTCCACGCCATTCTATTTCCCAGCCTGTCAAGATATTCTCGCGTACTTCCAGTGGCGTCTGTTTGTTGGAGTACAGCATGGCACGTTCTCTGACCATCTTGTCTATGGGAACAAGTCCCGCAATAACTAGAACTGCATCCGTAGAGACTGTTCGGTATGCTCCACAGATGCCTATCGCCAGTCGCCTTTGTACTGTTTCCAGTTTTTTTCGATATAGTTCTACCGTCATTGCATCCTTGTAAATAGGCGCTCCGTAAAGAATGACGGAGTGGGCCACCGAAGCCAGTACCCTTCTTCTGCTTGCTCTGGGGCCTCCCTTTGTTGGCATTAATCTGTTCAACGCCTCCGCTAGATTCTGGGCTTTTTTGGCGACCTCTTCAATGTGTTTTTTGTAGTTCAAACTTTTACCCCTACCCCTACCCCTACCCCGTCCCGACCCCGACCCCGACCCCTACACCTAGTCCCCTACCCCTACCCCTACCACTACTACTACTACTAAACAGATTGTGATAGGAACTAAATATGTCACTAAGTATACATATAACATCACATGCCGTGGCGAGGCGTCGCCACGCGAGAAATCTGTTTTACGTGCCGCTATAGATGTTTCACATCAAAAATGTGGTAATTGTCCCAGATTTAAGTCTAATTTACGTATGAAAGATGCCTTTGATCCGTTATAATCTAATCATCCCCAATAATACCTGATAAGAATGTTTAGCAACGAATTTGTAAAGACAGCAAAGGAGATGCCCCATAATCCTTGTATTGTTGCCGCCAGCTATAAATACCGTTCAAAGTGTGCGTGAGTCTAAGCTCCTAACGTATCGTCTCCACTTTCGATATAGAGTTTATAGAAGCATTGAACACGAACACAATATTATAGTGAGAACAGACACTAACGTCTAACACAATAGAGGCTTTTGACATTACGACATCATTAATAAATACGGTAATTGGAACGTAGTTCCTTATCGCGCGGTACGGAAGGGGGCTAGACGGAAAAAATTAAGGAAACGACACTCGACACATTTTTGAAACCGACACTTTTTTGTTGAATGTGAATTTTGCATTGTGTTCGGTATTTTCGCCATACAACACGGCGTCTGCATGGCCTAGTGGATCCGGCAGTCGCCTAAAAGTTCAACGTCGATGGTTCGAATCTCAGCTCGACAGACTGAATTTTCTATTTTCAATTTTATTTTAAATAATTACTACATGTGGATTTTTTCCCTAATTTTTATTGTATAAATTGGATAAAATGTTATTGTACTACTAACGCCATCTGTTAAAAAACCAGAGTAACTCTTTGGTTTTGTAACAGTGCTGCAATAGAAATAAACTTTTTTAAATATAATTCATCGTAGTTAATCAATTTAATACTAGATGACACCACTAGTTTATTACAATTCCTTTACTAAAACTAATCGAAAGGAACTACGTTCCATCCGGGTGTCCCTTGACACCTCTCAAGTTTTTATTATTATTTAAGAATTGGTACACCGATAACACTTTTGATTTTAAAATCAATCAAATAACAATCGTTAGATTAGTTAAGTAATTTATGCGGTCTATGATAGATATAAATGTAAGATTAACTCGCTTCGCCTTAATCAACGCCTTCGCGTCTGAGACAAAAAACCTGAAAATCAAAATGTGACCAAAACATCATACATCGATGCCAAAACAATTACATTTTCATTATACCTACTGATCATTTATTTATATTTATACCCTAATTTAAGGCGTTCATTTTAACTTAGGATTAAAAGGATCTTTAGTCTTTTACTGAAAGTCTTGGCCAATTTTAATATTTTTTGTTTTGTTCGCTCTAATTCAGGGGTGGGTTAAAATTTAAAAAAACCCGAAAAGAACAGTTGAAATATAAAAAACATCATATTATTTATAAAATAGATGGCGGGAGCGAAGCCGCGAGTAAAACCTAGTTATCGAATATAAATCTACTACATAATATTCCCGAAATATTTGTGTTATTGAGAACAAACTTTAAGGATGGTAAACGGATTGACATTCGTACGAGTATTTTTATTGAAAAAAATTTATTCGCCTCTAGAGATTGTATTTCGCTGGGCTTACGAATGCGGCAGAAGGTGGATATTGTATTTACAATTTTGTAAATCGAGAATGCCTTATCGCTATGAACGTGGTCAAGATTTTTGCTTATTTCTGGCAAAAGGAGGTAACAATGTGCTTTTTATTCGTGTTTCGACAGTTTTATTAAAGTATACAAATATAAGAACATAACGCCAAGTTGCGGCGGCGTATTGGTCAAAACTTTTTGGACCTTGAGCACAGATTTACCCAAATGTTATATAATTTTTTGTGTTGGATTTTTCTCATCCAAATTTTTGCAAGGTTGTTTATAGTCTAGTTTAAGAAGGTTTTTTTTATTGGTTTGTTTCTCGATCACGCACTAATCAGACTGACGTGATTTTTGCATGCATATTGTTTAGTACTTACCTGAAAAGTGGCATAGGCTTCTTTTTATTGGTTGACAAACGGTTCCCGCGGGATTTTTAATAAATCTAAGTCGTCCACGCGGACGAAATCTCAACCAAAAGTTCATAAGTCCTACTAATATTATAAATGTTGTAAAAATATTGTAAAAGTTTGTGAGGATGGATGGATGGATGGATGGATGTTTGTTACTCTTTCACGCCACTACGAATGAACCGATTTGGCTGAAATTTGGAATAAAGATAGCTCATACCCAGGATTAATATAATACCTACAGGCTACATTTTATCCCGGACAATTGGAGTCGCGGAAATTAAAACACCTTAATCCACGCGGATTGTGAAGTTGTGTGTGATTATGTGTGTGTTGAAGTGACAAATAGAATAGAGTGAATAGACAGTAACTGTTTGTGTAACTTATCGCTAAGGAATTCTCAAGCTGCACTTGGCTCCACATTTTTCTTATCTACGAGTGCATACGTCGTAATATGCACTTAGTTATTCTTAGAAAAAAAACTGTGCCGTTAGCAAACAACTAAACGGTAAACATCTTGTAAATAGGTACTTAGCAAGTGTCGTGACTCTGCACGCAACTTAGTTCTTGAAATTAGAAATATTACTGTAATTACTTAGTGAATGTCATCAAAGTACTATAGAGATCCTAATTTTTCATCAAAACTGATGGGTTTTATTTCACACGAAATATTTTATGTGGATTGGACGTGGGTTTATAAGTCCCACGTCACTGGTGTTGAAATAGTTGTGGACTTTTACTTAAGGAATCCATTCACATTCCATGTCGTTGATCTGCCGGGCCGATAGCTATTATCCCCCTATCCTAGGTTTTTCTCAACAAAGTTCGAATTCACAACATTACACTAGGCAGCTCGCGTTTTCCTGTGTTCAAGTTCAAGGAGCATGACACTGGGTTGACACGGCAAAAGACGAATTTTTCGTGGTAGCTTGCTGGCAAACGAGCGATAATTATATTATACGAAGGTTGCGAACTTGTCCGACGCTTGAGTTGACGGACGAAAAAAGGTCGAAAAGGTAAGGTGGTTCGATAAAATCATATCCACAAAATTGACGGTGACAGTGACGATGACGGTTGCCCAGAATAATTATGCAGAGCTATCGAATTAGAACCGCATATTTCTAAACAAAAAAATAAATTATAAAACAAAATTATAAAAGTAGAGTCAAGTCTATAGACAAAACTACAGTTTTGTCATCCAAGAAATATTTCTTGTACCTACACGATAAAATGTTTTGCTGCCACGGGATTGTCTAAAAATGATTGCTATTGTGTGATGATCGCGAACACATCTGATTGGCCTCGACTCCCTCTTGCTATTGGCTCAATATGATATAATTATTGAAGATTGACCCAATTACTGAAAATTGACCCTATACTCTATAGAAATCAAGCTACTGCAAAGAGCTCTCAATTACGATTTAATTCGTACTGAATTATCTAACTTCTAATCATGTGATTAGAACTCGCAATAGACTGTATCGAATCATAGGTGTTCAGATCATGCTTTATATAATTCTCAAGTAATAGCTAAATATTAATAAACCACCAACTTATGGTGGTTTATTAATATTTATAATAAACCACCAACTTATGGTGGTTTATTAATATTTAGCTATTACTTGAGAATTATAAGCAATCAAGCCAAGAATTATAGTTAAGTAAGCAAAATAGCTGAGGTTTGTAAAACTTATTTGCTTTTTATAGAGATATATCAAATCTAATTACGTCTTAAAATAGCTATTTAATATTGTATAAACTTAGAATAACTCCATCTCTCTTACAGTCATAGTTTTTAATACTGAATATTTTTATTTAATTATTTATTTAATACACAATAATGAAAAGCCGGACTGCAGCAATTGATGCAACTTTCACATAATATTCGATCAGCTGTTTTAATTCAGCAACTTGGTAGGTATAATACAAAGATTATGTAAATTAGAAGTACCATAACCCCACTAGAATAATTTCTTCTTTTGCTTGCTGTGCCGTCTTCTATCGGAAGTTGGCACTTGGCAATCATTAGGACTATAGATCTGCACTTTGAACTCTGCTGCACGTAAAATACTAGATCGGGTACTATTGGCGCAAGTTCTAAGCCGATATTCTTCAGTCCCGTTGAATTCTATGGTTTCTATAGATGTAATTAAATATTAATAATAAACGCATTTAGTTAGACGTAGGCATACATACCTGAAGCAAATTTTGCTATCACTAAATCAACTTGGCGTTGATTGCTGATACTGACAATATTGATATTCTTCCATGTTTGTTTTGGTAATAATAGCGACAAACTGCACTTTATGTACGATTATACATTTCTCAATTGCTTGAATATCTAAATAAGTACCTATATTATTATTGTTCTATATTAGTCATTTCTTTTTATACATAAAAATTATAACAAAGAAATAAAAGTATAAAATTGAAAATAAGTAGCGTAATCCAAACGTAAGCATTTTCAATTTTGTCTGTCTGTTTTCCTTAGCTTATCTTCGGAACGGCTGTAAGTATAGATTTTTACAAGACCTTCTCAAGTATCTATGTTAAGGATTATGTTCCGGAAAAGATTGTCCTTTTATCCCGGAAAATTAAAGAGTTAAATATTATAATGGGATTTAGAAAAAATCCCAATCCACGCGGATAAAGTCACAGACGTTAGCAACAAAATTATTAATTCTCTGTCGCTCTTTTCTGGTTTCTTCTCTGTGGTTTCTTACAGGTATGAGTGACAGAGACGATGCTTTTCTTACTAAGCCGAACCTTGCGCCTCGTACGGGTAGTCTCAAAGCAAATAAATCCTTTCTATTCTATTCTTACATTGCTCTACTCAAAAACAGTTAAAACGAGACATATTTGCGTCTCGTTATATCTATGTCTCAAGTCTGAGCCGACACGCTCTTAGCCTGAGTTGTATTTATGGTGAGTGCTTTGTCTTGGATCGGACTTGAATCTGAGTTAAAATGAGCCACAATATTACTGCATGGAGATATTAAGTCTGTCTCTTATTAACTCTGTCTCGAGTCTGAACAGAGTAAGAGTGCGATCTATAGATCTAAGCCTTAGTCTGAGTATGTGTGAGTAAAAATATAAGGCTCTGCTGATGTAACTAAACAATAGAACGCAAAAGCGGCATTGGGTAGTAATATAATAATAGGAATTCCAACTTGCGTTTATAACTGCTACTTCTGCGTGATAAAGGAGATACATTTCACGGTAATAAAAGGTTGATATTAACATGACGTATCGAAAACGTAGGCTGTTACACTATATCAGATATCATATTTCGCTGGGAACATTCCAATGAACTCTGTCATTAGTATTGCAAGTAAATAGGTAAGTATTAGCACTGGGTTAGATAAAGCAAAGAAAAGGAGTGGGCAGAATTTTTCATAAATTCTTATGAATGTTATTATTTTGTAACGTTATCAAACTGAAAAATTATGATGATTGGTTTGCACTCACGGAGCCATTGATTATATTATTTATTTAATTATTTATTGAAAAGGTAAACAAAACATGTTGCAACCAAAAACAACATTTAGTTAATTCTCAACTAGAGTGCTAATTCCTGAGATTTATTGCTTTGCACATTTTGACATTACAAAAACGTCAGATGGTAGTCAAGCAAGTCTTCTAAAAATTGAGTTATAAAATAAATTAGAACAATAGTTGTCGCAGCTTTATCGCTTCATCGATAAGCATTAAACAAAATTTGCACTACCGGATAAACAGCGACTTATAACAAGAGGTAATTTTTTAAGGATAATAATAATATTATTATGTCCGTAGTATTTTTAAAACAATGTAGGCCAGCTTTAATGCTCCGTTGGACACCACTGGCAAAAAGTATTTACTTTGCGACAGAAGCAATAAAATTAACTTAAAATATAGTAATTATAAATCCATTTGCTATTCCGTAGACTGACGCGATCATTAGGTAATTTGTAGACCAAGTGATCAATCCGAATGAAGTTTATTCGAATAAATATATAAATTCAGCCATGGCATTAAATCTCAGTATAGACTAATAGAGGAGATATTATAGTACCCGAGTGTGTGCGCCTACATAGGTGCGCTCTTTCCTTTCTCCGACAGGAACGGAGAATGTTCAGACGCAGGACTGACCTTTTGCGTGCTCTCCAAGACACGTGTGTAATCGTAATACTGCGAACTTCCCAACTCGAGATTCCTACTGAGAATTCTTTGACAATAATTGAAACCAATAACTTATTAGGCCCAATCCGAAACTGGATATGCCAAATAAGTCCAAAAACCAATAAGTTACAGAACTTTAAAGTTTCCTGTTAGACAAAGAGAGCAGTACTGAAGTGTGATGTCACAATTCAGCAGCTCCATATACGCTCCTATAGAAAATTTCGTAGAAAGAGACAAACACAGTCACAGTAAAATAGCTTATAATTTCGAAACTAGTAAAGATATTTAAAAAAGAAAAATGGAATTTATATAATATTAATATAAAACTTTATTTTAAATAAATAAAAATATATCAGTCAAATACGTCTTAATTCAGGTGGGTCGAGACGCCATATTGGTACTTAAAGAGTATTCCGATAACAGTTAAATAAACTTTAGGTGGAATATTCCGTATTTCCAGTGCACTTATTATCGAAAGTGCAGTGCCACTCCGATGGAACAAGAGCTCTTCACTGCAGATCCGGGGGACCGCTTTATATCACCTTAATGGCGGCTTTTGAACTTTTTATTGTTATTAAAGCGGTCGCGGATCGGAAAAGCAATTAAGATTGAATTTCCCTATTCCTATATTTTATCAGTTTTACTCTTATCTGTGGTCTTAAGTTAATCTCGTATTTATGAAAACCATTCCGGCACGCTATTACGAGTTATGGGTTATCGATATCGATTTTATGGAGCTATTAGCAACTGTCACGAAATCATTGTGAAAGTTGTTTTAAACGGTCGCAAATCAGGATCTGACATCACCTGAAACTCGTAATTTGACAATGCGAAACGTACAGAATCAGTGCCTATATAATAATACTATCATATTAATTAATATATAAAAGAAAGTGGTGTTAGTTACACTATTTATAACTCAAGAACGGATGAACCGATTTGGCTGAAAATTGGTGGAGAG
Source organism: Oeneis ivallda (assembly GCA_029955525.1). Taxonomy (NCBI): domain Eukaryota; kingdom Metazoa; phylum Arthropoda; class Insecta; order Lepidoptera; family Nymphalidae; genus Oeneis; species Oeneis ivallda. The sequence goes on along the minus strand of JARPMR010000010.1, from coordinate 7,812,810 downwards.
GTAGCTTAGAACCAGGAGACGGACATAGGACTTTTTATCCCGTTCGACCGCGTTTCCGTCAAGTCACTATAAAACGTGGTATAACGAAAACGCATCTGACATGGAATAACAAAACGCAAATGACAGTGGAATAACAAAACGTAAATGACAGCTAAACGTAATTTTGTCTTTGGTTAAGTATGGTAAAAAATTTGACAATTATAAAAAGTGTTATAATAAAGCATTATTGATATTATAAATGCGAAAGTGTGTAATGTTTGTTAGGTTGTCCTTCAATCACGTCCAGAACAGCGGATTGATGCGATTTTTTGCATGGGTATAGTAATGGATGTAGTAGTGGTTCCTCAGACCGGGAGAGCTACTTTTATCTCGGATAATGAAAGAGTTCCCGCGGGATTTTTAAAAACTAAATCCATGCGGACGAAGTCGCGGGCATCAGCTAGTTAATTATGTATACTTGGCTGGCTTTTGACTAATAGGGGGTTTACATGGGTCGATTTTAGCCGTGCGGCAAGCCACCAGTCGCATCGCTTGTGAAAAATCGAATCGCCACCCCATTTACACCAGTCGATAAAAACAGCATGCGACTTGTTCATTTCCAAAGAAAATGTTGAGCAGAGCAGGTGTTTTACATGCCGGCACCGAATTGGTTCGTAGTTCGATTATTCAAGAGTTGCTTGAGAAATAAAGAGAGAGAAACAGAAGGAAAGAAGGAAATATAAATTTTGGGTATGTGGATGGATTTCTCGCGTAGAGTTCTGGGTGCTTCGGATACTTTGCTGGTTTAATTGAGTTTGTACTGTAACTGTGTCGTATTATTTATATTCATGGATTTTAAACGATCTGTACCCTTAACGTAGCGGAACAAAACAGCGCAAAACACACCTCATGCGGCGGGCAATCGCATGCAACTGACCATTTACATGGTCGATTTTAGTCACCCGCCGCATGCGGCTCGTCGCCGCACGGCAAAAGTCGGATGGCACCCAACTTTTTGGCTAGCGATTTTAGTCACTTGCGGCGTAGTTGAATTGTCATTAAGACGATCGATTTTTGCCGTGCGGCCTAGCCGTGCGGCGAAAATTGACCCATGGAAACCCCCCATAAATAAAATTTTATAAAGTCTTCAGAATTTTTTTTTATTCGATTACAAGCTAGTCCTTGACTGCGATCTCACCTGATGGTAAGTGACGATGCAGTCTAAGATGGTAGCGGGCTAACTTGGAAGGGGTATGGCAGTGAACATTCAACCCATACCCCTATAATTGGTTAACGCTACGTAAACGCTAAATCGCTTGGCGGCACGTCTTTGACGGTAGGGTGGTAACTAGCCACGGCCAACAAAAGCCTCCCACCAGACAAAAATTCGCTATTTTGGAGCTGATTGCACCTGATTGCTTACAAAAGGGAGAGAAGATACTCGGAACTACAAATATAATTAATTACCTATACTGTACTGTGCGGCGCATTGAATCACTATACAAGTATACTACAACTTAAGCGATTGTGTATCAATGTTATTCATTTGACAGTTTAAATCTGCCTGGCGATCGCGTAACTGTTATCGCTGTCCTTAAAGGACTATTTCAATGTCAAAACATGGTTTTGGCCAATAGGAGAAGCCCAAAATCATATTTTGACATTGATGCAGTCCTTTAAGGACTGAAAAAAAGTTACGCGATAGACCCTCTGGTTAAAGGCTGTCAAAAAATGCGATTTTCCTACACACTCGCACGGTATTTCTTTTTTTTTAAGTTTAGACAGGTCTTGCTGTTACCGGCGACTTCGTCCGCATGGATTTAGTTTTTAAAATTTCTGGGGAACTCTTTTTTTCCGGGATAAAATAGCCTATGACATTCTCCAAGTCCTCAACTATACCCATGCAAAAAATCACGTCGATCCGTAGCCCTGTTGCGACGTGATTGAAAGACAAACCAACAAACCAACATACAAACACACTTTCGCATTTATAATATTAAAGGATTAGTATGATTCTACTGTAGGTGACCAAGAGATATAACCATTCCGTTTGTAGATGATCGAAATGACGTGTAGCGTGATGGGTCTACGAGTAATTTTGTTTACCCGTGGACCCATTGATGAGTTGACCCCTGGGTCCGCTCCATTCTGAAAGCTCTGTACTAACGAAGCGTGGAACTGACTCTAAGAGTGCTCTTTAGAAGATTTTTAATTATTATTAGCGATTTTGTGTGCAACAGTAAGATACTTAATCGTACCTAATTACCGGTAGCAATGCAGTTTCCCGCTGTGAATCCGCATGCAACATTCATTATATTGTCAAAAATGCTGCAAAAATAGAGCTGAGCAGTTCTAACAATACGTTTCACGTAGCGTGTGTACATACACCTAGTTGAAAAGAAATGGAACGCAGTGTCGAGAATTGAACTCATCTGAAATACTTTGTAGGTATGTACTCGTATTCGAGTTAAATCAATTGAATTACTGAGTCAATTGTGTCGGCGCAGTTTGCTGCGCTGCGAGATATTATTTGATTCTCTTTTGTTTATTTAATGAGTGCAATGTTTTTGTTGCTACTTAATTTTAATGTAGGTACGTATCATGTCGGTTTTACATTATACCTATCCGTTCGGGATATGATATGGATAAAATGTTTTTTTTAGTCTTTTTGTTTTGGGGCTTTTACCTTAGATACTTATAATAAATAACATGTACTCGTATTATTAAACAACTTGGCTCAAATCAGTAACTACTTAACTAGACAACCTGCCCGGGGTGTCATCATCATCATCATCAACAACCCATCAATGGCTCACTACTGAGCGCAGGTCTCCTCTCAGAAAAAGGTCATTGCGAATTGGCAGACTTCACACACCTTTGAAACATTATGGAGAACTCTAAAGTTTCCTCACGATGTTTTCCTTCACCATTGAAGCATGTGATATTTAATTGCTTAATCGCACATAACTCTGAAAGTCAAAGATGCGTGCCCGGATTTGAACCTGCGACCCCTCGAATAGGAGACCAGAGTCCTAACCACTATGCTATCACAGCTGTCTGGGTGGCATATAGTATAACCCAAAAACTGTCTGTATGGCCGGGCAAATCTTCGGAATAGTTATATTTGATCACGTAAAGCACATTATTACATGATACTCAGACATCTTCCAATGCACGCGGAATCGTTAAATTAAAAATATATCTAGGTATATTTAAGGTGGCAAAATACACAGAAGTTATTATCTCCGACTTCCCAGATTTCTTGAAAACTAGGTGAGCGCTTTGTATGAAGCCTTTTGCATGGTAATCCTATAGACTCAATAGACTTCGGCTTTGGCCGTAGTTTCTCGATGTTTGTGATCAATGCATTTGTATTCGGAGTCCGTTCACGACCAATGCAATTAAATACTGTGTCAAATATAGTCAATAGAAGTGTCTGTTTCGTATAACACCTAGGTTGCTCCTCCTCGGTTCTCGACCATCATATATGTAACACCTACCCATTGAGACCAATGTAATGAGCTCAAACACACTATGTCTGCTGTAAGATGCTGAAGAGTTAGGTATCTCGCAGACTAGCTATCTACTTGATGTCAAGGTTACCATTTCTTGGAAATAATCCGAAGTAACAGTACACCAAAGTTTAAATCAATTGCAGTTGAGCTCATGATCTGTAAACGCCGAGCAGATCTTCATAATTTATAGCTAAGAACCATCTCGATCACGTTAGCATTCAAACAGAAAAAACTGCATCAAAATCGGCCATTCATTAGGGAGCTACGGGGGAACAGCTGTCTGTTCCCTTACACACACCTGTTGTGTCTGTACTCACGGATACGCAGACAAACATATCCCTCTATCTCTTTTTGCGTCTTGGGATGATCGGGGGCTAAAAACAAGTGCTAAGCGGTCCATAGCATTTTCTATTGTTTGCCAAAATCTGTCTCTCAAAGAATCTCCAGAATCCTTGAATGTGAAAACAATGAGATCAAGTTTCAAGTTACTGCAGAGATCCATAATTTATCAAGTCATAGGTGTTCATGAAAACTGGTATTTTGGCTTTTAGTTAAAAGGGAAAGAAAAGTCGTGTTTCATGATTTTTGGAAATTTTACCCCCAAGGGGGTTAAACAGAGGGTCCGTCAATTTTCAAGTGACAAGTATATCTATGAAAAGTTATCGTATTTGGACTTCCGGTAAAGAAATACGGTCGTCATTTTTCAAGTTTTATTCTTTTGAATTGAAAATCATTTTTTCATCATACCTATTCGAAAAACGAATATTGGCTTCAGAGGACAGCGGGAGCAAAATTTCATTTTAACCCCATGGGACTTTTCATTTCTCTCTTCTGATTGGTCCGCGTTATAGTGCTTTAGCATACTAAAGCACTAACGCGGACCAATCAGAAGAGAGAATTCAAAAATGTGTCGAAATTCAAAAATGTTTGAGAAGCTGTTGTCTACGATAAGTCACGTGATCAAATTTGTCGATTAGACATATACGCCCATACTTCCAACATAAATATTAATGTTTAATTATTTCATAAAAATTTATTTGTGTTTTATTTAAACTTTCAATATACGTATTGGTAATGTCTATACTCTATACATAGGAGGTCGATACTCCTAGCTTTTTCTCATAGGTAATGATGAAAAATAGTGTGTGTCATTCGGGGCCAAAATTTTTTGTTCTCGGGCGGGGTATATTGAATTCCTCGCTACGCTCAGGATTCTACTTTAGAATCCTTCACTTCGCTCTGAATTCAAAATAACGCCCTCGGGGAACAAAAAATTCCTTTGGCCCCATATAACACAAATAACTATTTCTCACCTCCAGGCGGAAAGCGTAAATTTTCCTCCCGCTGCGCTAAACGAAAATGTCGCTTTCCGCCTCCGTCGAGGAGAAAATAGTATACACACCACGGGCAGTAAATAAGAAAGCCTCAGATCACATGTAATTGTTGTCCGAGGCGAAGCCGAGGTCAATGAACAATACTATTCCTTAAAACTAAACCACGCTGACGAAGTCATGGGTATCAGCTATTAACGTAAAATAATAATAATTAATAGCCAAAAGATAGGACGGCCGTCTTTGTTTCACTTATTCCTACGTCCATATTATTGTGTTTCACCAAATGTTTTGCCACGTTACGTTGATGAATTTCAGTAGTATCGGTTTCATAATATAATTCTTATATCTATTATTTTCATATTATAAATATCAGATAATGTCACACTCACAATGTCTTATAAGGTCTTCGTTACCTATTTTCTTTCAAATTAGTCCCAGAATCGCTCAGAGACCCTAAAGTGGTCTGAGTCTAACCCTCACAAACTTAACTACTTTCTTGTTTTATTATTTCCAGTTCCGAAGGATTTCTTACAGTGTCTTGGAATGCTTTCAATTCAAGATTTGCTGTAAACTTGCCGTCAACTTAATTGAAATTCGATTCTAGCCGGAATTACTAACCTAACGCTGAGAGAATGTTGAGTTGTAAATAAATTAATGGAATTCTTTACTTAGTAACTACCATCTATACTTATACGTCTATTCTAATAATGTATTAAGTTCATGTACCAGTTTTACTAGTAAACTAGTAATCATCCTATAGGCTATAGGTACTACCTTCTTTTTCTTCTTCTTCATCAACCACTACCGGTTGATGAAGAAGAAGAAAAAGAAGGTAGTACCGTTAGTACCGTCTATGGTACGTTCACTGCTGGTCAAAGCTAGGCTTCCGCAGGCCCCGGTCTTGCGTCGCCTTATCCAGTGGCTTCACCTTTTAGGGGCTCTGTCGACACTGCGCTTTCCGGTGCAGAGTAGCCACCTTCAGAACCTTAGGACCCCAACGATCATTTCTTCGAACTATATACCTACATATAATATTATAAATACAAAAGTGAGTTTCTTTGTTGGTAGTTTGATCTGGCTAAGCGCTCATCGAGTTTTCCTTTAATCACGCAGTGGCGAAGCATCGATCAGCTTAATTTTGTGCATGAATATTGGATACGGAGCTAAAGAGAGAGTTACTCGTATCTTAACAATGATAGATCATTTATGTCCCACTGGGTTTTAAGGTGTAAAAAAAAACCTTAATCAACGTCGTTGACGTAGCGAGCAAAACTATTTTTTAAATGTATAAATTCTTGAAGCCAGCCGGTGAGAAGCCGGAGCGAGTAAGCTATTTAGATGGAAGTTATGAAAGCCTTGACCTTATTAAAACCTCAAAAGCTGCATAAGCTACGGTAGAAGGTTAGATAAGCTATTAAGTAAGTTGATGCATCAAACCGGTTTATTTTACGATCTCAAGAAGTAGCAATGAGTTTCTTGGAACCAGTTCAATTTCTGCTATAAACTGTCTTTTCAATGTAATAATATGTATGCTTCTAACAAACTAATAAGTGTAAGGAATTATCTATTACTAGATGATGCCCGCGACTTTTTTGATTCCCGCGGGAACACTGTAATTTTCCGGGATGAAAAGTAGTCTATGTGTTAATTAAAATCAATCAATAAAAAAAGTTTCATATCGGTGTTTGTTGTTGAATTACCTAGTTGAAATTCGATTCAGAAATTGATTTAGATCTTAGTCATAGCAAAACCATTTGCAGGGTGAAGTGATACACAAAATAAATAGATGCATGAAATTATTTTCCAAGTTTCTACTTTTGTATTTTAGCTTGTATGAATAAATCATGTAAGTAATGAATACAAATAAAATTTGATTATTTATGTACATGTTTAGTTAAACTTTTCGCCTCTTTGTTTGCGATTTATAGTAAATATATAATATATCCCTAGTTTTTATTAGTTATGTAGTATTGTACATTTTATGTGATGATATACAAGACAATAGTCTCACTTGTGCAGAATTACCACAAACATTATAAATGAATTAGCCTTGAGTTACCTGTTTAAAGCTCTCTCCATATTATGTACTTAAAGAAGAAGATATAGAATAACGGTAAAATATATCTACAGCAATTTTTAAATTGCTAGAAGAGTGAGAACATTTTATTACGAGTAATATTATGATTTTATAAGTTCCTGATAATGATGTGCCAAAGGGCGTATCAAGACAGAGTTTTTTGTAAGAAAAAAACTTCATTATACGCTAACATTGCGAACAAAGCTATTTTCTTGGCCTAGTGTATAAGAATACGTCGAGGGACAAAGCGGTCCCTCTTTACGCGACTCCGCATTATGCTGAGTCAATAAGAGGCAATCTAGGAGTCTTTGTAAAATTCCACACAAAAGCTTTAATTTTTCTTTCGCATGTCAAAGATTTTTATTGGTATTGAAGGGTTTGGCTGTGGGCCAACCGCATGAGTGGGTTTTAAAATAAATCCGTTAGTTCAAAGAAAACAATAGGCTGAATTGGTGACGTTTTTCCGCACTCATGCATTTTAACCAATAGCGATAGAGCATCCAGCCAATCAGAGGTGATTTCGCTATATATATTTCGCTGATGCTGCAGGGATATTGCTCACCTAAAATAAAGAGATTTAGGAAATTTCGATTACGAATTGATATTGTAGGTAACAAGTATGGACTACATCATGGAGCTCCTACACTTAAAAGCTTAAAATAAAAATTCTTTTCAAAAAACCGACTTCTAACGCCACTACAAAGTATAAAAATAATTTTAGTTTGTCCACGTTTGTTGAAGTCGGGCGGGCCTAAAATACAAACTATGAAACCGACTCGTGATGCTCGCTCGACTTCTACAAACGAGTCTCTCATATTGTGTAGCGTCGCGCATCGGTTTCATAGTTTGTATATAGGCCCGCCCGACTTCAACAAACGTGGACAAACTAAAATTATTTTTATACTTTGTAGTGGCGTTAGAAGTCGGTTTTTTGAAAAGAATTTTTTAGACAATACCATAGCAGGATGAGTCCTATGAGTTTCGACTCATTTGTGTTCGAAAACATCTCGCAAATACATCTTGTATTAAACGCAACCAATAAAGAGGTATTCGAGAGATCTTCGAGTTCGACTCTTTAAATGTTTAATTCAGTTCATTTTGGTTATTTGCAATATACGCCAGTCGCCACTAAACGAGATGATGGTCTTCCTTCATCCTGTTTTTGGTAGAAAAATAGAGATAACTACCTCAAACTTTATGATACGTCTAGCACGGAATAGCGACTTTTCACTATATTATATGCTATATTTATCTTATAGAAAAAATGCCAACTAGCCTAAGCGATTGAAACAATGCTCGACCTCAAAATTTGATCTTGAAACTTAAATTTTAATATTTCTTATTTGGGCGATACGATTAAAATGGTTATTAATAAAAAGAAAAAGCGGCATTGAAGAAAATGTTGCAAAAGCTCCCGGACATTGAAACATTTTTGATAGAACAAAAGACAAGAATAACAATGCTCCTAATATTCCTCCCTAAGGTCCCCCTCCTCCGAAACAGCGACAAATGACGCAATAAAGTAATAATAAGAGACGCTCCGATTCGTTTGTCTGAGCTTGTAATTGTCTGCGTGATTTTGCAGCGACCCAAATCGGAAGGTCGCATTCCGTAGTTTGCGTTGCTTTCAAACCTTTTGTACTTATAAATGGTTTCTTGCCTTAACTAGCTAATCATTATCTCCAACTTCATTTATTTTGGTTCCTTGGACCTTCTATATGAATTATGAAAAAACCGCGGCTAAGTGCGAGTCGGACCCGCTCACATTTTGAAGCATGAACGGTTCCGTATCATCATAATTTTGTTCCATTAGATTAGAATCCATTGCATTAGAAATACACATTCAGTGAAAATTTCAAGTATCTACGTAGGTAGATTTATGTATCTAGAATCCTAGATGTATTTGTATAGATTTGATGTACGAGTATGTATGGAGATTTAGATATCTATTACGGTTCATGAGATACAGCCCGCTGACAGACGGATAGACGGATGGACGGACAGCGGAGGCTTTGTAATCCGGCAGGCTTATTACCTAAAATGCAAACGATTCGCGATCGCAAAAATTGTACAATATTTGCTGTTTAATCGCAAATTCGTATTATGTATCGACGATTGCGAAGCCATAAGAACAAGCGACAGTGCTGCCTCTGTAGAGCAATCGGTGAACTAATCTATCTACCTATCGATAAACTAATCGGTTGGTATCTACCTACTAACTATTAACGTTTTTGTCCAAGTTGAGTAAAATGCTGCGGAAAGTCTATGTTTTTCCAGCATAAAAGCCAATATTATCAGTTATCACTCTCCAGCAGGCCTAGCACGTACGCGCGAGAAAATTTTGTCTACGCCTTTTCTCGCATTATCTCTATCGAAACTAACATGGTTGCACACATGGATTCGTCGAACGAGAAATTAGTCTACATCGACAATATCTCTCTCTCTTCGTGCGAGATATCACTTTCGACGTGCATGCTAGGCGGGCAGGTCCTCAACACTACCCACGCAAAAAGTTACGTCGATCCATTCTTCTGTTGCTGCGTGATTAAAGGACAAACTAGAAACAAACACACTTTCGCATTCATTCTTTTGTTTCCGGTAGGAACAATATTCATCCGAGACATTTAAACAATAGCAAGGACGTACGATCTGGCGCATGAAACTGAATCAAGGGACAAATTCACGCTTCAATACATTACTTACTGCTTGATTTTATTCTTTTAATTTTACTAGCTGATGCTTGAAACTACGTCCGCATGCATTTAAATCTGCCTCTGGGATGCCAAACTTACCAAGAGCTATAGTCGGAATTATAATTCGATTCCACGTTTGACATTAGCTACTGTCATTTTGTAAAATAATGATACCACATATAATAGTGTAGTGATGAACACAAAAATCGATAAACAATCGCGATTTATGTTTATGTAATCATAATATTGGTGTGCCAATTAAAGACTAAATTATTGATTTTTATTTAAATAAATACATAATTACTCATAATAATTATTTATTAATTAGTAACCGCTGCTTTATTTTATAAAAAGTTAATATTTTTGTTTTTTATATTAAAAACAAAACTTATAATAAAAGAACCTATAGTATGAATTTTAATTCGATTCCAGATTTGACAATTTCAGTGTTGCAACGTTATGACAAGTACTAAATAGTGACGTTACGAAATTATTCGATACGGAAATGGAATATTTCCGAATCGATTCCTCTCGTTTATAGTAGTATATCTAAACAACTACTACTTTAATAGAAACTAAGTATATCAGGAAATTAAATATTTCTGAACGGATAATTTAGTTATGACGATTAATTTTATTAAGGATCTGAGAGTTTTCTTTGTTTTTTAATAATTGTGTGTGAAATAAATAAAAAAATGTGATCATGAAGGAACATGAGAAATAAAATAAATAGATGTATTATGGTAATATTTTATTTTATAAATCGTCGCCGTCTTCGCTATCGCTATCTCTGTCACTTTCTGTAACATGTATTATAAATGTGTCTGTGATATTGTCAATTAAAATATCTAGCCTACTCATTTTTTCCTCTTCTTTGACAACATGGGATATGCATTTAGACCATTCGGTAGCCGTAATTTTTTGAATGCCTTCCTCAAATAAATTTCTCACGTCTGTCAATTTGAAGGTTTTATTATTTTGAGCTACATGCCCCTTTACCTGCGCCCATATCAATTCGATAGGGTTCAGCTCGCAATGGTAAGGGGGCAGTCTTAAAACCGTGATCCCATGTTGTGCTGCCATTTCGTCTACAGCGTACTTATTAAAAGACTCGTTATGTGGAATCAGTTCTAAAAGCGTAGCTTTTACTAATTAATAAATAATTATTATGAGTAATTATGTATTTATTTAAATAAAAATCAATAATTTAGTCTTTAATTGGCACACCAATTGTTTGGCACCATTTGTTTTGGTTTGCCATCAAAATGGATCCTCAGCCAAGTAAATCACAAAAAGACGTGGATGTTGTCTTGTAAAATATTCATTACGAACCAGATATGGTTAAAGCTCAAATCAAATCTGGAATCGAATTAAAATTCATACTATAGTTCGTAAAGGTCAGTTAGTAGTCAGGTAGTTTTTAGGGTTCCGTAGTAAACAAGGAACCCTTATAGTTTCGCCATGTCCGTCCGTCTGTCTGTCTGTCCGTCCGTCCGCGGTTTAACTCAGACTATTGGTACTAGAAATCTGTAATTTGACAAGGGTATAAATATCAATCACGCCGACAAAGTGGTGAAATAAAATTGTGAAAAATATTTTTTTATGGTACCTCCCCTACATGTAAAGTGGGGATGAATTTTTTTTTCTCGTCTATCCCATAGTGTGGGGTGTCGTTGAATAGGTCTTTCAAAAATATTGTGGGTGTGGGAACACCATTTTCCAATTCAGGGATCCGTTTGTGAAATATGATATTTTAAAGTGCTAAATTTTATTAGAGTCGTGTCCCCTCCCTCTGCCAGCTAAATGGTTGTATAAAGGATACAAGAAAAAATTCACAGCAGTAGTATATATATATTGAATTTTAAAGGAAAACTATCACGGCTAAGTAGGGTTCATTAGTTAAAGAGTTATATCTGTTTTTTCTAAGTTAGGTATTACACGTAGTGTAAGTTGCATATTTTGTAGTATATTATAGTATTTAAACCATGGAACTCAAAATGTATTCAATATTCATAAATAAAATAAAAGCACTATCCTAGGTCAGCAATAATATTTTCTTTCAACTACGGAACCCTACACTGCGCGTGGCCCGACACGTACTTGGCCGGTTTTTATTTAAATACGCAGTAACCATTAATCGACCGAGCGAAGCGAAGGTCTTTGAGTTAACTAGGGCGATTTGCACTTGTCCGTCCGTCCGTCCGTCCGTCCGTCCGTCTGTCAGAGCCTTATAACTTTTGAATTACTGAACGTAATTACTTCAAATTTAGATATAATATGTAAACCGATGGCCTCCAGCCGAAAATGGCTTAAAAAGTTATAAAAATCTTTATTTCAGGGGGGCTCTCATAGAAGCGAATGCGAAGTAAAAAAAAAAATATCGCGTTACATAAAATTGTTACGTATCATTTTAAAGATAATTTTGAACTGAGTACAAAAATAATTTTTTTTTAATTTTTCCCTTAAAATTGACGAAATGGGGGGCTTTCAAAGTGGCGATTTTATACGCTCGCTTGAAGACGCTCTCTAGAAAAATCCGCTATGGATTTTCAAACTGATTTTATGTTTTTAGGTCACTTATATCCTGTACTTGAACAACAAATACTAAAATTATATGAATATTATAAAGAAACGAGATTATTTAATTTTTAATGGGCGTCAGTAATTCATATAGCATCAACATAGCTTCACAATAATGCTAATAGATGGCGCAGTCAGTAACTATTCCCATGGAACTACGAGTTAAATTCAATGTTTGATAAATAATTCAATGTTTTCACTAACGTTCCCTAACCTTTACGGGCTACCTATAAGTTAGGTGATTGATGTTTTCTGTCAACTTATTTATCACGATCCTGTACGGGACACCTAAAAGGATATTGGGACGGATGTTAGGACTTAGGATTGTATTTAGGAGCTACCTACGTTAAGAGACTCCTACTTAGGGGATGATTTAGGTATGTTTGGTGAAAACGGGCATAATAATAATGTCAGTTTTGGTTATCATGTATCGATTGAATGAATAATCATGGGATACCGTTACCGCGAGGTCTCAGTTCGGGGCGAACCACTAGTATTTTTGGAGTAAAAGTTAGCTTAGTCACAATTTTATACCTTTCGTTGAAGGTCCCGTTAGTCTGGATAAAATAGTCTGAACAAATAGATCCCGGGCACGTACCTCTGGCTTTTCGGAGTAATGTGCGTTTAGGCAATTAAATATCATAGTCAACGCTGAAGGAAAACATTGTGAAGAAACTTGCACGCCTGAGTGTTCTCCGTTATGTTCTCAAAGGTGTGCGAAGTCAATTTGTATTGGGCCAGCATGGTGGACTACGGCCTATAATAGCCCTTCTATGAAAGGAGACCTGCGTTCAGTAGTGAGCCGTTGATAATTTGATGATGATGATGACGCGATACCACGATACGATGCTATTTGTTCTTATTAGAACAGATTCTGCTGTCTATGTAGTTTTATGTAGTTTGTAATTTTTACGATCGCTGATTAAGAACTGTGTACGGCAGACGCCAGACCGTATGTGAGCAAACTTACTTAAATCGGCTTACTTACACCGTCTAAGTTAAATCTTATCCGTCTTGGTATAAGCTGTTTAATTTATGTGAGTAGGTACACGGAGATTATTACAATTAAAGAGCTGTTTAAAGCAAATACTTCCAGCAAAGTTACAATGGCCTCTGAGATAAAAGTTAGCGAAACTTGGCTTACAGTTTAAAGTTCAAGAGTTATGTGTTATCTTTCTTTTCTCTTAGTAGAAGACAAAAACACTAGTACAAGCGCCTGAAACATTTTAAAGCCATTAAAGAACTTCTATCCAAGGCTTGAGTGAAGTTGAGATATAACATTAAATTTTGTTTTAACGGTAATGCATTTTTCAACCTACCGGAGACATCAAAATATTATGTTACCGTGTTTTACATCTATACAAATAAATAAAATTTAAGTGTCCATCTTTGGTTTCGAAATTAATGCTTCTTTGTTATTAAATTTACATTATGAATATTTGAAAGACGCGTTGGCATAACCCAAGTAGGTACCAAACCTGTATGCCTGAGAGTTCTCCATGTTTTCAAAGGTTTGTGAGTCTGGTGATCCACATTTAGCCAGCGTGGTGGAATATATAAACATTGTAGTAACTTGTTAAATAAGTTATGTTTGCAAGAGTCCTTGCAATAAGCATGACCATTCAAATTGCTACGTGATTTGTGAACATATTTGTTCCAACTATGCATAGACTCTGCATTTCGCAGTGCTTATAAAACCGTTGTGCAGCCACGTCAAAATTAGTGGCTACTGGCTACTGACTAGAAGCGGTCTATATTCATTATTTGACTCAAGATACTCGTAGCATATTAAAGCTTTGATCATAACTAAGCTCCACTGCAGTAGTCAGATCATGAATAAGATAGTCTGCAGAAGATTGGTCAGCCATTTTGCGGAATGCTGTCAGTCTAGTCAGTAATGTACTAGATGTTATGTTTCCGTCGTCAAGTGTCCATGAAATAATTTCTGACTCACGATTGTGAACATAAATCAACCCAATATGAACACGTGTCACGGTGCCGCGTTTAGTTGTGCCTTTAAAAATTGTCAAAATCAGGACGCTTAAGAACTTGTTTTTCAGTAACAAAAACAAGTTCTTACCCTTCCTACGTTTTCAATTACATTTTATTTGGGAATGAATATTGTGTGAGTAGGTAAAGACATACGACTATGCCACTCAAATGTGTTGTTTGGAATAAAACGCCACAGTAATTTCCCGCTAGATTTATCCATGCCCATATAATACATCCTAGGCTGACTTCCGGCGCGTACAACTATAAAATTATGTCTCAGACTCAATGTGTGCAAACTCGCAGGTGTGCAGGTTTCTTCATGATGATATTTAATTTCTTAAACGCACTTAACTTAGAAAATCCGGAGGTCTGCCCAGGATCTAACCTGATATTTATAAGGAAAGACAGAATTTAAAGATCTAGTGAATTTTTAACTTTCTAAATGTATTACGTTATTAGAGACAGGCAACACCACAAGTAATTAATAGATACTAGACTGATTTGTTTAGGTAAAGATTTGTTTTGACCTTGAATATTTTAAAAGGATTAGCAAATCTAAGTTAATCTGATTGTGACGTTCAGAATTGTATGTATTAAGCAAGCGACAAATAAAAATTGTAAAAGAAGTAGGTATACATCCTACAGAGGCGTTTGATATTGGAATGGATATATTTACATTCAGCAGGGACACGAAATAAAAATACGCATAAAAAACCTTTCCCATCAGTCTAAATAAGACAGTTTGTTTTATTGAAGACATTCGTGGCAGACTTTGAATTTTAAGGTAAAAGATCTCCGATAAACGTACCTACTCGCAGCTCGCAATCTGAATGCCGAAGCTTCATTGTTTACTAAATCGAAATTCGAGAGAGCAATCATGAATGCGGTATACCTAAGCAACTTCTGAAACTATTCCTGTTTTTGTTCAAAACTTCGTCTTGGTGCATTATTATTAAAGAACTTTTGTTATTTTATGATAAATTTAAAGTACCTGACTAGCTTGTACTCGCGAGAATTCGCCAAATTTTATCAAAATCAGTTCCACGTATAAAATTCATAGGAATATGCTCAATATGCACTGATAGCTTTTTCGGGAACTTGTTTTAGTGTTAAAATGGTAGGTATGTATGTAGTGTATTGACTATGTATGTAACCAAAAGTAGATAAGTTGACTGATTGAAACGTTCATTTGTTCCAGATCAGAACGCCTGCAAGACAAGTGACAGCGACACCCAAGAAGATTGGCGCGATGCGAGCGGCGGGGCCCTCTTGAGGTCCCGCCTCGCGATGGGCTCAAACATCAGCCAGCACTCCGCAAAGGGCCTCAAGGGCCGGCGAGCGCGCTCCAGCGGCGACCTCTGCAATGGTGAGGCGAAGAGTCAGACCGAGTCGTCGGTCTGCGGCTCCGTCGTCGGAGACTCTATGGGCTGGAATCGGTCTTTGCCCAACCATTTGGACGGAAACCGACATCTAGCGGACTACAGCCGCGTGAACAATAACTATGGGGAGTTCGGAACATATAATCGGTGCCATACGAAGAGCGGACGCGGTTTGCGATATCGGGTGACTAAATCTGGTGAGTTTCTGTTTTTTTTTGTATGAATAGCGAGAAAACGAGTAGGCGGTGACCCGCCTTAATATTAAGTGATTACCGCTACCCATGAACATGTTGCAATTAAGCGGGAACACCGTCGATTTGAGTTGGTCCCACAGTTTGGATTGGTATTGCGTGGAAAAAAGATCCGGCACAGCGGACGATCGAAGTGCTCCAGGCACCCAGGTGGTGAGGGTGAAATCATACTTTCTTACTGCTTCAATGATTAATGTGACTATAAGTCTGTCTATCTGACACATTTTCAAGCCTAACCGCAGAACCAATTTGAAACGGCCACCAGACTTATTGCTGAACACAAAATTTAATTTTTAGTAACAGAGCTTGCTCTCCCGATAAAAATAACAAAATATATCATATTTTAGGCTCTTTTTGAAATATTATCGTCCTCATCATCAACTTATGACCGGAAAACTACTAAGCACAGGCCTCCTCTCAGTGTTATTATGGCCTAAGCCCTTCCTATACTGATGCTGATAAAGCAGATTGTCATCTTCTTTTGGGCGTCGTCTCTGTCGCATGGCGTGGCAATGAGGCTGGCTTTTATGTAATTTGCGGTCACGTCCAGTAATATAGGTACTTGAAAAGCAAAAAAATTTCCTCGCGTAGTCAATGTGAACTCAATAGAAACACCTTCACTTCGGCAAACTTAAGCTAATTCTATTAAAGTCTGCTGATCCGAGGAGCGCTTCTCAAGGTATGAAAGTTGATGTAAACTAAAGTAGATAGAAATTGGAACTTAGCGTCCTTTCAAAGCGGGATTATGGGGCTTTCATAAAAGCTCTTATTGTAATCATATCACTTTGATGTTCATACGAATATGGGGAATTATTATTTCTGGTACCTACCTTTTTACCCGACTGCCGAAGAAGTGTAATAATGTATTTCGAGCGTACGTTTCGTAGTAATTATAAAATTCCTTGGCACACTCCATAGTCAGAAACGGTTTGACGGAGGGACATAGGTAATTTTAAAGCAGTTGATTTTTTTTTTTATTTATTTGTAAATTGCTTGTTGCATTAAATATTTAAAGTATTTTTAAACGACTTCAAAAAAGGAGTAGGTTCTCAATACGTCGGAATCTTTTTTTATTTTATTTGTTTTATGTATGCTCACCGATTACTCGAAGACACCTGAACCGATTTGGAAAACTCTTTTTTTGTTTCAAAGGGTATTCTTTCCAGGTGGTCGCATTTAAATTTTATTGTAATCGATCTAGCGGTTTTTAAAATATCAACAATAAATTATATACTTATTATATACTATTTTTTTATATTAAATTATTTATTATTTGTAATTAGGTCGATTTGGAACTGTGCATCTAGTAGATAAACTAAAAGTATCCCTTTTGGAATAAAAATATCTAGCACTGGGTAAATCGCTGCATTGGCAAGTCGGACTATGAATCGTCACCATCAAATTCAGTTTTCCGACGTATCTGTTACTCGTGGTATAGGATCGTCAATCACCTTTAAAAACATGAAACAGAAAGATTAATATGCTCCTAAAAGGTTCGAAGTAATCCCAAGGAGGCACGATAGTATATCTTTCCTCGTCCTGGAAGCACATTTAATTTTTCAACCATGTCTGAAGTAAAAGATCGCTGCCTTATCTCACAGCCATTAGCAGTTTTATCTCGTAATCCGATAAGGTGCCGCCCCAGATTGTGGAAGAGAGATGGAATGTTTGCTAAACAGATTTTCATTTAGGGGAACATTTGTTATCCTCGAACATTTGTTTTATTGTACTTCTAAAAAATCTTCATTCTTCAAGCAGTGTATGTTGCCGTATAACTTATGGATCCGTTACATGGTTGCTAAATATGGAATGGATGGACTGGGATTCATATTATTATGAAGGTCACTCATTAATCTATATAATCAGGAAAAGAAAATCGGTGGGAGAACCTGATATTATGTTGGCCAAACAAGGTAACTATTAAGTACCTAAGCCCTCCACTCCAGCACAGCCTCCAGTCATCAGTGGACTATAATATGAGATGGATGACAGATCTGTAAGACGTGGGGACATGATTATTACAAGCTTTTACTTTTTAACTTGCAATGTTTGTTTGGGTCAAATCTTGCAAGATGAATTAGACCCAATTCCCGGTTTCTGATCGAGCTGAAATTTTGCATGTATGTATAAATCGGATGACAATGCAATATTATTGTGACATGGAGCTGATCTGATGATGGAGACGGAAGATGGCTATCGGAACTCTGTAATAAAACGATGTAACCCCATCGAGTTTGGGCTCGTTTGATTCGTCATAACAAGTACTCTGATCCTAGATGATATCCAGAGTCTAATGATGTAGCTACTAAGAGCTTGCATTTAAAAATAAAATTTTTAATTTACACTTGTTTTTTTAAACATTTCAATAATAGCTATAGGTACCTACGCAGATATCATTTTTAAATCAAACTGTTTAATAGGTAAATGTTAAATAAATAATCTTTTAATGAGTACTTTGCTATGTTTTTGTTGAAGCTCACTTTCGCATACCACCTTATTACTTTGTTATAAAGAATATTGATACCTACATATTTTGTGCTCGATTGTAACAGTTTATGAACGCTTATCATCCGTAGGTATCTACTTGGCAATTGGCATTGTTATTAACTAGGCCAAGTTGTAACTACATGCATTGTCATAACACTCGTACCCCACAAATCTCGTTTTAATAGGGCAAGTAATAGAACGGGCTTTAAATTCCGAGGCGAGCACTTGCACTGTATAATAATCACATAATTCAGAGCATCCGGGAAGACAGGCGTGGTGTACTGGCCATTAGTTTTGCATACAACTTTATAAGTTATAACATCGAACGGCTCGTATATCGAACGATTAATAACAATATATCATTACCATCATCAACTAAACTCATCGCTCGCTCACTGGATGGGCACGGGTCTCAAGTCTCAACTCAGAATAAGAATGGTTTGAGCTCTAGTTCAACACTTCACAGACACCTTTGAAAACATTATGGAGAACTCTGAAGCATGCAGATATTCTCAATTTCTCGCGATGTTTTCTTCGTCCTTAAAGCTAACTTAGAGGTTAGAAAACGAGTCCGAAGTTTAAGCAACTAGGTTATAACGCATTGATAAACTATTGTTTCAAAAAATCGAGTACCGCTCTCTCTCTCGCACTCCTCGCTCACCCTGACTTGTTGTACGCGTCGCACTCGACCGGACCGTGCCAGCGGGTGACTCTGACTGGGTTTTTATGTAATTACTCATAACATAAGCATAAAATAAAATAACTTCTCGATTTAAGAAATAGAATAGCGGTCTGGCTATTTTATTCGTAAAAATTATAGGATGTTGTCGCTGATAATTCCAAGCAACTTTTTTGGTGTGAAGTTTGTACTTTTTTTTTAAATGTCAGACTATTTTTAAAAATTGTGTCCGATTTAAGAAATTATACAGGTTTTCCCCTTTTTTACGATATTTTTAAAATTCTAATTATATCATTCGTTGCACTCACACTACGCATTCAAAAGTACTCGTTTTCGTGTTTTTTGGTCCAATGCGTCATCTTAACATGTGTTGCCTAAGTATGTCACGCAGTCTTCAAACTATTTCTGTGGTGGTGTCGTGACTCGTGTGATGCTGGTTGTTGCGTTCCCTGAAATATGGTTGAGCGAAGCAACGGCTGGGTCATGCGTCATGCTCGTGAACGGGTGCCACCGGCGGGAACAGGGCTACTTTCAGTCTGCCCATCTTAACATGTATTGAATTGTAAGTATAGATGCATTTTTGGAACTTCCCCTCATTGTGGAAACACTGCATACACCACGATCCACATACATAGAATAGTAACCTATTGTAAACTGTTGTGCAAAGAACAACCGCCTGGATTCTTGCTGGTTCCTCTCGGTAGAAAGAGCGAACCAGTGGTAGATTCATCGAAGATTCGAAAATACTTGTAAAAGTGTATTTGAATAAAAAATATTTCTATTCTATCCTATCCTATCCTATCCTATCCTATCTTACCCTATCCTATCCTACCCGATTTTATTCACAATTCAATTGAAAAACTCCACAGGCGCCACTCACAGTGTAGTGAGGGAAGTCATGTATAGTTCTCGGACTGAGCAGCACTCGAAGGAAGTGTTAACATGTACTGCAGAATACCTGGGCATTTTACATGGCTTACTACTCACTATCTGCTGTACATCTATACACTACACGTACAAAAAATACTTAGCTGATCTCTTGCGCTGAAAATACGCCATACCAACTCGCATGCCACTGGCACAGCCACCTGAAGATTTAGTTACGTGTGGCGTTATGTCACTTTATTTAAGTGTAATATGTAATCTTTAAAATGTAAGAAACATAAATGATCATGATTGATCCATCGACTGCAAATTGCGCAAATATAAACGAGTTGTATACTCTCCGTTTATAATTTTAATTTAACACATTGCTGCAGGCGAATTATAATTATTATCGAACGACAGTTTCATTAAAAGCATTTAATAGCTTAAAATTGCACACTTCATAAAATAATTGTAAATTATTTCAAGTGCCTATTCCGTTATTCACTATTACATTGAAGGAACTCAATTTAAGTAGGTACCTAATAGGTATATGACAGGAAACTATGTATTTCGTCGTGGATTTTTTGTTCTTGTAAAGTTTTCGGAGTTTAGTTTTGCAACTTTATCTGGATTATACACGTATTTCTTTTTGTCCCTTGCGGTACAATGTGTGCATTTCACGTATTTTTCATAACTTATCTTGAATTCAGTTGACTGCAAGAAAAAGTCACGCTGTAATTTTATGGAAATGAGATTCACTTTAATCGTTTTCCCGTAGCTTATGAAGGCGCGTTTAAAAGCGCAGTTCAGTTTAAGCCCTCGTTTTTCTTTGCCGGGGAATTTACATTTTTAACTGAGATTGAATTTTTACAGCTGAGGTATTAACATCAAAGGTCGGCTACGGCTTTCGCTGAATTGCCAGTTTGCTGTTCGTTACTATTATTTGTTGATCGAGCCAAGTTGAGTCTCTGAGAAAATTATTGATCGTGCGAGCGATTATTATTATAACTCCTGAATTATTTCCAGATCACAACTAATGTAGAAAACTATGACTCCAAAGGCGAAAATAGCATAAAAAATTAAACAAAATTTTATTCGAGGTCAAGTCAAAATTATATCGACACCCATATAAGCCTACTAGCTGTTGCCCTCGCGACTTCGTCCGCGTGGAATTAGGTTCTTTGAAAATCCCGTGGGAACGGCTGGTTTTATCGGGATAAAAAAACAAACATTCAACCTGTATTTAAAACTTTTAGGGGTAGAATTTTCAAAAACTGTGAATTGCGTACTTTTTTGTTTTTAATCAAGAGCCAAAATACCAAGTTTCGTGGATATAACTTGAAAAAGACGGACCCTTTCCATCCCCTATTTAACCCCTTTGATGGTAGAATTTTAAAAAAAATATAAAATATGTACTTTTTATATTTAATCAAAAATTCCAACTTTCATAAACATTACTTGAAAAATAACTTGAAAAATGAAGAACTATCATACAAATATTCAACCCCTATTTAACCCCTTTGGGGGTAGATTTTCTACAAACTGTGAAAGACTTACTTCTTTGTTTTTAATATAAAGCCTAATTACAGTTTCATATATAAAACTTTAAAAAATGACGGACTTTCATACAAACTATCAACCCCTATTTTACCCCTTAGGGGGTAGAATTATCAAAAAGGTAAAAAGTTCTTTATTTTTAATCAAGAGCAATAATACCAAGTTTCATAAACATTACTTGATAAATAACTTGGAAAATGAATGACTATCCTACAAACATTCAACCCCTATACCCCTTCGAGGGTAGAATTTTCAAAAAATGTAAAATACTTACTTCTTTATTTTTCATCAAGAGCCCAAATTCCAAGGTTCATAAACATAACTTGAAAAATGGCGGACTTTCATACAAACTATCAACCCCTATTTTACCCCTTAAAGGGTAGAATTTTCAAAAAATATTAAATACGTACTTCTTTATTTTTAATCACCAGCCAAAATACCAAGTTTGATAAACATAAATTGAAAAAAGGCGGACTTTCATACAAACTATCAAACCCCTATTTTACCCCTTCGGGGGTAGAATTTTCAAAAACTGTAAAATACGTACTTCTTTATTTTTAATCAAGAAACAAAATATCCAGTTTCATAAACATAACTTGAAAAATGAAAGACTATCATACATACATTCAACCCCTATTTAACCCCCAAAGGGGTAGAATTTTCAAAAACTGTGACACACGTCACTCTTTATTTTTAATTTAAAGCCCAAATACCGAGTTTTATGGGTATAACTTTAAAAATGACGGACTTTCATACAAACTTTAACCCCCCATTTAACCCCCTTGGGGGTGGAATTTCAAAAAATCCTTTCTTTGTGCTCCCCTACGTTATAGAAGGAACCTACTGTCAAAATTTCAAGTTTCTAGCTTCAGTGGTTTAGGCTGTGCGTTGATAGATCAGTCAGTCAGTCAGTCAGTCAGGACAAGTCTTTTCATAAGTATAGATAGGGGGCAACAAAAAAAAATCGCTTTACATGAGCTTGTAGTGTTTAGTAAAAAAAACTTTTTTAAATAGAGCACAAAACCATTTTTTTAAGTTCTTTCAATTAACGATTTTGGGGGTCATCAAAATCGCTTTTAATTCGATTAAAAATAAACCGGCCAAGTGCGTGTCGGGCCACGCGCAGTGTAGGGTTCCGTAGCTGAAAGTCTCAAATATTATTGCTGACCTAGGATAGTGCTTTTGTTTTATTTATAAATATTGAATAAATATTGAGTTCCATGGTTTAAATACTATAATATTCTACAAAATATGCAACTTACACTACGTGTAATACCTAACTTAGAAAAAACAGATATAACTCCTTAACTAATGAACCCTACTTGGCCGTGATAGTTTTCCTTTAAAATTCATTATATATACTACTGCTGTGAATTTTTTCTTGTATCCTATATACAACCATTTAGCTGGCAGAGGGGGGGGGACACATGACTCTAATAAAATTTAGCACTTTAAAATATCATATTTCACAAACGGATCCCTGAATTGAAAAATGATGTTCCCACACCCACAATATTTTTGAAAGACCTATTCAACGACACCCCACACTATGGGATAGACGTGAAAAAAAATTCATCCCCACTTTACATGTAGGGGAGGTACCCTAAAAAAAATTTATTTTTCAAAATTTTATTTCACGACTTTGTCGGCGTGATTGATATTTATACCCTTGTCAAATTACAGATTTCTAGTACCAATAGTCTCTGAGCTAAACCGCGGACGGACAGACGGACAGACGGACAGACGGACGGACATGGCGAAACTATAAGGGTTCCTTTTTTACTACGGAACCCTAAAAAAAGATGTTCATTGATTTCTAAATTTTTCAATATGAGTTAAAATGTAGTTTCCATTCAGATACAGAACATAATTATTTCAGATTTCGAAGCAAATTTTTATATTATGTTTTTGTTTGTATGTCCGGCTACCACTACCCACTTATCATAGTTACTGAAAGAATTTCGCAGTCCGTAATAAGTCCGTCCGTCCGTATAAAGCGGTTTTATTTACGCTTTTAAAAAATGAATAAATGCACAACATATGCGATTATTTTGGGATACGAAATAGGAACAAAACGCAGTTAGCTCGTTAAAACCATTTTCACAGTTCACGGTTTTACCACTAGTTAAAAAGTATTCGGATTTTTCATATGCAATCAAAAAAGGTTTCATTAAACGGCGGCGGGGTTGCAGTTAGTTTTCTGCTTTTATTTGTCTCTGTAAAAATATTTTTGCTAGTTTTTAAGTGCTCTTAAACTTGTAAGCGGTGTAGTATGTTATTCAAACTTTAAAATGTGATATGATATTATATAAGACAGCTTTGAATAGCGATATTCAAGCCTCGAGAGTGTCTTTATGCATAAAACTTGTTACGTACTGCAGTTTTTTATTAGATGAAAAGTTACCCTTTGACTTCGGTCGGAAGAGCTAAGATCGAAACAGGCTTGCTTGATAGAGATATACTCGTAGATAGCAGTAGGTATAATAGATTTTATATAAATAAACTTTGAAAATATGTACCTACTAATAGTTAGTACCTACCTACCGACAGTTTAATAATAATCGATACACTTTTAAAGTATATACAACGTGTCCCAAAATTCAACGATAAGCCAGCGCCGGAAGATAGACAAACCCGACTACCCGGGGATAAAAAGAAAAAAAAATATTCATACAATTTTAGTCATCCTAGTGAAAAATACCTAAAAAGGTCTCAATTTTTGAAGAATTTCATTTTTTTCCTAAAACTTAAAAAAAAAATTACAAATATATTTTTTTCTTTTTTTTCCCCGTGTAGTCATGGGCATGTCTATCTTCCAGCGCTGGCTTATCGTTGAATTTTGGGACACGTTGTATACCTACATTTGATTTGTCAAGTGAATCTACCACCACTGGTTCGAAATGTCGTTCCAACCTAGTAGAAACTTGGCAGTTGCTCCCATTGATACTCCTAATCGTTTCCTACTTGCATTGTACCGGAATTGTTAGTTAAATTTTATTAAATTATAATGAATGAATGGACACCAAATATGCTTTCAATAATTTGATACTTTTAATGAAGTTTTGGAGTTTATTGGAGTTTACCCCTTAAGAATCGATTTTAGCAGCCCGGTATGAGAAAAATCCGGACAGTAAAATCAATTTATCAATGACCTTGTTACGTTTTTCACAACGTTGAAATTTCTACCCTAACGTTGAGTAAATAAGGTTGGCTTTAGCCGCGTAGCGCGGGCATTCGACAACTCAAGCGAAGACCAACCTTATTTACTCAAGGTTAGGGTAGAAATTTCAACGTTGAGTATGAAGTAAACTCCAGTTGTGCGTCGTGAGCTGACACACACAAATTTTTTTTAATCTATACTTTATTGAATATATAAAAGTAAAAGGTGACTAATTCACTGAATGATTGATTGATCCATCAACGCCTCCACGCACAGCTCAAATCACTGGACGGATCGGGCTGAAATTTACTACACATAGTTATCATCCGCTAAGAAAGGATTTTTGAAAATTCAACGCCTAATGGGGTAAAATAGGAGTTTGGAAAATCGAACTTAACGTGAACGAGGCGAAAGGCCACAGGCAATAGAGAGAGTAATATAAAGACACACACAACACGTTATAAGCCTCGAAAAACAAAATCTTACATACCAGTAAGTACATATAAAAATATCAGTAAGTTAATAAGTTCACTTAATACTGTTTTAATTGTCAAATGCAAATTGTTTAACTGCTCAAATTAATAAAGTTAGAAAGTGCTTTAGCGAAACGGATATACCTACATAGTAATTCAGATCGAGATCGTGCTTGGCTCGTTCAGCTGCATTCCGGTTTGGGCATTGACGACGAAGCGATGACGTCACTCCTAGCCCAAATAACTTTGGGTCAAGGACAAACTACCTTCCAACTTCCACCCCCATTTAAAATAGATTTAGGACACCTTAAAGTAGTCCTCGTAAAGCCAAATTTAACTCTTGGTCGCCACTCGCAAGTCCGCCATAAATCGTACAATTCAAACGACCACAAAAGTCACTAAACTTTACCGACAGTTTCACGTCTTTATTCCTTAGTGCTGTAGTGAATGAAAATAGAGTTTTATAGCTAAATTCACACTTGCCTGCGAGGTATTATCATAAATTTTGACTGCAATTAAAGTCACTGAACTTAGCACACAGCTCTTGTCACCATTCCTAAGACTGCAGGGAAAACCCAATATGTATTAGACGATGTATATAAATATAGGTTCATTCCTTCCTGTTAATATTCATTTTCTATATATTTATATGTAATGTCGACAGCAACTTTGTTTTAGTAGCAAATGCCGATCAATGGAATTACAAGTGTAAATCATATATTGAAATCACCTCCTACTTTTACTACAATCAACTTCACACCAAAAAACTAAGCGGTCAAACCAGTACTATTATATTATATTCTGTGGTCAAACTTTTATCATTCCTATTTTTGAAAAGTTCTGCTTACATTTATAACGTGATGCTGTCGAACACCCCTAGAATATATTTTCAGTATAACTCATATTTACTCGGAAATGACCTGGTTATCCAGAAAAATACCTTAAAAATTAAAGCTCTTTCAGATTTATTTCTTTCCTTTCGAGTTTCGAACATATAAAACGGGAGTGTTAGATCCATAAATACTCTGCAATAGCATCGATTTGGCATCGTAAGATATCATAACTTTATTGGGTTTTGCGAACGTACTTCTACGGAATTCTACATGAAAATTCCATATTCCGAAATCATTACTTTAGGTCAATATTTTTAATAAATATCGCTATTTACTCATGTCATTTTCGCATACGATTTCTAGTCACCGATTTCATTTGTAGGACTGATATCGTTGTACGATGCTTCTTTTTAGCAAAAACTTGAGAAGACTTAAATTCACTATCGAACTAATTAGGGAGTAAATAACGACGTAATGTTTTCCTTGAGGCAACTCGTAGCTCACCGCCAACTTACAGACCGGGCGACTATTGAAAAGACAAATAACTCCATTCGTGTTAGTTGTACAATTGGATTATTTGGACATAGAAATAATAAAGGTTACTTTTGGAGTTATAGTTGAAACCAGAAATAAAAAAAAGCCTCTTGCTACTGCTCACGTGCCAGCTGTATTAGAACCTATCGGTTTGGCACGTAGTGATGGCAAGAGACCTGATGGTATGACGCTTGTTCCTTGGAGGACAGGGAGGTCGCTTGTGTGGGATGCCACCTGTGTAGATACTCTAGCTGCTTCCCACATCCATGCGACCTCCTCTGTGGCGGGTGCAGCGGCTACTAGCGCCGAACAGGCTAAGAGGCGCAAATATGAAAAACTTGACAGTGGTTTCATGTTTGCGCCTTTTGGTGTAGAGACCCTGGGGCCTTGGGGCCCGGAGGCTCGCGCACTTTTTTTAGAGATATCAAAAAGAGTGATCGAGTCTACCGGGGATCCAAGAGCTGGCAGCTACCTTGGCCAAAGGATTAGCTTGGCCATCCAAAGAGGTAATGCTGCCAGCATCTTGGGTACTATGCCACACTGCGGTGGCTTGGATGGGGTTTTAGATTTTAATTAGATTTTATTTTAGTTTTAATTTTAGAATTAAATTTAGGTTTAATATAGTATTGTATATATGAAATTTTCTTAAGTACTGGTATAATTTATTATAAAATAAATAAACATTTCAA
The DNA here is from genome assembly GCA_029955525.1 of Oeneis ivallda. NCBI lineage: Eukaryota > Metazoa > Arthropoda > Insecta > Lepidoptera > Nymphalidae > Oeneis > Oeneis ivallda. Next base: position 7,785,731 of record JARPMR010000010.1, on the reverse strand, counting down.
CGAAAAAAAAAATAATTATGCCAAAAAAAAGCCTCACAATACAATACCGTACCTTGGACACCTATTCATTGAACCTTTTATCCAAAACTTTTGCTTGTCAATTTGTTTCAGTAATCACCAGAATAAATGCGGCGGGCTTCTTTCTTTGTTAGCTATTATTAATCCCAATTTGCCTCGAAGATTGGACTCGGCTTGACATTGATGTATGACCGTTTTGCGGGGAAGGAAAGGAAAATGGACTCTTATTTGAAAATTTGGATAATAATAAACAAACTGATAGCATTTACACCGACTTCCAAAAAGCTTTCGATAGGGTTGATCATAAACTGCTACTTGAAAAACTAGCTTACAACGGTATACGTGGGAATCTGTGGAGATGGTTCAAATCGTACATAACAAACTGCACTCAAAAAGTGGTTATTAATGGACATGACTCAGAAGTGGTCACGATAACGTCTGGTGTTCCGCAAGGGTCAATTCTTGGGCCACTTTTATTCATTTTATTTATAAACGACATTTGTAAATGTTTTAAATATAGTAATTTCCTTCTTTATGCAGATGATCTTAAAGTATACAAAACTATTGAAACACCTGACGATCATGTCCGACTTCAAGCCGATTTAAATAGATTTTTTGAATATTGTAGGATAAATAAGCTTAGTCTAAGTTTAAATAAATGTAAATATATCACATTTACTAAGAAAACCACTATTAGCAATTTTACGTACTCACTTAACAATATTAGTCTGAAGAGAGTTGATAATATTAAAGATCTAGGGGTGACATTAGATTGTAAACTTCATTTAGATATACATGTAAAAAATATCATTAATAAAGCTTTTAAAATGTATGGTTTTGTAGTAAGAGCGAGTGATAATTTCAAGAGAGCCTCTACATACATTCACTTATATAAGTCGATAGTACGTCCACAACTTGAATATGCTGTTTGTGTCTGGAATCCATACTATGACAAATATGTAAAAAGCCTCGAAAATGTCCAAAAAAAGTTCTTGCGTTGTATGCATTATAAATGTACACGAAGTCGACTGCCTTATGACCAACTTCTTGAAAAATATAACCTGCTCGACTTAAAGTCCAGGCGTAAACAACTAGAAGCCATGTTCTTGTATGATCTGTGTCACAATAAGTACGACTGCATTGCCATAACGCGCAAGCTCTGCTACCGTGTGCCGTCTAAAACTCCCATGCGTAGTTGCCGAACACACCAACTGTTCGCTACCACCAAATGCCGCACGAATGCAGGAAAGCGCTCACCTCTGCTCAGAATGACACAGACATACAATGAGCGCTTTGGCAATATTGATATTTTTGCTACTCGTGTAGGAGGTTTCAAGAGGTTGGTCATAGGCAACCTTAAATTAAAAAAAACTTATTAAGATTTAGTTACAAGCATATTTACTTTATTACTATCTATTATTATTTTTTTTTTTATTAGTTTTTTTTTTGTTTTAAATTTTTTTTTCTTTCTAAATTGGCACTTGTATTTTTAAATTTCGTATTATTATTGTTATATTTACTTCTGCATTGCCCTCATCATACTGTATATACCTTTTGTTAATTCGTGGACACCGGTGTGGGTTTACCTCTAGATAATATTTCATAAGTTTTACTGTAAACTAGAATGTTTAAGTGCTAGACTGTTTGATGTCCCGTGAATAATAAATAAATAAATAAATAAATATATTTTGAAAATTTTAACTGGAGGATGCTTTTAGGGTTCCGTAGTAAACAAGGAACCCTTATAGTTTCGCCATGTCCGTCCGTCTGTCTGTCTGTCTGTCTGTCCGCGGTTTAGCTCAGAGACTATTGGTACTAGAAATCTGTAATTTGGCAAGGGTATAAATATCAATCAGTGGTGAAATAAAATTGTAAAAAATATTTTTTTAGGGTACCTCCCCTACATGTAAAGTGGGGATGAATTTTTTTTTTCTCGTCTATCCCATAGTGTGGGGTGTCGTTGAATAGGTCTTTCAAAAATATTGTGGGTGTGGGAACACCATTTTTCAATTCAGGGATCCGCTTGTGAAATATGATATTTTAAAGTGCTAAATTTTATTAGAGTCAAGTGTCCCCCCCCTCTGCCAGCTAAATGGTTGTATATAGGATACAAGAAAAAATTCACAGCAGTAGTATATATAATGAATTTCAAAGGAAAACTATCACGGCTAAGTAGGGTTCATTAGTTAAAGAGTTATATCTGTTTTTTCTAAGTTAGGTATTACACGTAGTGTAAGTTGCATATTTTGTAATATATTATAGTATTTAAACCATGGCAGTCAAAATGTATTCAGTATTCATAAATAAAATAAAATCACTATCCTAGGTCAGCAATAATATTAGGTCTTTACCTATGAAATTGCCTTTCTTCAGTACTGGTAATTTCAAATAAAAAAAAGTTTGTAATGGCTCTGTATTCTAAATTCAAATTAATTTAGTTTTAAAACCATGACATTCTATTTACAAACTCAGTCTTTTGTTTTTTGATTAGCGTTGTATTTTCATTACATTTGAACATTTTTCGTCATAATGGATACTTTAAAAATTCGTGTAATTATGGAATATGAGTTCCGTCGTGGCACCAACGCGACACAAACGGCTCGTAACATCAAAAACGTTTACGGAGAGAACTGTACAAACGATCGCACAACCCGTTATTGGTTTTCCCGGTTCCGTTCTGGAAATTTTGACTTGAAAAATGAAGCTCGTGGTCGTCCGGAGACTTTGGTTAACAATAATGAATTAAAGGCGATTGTGGAAGCTGACGAAACTCAATCTACAGCTGAGCTAGTAGCAGCTTTTGATGTAAGCATCAAAACAATATTGATACATTTGCGACAAATTGGCAAGGTAAAAAAGCTTGATAGATGGGTGCCCCACGACCTTAACGATCGCCAGCGCAACGTACGCGTCGAGACCTGCCTTGCGCTGCTCAACAGGCAAAGAAATGAAGGAATTTTGAAACGAATTGTTATGTGCGACGAAAAATGGATTCTGTTCGACAATCGAAAGCCCTCAGCAAGTTGGTTAGACCCTGGTTCAGCACCAAAGCAATGCCCTAAACCAAAAATGACCCCTAAAAAGGTGATGGTCACTGTTTGGTGGTCTAGTGCGGGTGTGATTCACCACAGCTTTTTACAAAACGGCATGAGCATTAATGCAGATGTGTACTGTGAAGAACTGGAGAGAATGATGGAGAAGCTTGCACATCTGCAACCAGCTTTGGTCAATCGGTCGTCCCCACTGCTCCTTCACGACAACGCGCGACCCCATACTGCGCAACAGACAGTCTCCAAGCTGCAAGAGCTGGGGTTGGAAGCTCTCCCTCATCCGCCATACTCACCAGACCTTGCACCTACCGAATATTACTTTTTCCAAAATTTAGACAACTTTTTAGTGGGTAAAATTCAAATCCCGAGAGGCAGTACAAAATGCCTTTGAAGAGTTTGTTGCCTCCCGTCCAGCTGATTTTTACAAGGGCATCAATAAACTGCCAATGCGTTGGCAAAGATGCGTCGATTGCATGGGTGATTACTTCGAATAACATAAATAAAAAAGTTTGAAAAAATAAGTACTTTCACTTATTGCATACAAAACGGCAATTTCATAGGTAAAGACCTATTATTTGAGATTATATTAATTTTTAGTGTAGGGTTCCGTAGTTGAAAGCAACTACGGAACCCTACACTGCGCGTGGCCCGACACGCACTTGGCTGGTTTTTTTATGGATACTGAGCTCAAAACAGATTTTTATTTAATTTTTGTCTCTGTCCATCTGTCTATCAGCCTGTCTGTCTGTCTGTCTGTGTGTCCGCGCATCTCGTGATAACTGCTGAACGGATTGAAATGAAATTTGGTATAAGAGTAGCTGATATTCCGGGCCAACATATAGGATAGTTTTTATCTCGATAAAACATAAGGTTTCTCCAGGATATGAGATGAAAGTTTTTGTTAATTTTACTCCATAACTCCGTCAAATTTAAATAAGGCGTGGCGTGCCATACGGTTATAAGGAGCCCAAAACCTGCAGCTCACTTTTGGCATGACCTCGTTTTGCTTGAAACATTAAAAAGGTATGAAAACACGGGTTTCATGTACCAAATAACATCGGAATGGGCCATAAACATTTCAGGACTCAGTGCTGTTTGCAAGTTACGAATAAGTAACGTATTTTAGCACGGAAACAGTTTTGCTCCGAGTAGCCTTAGGGCCTGTGTGCGCTCTTTTCATAACAACTTTCAGCGTTTTAATTTCGGTTTTCGAGTGCGCCTTTCCTGTAAACGTGCTTTTTTCCACTTTTAGGCACCGAAGTTAATTTGATTTATGCACGTCTCTCTTCCTATTCAGCAAGACTTTTAAAATGTACAAGTTGCTTCTAAACATAAACGTCAGAATTAACCTTACTTACCTAAAAGTTCCATTCGTGCCCCGATAAATTAATTAATAATTAACGAATTTTAAGTCCATAAGTCATTTATAAATTGCATTCCATATGTTACTTAATTATATTACAAAAGATTAAACTAAATCATAGACACACAACATTGGTATCTCCTCGGAGCGTAACAATTGGAATGGCAGGGAGACGGGCGCCATATTATTATTTTGCAAAAAATATGTATTCGGTATTACTTTTTAGGTAAATATAGATCTTCGTCATCGTGGAGCACGATCTTCTGCCTTATATCCAGTCACCCAGTGACTGCCAGCCAATTCTTCCAATGTCGTTTCCCGTGACGGGGTCCATTCCTTGGGGCCCCATCGTCTATTTTTTATTATACCTATACTAGATGATGCCCGCGACTTTGTCCGTGTGGATTAAGGTTTTACTAACTCCCGCGGGAACTCTTTATTTTTCTGGGATAATATGTAGCCTAGAAGAGCTATCTCTATTCCAAACAGCCAAATCGGTCCATTCGTTGGGCGTGAATGAGTAACAAACATCCATCCATCCGTCCATATACACTTTTCGCATTTATAATATTGGTAGGATAGGATTTATAGTAATAAGAGCTTTTGCTCTTTTGGCTTCGCTTACATTAAGTTCGATTTTTCAAATGTCTATTTTAACCCCCCAAATGCCGCTTGCAGAAACGCCTAGTTATCCTTTTAACCCAGAGTTAGCTGCTGCTTTGACAGATTTCGTATAAAGCTTCTGTCAAAATTACAAATTTATTCCTGGGTTAAACCTAACCCGATGTCTCTGCAAACGCGCCTTAGGGGTTATATTTTCAATAATCCTTTCTTAGCGGATACTAAGTACGTCACAATAGCTAACTGTATGTCAAACAGCCCGATCCGTTTAGTGGTTTAGCTGTGCGTCGTCCGATAAGTCAGTCAGTCAGTGAGTCAGTCACCCTTTCCTTTTTAGGGTTCCGTACCAAAATGGTAAAAATGGAACCCTTATGGTGAGACTTTCTCCGTCCGTCTGTCCGTCCGTCTGTCACAGTCGATTATTTCAGTAACTATTAAAGCTATCGACATGAAATTTGGCATAGTTGTGTATAATAGTGGCCCAACATCATTGGAATAAAGAAAAATCGAAAATTATTTTTAGTTTTATTAAAAAAGGGAGAAAATCGGGGGTTTGAAATTTCAAAGTAAAATAACTATACTGAGTGGGGTATCATATGAAAGGCCTTTACTTGTGCATTCTAAAACAGTTTTTTATTTATTTCTATATTCCCTTCCCCCCCCCCCCCCCCCTTATCTCCGATGTTTAGCAAACGAAAAATCTGAAATAATTATGGTCAATAGAGGTTTATGTATATTATTAAAACCAACGCTCTAACTGGCATAGTTTTTTTTTATATTAACAATAAACCTCTACAAACAAAGTTAACGATAAATAAGCAAATTAATATAATATTATCGTTTTACTTTTACTTTTGGAGTACGGAACCCTCGGTGCGCGAGTCCGACTCGCACTTGGCCGGCTTTTTTTATATTTAAATGATAGCTAATATGCCTCACTTATTGCAACTTTAGCTTCGCGGCTCAATCAGCATACCTACTCCGACATAGAACAATAAGCTAACTCTGTTGAAGTAGAGAGAAATGCTGCGCAGTACAGCAACTAGTTTTATGATATCCGTGAGGCAGTCTACACTAGGGAGCGGCACAGTGGTAGTTCTAGTTCATTTGTTCCACTTTGTATAGCTCGCCGGGTATTTCAGTGGGCCCTTCAGCTGAAGACAATGAGGTAAACGTTCGCATTGTACTGAACGCAAACAAGCGAATGAGAAGGTGCGAATAGAGCATTCTTCTAGACTAAACATCCCTGGGAACATTTTGAAGTGGAATTAGCTTTTTACCCGACTGCGCGAAAGCAAAGAAAGCTTTTACGCCTATCTGGGCATTCCCAAACAACATATTGCATACATCCCGATGTCTCGGAGAGCAATGTAATGATTTGTTTTATTCTCATTTAATCATTAATATCTTATCTCTTGACTAAAATTTTTTTAACAACTGCAATCTCAAAATTCTAAATCTAATTAGATTCTAATAATCTAATATTAATTATGACATTCTACTATTGTACATTCAATTGTTTTTAAATTCAGTATTTCGTGCCTCGTGGAGACCTAAAATCTAAATAATTATTATGTTTTCCGAATACTAGTTCCCACGTGATTAAGCCTCAATAGCCCAACGGTTAAAGGTGTGGACTGAAAACTGAAAGGTCGCATGTTCAAACCCCACCCGTTGCACTATTGTCGTACCTACCCACTGCCACGAAAGTTTACCGCTTATATTTGGAGGGGAGAGGAGAATTTTATAAGTCAAGTTCAACTTTACTAATATTTTTTTTGATCGACCTATAAGAATGGGGAATATGGGGCATCTGTGTTTTCAAACACAAATATTATGCACAATACCTTAGATACCTACTCTAACACTGTATGCATGTAAATATACGGGGTTTAGTCGCCGTTTTAACTTAATGGCCACTTTAAAATTTATGGTCTAAGATTCAACTACAACTAAAACCTCGTGTTTAAAACATTTTTTAAGAAAAACTATAAATTCTAAATTCAATATTTTTATGACATTCTTTTGTTGGACTTTCAATTGTTTTTACATAGTATTTCGTGGTATTCGGGAAAAAATTATTTAGATTTTGTAAATAAATTGTTTTCCGAATACGAATTTCGACGTGATTTTACGTTAACAAAATGAAAATCACTATTTTTTTCGTTTTTATTTTTTCACAACAAAAATCTATTTCAACTTAAAGGCCGACTTGTACCAAACCTGTTCCACCAGGGGTTAGACATGTTCTTCTCATGTCAACTCTGAAATAGTATTGTCAAAAAGTGACAGCATTACAAAATTTAACTAAACATGATTAAGCAGTTTGGTGCAAGTCGGCCTAAGGCTTGATAATATGTTTCACCTCATTCTATTAATTTGCAATGTTTGATTATAATAGTTCAACTAATTAATATAGTTTCTAACTTTCTATATTTAAACAAAAGTGCATTTGTATGGAAACTCGAGTTTAGGTACGGGAAAAGCTAAAATGATGGACTTAACTACGAGAGAATTTCATATTTAATCCAAATCTCCACTGACCTACATCCTCTAGAAATGTTTATTATTTACCCTCATCCCTGAGTTTGAAAACGAATCGTGATTCTGATATAGATATTGTAGCATAAAATGAAAAAGCTTTTACAAAGAGACTATTTTTGGACCAAAGGTCAAATTCATAAAAATCTCGCTTTCGGATGTTTTGTAGCATTGTAGTAAGCATTGTACGCGTTGGTATTTTGCAACACGCCCCGGGATTACACCCTGGTATTCCTGTACTTAAAACTTGAGGCAGTTAGTAGTTCTCAGTGAATTATTCCAGTTTGGAAACTGAGTGCTAGTCGTCTTTCATGTCACGTTTGAACATTTTACCCGACTACGCCAAGGCCAACAGGAAGGTTTGTGATTTTAGCAGTCTATATAAATGTGTGTTTATGTGGTTGTAAACTACTAAGTCGATTTTGATTCCATAAAGTGACATAGATTCGTTATTAATGTGGTCCGGTATAGATTTATATTAATATAAATAGATTTACCAGAAGCTGTAACCAGAAGTTACATTTTTCCCGTAGTAATCATACTAATAAAAAATGCGAAAGTGTGTTTGTTGGTGTGTTGGTTTGTTGGATTGTCCTTCAATCACGCCGCAACAAAGGTACGGATCGACGTGATTTTTTGCATGGGTATAGTTGAGGCAACTATATAGTTTAAGCAATTAACTATCACTTGCTTCAACGGTGAAGGAAAACATCGTGAGGAAACCTGCACACCTGAGAGTTCTCCATAATGTTCTCGAAGGTGTGTGAAGTCCGCCAATTCGCATTGGGCCAGCGTGGTGGACTATGGCCTATAACCCTTCTCTGAGAGGAGACCTCGCTCAATAGTGAGCCGATGATGGGTTGCTAATGATGATGATGATGATGATAGTTGAGGACCTGGAGAGTGACATAGGCTACTTTTTCTCCCGGAAAATCAAAGAGTTCCCGAGGGATTTTAAAAACTATAATCTACGCGGACGAAGTCGCGGGCATCAGCTAGTCGGGCTATAGTTTATAAACATTTTCCTTGTAACGTAGTAGTACAGACGTTAAACTTATAAGTAGCATCCCTCTTTTTGTGTAGGGGGTTAAAAATAATCTGCAAGACTGAATATCCACGGAGCGGTTTGCGCCCGCAGCGGGCGCGGTAACAGCGGCAGCGGTACCGCAATCGCTGCGGGCGCGGGTGCGAACCGCGCCGTGGAAACTCAGTCTAAGCGATTGTAGAAAGAACAATAGTAAGTAAATAATAGAAAATATTTGTATCCGAACCGGTGCGGTGTTAAAGTTTTGACTTGACTGGGCCATAGTTAGCCTACTTGAAATAAATAATTTTGAATAACTTATGTACTATCTTGTATACCTTTACACACTTATTTGCTACCTTTACCTATTTGAATACCTGACCTGACCTGATTTGTGACCTGAGAAATCAAATCAAATGAAGGAGAAATGAGGAGATCCGTTGGAGAATCAGAGTTACCGACAGCTCTTCATGTTTCTTCTTCGACAGCGAATCCAAAAATTTAAAAATATTTACCATATTTTATGAAAAAAACCAATATTCAATTTATTCAACTGCTTACCTATAGACAATTTTACACGATGAGTAATTATTGGTAAAATAAATTATATTTAAAACATTAATAATGTACCTATGTTGAAAATTACATGTAATTTCAGATAAATTGTGGTTTCAGTGGTTACATTATAGTAAATCCTGATAATTTATTTTACAAAATATGCTTTTGCCCACGACTTCTTACGCACAGAGTAAGGTTTTTAATAATCCCGCTGCAATCCTTTGTTATTCCGACGTACAAAGTATTAAGTAACCTATGTCACTTTCCAGATCCTGCTCATGCAAACAATCACGTCGATTCGTTGCTCGGTGATTGAAGACAAACCAACAAACTCACCACATTTATAATATTAGTAGGGATCCCGCATTTATATTATTAGTGAGCATATTTATTACCTCCCCGCCCCCATTATACCTACGAGTACTTATTACGCTTCTAGTTTTACTCGGGTGCAATTTCATACGATTCTCTCTAAGTGGGAATCAACTTTTAGAGAGCTACCCCTAACATAGGAAAGGGGGTAGTTTCTTGTCTCAGTTGTTTTATATTTTTTTAGCTACACGATGATAATATATTTTGTCATTCAGTCTGTTTCTTTCGCCATTCATAAAGATAGATACCGCGAAGAAATAACCAACAATCTCTACATTGTTATATTGAGGTCAAGATAAATTAATACCAAGCTTAAAATTGTTTTAGAAAACAATTTAGGAACTGTTAAATGCGAAAATAATTAATCATTTTGACGTCCTAATTTTGTAAACTTCAAATTATGAGGATAAGATTTAAAAGCATTCTATTAATTTTCGTAAACGAAAGGAAGTCTGAAGATTAATTGTAGCAGTCTTAGCAGTGCTTGCACGGGGCAGCCGCTCTAGCCAAGAAGATAAGGGTAAGAGCACACTTGAGACAAAACTCCGCTCTACAGAAACCACAAAGTAAACGAGAGTTGACAGAATCAGTATGTATAAGTCGAGCAAACAAAGGCGCAGCCATGAAAATGCATGAAATTAAATGAAAAGCAAATGATGGTCATTTTAATTCAGGACATTTTCGACCCCTTGTAACTTCTTTCTAGATTTGTTCGGTGTTTCTGTTTTAAAGCTGATATAATCGTGAGTGTTCTTGTTGAAAGTTGAAACGTCTGCGATTTGCAAAACTATTTTTTGAATAATATTAACAAAAAAAAACATTAAAACATGATATTTAAACATCGACATTATATAAAATTTTTGTCCAAAATATTCTAATCTTCACTTACCTACTTATAACAGTAAACATGAAAACGTTGGAATTTCAAACAATTGTTATTTGATCCATTTTGTTTCCGCTTATTCAATAGCCAAAGCCATAATTCGTTAAGAATGTAGCTTTGAAACAATATTATTTCGTATCTAATGGCACAGTACCGCCTTTATATCCGAATTGCGTACGTATTAATCCTTCTTCAAAAGGTCTTCCATGAATAATAAATGTTTTCAATATCTACTAAAGGATCTCAAATGACTTATCCAATGTTATTGTATTAAAACATTGCTCCAAACACATATTTCAAAGTTACATAGGTGCTTCCTTCTGTCAGCAAACAATTAGAATTTATGGGCGTTGGGTAAAACTTAACTAAATCGAGTCGACTCATGATTAATCGGTTGTATGATAGATTTTAAGGCCTCATAAGTAGGCTCAGGATCGCTCAGCGGGCGATGGAGAGAGCTATGCTCGGAGTGTCCCTGCGGGATCGAATCAGAAATGAGGAGATCCATAGGAGAACCAAAGTCACCGACATAGCTCAGCGAGTCGCGAAACTGAAGTGGCGGGGCACATAGTTCTAAGAGCTGATGGTCGTTGGGGTCCCAAGGTGCTGGAGTGGTGACCCCGCACCGGGAAGCGCAGTGTTGGCAGACCCCCCACCCGGTGGACCGACGACATCAAACGAGTCGCAGGGAGCCGCTGGATCCAGGCGGCGTACGACAGAGGCCCGTGGAAGTCCATGCAAGAGACCTTTGTCCAGCATCGGACGTCTATCGGTTGATGAATAAGAAGAAGATGATAGATCTTAGACTTATTTCGTGTTTTAAAGATCATGAACCGTGATCATACCGTAGTCCGTAACCACGGTTGGGAATAGGTAAGACATTAGTGGAAGAGGTGGGGTTTGAACCCTTAGGGCCTGTTTCACCAAGATTCGTTAAAGCGATCTGCGTTCTGATATATATCTAACAGATATAGTTATAGTTAAAAAAAATCTTTTTATACAACCGACTTCAAACTCCCGCTTTACTACATTACTCACACACTATACAAAATATATAATTTATTGTTGATATTTTAAAAACCGCTCGACCGATTTCGATGAAATTTATATGGGACCACCTGGGAAGTGTACCCTTTCAAACAAAAAATTTAAACACTATCTGTCTTGATAGGCTATCAGGGACTTTATCAGCAAGTGGTGAAACAGGCCCTAAGAATGTTTTAGTTATTTTAGTTTTAGTTAGTTTTAAATTTCAGTTCTACGGTTTCTATAAAGTCTTTCATCCGCCCATAAATAATTCGGATATTATTTACCTATGTGTCTAAATCGTCACGATCGTAGAAAAGTGACGTATCTGCATTTTACTAACTTTAAGACTATAGCCATTTGAAATAATTGAAATGAGAAAAATCTGCGAAATTTCACATTGCGAAATTTCGTTGCTACACACGTTTTATTTAGAAAGTTAAGGCAAAAAAACGTCGGAAATTATTTAAAATGGCTGTACTGTAAAGTTAGTAAAATGCATATACGTCGTTGTTCTACGATCATGACGAAATATCAAACATATAACATAATTTCACACACATCAACATTCAAAACTTTATATTGGTATTCCCGAAAGCCGCTGTTAACTTTATGGTTTTCCGACAACATTCGGCTTCCCATTAACCTACAGTGAACGTAAATGGGTAGAAAATTCAAACATTAATTCGATCCGTTTCAATACAACAATAGCCATGTTTTCCGCTTCTCGTTTATCATGGTACAACCTCTACATTTTGGACCCGAGGCCAAAATTAGCTGGGAAAATTTCCGCCGTATACATAACAAGTTAATAATAATTAATCATTAGATACAGAACCTGCGTACAGAATATTCAACATGTAGATGTGTCGAAATAAAATTATTATTAATTGAATATTAGTATACATAACTCAATTTAAGTTTTACTTTTACATAAAGATATAAAATCCATATCCCTAGTCCCCTATCCATGCTATCCCTTATTTATTATACTGGCTTCGTCCGCGGTTTTGCTGAAGTAAAAGGAGCCCTCCACATATCCCTTTTGGGTCCTCGACTATACCCATGCAAATAAGGGAGAGGCCACACTGGCTACTTTTAGCGGCAGCGATCGCGCGCTTTTATTCATTTATTAGATATTTTATACATGCGTCATGCTCGTGAACGGGTGCCACCGGCGAGAATGGGGCTACTTTATGTCTGCCCATCTTAAGATAGAAGTTAGTCGGTATGCATTTTTGGAACTTTCCTCATTGTGGAAACACTGCATATATAGCATACTATTTACTGTTTTGAAAAGAGCAACCGCCGAGTTTCTTGCTGGTTCTTCTCGGCAGGAAAGGCATTCCGAACCAGTGGTAGATTCATCGACTATTCAAAAGCACTTGTAAAAGTTTATTTGAATAAAAAATATTTCTATTCTATTCTATTCTATTGCCTTTAGCGTTTTTATGGCCTCTTGCGTCTGCTGCGCGATTTGCGGGTTTTTATGGATTTAAGGAATTTTATGGCCTTTTGCATAGCCGTCTCTATCTCCTGTAGGGAGCCATGAAGTGAATGTGGCAACGTCGCAATTTACTGCCACTGGTAGGCCCATGGGTAAAATGAAAAATCAGTACGAACGTATAGCTCAGTATAGACTTCGGTCTTCGGTGTTGATAATTATTTACTTATACTAATTAGCTGCTTTATTTTTAAGGCGTCCACATGAATGAGAACTAACATATTAAATAATTACATAATTTTGTGTTTTTAGAAACATTGAAAAGTGAATTGAAAAGGTAATGATGTAACAAAGTTTCAATGTAAACGACATTATGGTACATATCTTAGAAAATACTGACCCGATCTTGATGAAATTTGCACTGTTCCCTAAGTTAAAAGATTCTTAAAACAATTAAGGAAGATTTTTAGATAGGTAATGATAAAGTAGGTAGGTATATCAAAAAATAAAATAAAACTTCTTCACAAAGCGAATATTCTCTTTATTTAATGGTTCCTTATTAATTAGCTTGTTTTTATTCCATTGTTTTATTTCATTGCCTTTTTAAGAAGAATCTACCACTGGTTCGGAATGCTGCTTTAACCCTAGCGAGAAGAACCAGCAAGAAACTCGGCAGCGTCTATGCATGATTACTTAAAAGAAAAAACAATATTTAAGAGTATTATCAACTTCAACATAATTTAGACTACATCATACAATCACTATGAAATAGCCGATAATAGCAAAAATTTAATTAAAACAATGTCATAGATTCTTTATAGAGTACCTAAAACATATGTTTATAAAAAGTAGACAACTTTAAAAGCAGGTATAAAAATAGTCAACCAGCAACCTATTTAGTCAACAAATGACTTAATAAAATCTCTATCTATCTAATTCCTAAAGTAATTCCTCTTTTAGGTATTACACATAATTTTTTTTATAAAAATAGTCAAAGAAATTACATTTACAAGCAAGTACAAAAGTAGTCAACGCAATAACTTTTAAGTAAAACACATACATTATACTTCATACTAATATTATAAATGCGAAAGTGTGTTTGTTGGTTTGTTCGTATGTTTGTTTGTCCTTCAATCACGCCACAACAGAGCTACGGATCGACGTGATTTTTTGCATGGGCATAGTTGAGGACCTGGAGAGTGACACAGGCTACTTTTTATCCCGGAAAATCAAAGAGTTCCCGGAGGACTTTAAAACTAAATTAATCATCAGCTAGTTTCTTATAAAAATAACCAAAGCAAGCACATTTACAAGCAAGTACAAAAGTTATAGTCCATATCTTACTAAACTACTGAACTGATTTTGATGAAACTTGCACTGATCGCTAAGTTAAAAGATTCTTAACCAAATTAAAAGAGAATTACTTGTTGCAATTTGATTTCAAATTTCTGAGAAATACGTGGACATACATAAAACACTTATGAAATTTGACATCTGTTTTGAAACCTACAGAGATAAACTTATACGAATATTGTACATTTCCAACAATATTATATACATACAGGTCGAATTGATAACCTCCTTTTTTTAAATTGGTTAAATAAAAATAATAATAGGTATGTGCAGTAACTATTCTATCTTAATATATTTTATAATTAATTGTCTTGTCAACATCATTCTTATGCTTAGTATAATTATTTAGCATAATGTTTGCCAAGATATTTGCAGCAATGCTATAATATTCTTTATTCTGTTTTCCACATACACTACACACTGCTGTAAAGTCTACATAGAAAGTATCAGCTTGAAGGCTGTACAGTGTTAAATTATGAAGTAAACTTTTATGTTGCACAAATTCCAGGAAGGATACTTCTAAATCAACATCATTAATAATATATTCCAAAATTGCTGTCATGTGATAATAAATAAACATGATTTGGTCAGTTGGTGCACATAAACCCCCTCTTTGCAACAAATTAAAATATTCATCATTTACCGCCTTATTTTCATCAATATAAACATTTCTACAATGTTCACAGGAAAACCGATTTAGTAAACTATGTGAAACATAACCACATACATAAATTTGAGAGGAAATATCGATTTCACATGCTTCTAAATAATTACTGCAGTTTATTATAAACATAAATTTCTCAATATTAACTTCATCTTGAAAACATTCAGCTGATGTACAAGATTTGAGAAAGACCAGATCTCGCTGCTTTAGTAAGTGTTGAAGTCTTATTTTTTTTTTCAGACTCAACAATTTGTGTGTAAGCTACATTATAATTACATCCAGAAAGTGACCTGTACCTACTAAATCTTTTTTCTATATTGTCAGTTTGAAACTTCCCAAGAAGTATGTACACCACAAAATTAAAATTTTCAAAACAATACCTTGAAATATCAATTATGACAGATGTGGTATGCAACATAGCTTCATAAGTATCTCTTGTCAAACCTACACAAGTTTCTAAAGATTTCCATTTTCTTAGCCAAATACAGACTGACTTCAAAAACTTCAATTTCTCATCATCCCTATGAAATATTGGCGTAGAGTTATGTTTTCTTAATACTTGACCTTTGACTGTGTTTTTCACATTCAATATATCCCACCAGTCCCTAATAATTTGTAGAAAATCTGATGTTTCCACATAACCCTCAGATTTTACAGCAGCGATAGTGGTATCATGAAAAATATTGTTTACTAACATGACATTTTGCCGTTCAAATGTATTAGGATTGATAGATTTATTGTTTAATTTAAAAGCTTTTTTACACAACTTATTTTTTTCAGTCCTATATAATTCTCGCAAATGATGAAAGGATGCTTTTTTTATAATATTATCTTCATGTAAGTCAGGATATGTAAAAGTACAATTATTTAAATTTATCCAATTATTACGAATGTTTTTAAAGATATGAACTGGATCATACAAGACAAATATTTTTTCATCTGTATATTTAGGATTACTGAAGCTACAATTTGATTCATCTGTTAATAACTTAAAACAATTTTGGTTTACACGATTGTTATCAGAAATTATTGAAAGTACTTTCAATCCAAATGATTGTATGTAATTTACAATGAGCAATAAATTTTCATACAAGAATTTCCCAGATATATTATGTACTGGTAACAACTTAACAACCTCTTTTTTGTTACCAAATGCAGAGCTAATCATAAAAGTCTGTACGGTTTTGGCAAGATTTTTTGGATTATTTTCTGCGTAACCTAGAATAGTTTTGGACTTATACTCTAGGCCACATTTTATATAAATTTCATCAATCAATAAATTTACAACTTTCTCCCTTTCTACCCATGTAGAGCATATTGATTTTAAATAACAATAATTATTTTCTGGTGAATTCGGACACAGGCCAGTCATCGAAGTTATTTGCTGCAAATGTCTTGCAGTTGGCAAGATTAGGTATTGCCTCAAAGTATTATAGGCACAGGAGGAAATACTAAATATCACAAATGAAAATATAAGTGTAGCAACACTATATCTACGTTGCTTATTTTTTAACAATTTCATTTGGTGTAGAACAAGCTCTGCAGCAAAATTATCATTTTCAATATTAACTGCTTCGTTCAAATAATTAATAGACCTATCAAGACAATAGTCAAATGACTTTGTTGGTTCACAACTATTGTTATAATAACGAGATAGTATATTTTCAAGCTGTGACCATCTGCTTAGCTTAAGTTCACTAGGTAATATCCAGCTTAAATCGTCATGACGCATTAAATGTCCTTTTACATATACCTGAATGCTTAGATTTTCATCCACCAACACACTATTAACTACTTTCACACTGCTGTCACTGTCACCATTATTACTTTCAATATCAAGATTTAACAAATAGAAATAAATCCTCTTATTAGGTATCACTCGATATAACCATTTAGAGTCTCCTAACTTTTCTTGGAATTTATGCACTAAGTCTTCGAATGATGTAATTATGTCACTCTCTAAAAATTTAGACACCTGCTCCTCATGAAATAGTTCAGCTCGTTGTCTCCTTTTTTCGGGGTTGCTTCTTGGAGGTGGAGTGCTCTTCGACATGTATGATGGGAGATTATTGAATATATGGGGTATTGCACCCTCGACTAAACGTGGGTATTTCAATTGCTGTTTAAACACTTGTCCGTCACTTCCAATGACAATTTCCTCAGTCTGGATTTCATGGGTTGTAAAATGGTTGCTGCATACCACTGAGTGTTTTGTAGGTACCCAGACTTTTCGTGGAATCGCACTTAACCACGCTTGAGAGAGATGAGCATCTTTCGGAAAAGAAAATGTACTTTTAGCTCCTTCAATGCGGATAACACTGGCGTAATTTGATTTGCATTCTGGCACACAGCATTTCCTTGGCATCTAAAAGGGTTAAAATAACTTTTATAAACAAACAAAATGAAATAATATGAGTATTTCTTTTGTAGGTTATGTCTTCAAACCTAGATACTTATTTAAATTATGAGTCTGGCACTTAATTGTAAGTTACTACACATCTTTAATCGAAAATATCTTCATTTGTTACATTAAAACATATTCACAGTAGTAGTCAGTCAGTAATATACTTAGCTTTCTTACCTTGGCAGCTTTGTTTAATACTTTGCAGTCGATATAAAGTTAACCACGAAAACGGATTTATCTCGTCATAACTGATGTATTTCTAAAAGGTTTCTATCCACCTTGAGTGAAACCGTACATTAAACACCAAAATTATTGTATCTTTTGTTAAATAATTATGATTTAAATACAAAATAACACGACGCGAAGCAAAACCAAACACCAAACACAAACTTGTCAATGTCGACTGACAGAGCCATAGATAGACCTACGGCCTACCTGCGACGTTGCCAGACTTCTACTTCATGGCTCTCTAAAGGAGATAGAGACGGCTATGCCTTTTGCGTCTTCTGCGCTAAAAGCCATAAAAACGCGAACGCTTTTGAGTCGTGAAAACGCGACTCAGTCGCAAAAGCCCATAAAAACGCTAAAGGCCTTATACTAAGATTTCTGCCGCTAGAAGTAGCCAGTGTGGCCTCGTCATAAATCACTTTGATACGTAAGAAAATATTTGCTATTATTTGTGTTAATAATTCTGATAAAACTATTTTCTGCTTTCTTATTTTCAAAAATTAATGTTTCACAAAATATATTTCAATTGATGCATACGAGAAGCATATGCATATAAGCAGTGATAGCCTAGTGGTTAGGACTGTGGTCTCTTATTCGGGAGGTCGCAGGTTCGATCCTGGGTACGCACCTCTGACTTTTCGGAGTCAAGTGCGTTTAAGCAATTAAATATCACTTGCTTCAACGGTGAAGGAAAACATCGTGAGGAAACCTGCACATCTGAGAGTTCTTCATAGTTCTTGAAGGTGTGTGAAGTCCGCCAATTCGCATTGGGCCAGCACGGTGGACTGTGGCCTATAACCCTTCTCTGAGAGGAGACCTGCGCTCAGTAGTGAGCCGTTGATGGGTTGCTAATGATGATGAATGATGATACGAGAAGCTAATAATAATAATAATAATAATAATTTTTATTAAAGGCAAAAAACCCAGTACATAAAAAATACAATCTAAATCTAAACACTTAAAACTATCTGGGAAAGTTAAAAAACTACATCCCAGGCGTCATCGAGAAAATCTTATTTCTTATTACTATTTTGAGGCAGATAGCCAATATGTAAAAATATTGCTGGGCATCCCGTCACACACCATTTTGAGGATACTGTTCTGAGACTTTCGGAGTCTGTTCCAGAAGGAAGCTACTCTTTT
Organism: Oeneis ivallda; assembly: GCA_029955525.1. Taxonomy (NCBI): domain Eukaryota; kingdom Metazoa; phylum Arthropoda; class Insecta; order Lepidoptera; family Nymphalidae; genus Oeneis; species Oeneis ivallda. The sequence continues at coordinate 7,767,039 of JARPMR010000010.1, read as the reverse complement.
TCTCAGAACTGCGTAGAAGTCTGGCACTCTCGATTCCGCAAACATACCGGAGGCGCTACAATATCTGGGCAGACCCATCAATATGCGAAAAGCATCATTATACTGAACGCGCATTGCAGTGTAGGACTTTCTGAGAAAATTAGTCCAAAGTTGACAAGTGTAAAAGCACTGGCAATACGCGTTAAACAGTGTAATTTTGACGGGCCTGCTGCATTTACCAAACCTCCTAGCCAGCATGTTGCAACGAATCGAGAGTGCCCTCCTCTCCCTCTCAATGTCACAGTCATCTCGCAGGTGCTCAGTAAGAACATGTCCCAGATACTTAAACTTTGTTACAACCCGAACTGCTGATCCATCTAGTAATACCTCGGGTACTCTCTCCGGACCCTTTCCCGCTCGAAACACCATCATTTCTGATTTGTTGACATTATATTTCAGCCCATGAGTATTGGCATAATACTCACAGACTGAAAGTAACTTTCTAAGCCCTTTGATAGACGGGCTGAGAACCACCATGTCATCAGCGTAACTGAGACTATTGACACACGTGTTACCGATATGACAACCAATTTTTGTGGTTCTCAGCTCCTCTATCAAATCATTTACATACACATTAAATAGATCCGGAGAAGTTATACCCCTAAGAAAATGGTGACATAATATCAGTAACTTTCGAGTTACGCTATATCACGAACAATTTTCGATGAACTACATCGACTTATTTGGGTGTTTCCTCGTGGACTAGTTCAGTAGAATTTGCAAATTTATACGCAAAATCTAATAAAAGGCAAGTACAGAAAATAGTACGCCGGCATCACATTAGCATATCCCCATAAATCTTTTCACTTTACAAAACGTACCGAAAGTATAGGCGGCGCGATAAATCAAAGTTAGTAACGCCGTACTCTAGAAAGCCTCTAACTAATCCGTGACACGCGATCAGAACTAGGTCATTCTTCGGGATCATAATTATTATGTATCCGAAACGTGGAGACCCATACGAGAACCAATTATATCGACACAGCACATCGAGTCTTTAAATTGAATTGCAATGCCGCAGGATACACATATTACTGATATTACACATAGCTCAAAAAACCGATAGATATTGGGAACCAAAGGTACTTCAGTGGTGACCTCGCACGAGCAAAGCACAGCACACAGCTTTGGGAGACCCCGACAATTTCAAACGAGTCTCTGGCAGCTACTGGATATAAGCGGCACATAATCGTGTTCTGTGGTGTCCTTGCAAGAGAGATAATATGTCCAGCGGTGGACCTCCCTTGGTGGAGACGACGATGATGACGAAACATTTAAATATTCAATGTATTATGATACAAAACACTCTTCGAGCTTCCGACCAAAAACCCTTTCTGAGGTAAAATCTCGCCAATTTTAAAAAACTAGATAAATATAAAAAAATATTGTAGGACAAATACATAAAGCCAAATTATACGTGTTACGTATAAAATAACAATAGAAGCTAATTGTAACGATCGCACCACAGTACAGCAAAGTTTGCTGTTCCATATAATTTACTGAAAGGTCCTCTATTGCCTTAAGTGAATTGAGATAGAGAAGATCTCGGTTCAGGATAGAGACGACGCGTACGTGCTTAAAGTTCTAATGCTGCATCGGATAGGGATGTACATTTTACAACTTCAAATAATCGATTTAGTTCAGCCTTATTAATCGACTTACGGTTGCTATGCTATACTATGCATATTGAAGGAAAATGTTGCAATATTTTTTTACAGAAGATTACTAGCCATGGTGAACTTGACTTATATTCCTTTTCCCTCCAAATAGCCCCATTAGCCCAACGGGTTGTGGGCTGAAAACGGAAAGGTCGCAGGTACGATCTCCACCCGTTGCACTATTATAACTCCCATTCCTCACACAAACATTCCGCTTATTTGGAGGGAAGAGGAGAATACAAATCAAGGTCAGCTTGGCAAAATATAATTATTCTCTTTTAAAAAGCGGGTAAAAAAAAATAAGCGGGTGGGAAGCTCCGTTGACCGTTTTCAGTCCGCATCTTTAACAAGCTACTGAACCTTAATATTTAAATATTTAACTAAATAAGAAAATCGATTTTCGGTTTCTTTTTCCCGAAGCTTCCCATCACTAAATGTTGAACTGTATCTAAATCCTATGTAATGTGACTAGTGACTGCCAATAAAGGTTACTCACGTGCGGTTGGACTGTAGAATTGTTTGGTTTCCGTTTGCTATTTGGTGTCTTCTAGACGTGCACTAGTAGGTACATAGGCATTTATTGAACTCCCCTCATGAGGCGTGCACTATGCTATTCTCTATTTTTTACAAGCTTTTATTTAGCTTGACCAGTTTATTTATTTGTTTGTTTGGGTCAAATCTTGCAAGATGATTTAGAACCACTTCCCGGTTTCCGATTGAGCTGAAATTTTGCATGTATGTGTAAATCGGATGACAATGCAATATTATTGTGACAAGAAGCTGATCTGATGATGGAGATGGAAGATGGCTATCGGAACTCTGTAATAAATCGAGTTTGAGCTCGTTTGATTCGTCATGACAAGAACTCTGATCCTAGATGATATCTAGAGTCTAATGATGTAGCTACTAAAAGCTTGTATTCAAAAATCAAATTTTTAATTTACACTTGTTTAGAATAGAAAAGAATAGAATTTTTGTTTTCAAATAAACTTTTACAAAGTGCTTTCGAATCGTCATGTGAATCTACAATTGGTTCGGAATGCCATTTATAACATAATTGAATAAATATCTTTCTAAAATAACGTCCATTTTACAATTTTTTTATAATCTTCATTTTTCTCTTAAAGTACTCGGAAAAAGTGTTAATCATAATTTTATTAAGATTCTGCAGTTCTATAAAATGCTTATGAGTCTTTTCACTTCTAGTTGTTGCTATAATAAAGACTTTATCCATTCAGATTTCATAAATATATCCTTTACTGTAGAAAAACGTGTTTGATTGTCGTTAACCGCAAGCCGATCTCGCACTAAAAAAAAAACATCGATTTTTTGGACTTGAATTTTATTGGAGAACTATAAAACACTCAACAAAAACAAATTGTTCACGTTCTCTCGGCCTATAAATAAAAGAAAGTTTCCTGCTGAACCGAAGAAAAAGGGTGAGGCGAAAATAATAGCAAGGGAGTAATGCCTATTTAATGAGATTTTGTTTTCTTTTATCCGAAGGCCTTTTTCCCGTTTTGCATAATTACTCCATTTTACACTAGCGGCACGCTATGATGGCCGGTTTGACACATTACAATAGTGATGTGGAATGTCAATTTATTCTCGAACAAAAAACAATTAAGTTTTGTTTTTGTACCTGATTAAATAGGTTTAATAAAACAAAAATGTATATGTTTATTTAATTTATTTGAACGAACTGAATATTTGAATGAAAATGAATATACATACTTTATATGCACACAAGAAACATATGAATACAAAAGATACCAAAAAAGGTGCCACAAAAGGCCATAATTTATCAGATTCGTCCATACTACTATTTTCACTGTCGTCACTGCTATCATCACCTACATTAATAATTATATGTTCGTTTTCTATAATATTATCTATTTTCACATCTCTTTCATAATCTTCCCTTATTAATTTAACAGTTCTATTCACAACCTTTTCCCAGTCTCCTTTAGTCACATGTTCACAAGCTTCTTCTAATAATTTTAGCATTTTTTTTGTGGTAAATGGGGGTTCTGTATTGTGTCTTGCAGCATATCCCTTAATTTGAGCCCACACCAACTCAATCGCATTATACTCACAATGGTAAGGCGGTAACCGTATAACTCTGTGCCCATGTTCTAATGCTATTTCGTCAATGACGTATCGGATCTTGGTTGGTTTGTTTTCTTTTAAAAGACGTACTAATTCCGCTTTTAACATATTCATGTTTGCATCTACGCCATTTTTACGAAGCCATGCGACGATATCAGCTTTCTTTTGGGATTGGGCAGGTGGCTTGTCAATTTGCATCGAGTGGTATGGGGCGTTGTCCATAATTATAATAGATGGTTCAGGGAGGCTACACAACATTGAGGTAAACCATTCAGTAAACTTTTCTCCATTCATGTCTTCATGATAGTCTCCAGTGGTTTTTGACGCAAAAGCCATGAGAGAACCTTCGACAAACCCGTTGATGGTTCCGGCGTGACAAATTATAAGTCGCGATCCTTTTCCTACAGGAACTTTGGAAGTAGATGCTGCTGTGTCATCGTTCCAAGAACGGCCTACAGTATGGTTAGCATTAAGCCATGTTTCATCCAAGAACACAACATTTTGCCAATTTTTGATTTCTTTCACTTGCCGTAAAAAAGTATACCTTGCCATCGCTATATCAAATCTTTCCATCAATATTTTGCGTTTGTTACATTTTTTGTATCGAAATCCAATGGTCTTCAAAATCTTCGTTAAAGAACTTTCCCCACCGAAGAATAATCCAGCTTCCTTCAGTGAATGCACCAACTTTTTTCTTGTTGGATACTCCTTCTGTAAATAGTAGCCGTAAACATGTCTTCGGATAGCATCGGCATCAAAGCTATTAATGCCTACGACTGGTTTTGCTCGTTTTCTCTTTTTTGGTGTGTGAAGTTTATTTTCTTCTGTGCCAGTCTCGCCATATTTTTTTTTAGTTATCCGTCTAACAGTTCGTTGTCCAATATTAAGCGCATCAGCTACGCGTTCAACCACTGACGTTATAGGTAAAATTGGCCCTCCATTTTGAGCTTCACGATCGAAATAGTTACGAAGGCGTATTACGAACTCACGTGTCTGACTATTTAGAACAGTTCTCTGCGTACGTTCGGTCATATCGACGAAATCCACAACAAAGGGCTTGAACAGAGTCCAAATTAACGAGCAAGGGTCAACAGTAATGCAGTATCAATATTTGAAATCCAAAGCCAGGTCAAAACTATATCACAATCGCATTGCACTGACAGTTTATACTTTTCGAAGCAACGTCAATTCGAAACTGCTTTGTTTTGCATTGAGCATTGACGCGAGTTTGCCGGAGGTAGTAGTTGTGCTAGCCAGCGATCCTATGTGACGATCGTATTAGATTCCATTTTTAAAAATTTTCAATTTAGAAAACCAAATGCCGAGTTGTGGTATATATCATATAAAAATAAAAATTTTACCTTTTGTATGAAACAGCTGATATTTTTTTGCGATTTCAGAGGTTTGTCCACATAGTGAAAATTGTTCATATTCACAAGTACATTCACCCCTTAAATGGTGCAAACTGATTTTTCTACACTTGTATACATTTTAGAAATCAATTTAATAAATAAATTTTGAGTCCTAAACCTAAAACTACATTCGATAAAATTTATGAATCTCTGCACATCACTATCGTCAATAAAGTAATACAATTATTTCCTTCAAAGTCGTTATCAATTAATACGGAACTTCATGAGCGGACAAACGTCAAACCGGCCATCATAGCGTGCCGCTAGTGTAGTGTTTGTTGAGTATATTTCTCAGTTGATGGCGGCAATAGACTTTTTTGTGAGTTTCTAGAATTGTTAATGTTTGAAGGGGTTTGTTTAATTTTAAAACTGTAAATTTCCAAGATGTTTAAGGGTTTAGTGTACCTAATGAAAGTTTTGTTTGAATTCCATTAACTTCATCTTATACTATAATATATAGTATAATACTAGATAATCATTAATCTGAGCTAACAACTACGTTCAGCTACTATGATGGCGTTTTCTGGCTACTCCGACATAAGATTCGGGTGTCTTTGGAATCAAAAGTAAAGATATATTCGCTTTGGTATATCCGAACATATAGATGTGTCCGGATTTACTCATGCCTTATTGTAAGACCGTACATAGCAGCTCTCCAATTTCTATTGTATTTGTTTCTTGGTAATCACCACATATAATAAAGTCGACCAGCGGCATCTGTCTATTTATATCTAACAACTATTTCATTTCATTTCATTTCATTTATTCGTTGCCTAAACTGTGTAACATTAAAAGGTCTTACAAATATAATAGGTTCATACAGTTTACCAATGTCTGGCGCTCAACATACTTAAACATAACTTAACTATTCATAAATTACATTATTTTATATTGAATGGGTACTACCAAAATTTAATTTACTATCCAAATATAACTATTCATATTTCATTAGCATTACAAATTAAATTCATTTGCAATTAAAGATGGATGTCATAATAAAATATGTTATATGCTTAACTCATTAAATTCATAATTTTTCAATAGACATGATTGTAAATTATTATTTATAATGTCAATAAACCACAAATAAAAATGAAATAAAGTAGGTATGTCAATAAGAAATTATTAATTAATTATTTCCTTTCAGGTTCCAATGCAGAGCCAGTGTGGAAGCTCCAAGACCCAGGTTTCGATCAAGGTTACGGGTCGGAACGGTCACCGGAGGAAGACTTCGTACCTCCCATCGTACCAGCGATATCTCTGGAGCAGTATGAGGCAGAGTTGCGGACCGTCTACCCTTTTATCACTGATGGTAAGTATTTTTTTCACATATAAGGTACCTTGCGCACTACGCAACCACAACCGCAACCGGGTGTTAGTGGCCGCAGCGTCAGGTAATCCAGTAACATAAAACGTATCGCGCACTTGGCCGCACGCAACAACTTGCCGTGATTAGTCATAGCGACCAAACTTAAGAGTTTGCCATAATGGATTTCGTGCCCCTCTTCAAGCGGGATGGCGAGCCCCTCTTCGAGCGGGATGGCGAATTATTGTTTTCTCGTGAGTGAGAAATACAGAGCGATAGACGTGCAACGTATTTTTGACGACTTAGGCACGCTTGCAGAAACGCCGGGTTATCCTTTTAACCCAGAGTTAGCAGCTAACTCTGGGTTAAAAGGACAGATTTGACAGATTTCGTATAAAGCTTCTGTCAAAATTACAAATTTATTCCTGGGCCTTAAGCGCCAAAACTGTTTATTACCTCATTACAAGTTAATTAAACAACCAATCGAAAAACAAAACAAGTAACTAAAAAAAAACTTCTAGGTTTCTTGACAAAACAAAAACCCAACAGAAAAAGTACTTCTGTAAATAACAAAACATAAAATTGCATATAATACATTCCTAAGGCGTTTATGCAGATATGCACCCATTCATATTCGCTTCGCATTCGTATTCGTAAAAATACGATTCGAGTATACCGTGTAAGCTGGTGCACTCATTCTTTTAGTACTGATTATTATGAATCCGTCAAAATAACAATCGAGGTAATGCAGAAGCGCTCTTAATATGAGCGCCTGCTTGAGTGTATGAGCTTCTGCGACCAAGACGACGACGTAGTGCGCAAAGTGCCGAATACAAGTACGAGTATGTAAGGTCAAAAGGTGTGCTAATTGGAAGGAGAATGTTTCTAATTCTGATTATACAGTCACTAAACTAAATTGACAGGTCAAAAATTTGTGCTATCCTTTCCCTAAGGCAGCATTATGAAAGGGACAGCATGAGATTTAGACCTTTCAATTAAGTTTAGAGATTTTGTACAACAGAATTAGCCACAATTACTGTTTTTATACATCCATTTTCCACGTAAAATAGGGACTTGGGGAATCTAACCAAATAATAATGAGATGGATGATGATTGGTGAATACCGGATCCTATCCCTCAGGCAATTGACTAAACAATAATCCCTAATTAGGTTTATTATGTTGTAGGACTTTAGATATAAACAAGTGTAAATTAAAAAATTTATTTTTAAATGCAAGCTTTTAGTAGCTACATCATTAGACTCCGGATATCATCTAGGATCAGAGTACTTGTTATGACAAATCAAACGAGCCCAAACTCGATGGGGTTACGTCGTCTTATTACAGAGTTCCGATAGCCATCTTCCGTCTCCATCATCAGATCAGCTCCATGTCACAATAATATTACATTGTCATCCGATTTACACATACATGCAAAATTTCAGCTCGATCAGAAACCGGGAAGTGGGTCTAATTCATCTTGCAAGATTTGACCCAGACAAACATTGCAAGTTAAATAAAAGCTTGTAAAAAATTAGAGCTGGTTTAACACAGGAACCTATAAGTAACAAGCCTTTACTCGCGGCAAGTTTGATTTTTCAACCCCTATTTTAACCCCTTAGGGGATGAATTTTTAAAAATTCTTTCTTAGTGAATCCCTACGTCTTAATAGCTTAAAATTTCGGCCCGATCCGGCCAGTGGTTTGAGCTGTGCGTTGATAGATCAGTCAGTCAATCAGTCAGTGAGTCACCTTTTCCTTATACATAATTATATATATTTAGAAGATAGAAGAAGAAGATAAGTAGGTACGTCATAATAGCTGTATATTATTTGTATGCCAAATTTTAGCCCGATCCGTCCAGTGATTTGAGCTGTATTGATAGATCAGTCAGTCACCTTTTCCTTTTATATTTAGATTTATTTATGTAATTTTTTATTTAATTTATTATTATGTAAAATAACACATCTTTCGTATATCGATAAAATTTTACGAGGTTCTTTCCATAATGTAGGTAAGTAGGCTAAATTAAAATTCTTAAAACTTTCAGGAACTTTTAATTAATTAATTTGATTTAATATAGATAAGGGCGGCGCTTCTTAGGAAAGAAAGTTTAAGAAAATAATTAAGTAAGGTATTGAGAAGGGATGGAATAAAATTAACTTCGACTTAAAAAGAATAGGTAGGCTCTACCCATGGCATTGCATTATAAGTAATATTAATCATTAATTTGATTGCCGAAATTCCGTTTGTTACATTTATAATTAACCTAATTTCTGAAGCGAAAAAGCACTTCTTTGTAATAAAATTACGCTAATTTTAGTGAAATACCCAATTTTATTATATAAGGCGTAGGCGAATGACTAATTGTGAATTACCGAAGGAATTATTTTTGAATTTAATTATGAATAATTATTATAAAGCTCGTCTAGAATCTTAATTCGACAAACTCTAGCAAGGAGCTTGCATTTTAAGGGAGCTGATACATTTTGAAAAGTTAGCAAATGCTTAGATGCTTCATCGTTTCAGAAGGAATAATAGTCTAAGATCCGAACATAACATCGACCTTCACCCATCTGTTTACCGAATGAAACATTTTTTTTATAAAATTCCATACATAGACAAATACGTCTTGTATGTATTGCCTATCAAAATATGTTCATGACTATCATTTATTAAAAAAATATTAATTATATATTTTTTTAGCGAGTCTGGGGAAGTAATATTACTTCCCCAGAGCAATTTATCCTGTAGCTCGGCAATCGAAAAATAATTTAGATATGATTGAAGACTATTTTTTATTCAATTGTTAAGTTTATGCAAAACTTAAAATAACAACCCCGGTAACCGGTTTAACAAATGATAGATTCAAATAGAATGATAAACATTTAATACATTTCATTAATAATCATCTTGCCAAATGAATTAAAATATCTTTAATCTCTAAATCTATACTCTGTTAAGTACAAATTAAAAATCCTCACTTACACAATGTTTAGTGTATCAATTATAGTAAATAGTATACTTTCAAAAACATTAGGTACAGCGTATTTTCTTTGAAAAAAATAAATAATTATCATATCAAATGCTTGGATTTTAAAACCACCTAAAACTCTCAATATTTTCAACATTGAACTTTGAAGGTTTATTTTAAAATAAACGTAAAAATGCAAATAGGTACAGTTTTATCGTTTTATCTTTATCAACATGAAACCTTAACCCTCGCTTCCCGGGATACATAATGGGGATGCAAAATGCAAAAGCCTTTTTCTTTTCCGGAGTTTCAGTAACATTGTAATGTTTTATGTTCGATGTTAAAATACAATGTAGGTTTATGCAACTAATGTATGTATATTATATTAGCAAAGAAAAAGAAAAAGCTCAAAATGCAAAAATTTTATATTACGTATGACGGACTTTCACACAAACTTTCACCCCCCTCTTAAATACCCTTGGGGGTGAAATTTCGAAAAATCCTTTCTTATTCGATGCCTACGTCATAAAGGGAACCTACTGTCAAAACTTCATCCGTTTAGGCTGTGCGTTAAACTAGCGGCACGCTATGATGGCCGGTTTGACACATTACAATAGTGATGTGGAATGTCAATTTATTCTCGAACAAAAAACAATTAAGTTTTGTTTTTGTACCTGATTAAATAGGTTTAATAAAACAAAAATGTATATGTTTATTTAATTTATTTGAACGAACTGAATATTTGAATGAAAATGAATATACATACTTTATATGCACACAAGAAACATATGAATACAAAAGATACCAAAAAAGGTGCCACAAAAGGCCATAATTAATCAGATTCGTCCATACTACTATTTTCACTGTCGTCACTGCTATCATCACCTACATTAATAATTATATGTTCGTTTTCTATAATATTATCTATTTTCACATCTCTTTCATAATCTTCCCTTATTAATTTAACAGTTCTATTCACAACCTTTTCCCAGTCTCCTTTAGTCACATGTTCACAAGCTTCTTCTAATAATTTTAGCATTTTTTTTGTGGTAAATGGGGGTTCTGTATTGTGTCTTGCAGCATATCCCTTAATTTGAGCCCACACCAACTCAATCGCATTATACTCACAATGGTAAGGCGGTAACCGTATAACTCTGTGCCCATGTTCTAATGCTATTTCGTCAATGACGTATCGGATCTTGGTTGGTTTGTTTTCTTTTAAAAGACGTACTAATTCCGCTTTTAACATATTCATGTTTGCATCTACGCCATTTTTACGAAGCCATGCGACGATATCAGCTTTCTTTTGGGATTGGGCAGGTGGCTTGTCAATTTGCATCGAGTGGTATGGGGCGTTGTCCATAATTATAATAGATGGTTCAGGGAGGCTACACAACATTGAGGTAAACCATTCAGTAAACTCAACAGTAATGCAGTATCAATATTTGAAATCCAAAGCCAGGTCAAAACTATATCACAATCGCATTGCACTGACAGTTTATACTTTTCGAAGCAACGTCAATTCGAAACTGCTTTGTTTTGCATTGAGCATTGACGCGAGTTTGCCGGAGGTAGTAGTTGTGCTAGCCAGCGATCCTATGTGACGATCGTATTAGATTCCATTTTTAAAAATTTTCAATTTAGAAAACCAAATGCCGAGTTGTGGTATATATCATATAAAAATAAAAATTTTACCTTTTGTATGAAACAGCTGATATTTTTTTGCGATTTCAGAGGTTTGTCCACATAGTGAAAATTGTTCATATTCACAAGTACATTCACCCCTTAAATGGTGCAAACTGATTTTTCTACACTTGTATACATTTTAGAAATCAATTTAATAAATAAATTTTGAGTCCTAAACCTAAAACTACATTCGATAAAATTTATGAATCTCTGCACATCACTATCGTCAATAAAGTAATACAATTATTTCCTTCAAAGTCGTTATCAATTAATACGGAACTTCATGAGCGGACAAACGTCAAACCGGCCATCATAGCGTGCCGCTAGTGTAATATCTCTATCAGTCATGACTTTGAAGTTTGTATATTATTAGCTTTTTGAAGCGGCTTCGCTCACGCTAATTTCGATTTTTAAAACCCCTATTTTACCCTCTTAGGGGTTGAATTTTCAAAAATCCTTTTTTAGCGAATGCCTACGTCTTAATAGCTATCTGTACCTATGTCAAATTTCAGCCCAATCCGGCCAGTGGTTTGGCTGTGCGTTGATAGATCAGTCAGTCAGTCAGTCAATCAGTCAGTGAGTCCTTTTCCTTATACATATATATTTAGAATATAGAAGAAGATAAGACCGACAGACAGATTACAGACCTTATTGCGTTTGACCTTAATAAAACTTGCGCATTGAACCAACCTCGTATTTTAAGTGAATTATGAGTTTATTAGCGGTGATAGCCTAGACTCTAGAGGTTGGTTGAGACTTCTCTCGTTGAGGCCTCCATTTCCAGAGTTCGAATCGTAGACATCCTACGCACATCAAACTTTTTGGAGCTTTGTGCTTTTGAGTAATTTAATATCACTTGAAAACATCGTGAGGAATCCTGTTTTTCTGAGAATTCTCAATAATGTTTTCAAAGTCAAAGGTGTGTGAAGTCTGCCAATCCGCAATTTGCCAGAGCATCTTATGACCTTCCTCAGGATGCAACCTATTTCCTTGCCAAAATTTGTCAAAATCGATTCAGCGGTTATGTTCAAAAAGGTTACATTACAGACAGACGGAGTTACATTTGCACTTATAATAAATAATTAAATTATATTTTTATTACTTTTAATTATTTATAGTTACCTAGGAATTTGTAATTAATTTTAAGCAACAAACTTGCATAACAATATAGGTACCTAGCGATCTGCTAAATACAAATATTTACAGGAAATGAAATGAAATGAAAAAGCAATCTGAACGGGCGTGTTTACACTTTAATTACATTAAACGAATACGTTGCTTACTCTTGATGAGAATCGCAATCAAGGAATTGGATCCCCGACATATTGCATTTGTATAATTGACGTACATTACGAGACGACTTCGGGATGCAGCTCGTATGAAATAACTTTAAAAAATAATTTTATTACGGATTAAAATTTTAAACCAATATTACTGGTAGGTATTATAAATGCGAAAGTGTGTATGTTTGATGGTTTGTCCTTCAATCGCGCTGCAACAGAGCTACGGATCGACGTGATTTTCTGCTTTTATATACTTGAGGACCTGGAGATGATATATTAGACATATACTTTTTATACCGGTATATCAAAGAGTTCCCGCGGGGTTTTAAAAACTAAATCCACGTAGACGAAGTAGCGGGCATCAGCTAGTATTTTAATAAATTAAAGTTGGAAGAATTTTGTATTTCAGACATAAGCTTCACCGCGCTTGACTGCAATCTCAATCTTAGGATAAATGGTACAAAAAACATACATTCAAATAAACATTTTAATAAAAAATATATTATTATAATACAATTTATTACAAGTGAAATGTTTTGCCTCCGAAAGAATTGGGGGAAACTTTTTGTTTCCATACAAAAGGATTCACCAAAACATTGTTCGACGATGGGCACGTTCCAATTTAGAAAGGTCCCAATATCCTTATTTGTGTTAACAGATATCGGCTTAAAACGTGTGAACGTGAGCGATAAGCGGTGTTTGTTAATTAATTGGAATTTTTCAACACCGACGCTACACCTCGAGTATATCCTGGACAGTGTACATAATAATATTATGAATGATTGACCCAACCGAGTCGTTCAATGCCCTCGAATTTCTACAGAGCCACTTTGAGAATAAAGGTAGACTTTTATTGCTGGGACTATCGACAGTCATATACCTACGCCAGTGTAGGATCACTGCATCGTGTTGTCTACATGTGTCACTAATCAATCTAGCTCCATCATCCATGGTTCTTGGACTGATGCCCATTTTCATCAACCATACCTACCAAAATCATCCCTTAAGTAGGAGTCTCTTTGCGTCATCATCATCATCATTAGCAACCCATCAATGGCTCACTACTGAATGCGGGTCTCCTCTCAGAGAAGGGTTAGAGGCCATAGTCCACCACGCTGGCCCAATGCGAATTACCGGACTTCACACACCTTCGAGAACATTATGAAGAACTCTCAGACAGATGTGCTTCACCGTTGAAGCAAGTGATATTTAATTGCTTAAACGCACCTGACTCCGAAAAGTCAGAGGTGCGTAACCGGGATCGAACCTGCGAACCCCCGAGTAAGAGACCACAGTCCTAACCACTAGGCTATCACTGCTTTAGGTCTCTGCGTAATAACCCCTAAATACAAGTCCTTACCGAATATGATTTTCGCCTTTAGGTGTTCCCTAAAGGTTTGTGAAAACGGAAGTGACAAAAAGCGTCACCTAACTTAGCTCAGGTAGCCCGTAAAAGTAAGGGAACGTTGGCGAAAAAGGGTATAAATTCCCTTATACCTAGAAGTTTTGTTTTTTATATATCGGCCAAGTTGAAGTTGACTAATATTCTCCTCTCCCCTCCAATTAAGTGGAAAGCTTGTGTTAGTGATGGGTAGGTAGGTACGACAATAGTACAACGGTTGGGATTCGAACCTGCGACCTTTCAGTTTTCAGTCCGCACCTTAAACCGTTGGGCTATTGAGGCTAATTTACGCCTCCTCGACCTCTCTGGAAATAACTGACCTTATTATACTAAAATTATATTACTAACTTAATTAACTGTAGCGTGACTAAATTGATTAAAAGCCTTGCCTCCTCGGAAACATGAAAATTATTTTCTGTGCAACCATTCTAAATCCTAATTAAACAAACAGGTCACAGTCATACCTATACGGCGTCCCTACATACTATGTTATTCATAATTAGAAAGCTTTTGCGATTCAAATACATCTTTCATTATATGTAATTATTATTTATCTACTTAATACTCAATAATCAAATTATTGAGAATTTAATAAACAAAATCAAATGAACAGTTACAGTGATAGGTGATAGTCAACTTAAGGGGGCCTACCACCAAAGAGTACCTTAAGTACCCGTCATTGTATGAAATGTTAACATAATATTATTGAAATTATAACTTTAAGTTGGTGGTAGGTGGTAAATACAGTGATATAGTACTACGGCTATTTTGGAGAGTATTTTCTTGAATTTGGACTATCACTAAAGCACAAGGGTTCCAACTGTTTTGAGTAGTATATAGCTAGAGGTAAACTTCATACATGTCAAAAGCAGCAGCAGGTAAAACGAAAATGGCAGAATATTCACAATAACGTGATAAAATTTCTAATTCCCCTTGCCAGTGTTGCAAACACGAGACTGCCTACACGAGACTTTTATCGTTATTTTCTATTCTAGCCTTTACCTCGATCTGTCAATTCGAGGAATAAATTCTTCTCATTTGTGTTCAAAGCCGTGGGATTTTCCCCGATAATAATAGCTACGTAAACGAAAAACCTGTTTCTCGTACTAGTCTTAGAGTACCCGCAGACTTACAATTTCTTCGAGTAATCGGTGAACATACACAAAAACGATTCCGACGAATTGAGAACGTTCTCCTTTTTTGAAGTCGGTTAAAAAGAGGAACTAGTCTCAGTCTTCAATCCATACTAATAATGATAATGTCCTCCTGGCTGATAATGTTCTGCCCGGGAATTATTTTAGGGCATAATTATGCGCGCAAACACAGGTCCACTCTACTTGGGATGGGACAGCAGATATGGGGAGAGATCGGGCGTATGTCCGACGGCTTTACGTGCTCTCCGAGTCACGAGGGTGACTCAGCACCTACTTCCTAACTCCGGGCTAGTACCTACTGAGAATTTGTTGTCAGAAAAACCCAATGCATTTTTTTGAACATCTGTTAACCTGAAGACTAATTAGGCAGTCATCCATACTGTGCTAATATCATAAATGCGACAAGGACTCTATCACATTGTATTTTACCTTTCCACGAGTCACTCCACACATCACTTTCGTAAGTTTCATCACAACACGTCATTAAACTCGAAATCGTTTTCCACCTTTGTCCCTAAGCTTTGTTGTTCTAACGGTTTGAATGTGATCGCAAATAAGGCGCCGGGGTTTTATCTCATTCAATTTGTATGCAAGGCCTAACAGATCTCGGCCTCCCAACGCGTCATTTGCAGCCGACTCGGCTACGGGCTAGCAAAAAGCTAAGAGCGGGCTAGGCCGCGTTTAGGCATATGATTCTGAATGTGTTACACATGATTTATGGTTGACTCGTGTTTTGTAGTGATAAATTGGGTGTTGGTTTTGCTACTGCTGTGTTGTATGCTCGAGGACTGCGGCTGGTGTTGACGTCTCTGTACTCCGTATTTTAAACTGGAAATACACTAAGTATTCGTATTAAAACTTTAGTGTACGATTTCCTTGAAAAAGCTGAGTTGCTACATTCTCTGTTTCAAATATTAGTTGATTCGCAATTTTGTGAAATAACCAATACATACCAAACTTTGAGAGCTACAATGAGATAAATATACCTTAATTCTGACTGGTAAAATCCATAATTGCAGCAAGAGTTAGCCCTTCACAACAATTTTAATTAACGAATCACAACTTCCGTGGGCACTAATCATGCAGTTTTTAGGGTTCCGTACCCAAAGGGTGCCAACAGGACCCTATTACTAAGCCTCCGCTGTCCGGCCGTCCGTCCGTCCGTCTGTCAGCGGCCTGTATCTCGTAAACCGTAATAGATAGACAGTTGAAATTTTCACATATTTTGTATTTCTATTGCCGCTATAACAACAAATAATAAAAATTAAATTAAATTATAAAAATTTAATTTTTTTAACGGAACCCTAAAAGAGCGAGGCATTTTTGCGTAAGTATAGTTGAGGACCAAGAGTGACATTGGCTAATTTTTATGCCGGAAAAAACATCCCCGCGGGATGTTTAAAAACCTAAGCCTACACGGACGAAATCGCCGGCAAAAGCTAGTAACACCATAAATCTATTATATACCTACATATAGACACTTAAGTTTATGTATATAACAGCAAACTCAGCTTTGCTGCGCTTTCCGATTGTTCTTGACATTTAATCATGCCTCCATTCGAGAGCTATCGCCTTCGGGTGAAAATGAAATTAGATTTGATGTTTCATCCACTTGAGTGATCACATTGCTTGCACTGCAGTCCGTCATTGCGTTTCAGTTGTTTTGGAAGTTTTCATCAGTGCCATAGAATCGAAAGCCCAACGGTCAAACGGTACAGGTCTCGTTCACCAGTTCACCAGGCTGGAAAAGTGCAGATTGACAGACTGGGACTTCACACACCTTTGTGAACATTATGGAGAACTGTCAGGCATTTAGTTTTCTGCACCATGTTGCTCAAAACGCACATAGCTCCAAAACGTTGGAGATGCGCACTTAGGCTTGTTCTATTGTGTTTTATAAGCTAAGCAAGCTATTGACTCGTTCATTTTTGTATTCAATGTTTTTTTTTGTATAAATACATAAATCAATAATTATAATCTTCAGTTCAATCTTATAATAGCGCTTAAGAATTTCAGTTTGGGATCGAACCCTTCCATCGAAGCCACCCAAAAAGGAGGCTACAATCTTAACCACTAGCACTAAATTAACACTAGAAAACATCTCTCAATATTGTTTTATATCGCCTCCGTTGGCATAGCAAAATCTTAGAGCAAAATACATCAACAACCCACAGAGTTATAAAGAAGCTGCCTATTATATTTTAATTTATAATTAATTGGAGCCAACAACGATCGTCTCTTACTCCTATTATTAATGTGCCGCTTTAATAGGTCATTTGCTAGAAATTTCGTTGCGTAGCAGTTTAGGTACACTGAACGTGCAGTGTATACACGATGCTTGGAAAACCACTCACGCAAGGGGTATTTATTGTTGACATAGCGTTGTGCTAACATAGACTAAGCCCCCATACCCACGGAGCGGTTTTCACCAGCGCCCGCAACGGTTGTGTACTCCGTAGAATGCAGATTTGTATGGAAAATGAAGTAGCAATTTTCACGGCGCGGTTTACGCCCGCGATGGGCGTGGTTGCTCGCGGCGGCGGCGGCCGAAGTATAACCGCGCGGGTCGCGGCCGCCCGCGGACTCTGCGATCGGTCGCGCAGACGTGGGGCGACGACGCGACTTGATGGTGTTCTCTACTTCCGATGCCATTTTTAGGGACCTTATAACCTCCGGTGTCGTGAGTATTGGAATAAAACAGCGATACCACAACCGCTGCGGGCGCGGGTGCGAACCGCGCCGTGAAAACGGGCTACATACGGGCTAATATTATAGTATTTAAACCATGGAACTCAAAATTTATTCAATATTCATAAATAAAACAAAAGCACTATCCTAGGTCAGCAATAATATTTGAGACTTTCAACTACGGAACCCTACACTGCGCGTGGCCCGACACGCACTTGGCCGGTTTTTTGATGATTGAGATTGCACATCGAGGAAAGACAAACAGATACTTTTTAGGGTTTCGTACCCAAATGGTGCCAACGGGACCTCAAAGCCTCCACTGTCCATCCGTCTGTCCGTCTGTTAGCGATCTGTATCTCATAAACCGTAATAGGTATATAATTACTCTTCTAATTTCTCTAATTCTAATTTTTATTTCTAATATCTCTAATTTTAAGTTTCTCTAATTCTAATTTTTACTAAAACAAAAAATAAAGTTAAAAATTTTATCTGGTGTTAAATCTTGTATTATGGTGCGGCACCATAGACTTATTATATTTACTTTCTTACCTTCGTGTATGGGTCCGACTCACACTTCGCCGGTTTTTTACATCGTAATTTAAGAACTAAGAAGTTCCCATGAGGGGAGGTGAAAAGCCTAAATAATTAAATATACGCGGAGGCCGAAGCGGAGTGCAGACAAAGTCGTGGAAAACTACCAAGTACTATGTATATTCATATTGTGTCAGTTTAGCTTTAATTTTAATTTTTAGTAATTAATATTGCCA
Organism: Oeneis ivallda; assembly: GCA_029955525.1. Lineage (NCBI taxonomy): Eukaryota > Metazoa > Arthropoda > Insecta > Lepidoptera > Nymphalidae > Oeneis > Oeneis ivallda. The sequence goes on along the minus strand of JARPMR010000010.1, from coordinate 7,748,563 downwards.
TCTAGATATAATATACTAGTTCGGCAATGCAAAAATTCTAAATAGGGTAGGTAACTAGCCACTATAGCCAACGATATTTACGAATTTTCTGCTACTTGAGTGAACTTGGACGATCGGTGCACACGCGATTTAATACCGTACAACGCCATCTATGCTTCACTTATGCAACTACACTTAAATGATTTTGATGATGAGATATGGGAAAAAGAATAAAGGATGATGGAAAACAGCTGTCAGAGCGAAGATAATTCGGTAGTAGGTACACAATCTCTATAAGTACTAAAATGTTGTACACAACATGTCTAAAAATATTGTTATCGTTTTCATAATGTTCAGAAAGGATGGCATTACGTTTAGACCTACGAATGTTTTGATGTCAGTTGCTATTTTGGTTGTACACAATGGTGTACAACGGAAGTATATGATCGAAGGTCGAAGGTTGGCCCCATTGACCTATCGTAAAAAGATAATATGTTGATAAAATCTCAGTAAACATTACTCTGAAAATTAAAGAACATTATGTAAAGGGCTTCCGCCATGACGGTGCGTAATGGGCCGGCAAATCCGACGCTAAGCAGTAATTAAACTCCCAAATCTTGAACAAAATAGCGTCATTATTCCCTTTCATGCAAAGGGTGCGGCTGTGCTTACGACCTCTCACATCCCTCACTTTCCCTTTGCCATTTTAAAGCTATTTGCGAAAAAATAACCTGATCTTCAAATTAAGTTTCTTATACGTGTGTCTTTGTATGTTAGACACGAAGATACTCGCTCTGCGAAATCATCAGACGTTAACCAATTTTTCAATCCTAGTCAACACCAACCCAACAAATACAAACTTGATTGGCCTACTAAATAGAAGTAGTCGTAATAGATATCATCATCATCATCAGCAACGACGCAGGTCTCATCTCAAAAAAGGGTTATAAGCCGTAGTACCTTTGAGAATATTATGGAGAATTCTCAGGCGTGCAGGTTTCCTCACGATGTTTTCCTTGTTCCCCTGCGATGTCTCAGACATGCAGAGACAGTGGTCAAACTTATAGCATCCCTCTGTTTGCGTCGCTGTTGTGAAATTTTTCAAAATAATTCTCATTATACTCATAAACTCATAGAACTATTTTTGAAAGAACCATTGCTCTTTTGCTCATGAACGAACATTTTTGAATAATTTCTTTACAGTATATTCAAGGGATCGACCTGTAGGGAATTCACATTAAAAACTTTTATAATAGTGATCCCTGAAGACTTAAATTTGTTGAATATTTAAAAAGCGTATCGTTTTTACTGGGAAACTGTATACTGTAGGATGTAGGTGCGCGAGAATATAAACCAGGTAGCGTTATTTAACTTTTTTAATTTAATTTTCACTCCCCTTTCTGGTAAGGGAGTCGTTAAGGCTTCCTCTTTACTATTATAATAATATTATGTTCTAATATCGTGTAAGGTACTCGGATTCGTGAATAAGATCTAATATTTTGCTAATACGTCATGTATAGGTAAATGCTGAATCTTATTTAGTGTCTTATTTAGTAGTAGGCGTTACTTTGCCGATTCCATGAAACACTATGAAAATCTGCTTTATGAAAAGTTCCTCGCTTCCTCGATTCAATTTCAGATCAATATCAAATTCTAGATAAATATCTAAGTATTAGCTTCAGGTTTTACTCTCAGTTTATAGTTTTTAATTCAGTCAATATAGTTTTGTATGTAAAAGTCCTTGTATGTACAAGAAATCAAAAAAACTCTTGTCTATAAAAGTAAACAAGGAGTCTGTAATTTTGATCTCGTTTTTGATCGTTTTTCTGAATAAAAGGTTTATTTTTGTTTCGTTTAAAAGAATTTTGTCCATATTCCTCTTGAAGCAAAACTTTAATAAATATTTTACTTATTGATTTTCCATTCCAATTAACTTTTAACAAGTAATCGTTTTAATATTTTGAATTTATACAAATTGCTTTCCAAGTTGGAGGGCACTTTGCAAGTTTAATAATATCAGTATGCTCCCGGTGTCCCTGACGAACCGGGAAAAATATTATGAGTTATAGTTGTCATCCATTTGTCCTCTGAATTGACGAGAGTTGAGGACTTTGATCTATGCCCTTCATTTTGTTCGGCTACAGAGATCTTCCCTTTGAAAATATTATTTCCCTTCTAACTTCTTAGATTTATAACAATAAATCTGATAGAAATGGGTATCTATCGTTTCACACAAGCTTATTTTACTGTAGTCCGCTAGAACCAACCAAATTATCTGAATATTTTGGATGTTGATCTATGCATTGTTGCGTGGTGATACTTAGTGCATATTATTGCTTATTTTTTCTGCATAATTATGTAGTTTGTGCTGAAAGACCGAACGATTTGCATATAAAATATTGATTTGTTTAAAATAAACACTCCCTTGTGAAAGGAAGCGCCTACTTTTTGTGATTAACTTCCAAGCTTTCATTTAAAACTGTTGCGCTGTACCTACTGCAAATTGTAGTCACACGTGTGCCATACCTACTTTTTCGTTAAATTTCTGTGGATAGAGGGGTGGATCCCATTATTTGAAGTACTACCCATTAATAAATAATGACAAACCAGAATTAAATGAAGCAGATTTTTTTCCAGAACTTGCGACTTGGATGATATGGAATGGAAATAATGGGATAAAATATGGAAAAAACGCTTGTTCCACAATATCAATTTTGTATTTCTGTGGAAAAAGTGGGATCCACTAAAGTAGATAAAATTATACAGCTGATATTGATCATGCAATCATCATTCAGACGATAATTGCAGTCATTGGCAAAACTTTAGTCGCCTAACTTTCCTCTCAAGAAAAATATTTTCCAAAATTGATTGTTAAGCCAATTTACCCAATCAACAATCGAACCAACTTGAATCGTTGCGCCAGCGAAGTCGTAAAACGTCAAACATCTTACATCCATAATAGATTTTCCACTCCACTTGTGTTGACCTTTTACCCAGCCAAACCTACTAGAGGCAGAGTGCTTTCTCATGATCGGAGGAAACGCCACAATCGACTTCATTTCTCACACTACTCTTGAGTGAACGTTTAAATGGCTGTAACGTATTGTTAAATACCATTGCATTTTCCATCAAGAAGATTAATTGCTTGTAAAGTGTTGTTTTTACGCGTAGAAGATTGTTTCTTTTCAACTCATTTATGGTGTACCATGTAGTTACACGCATCGAATTGCGAATCAACTTTTTTGAAGTCAGTTAATAGCTAAGTACTAACTATTTATATTAAGGATTTTCGTTGTAGGTAGTTATTTTGTTTACCGATAGTCCTACTTAAGTCTATACATTATTCAGTTTACAAAACTGACTTTTAAACGATAAAAGTCTTTCGGTATTAGTTTTAACAGAGAAAGAAAATTAATGAAGAAAAAAGGAAAATTTTTGTTAGGTTTCCAAATAATGCTTACGGAAGACTGCGTAGTCAGAATATACTGGGATAATGTAATATTTAGCCGAACACCTAAATTAATTTTTTTGATTTATTAAGCGCAAAATAGCCCTTGACTACGTAAGTGACGTTGCAAACCATGAAGGAATCGGCCTAACTTGGGAGGGTTTTGACGTTCACATCTAATCGGTTGCAATGCGACGTCGTACCGGGACAATAAATCGCTTGGTGGTACGTCTTTAAGAGCCACCGCCAAGACCTGCAAACAGACCAGGGTACCAATTGTCTAAAAGTTATTCTATTGATCGAATCCTTGATTTCATTGATTTAATATGACAAATTCAGTACAACCCATTTTAACATGAAGCATTATGGAGCGTATCCTATATACCTAAACGTATAAGAATGCATACACGAGATTGAGCTCTAATTTAATGCTGTTATGGTTTATTTTACTTTGACGCTAATGACATCGAATACGATTACGATCAATGGAATAACTTTAGACAATCGCACCTCAGACCTGGGACAATTTAGAAATTAACCAAACGGTCCCTATCAGCAATTGAACTTGACGACTTCTAAGCGGTAAGCACCCATCACTGCGCCAGGAAGGATGTCAAAGTCAAGCTATAAAAATAAAGTGAAAAAGAGTAATTACGTCCATATGAATGTTGTAGCAATGGGCACTGGGTAGGGTAGGGAGACAGGCACGCATCATAGCGCAGGCGTGCGGAGGTGACCGCTGATCCAGAACGCGATACGCAATCAAGCCAATATGAGAGTACACAATATGCGAGCTTCTAAAGTTCAACATCACTTCTTTGACCTTACATTAACCTCAGCGGGATCGAATCAGAATTGAGGAGATCCGTAGGAGAATTACAGTTACCCAAATAGCTTATTGAGTCGCAAAGTTGAATGTCCATGAATAAGGAACAAGGATGGATGTTGGGATCCCAGTGGCGACCCCGCACCGGAAAGCGCAGCGTTAGTAGACCCTCACTAGGTGGGCGGGCGATCTCAGACGAGTTGCTGGCAGCTACTGGATACAGGAGGTGTAGTGAACATCTTGCTGGTTCTTATCGGCAGGAAGGGCATTCCGAACCAGTGGTAGACTCATCGACGATTCAAAAGCACTTGGAAAAAAAGTTTATTTGAATAAAAAACATTTCTATTTCTATACAGCAAGTTGTGGGTAGACATAAAACAGAGAGGCGCATAAATACAAGACACCACTGGATCGGGGCTGAGTTGTGTACCGATCGCTGACAGAGCGGCACGTGAGTGTCAATAGTGAGAGTGTTTGTGTGTTATATACATGTAGAATATACAAGTATTCTACAGGAGGCATAATGTAAGATCGTGAGATCGTGTTATATAGCGAAACTTTCAAGAGATCGATGTCTATCAGTTGTGGTGATGATGACGTGGAGGATTTTGTGAGCATCAAACTTGTACCCATATCTCATAGTGGAACAAAACAGCTCATCACCTCAAGGTCACAAGGTCAGGATTTACTCCGAGTACCAATCTGAGAAATAATGAAAATTGGCAACCGCAATTATTTCAGAAACCCACACAATTAGTTCCGTCGAAATGTAGCAGTCGTCAAAGCGTCTCTGCTCTCTACGTAGGGTTCTCCTCGTGTGAATATGTGGCAACTCATTAAATTAGACAGCTCACTAATGATCATTAACTTTGGCTATTATGCCCGGCTAAAAATATATTCAAAACGTTTATTTTATGCTTGGTCTTTTCTGCTTACGTTTATTGAAGTAATGACGCAGCAGTTACAAAATGTTTATGTGTTTTATGTGTTGGGCTGTGGGCATTTTTGTAGGTATAAGGTATTGTATTTTATTGTACATATTATAGGTATATTATGTGTGATCTGCGACTTATAGAAAACAAGTTTTTGTCCGCGACTTCGTCCGCGTGCAGTTAGGTTTTTAGATATTCCGCAGGATCTCTGTCTGTTTTTTCTAGGATAAAAGGTTTTCAAATCCAAAAAATAACGTCCAATCGATCAACAAACAAACACACTTTTTCAATAATATGTATCTATTAGTAAATTGATAATGATATTATTATGATTTACCTACTTAAAATTACCGATATCTGATATAGATGATGAAGATCGAACATGCAATGCATAATAATTATTGAACCTTGTAGAAGGCTCAAGGCATACCGCAGAGACAAAGAAATTTATTGCGTCAAAAAAAAATGTTTTAAAATAAACAGCTGAATCATAAGTCCGTTACATTACCAAGTGATAAACTAAGACTACGACTGGGGAGTCATAATTTAGTTGCAAGTTCTGCAATCTACAGAATATAGGTAATTACCTACGCAAAAACTCGCAAGATGTATCTAAAAGAATGTTATGTAAAAAGTAGTTACCTACGTAAATTGCTGTTAAGAATACTTATGCCAAAATACATTTGTTAACATTATTTTTTCCTCGACATGTCGTAAATACATCACATATCTACACAACAAAGACCAAAAGCGCTTATACAACAAAATCCACTTTGTTCCAATTTGAGAAAGGACAACAGCTGAATGCGCCAGTTGTCCGCAGTTCCAATATTGACAAAGTTGGCCGACGATATAGTTCGGCCTACATTTAACATTCGTCGCACCGTATTAGTATAGTACACGGTAGTATACAAGCACATAATGTAAACTAGCGGCACGCTATGATGGCCGGTTTGACGTTTGTCCGCTCATGAAGTTCCGTATTAATTGATAACGACTTTGAAGGAAATAATTGTATTACTTTATTGACGATAGTGATGTGCAGAGATTCATAAATTTTATCGAATGTAGTTTTAGGTTTAGGACTCAAAATTTATTTATTAAATTGATTTCTAAAATGTATACAAGTGTAGAAAAATCAGTTTGCACCATTTAAGGGGTGAATGTACTTGTGAATAGAACTGTTAAATTAATAAGGGAAGATTATGAAAGAGATGTGAAAATAGATAATATTATAGAAAACGAACATATAATTATTAATGTAGGTGATGATAGCAGTGACGACAGTGAAAATAGTAGTATGGACGAATCTGATTAATTATGGCCTTTTGTGGCACCTTTTTTGGTATCTTTTGTATTCATATGTTTCTTGTGTGCATATAAAGTATGTATATTCATTTTCATTCAAATATTCAGTTCGTTCAAATAAATTAAATAAACATATACATTTTTGTTTTATTAAACCTATTTAATCAGGTACAAAAACAAAACTTAATTGTTTTTTGTTCGAGAATAAATTGACATTCCACATCACTATTGTAATGTGTCAAACCGGCCATCATAGCGTGCCGCTACACTAGCGGCACGCTATGATGGCCGGTTTGACGTTTGTCCGCTCATGAAGTTCCGTATTAATTGATAACGACTTTGAAGGAAATAATTGTATTACTTTATTGACGATAGTGATGTGCAGAGATTCATAAATTTTATCGAATGTAGTTTTAGGTTTAGGACTCAAAATTTATTTATTAAATTGATTTCTAAAATGTATACAAGTGTAGAAAAATCAGTTTGCACCATTTAAGGGGTGAATGTACTTGTGAATATGAACAATTTTCACTATGTGGACAAACCTCTGAAATCGCAAAAAAATATCAGCTGTTTCATACAAAAGGTAAAATTTTTATTTTTATATGATATATACCACAACTCGGCATTTGGTTTTCTAAATTGAAAATTTTTAAAAATGGAATCTAATACGATCGTCACATAGGATCGCTGGCTAGCACAACTACTACCTCCGGCAAACTCGCGTCAATGCTCAATGCAAAACAAAGCAGTTTCGAATTGACGTTGCTTCGAAAAGTATAAACTGTCAGTGCAATGCGATTGTGATATAGTTTTGACCTGGCTTTGGATTTCAAATATTGATACTGCATTACTGTTGACCCTTGCTCGTTAATTTGGACTCTGTTCAAGCCCTTTGTTGTGGATTTCGTCGATATGACCGAACGTACGCAGAGAACTGTTCTAAATAGTCAGACACGTGAGTTCGTAATACGCCTTCGTAACTATTTCGATCGTGAAGCTCAAAATGGAGGGCCAATTTTACCTATAACGTCAGTGGTTGAACGCGTAGCTGATGCGCTTAATATTGGACAACGAACTGTTAGACGGATAACTAAAAAAAAATATGGCGAGACTGGCACAGAAGAAAATAAACTTCACACACCAAAAAAGAGAAAACGAGCAAAACCAGACGTAGGCATCGATAGCTTTGATGCCGATGCTATCCGAAGACATGTTTACGGCTACTATTTACAGAAGGAGTATCCAACAAGAAAAAAGTTGGTGCATTCACTGAAGGAAGCTGGATTATTCTTCGGTGGGGAAAGTTCTTTAACGAAGATTTTGAAGACCATTGGATTTCGATACAAAAAATGTAACAAACGCAAAATATTGATGGAAAGATTTGATATAGCGATGGCAAGGTATACTTTTTTACGGCAAGTGAAAGAAATCAAAAATTGGCAAAATGTTGTGTTCTTGGATGAAACATGGCTTAATGCTAACCATACTGTAGGCCGTTTTTGGAACGATGACACAGCAGCATCTACTTCCAAAGTTCCTGTAGGAAAAGGATCGCGACTTATAATTTGTCACGCCGGAACCATCAACGGGTTTGTCGAAGGTTCTCTCATGGCTTTTGCGTCAAAAACCACTGGAGACTATCATGAAGACATGAATGGAGAAAAGTTTACTGAATGGTTTACCTCAATGTTGTGTAGCCTCCCTGAACCATCTATTATAATTATGGACAACGCCCCATACCACTCGATGCAAATTGACAAGCCACCTGCCCAATCCCAAAAGAAAGCTGATATCGTCGCATGGCTTCGTAAAAATGGCGTAGATGCAAACATGAATATGTTAAAAGCGGAATTAGTACGTCTTTTAAAAGAAAACAAACCAACCAAGATCCGATACGTCATTGACGAAATAGCATTAGAACATGGGCACAGAGTTATACGGTTACCGCCTTACCATTGTGAGTATAATGCGATTGAGTTGGTGTGGGCTCAAATTAAGGGATATGCTGCAAGACACAATACAGAACGCCCATTTACCACAAAAAAAATGCTAAAATTATTAGAAGAAGCTTGTGAACATGTGACTAAAGGAGACTGGGAAAAGGTTGTGAATAGAACTGTTAAATTAATAAGGGAAGATTATGAAAGAGATGTGAAAATAGATAATATTATAGAAAACGAACATATAATTATTAATGTAGGTGATGATAGCAGTGACGACAGTGAAAATAGTAGTATGGACGAATCTGATTAATTATGGCCTTTTGTGGCACCTTTTTTGGTATCTTTTGTATTCATATGTTTCTTGTGTGCATATAAAGTATGTATATTCATTTTCATTCAAATATTCAGTTCGTTCAAATAAATTAAATAAACATATACATTTTTGTTTTATTAAACCTATTTAATCAGGTACAAAAACAAAACTTAATTGTTTTTTGTTCGAGAATAAATTGACATTCCACATCACTATTGTAATGTGTCAAACCGGCCATCATAGCGTGCCGCTAGTTTAGTTAGTGTTTTTCATTTTCTGTATTTCAGGGCCTATATCATGGAACTAGGAAAACGACTACGCGCCTATATCAACGCTTAGAGCAGTAATATTTAATTTTTTTTGGCGATGTCATGTAATGTCAATGTCAACCTTACATTACTTTAAGGTTGGATTGTATGTAGTCATTGTCAAAACAATTTGGAAATAATACCTACTCTTTGAGTATTGGTTTAATACTGCTTTAAGCGTTGATAGCTGGAGAGTAGTATGTTCCTTGGTTGGTAGTTTAGGCGTATAGATTTAGGATTATTAGCTAATAGTGTATAAAAGCGACTACCAATCCTAAATCATAATATATTTAGGCCCTGTTTTTTCTGTAAAATAATCACATCTATTCTGACTAATATTGGTATTAGTTGGTATCGAAAAAGCAGATTTCATGCGCGATTTTTGAATAACTTATTTCACGCGGACCAAATCGCGGGCAGAAGTTGTTTTTAAATCTGAGAGGGCTTTTTTAACAAACAACTTGGAACCTACAACCTACCTTTTAGCGAGCTTTTTGCGCTCATTAGGAAGACAAAGTCATTGTATCTTTAGTAATTATTGTTGTGACTTGGGACAATCTCGAGTGTACCTAATTTAAACAACAAAGTATTCGAAGACGGCTTGCTCTTCACATAACTACACATTGTATAAATAACTAAGCATACCTACATACAAACAAATGTTTATGAAGCGTCCATTAGATCATACCATCCTAAATTTTTTTCTTGCGTGACAGACTTGCGTTTTATGTTGATCATGATGGATAACAATCTTAATATATGTAAGTTACGTGTCACGTTGTTTGTCCGCGATGGACTCCTAAACTACTGAACCGATTTTGATCAAACTTCGTAACTATCTGTAATTTGGTCCAACTTGAAAGATAGGATAGTTTTTTTTTATTAAGATAATTTATTCGTTTTATTTATATAGGTAAGTTGGCGGTACGAAGTTCGCCGGGTCAGCTAGTATGACGTATAAATATTCTAAGCAATCATGTCTAGTCACTCTTGCCTTGAAGGTTCTCAAGTAATACTTACGTTACGTGGCAGAAAATGCTTCTTTATTAGGCGATAGATGTCCACTGCTGCACAAATCTCTTGCATAGTCTACCACAGATCTCGGTCTTGCGCGACCTATATCCAGCGGCTCCATGCGACTCGCCTGATGTCGTCGGTCCAACTAGATGGGAGTTTCCAAACACTGCGCTTTTCGGTGCCAGGTCGCCACTCTTGGGACCCCAACGAGCATCAACTTATTCGAACTATGTTCCTCGCAGGGATACCTCTGTGCTTAGCTCGCTCCATTGCTCGCTGAGTGACCCTTAAGCCTTCATATAGCTAGCTTATCTAACTTCAAAATGTTCTAATATAGCTCTATCAAGACATGGAAAATTTTTCATCATCACTTTCATTTCATGTCCATTCATTAAAACTATCTATTAAACTATAAATTGACATCTACTAGTTTTATTTGCAGCTTGCAAGTCGTGTCTAAGTTTACTGGATCTAATATTATTCAGTTCTAACTACGTTTAACTAATACCACCAACTCGTCAAAAACAATTTCAAAGTACCTATGTACTTCTAAATATTATAAAGGATGGTCTAATGCAAAGCTGTGAGTGGGTTTTACAAAGCCTCCATTGTGTTTAAGCATGACCGATTATATCCAAAGGTGGTACGAGTGAAGTTAAAGGGGAAAGGTCTCGATAAAAGTGGACCCAGACCCACATTACGGCAAACCTCTTAAGGCTTTCACACATACACAAATCGTGACTATGCTGCACTGTTTTATCTCAAAAATTTCGATTTTTCAAAAAATGGTAAAGGTTTCTTTTAGTTGTTGTTTATGTTTTAGTTAAAGGGCTAGATTTTATTCGTGACTTCATCGGCATGGAGATAGGTTTTTAAACTCCCGTGGGGCCCTTTGTTAAACCGGAATAGCCTTTATCATTCTCAATGTCCTCAACTATGCAAAAAATCACGTCAAACCGTTGTTGCTCCATTTGTAGCGTGATTGCGCTGGGCACATCGGTGATCGGGCACATCGCGGAGATTAGGTGAGCCAAAGTTGCCGACATAGCTCAGCGAACCGCAAAGCTGAAATGGAAATGGACAGGGCTCAAAGAACATGGTTGTTGGAGTCCCAAGGTGCTGGAGTTGCCTCGAATCGGAAAGCTCAGTGTTGGTAGACACCCACTAGAATCAATGGACTGACCACATCAGACTAGTAGCAGGGATCTGCTGGATAGAGGGCTGAAGAACGAGGCTTGTTAATGTTTATTGAAAATAACTATGCCGCCTATCGGTTAATAAAGAAGAAGAAGACGGTTTTCACGACAACCACTGAACCTAAAGATAGGTAATTCGAATTGAGATGGCAGTGCTCCTATTTCGTATGATATAATTTTCTGAATATCGCCACTTCATTCCGACGGCCGGAATATTATCGGCACTCCGCGGTGATAATATCCCTTCACTGTAACACGATTTTGACAAAATCACGATACGAAGTGGGGAGGAAAGTAATAAACCTCACCGAATTGCCTCAAAAATTGCCTTATGTAGAGAGAATTGCGTGGAAACGGGTCGAATTGAATGAGATCATTGCCGAAATTGTTTCTGTGGATTCCCTTAGGTAATGTTTAATTCATGTCCAGCGCCACCCGACGTCCGTTACTGGCATTAAAGAACTCAAATTATCCGTGGAGACATTTCGTCGCGTACCTACAGTTTTCATCTACTGGAACTTCGATATTAATTATACGCCGAAATTAATATTAATTATTCGTCCCGATAGAATTGCTTTAATTGCTCCGAAAACTTCGTCACCCAAAAATATATTTCTCTGTGCCTGGATTGAATATTTCTTGCTTTCAATTTAATTCTAATTTTGTAAATGAATATTCAGTGAACATTCATTTTTGTGTGAAACTTTTTGTTTCTTAAATCTTCATATTTCTAACCGACAAAGTCAGGTGGAGGTAATATTCACTCTCCCTATTTTATATTCAGTTAAGTGAAACGCTTTAAGCGTTTCTAAAATTCTTATCTAAAATATAATAAAAGAATAAAGACTTTTGTTATAAAAACCTGGAATTTATGTACTTTTAAAAATAACGAATCTTCACCGTGGCTGTAAAGTATATTTGTGTATGAAATGAAGGGACTGAAAGGTTCCTTGGAAAGTATTGATATATCGATACTGTCAGATATCGAAAATATAGTTCATAGTTCATAGTTCATAGTTCTTTATTGCATTTCACATGTAACAGGTAGGTACATATACACATGAGACCCTGTGAGGGTAATGCAAACAAAAAATATTACATTTAAAGATACATACACAGGAAATAAAATAAAATAATACAATGTCAGTTAAAAGCTGGTTAAAAGTAGTTAAGTACAAATTTCAATTAAAATATTAATAAATCCCAAAAAGTCATGTTAATTACAATCATAAAAAGTTTATTACAGTCTATGTCTTTATATAATATTAATTATTATTTTATTAAAGAAAAAGTTAAAAGAAAAAAGAAATAATAATTTACAATGTCAGTAAAAAGGTAGTTGAGTACAAAAATGTCTAATCAATATTTGTAAATCCTAAATGTCTTTTGAGTATAAAAAGTTCATTACATATAACATACAATCTATTTTTTTATACAACATCAATTATTATTTTTCCGACAGGTATTCATTTAAAGTGTAATAACATTTTTGTATGAGAAAATCTTTTAATTTGCGGTAAAAAATTGTATCTTTGTCAATTTTCTTAAGACCGTCCGGTAGTTTATTAAATATATATACTGCTCTTGAGTGTGGACTTTTGGTGAACATAACCATATTACCCTTTGGTATCGCCAATCGGGTTTTATCCTTATTCCGAGTATTGTAGTTATGATCTCGTGTGATTTCATTAAAAATACCCGGGTTTTTGCGTACAAAAGTCACGATTTCATAGATATAGATACATGGCAAAGTTAAGAGTTTTTCCTTGATAAAATATGGTTTACAACTTTCACATCTTGTTATATTTACCAGAATGCGGAGACATTTCTTTTGGAGGACGAACAGTTGGTTGAAGTTTGTACTGTCTCCCCATACTACTATGCCATATCGAAACCAGGCGTATGCGTACGCGTAGTATGTTGATAGGGCTGTCTCAAAATTCGTTTTTCTTTTTATAACACTCAAGGCATAAATAAATTTGGAAATCTTATTTTTTAGGTTTTCTATATGGTCTTTCCAGTTTATATGTGTGTCTAGTGTTATTCCTAGTAATGTAAATGTAATGTATGTATATTATCAAAAATACCGGCCTAGGTCGCGGTTAGTTTACCTACTGCGAATAAATTTATAATCCCAAAAAGACGGTTTTCGGATTTTCTCCTTTACTTGTGCTACATGGCATTACTTCATGCCAAATTTTATGATTCTAGATCAACGGGAAGTACCTAGGTCATTCAATTGCGAGTGTCAAAATATGCGGCATGAACGGAGTATAAAAGGCCGTATCGTTTGATTGCGTCGACTGAAAAGTTTGATTTTTACTGTTGCAAGGGATTGCAGATCTGAGTATTTGATATTAATTTCAACTTAATACCTTCATGCGTTCCTGAGAAAAAGGGTTGCCACTGTTGTTGCCACTAAACTTTACCATTCAAAATGGAATGAATATCCTTAGTTTATTTAGTAGGTACCTATTTAGAACCGAGACTCGATCAGTAGCTCAGTTTCATTATTTCTTGCTAGAGAAGTAAAAATAAACTAGAATATTACTTATTCGATTTATCAAAACATTTATTGATTGTATTAATAATATTTTAGTTAAACATTAGTATAAATTAAAAAATGTATATTTAAAAACAAGCTTTTAGTAGCTGGCTACATCATCAGACCCTGGATATCATCTAGGACTAGAGTACTTGTTAAGACAAATCAAATGAGCCCCAATTCGATGGGATTACGCCGTTTTATTACAAAGTTCCGATAGAGGTCTTTCGGCTCCATCAACAGATCAACTCAATGTCACAATAATATTGCATTGTCATCCGATTTACCTGCACATGAAAATTTTTAGCTCAATCGTAAAGCGGGAAGTGATTCTAATTCATCTTGTAAGATTTGACCTAAACATACATAAGTGCATACATTGCAAGTTAAATAAAAGCTTGTAAAAATATCCATAGGTACGATACGATACGTAAAAGTATCGATATAACTTTATGGCATTTCGGACTTCCCAAGGGAAGTCTGTAGGTACAAACCACCCTTATCGGGCGCTCCTAACCACATAACAGCGATTGAGGATTAGCAAAAAAAGCTAATTTTGTCGGTGGAATTTTACTTACGGGTAGCTTTTGTTTTACGGAGTGATGAACTACGTGTACCTAACGAATCTGTAGAAGTATATTTTAAGTTTAACAATACGGTACATACTTAGATATTCTAAGACTGAGTTTCCACGGCACGGTTCGCACCCGCGCCCGCAGCGGTTGTGGTACCGCTGTTACCGCTCCCGCCGCGAGCGCAAACCGCGCCGTGGAAATTGCTGCTTCATTTTCCGTGTTCATTTTTCATACAAATCTGCATTTTCCGAAGGCCGCGGGCCCGCAACCGCTGCGGGCGCGGGCCGCGAACCGCGCCGTGGAAACTCAGTCTTAGTGTACTATTTACTTATATAGGCAGCACTAGCGCTATAGCACTTTCTTTAAATACCACGTGAAATTAGGTATAAATCTATATATCAACGTCAAAATAGCCTATACTACCAACGCTTAAAGCAGTAAGTAGGTATTATTTCAAAATTGTTTTGATACACACATCACACACACATTTCAAATTTAGGATTGGTAGCATAAAGTAAGTCGATACAAGACATCGCCCTTGCTACAAACAATAGCTCCTTAAATCATCATCATCATCATCAGCCAGACTGTTACTATCCACTGTTGGATATAGGCCTCTATCAAGTAGCGCCAACGTTGCCTATCCTCGGCCTATCGCATCCAATCGATGCCGGCCACTTTCCGGATATCATCGCTCCATCTAACCGGGGGGCGACCTACACTCCGTTTGCCGAGACGCGGTGTCCACTCCTTACCTTACGACCCCAGCGACCATCGGTCCTCCGACAAATGTGACCAGCCCACTGCCACTTCAACGTGCTAGCCCTAAGAGCTACGTCGGTAACTTTAGTTCTTTGGCGAATTACTTCGTCTCGGATTTTATACCTCAAAGAATTTCCGAGCGTAGCTCTCTCCATAGCACGCTGAGCGACTCGAAGTTAGACTAGCCTCACTGTCAGTGTCCACGTTTCAGCACCGGTCATCACTGGTAGGACGCACTGATTAAAGACTTTTGTCTTTAGGCATTGCGGTATTTGCGATGAAACGAAAAGCATTCTTTGAGCTTGAAACAGATGGAAATAGGATACTAAATCTCTAACAGATAACTTAAAAAAAACCTAAGTATTTTTCTCTTTCATTGATCTTATCTTTAATCTATTGTCAACAGAAAACACCTTCACGGTTGTGGTAGAGAAGGACGGACGTGGCCTGGGAATGTCAGTGTGCGGCGGGGGCGGTCTTGTGAGGATACGAAGGTTGTATCCCCCGCAGCCAGCGTGGCGGACCGGCCGACTGGCTCCGAGAGACCTCCTGTTGTCTGCCAACGGAGTGCCTTTGGCTGGACTTAGCACTTATGTAAGGTTGAATTTTTTAACTGTTTTTAACTGCCTAGACTAGTTGCTAGCTTATTTTGCTGTGGCTCACGAGGTCCTCAAGACTTTGTGGTCTTCACCACTACGCCCGGGAATTCACAAAGATCCCTCAAGACTTTATGCAGCACCTAGACACGGCAAAAGACTTATTTAAAAATCCAAATCAAGTTTATTAGTTTATCATTTCGGTAGTATTGCCACGTATTGCTCTTCATAGGTAGGTAGTCGTAGTACCTACCTACTAGGTACATAATGACTCGTGGGTACTTATAGTATCTACAGAGTTTTCGGAATAGATGTTATTTTACCTATAATTTTACCCGCTTTTCTTTGTCTTCATCCTTTGATTACTGTCCTTGTTTTGCATTTCTTACGCATCAGAGGTTCTAGTGGTAAATCGGTCATTTACTACGGAGATGAATCTGACGTTTTCCCAAAAATTAATTTCATTATATGATCAGTAAATGATCTATATAACTGAGTTTCACTTCGTTTTATTTATATAGTTAGAATTTATTTAGAGATACCGGCTTTGATTTTAAAGAAATCTTACCTTCGTTTTCATTTTCATACTTATTTACATTAATAATATATAAAAAATCTTTTTAAAAAAACCGACTTCAAACGCCACTGAAAAGTATAAAATAATTTCAGTTTGTACACGTATGTTGAAGTCGGGCGGGCCTAAACAGAAACGATGAAATGAATGCGCCACGCTAGCCAGAATATTGATTTGTAGGTCCAGTCACAGAATATGTACTTGGTACAGGTACATTGAAATTGAAGTCGGGCGAGCGTTGCAGTTTCATAGTTCTATCTGTGGTTCTATTGAGGCCCGCCCGACTTCAACATACGTATTGTAATAAAAAAAAATATTGTGACAACACCAAAGCATTGACACTGACTTTTGTCATTCTGTTCTCTTTACTTCTTGAACTGCTCTGAACGTTTAAATTACGTAGTATAAATTATAATGTAAATTTAATATCCTCTAGTGTTCGCTCGTACTTATACAATACAGTTATCCCACCAATAAAAGCTTTTCATTTATCAATACGTGTACAAACTGAAATTATTATATACTTTTCAGTGGCGTTTGAAGTCGGTTTTTTTAAAAAGATTTTTTATATATTATTTTAAGCTTTTTAATGTAGCTTCATAGGATAAATCTACACATTCTCTGATAGCGAGCGATTTGTTTCTATTTATTAATCAAAACTAATCCAAACTCTTTATAGCTGCTATTATTATTTTAAGAGTGAACTAGTGTGCTAGATATCCTGGCTGCAGCATCAGCTTATCGTGTTGCCACCATTGCATTCTATGTAGAATCAAGTACTGATTAAAACGAATCCAAACACGACATATGTGCTATTTTTTTAAGACTGTAGTAGTGTGTTGCATATTCTGGCTGCAGTTTCAGCTCCATCATCAGAGCCATTCCATTTATATCATTTAAGACTACTTATCAATACAATTGAAACGAGCCCAAACTAAATATGGTTACGTAGTTTCATTACAGAGTGCTCATAACCATCATTCAGCTTCATCATCAGACCCTGGATATTATCTAGGATCAGAGTACTTCTTAACACGAATTAAACGAGTCTGAACTCCATGGTATTACATCGTTTTACTACAGAATTTCCATAGCAATCTTCCACCTCCATCATCAGATCAGCTCCATGTTAAAATAATATTGCATTGTAATCCGATTTACATGTACATGCACATTTTCAGCTCAATCGGAAACCGGGAATGGTTCTAATACACCTTGCAAGACTTGACCTAAATATACATTGCAAGACAAATAAAAGCTTGTAAAAATAAGATGATAAATAGAAATTTACCTAATGTATGTATGTTATGTAGTAAGCATGGTTAAAAGTCTACATATGTATACTCTGATCGCGAGCGATTTCCTCTAATTCATTGAGGAGTTCCGTCCTCCATCTCCGAAGATATTCATCAAATCTTCACCAAACTTAAATGGGACCTACCTGCAGATACGCCCTTTCAAATAAAAAAAATTTATCGAAATCGGTTAAGATTTGAGGGAGATATGGAGTAACATCGACAAAATATAAACTAGTGGTTCGCCCCGAACTGAGACCTCGCGGTAACGGTATCCCATGATTATTCATTCAATCGATACATGATAACCAAAACTGACATTATTATTATGCCCGTTTTCACCAAACATACCTAAATCATCCCCTAAGTAGGAGTCTCTTAACGTAGGTAGCTCCTAAATACAATCCTAAGTCCTAACATCCGTCCCAATATCCTTTTAGGTGTCCCGTACAGGATCGTGATAAATAAGTTGACAGAAAACATCAATCACCTAACTTATAGGTAGCCCGTAAAGGTTAGGGAACGTTAGTGAAAACATTGAATTATTTATCAAACATTGAATTTAACTCGTAGTTCCATGGGAATAGTTACTGACTGCGCCATCTATTAGCATTATTGTGAAGCTATGTTGATGCTATATGAATTACTGACGCCCATTAAAAATTAAATAATCTCGTTTCTTTATAATATTCATATAATTTTAGTATTTGTTGTTCAAGTACAGGATATAAGTGACCTAAAAACATAAAATCAGTTTGAAAATCCATAGCGGATTTTTCTAGAGAGCGTCTTCAAGCGAGCGTATAAAATCGCCACTTTGAAAGCCCCCCATTTCGTCAATTTTAAGGGAAAAATTAAAAAAAAAATATTTTTGTACTCAGTTCAAAATTATCTTTAAAATGATACGTAACAATTTTATGTAACGCGATTTTTTTTTTTTACTTCGCATTCGCTTCTATGAGAGCCCCCCTGAAATAAAGATTTTTATAACTTTTTAAGCCATTTTCGGCTGGAGGCCATCGGTTTACATATTATATCTAAATTTGAAGTAATTACGTTCAGTAATTCAAAAGTTATAAGGCTCTGACAGACGGACGGACGGACGGACGGACGGACGGACAAGTGCAAATCGCCCTAGTTAACTCAAAGACCTTCGCTTCGCTCGGTCGAAAATAAATAAAAATTCGCATCGAATTGAGAACCTCCTCTTTTTGTATTTTTTGAAGTCGGTTAAAAATGTAGCCATACTTTAACATACCATCCTATTTTTTAAAATTAGTTAATTTAACACAAATAAGTACTTATTATATAATATTATATGCAAAGAAAAGTTTAGTGTCACTTTTCGCGTATCGCGGCAATGATGCTCAAACATCGGAAAACTTTGTCCTACAGTGTTTGCGAAATCTTCGAAACTGTGAACACATGTCGCAGATAACGTGAGTGAAACTTCCAAATTCATTTGAAGGCAGCTTGTTTTTGTTTGTCAGACGACAATTTGAGATATAGATAAACTTCTCTCAAGCTCATAAAGGCTTCGCCACACAGCGCACGGGACGCGATGAAACGGACGCCCACGACAGCGATCTGCGTGCATATTACACATTATCCTCTTCATACACAACATCATCAACCCAGTTCGCTATGCTTACATGCCAGCCTCTGAGTGAACAGGACGGACCTAGGCCTAACGTTTCCCTAACGATCGGGAGATCGGGACGGCGCGCGGCGCTGTGCATTGCCAATTTCTGCATTTACGAAAACGACAGTTGGCTTCATGTAAAAAGTACTCTAGACGACAGTGGAAGAGTATGCCTGTGCGTCTCCTTGAAAGGTTCACTGATGATCCAATCTTGAATTGAAATCCCGGCCTCACATCTTGTACACCCAGTGCGCAGATTTATAATCAGAGTTCGTCACGCCAAGAAAACGTCCCGTCGTTTTTGTGGCAACGCCATATTATGCTGATTGTAATTTTTGCGCACAATTCAGTCACAAAATAGGTAATAATTATTTTGAAATAGCAATTTTCACTGCCCAATAAATTTACCAATTTGTTTATCCATTCAGTTCATTTAGAAAGAGATCTACAAATGAAATCCGGCATCACATTTTAAAAATCAATAATACTCTATTTGTTGACTTGATTAAAGCCGCTAAGGCGAAGTAAACAATAATATTATTTATTATTGGAACTGAAATGAAATTGTCGAGGCAATATTGAAGTTAGGCAAACTTGTCTATCGAGAAACGAACTTAGAGAACGAACGAAGAGAAAACTTAATACACTTATGCGATTTCATCACTTGTCTGTTGCAAAAGCAAATAATCAAATACGAAATATGAAAGTACATCATCATCATCATTAGCAACTGAGCGAGGTCTCCTCTCAGAGAAGGGTTATAGGCCATAGTCCACCACGCTGACGATGTTTTCCTTCACCGATCACCTTCACCTGACTCCAAAAGTCAGAGGTGCGTACCCGGGATCGAACCTGCGACCCGCGAATAGGAGACCACAGTCCTAACCACTAGGCTATCACTGCTTCCATATGAAAGTACACATTGTATTAATTGCTAATAGTTTTTTAGCGAATTTCAAAGTTTCTCACAACCATTTTCACTATTTTACACAGAAGATTTTCAAGTTTGTCGGTCTAAATCATCATCCTCATCATCATAAGCCAGAGTGTATCCAGTGTGTTGAACATAAGCCTCTTTCAAGTAGCGCCAACGTTGTCTATCCTCGGCCTTTCGCATCCAGTTGATGCCGGCCACTTTCCGGATGTCATCGCTCCATCTAGCCGGGGGCGCCCTAGAGTACGTTTGCCGAGACGCGGTCTCCACTCGAGGACCTTACGACCCCAGCGACCATCGGTCCTCCGACAAACGTGACCAGCCCACTGCGACTTCAACGTGCTAGTTCCTAAGAGCTACGTCGGTCACTTCAGTTCTTTGGCGAATTACTTCGTTTCGGATTTTATACCTCAAAGAAATTCCGAGCATTCCGGTATAAATGTATATACATTATAGCGTATACTTAGCTTCTATGAAGGTTTTACGCTATCGTACGCATTCTATCTAACGTGAAGTACGCGTTATTTCTAATGTACGTACTCTCATCCGGGAGAAAAATTATCCTCTCATACTTACTTTTAATATAATTATAAATGCAAAACTGGTAAAAAATAATTATATACTTATAGCTGTTGGCCTTTGATCAACCAACAACAGGTCAACTTGATTTTTACCTGGATACAATTATAGGATACTATATAATCCTGAGAACGCATGTCTGTAGGGATTATAAATATCCTAAATCCAAACATACGAAGTCGGGGGTTTTAACAAAAATAAAGTAAATGTATTTTGAAATTTATAGCCAAAAATTATACAAAACTAACGCAGCTGCTACTGCAAAATATGAAAACGTCCATTTTAAATACAATTTTTAATACTGGTGCTTTTTATTCGTAATTTAGTTTTCATAGGTCGAAAGCTCGCAAAAAGCTCGCGTCCAACGTAAATGACAACGTGGCCCATTCAATAACTGAAAATATGTGTTATAAAATTGTTACCAAGCATAATCCAATTTAGCACTCGTGAATAATCTGTAGGTTGGTATATAATTTTAGTTTAAAGTATTCAGGCCGAATCATACGGTGAAATGGTTATAATATTATCTGAAAATCTAGTCGTAATTTATAGTTTTTATAGTTTGTGACCTTTATCTAACAAGATAAAGTTCCCCAACAAAAACCCGACTACTTCTATTACCGGAAGGCTCTGCACGCCTAGCATGCACGCGCGAGAAAATGTTGTCTACCGCTTTTCTCGTATTATCTCTTTAATATCTCTATCGAAACTAACATGGTTTCACACATGATTCGTCGGCTACACCGTGCACCGGTTTGTCTACGTCTATTGTCACGACAAAGCCAAGTCTTCGACGGGAAATTAGTCACTCGTTGCGTGCATGTTGAGGTAAACGAGAAATCAGTCTACATCGACAATATCTCTCTCTCTCTCTCTTCGCGAAATATCACTTCGACGTGCATGGTGCATGCTGGGCCTGGGTCTCTCAGCGCCCAGCGGGCAAGTGGTCCATCCAGGGGGACTATTCTTGGAATGGAATATCCATGCAAGAACAAGGAATGAGGAGATATGTAATGAGAACCGCAGTGATGGTATTCTCTAAAATTGATTGCATCAGTGGAACGATCGCAATGACCTCTGATTGACTGGTACACTCCCGCTATTGGTTAAAATCCAATGATGCAGCAAGAACGTCATAAATTCAGTCAATCTGGTGTCCTTGCGATCTGTACCAAATGCAATCATTTTTAAAATCTTTACAGATGTCCCTGTGGCGGCATAGTAATTCATCAAGTCGCGAAACTAAAATATGGCAATGCGCGGGATGCATAGCGCGAAGAATCAATAGACATTAGAGTCCCATAGTGCTGGAGTATCACCCCGCACTGAAAAACGCAGTATTGGCAGGTGCACCAGAAAAATTACAGGGTACCGCTGAATACTGACTGTGCAAGACCGAGGCTTGTGGAAGTCTATTCAAGAGACCTTTGTCCAGCAGTAGACGTCTATCGGTTGATAAATAAGGATTTAGTGATCTCTTTGCAGTTGCACCTATGTTTGTAATAAGTTCCGAAACTATTATAACTACCGGCGCATATCGTCAAGTGACGTGATGAAATCCTGTCGCACCATACAAACTACGAGCACTTTATGAAACTGAACTCAATTTGTTAATAAGAACATGGCGTTGTCCTCAATTGACACTTCATGACATCCTTAGTAATATTATTATTACTGCGAAAGTGTTTTTGTTCGTTGGTTTTTACTTCAATCACTTCTTCGACTTTGATCACCCTTTACATACATTTTTTACAAAATTTCGTCCCTTTTTCGGCCATACTTAATGAGAGATTTACGCACGGTTAACATAAACTTGCAAAGTTGATTAAACAATGGTTCAAGTAGACATTTGATTAAAGTAATTACTAAATTAGAGATCATAGATCTTTACATTCAGATTTCAGTATAATCAACTTGGTATCTCAACTCGTTTCTGAGAAAAAAGGCCTTGACACACGAACTACAAAGTAATCCTATGGGGATTCAGTGTTTACATAATTATATAGGTACGGAACCCTAAAAACGCTCAAGAATTCCAAATGTCAGGATTTTCTCAGTAATACTTACCTCTATCGCAAAATCTCCAGTGAAAATGTATCAGCTTACGTCATTGTACCTAAAAATAGAACACAAGCAGACGCCTTGGTGTTAACAAGATTTACTTAAAAGGGTATTAGAGGGTGATTCGTCCACTATGGCTGTGTGACCACGAAAATATATCGAGATAGAAAGGTTATCCCCACGTTTTAAGGATTCAATGCGTGCCTATTTACCTATACCTATATATTTGACCTATGCCTATTTTTCTATTTCAATGCCGTCCGTATTATTTGAAAATCTTGTTTTATTTGATAGTAAACACCCCTTTGTGAAAGGAAAGCCTCCTTTTTGTAATTAACTTCTAAGCAATTATTTCTATAATTAGAAATATTTATTGTAGCGTTATATATGTTACGGTAAATGTGATAAATGTGATAATTATTAATAATTTTTGGTAATTATTAATAATTACCTCACCATTTGGTAAATTTGATAAATACTATGAAATTCATCACACTTTTATCGGTTATTATTAATAATTCACTGTTGTCTTTGGTAAAAGTGATAAAAAAAACGAGAAACAGTCTGACAACCCCTCTTAACCCCACCCGACTCCTTTCTCCAGCCACCTTTAACCTCACCAACAGAAAGGATTTTCGGGTGCAAGTATTCCTACGTTGTCATAAAAAAAATAACAACGAAAGCTGTGATGAACCTAACTAACAGTAAGAATTTCCGGGTAAAAGCATTTTTGGGTGGTTATAAAAGTGGCCAACCGAGCCAACAGTAAGGATTTAATTTTCCAGATGCAAGTATATATACCGGTGGTCCTAATGGTGCCGCTCAAAGGCAATATTTTGATTCCTTGTACCTAGACCTATTAGAAAATACCAGCGATATTTCGGATAGAGACCGAGCCACCAAGCATAGACTACATCATGGAGCTTTAGGTTATAGCTCCTCATCCTGATGCTGCAGGGTACTGCCCACCCACACTGCTGGGATTTAGGAATTGTCGATTACGAATTGATATTGTTGCCACTAAGCATAGACTACATCCTGGAGCTCTAGGTTATCACAAATCCACAAGTTTAATTCACGGAAACAACACCACTTTGCACACGTGCTTTCAAAACAAATGATGCGTTAATATTGAACAATCGCATTATACATCATAGGAATGTTCGAATAAAGAATATTCTGATTATACAGAAAGTTTAGATTAATGTTAATGTGAGTTTTTGTATTGCCTGCTTTCAATTATTTATACGAATAATAAATAAAAAATAATAAAGACCCTTGTTTAAATTTATTTTAGTTTGTTCATTAGATCACTATAAGAATACTCGGTTAAGTTTTAATAGAATATAATAATGTATTTGTTTAAAAAATATCATGTATGAATAGAATAAAATAATGTAAGTATTTGTTTAAAAAATATCATGTATGTATTCGATCTTAAGTCGGTAGTTCCGTCGCATCGTGTATTCCCGAACACATCACCTGCCCCAAGCCCTATTAGACCATCGCGATGGCCAAGTTTACGACGGTTTACCTTTAAGCGAATGTTATTTTTAAAAATTTATTAAATTTACCAAGAGTAAGGTGTAATTATTAATAATCACCGAAAAAAGTGAATAATTTATTACTTTTACCATCAATCTTGGTAATTATTAATAATGATCGGTAGTTATTAATAATTTTCAATTAATCACATTTACCGTAACATATACATCTAATACCTACTAGCTGATGCCCGCGACTTTGACCGCGTAGGCAGCACCCCTGCCGCATCAGGATGGAGGATTTGGATCCTGGAATTCAACTATGTAGTCTTTGCTTGGTACCTATGCATAATTGACAATTAATAAATCACAATATTTTAAAGTGGGCAGTAATCCTGCATCATCAGGATTGAGGAGTAAAACCCGCAGTTTTTATGAGACCATCTCGCAAAGTTTCTGTATCGATAAAAAAAAGATTCACGTAAACCGGTTCAGAAATCACGGAGATATCGATATACGTAGGTAGAATAACAGACCTCTTTTTTTGACAGTCGGTTAAAGAAATAGCCTATGTTACTCCTTATGAAAGTCCCGTCAAAGTCAGTCGAGTAGTTCCCGAGATTAGCCTAAACAAACAGACAGACAGACAATAATTTTAAAAAGTGATGTTTTTATAAAAGTTCCGAATATACTTTCATATTATGCATTTAGTAAAAAGCTGTTATTTTGACATAACAAACAGACACTTCAACTTTATTTATTTGTTTGTCTGTTTAACCAGGATAAAATGTAGCTTGATGGCACTCTAGGACCTAGGTCCTCAGCTATATCCATGCCAAAAAAGCGTCGACCCGTAGACCTGTTTCGACGTGATCAAAGAACAAACTAACAAACAAACACGTTTTCGCATTTATAATACTAGTGGTTCGCCCCGAACTGAGACCTCGCGGTATCCCATAATTCCCATAAGGTAGTTTTAACTATATTATATTGTAATTAAAACGCGCCGAATCTGATGACGTCAATCGTCATCTGCTTTCGTGGATGGGATGCATATTTACAATATTAAAGACAGCGCCATCTAGTAACAGTATAGTGAAGTTTTGTTAAAAACATTGATGCCCATTAAAACTCAAATAATTTCGTTTCTTTATAATATTTATCTAATCTTAGTATTTGTTGTTCAAGTACAGAATATAACTCAAATTATGTGTAACTTTCAAGTTTTAAAACAAAGTGGTTTTAGAAATCTAGCCTCGAATACAATCTCCACTTTGAAAGCCCCCCATTTCGTATAGGAGCCCCCCTGAAATAAAGATTTTTATAACTTTTTAAGCCATTTTCGGCTGGAGGCCATCGGTTTACATATCATATCTAAAATTGAAGTAATTACGTTCAGTAATTCAGAAGTTATAAGGCTGTGACAGACGGACGGACGGACAAGTGCAAATCGCTCTAGTAAACTCAGAGACCTTTGCTTCGCTCGGTCGATTAGTAAGGATAGTGATAATCTGTGCCGTTTTCCGTTCTAATTTGATATATGTATTTCTATGGTGTATGAAGGACATACAATGTGTATTGTGTAACACACGCCATGTCGACACGAAGTAAGGATTAAGTTACAAGGTAATAGTCACCATCTGTTTGACGCGTCTCATTAGTGACAAAGGGAAATACGAAATAGGTACCCCACCGGATACCTTTACCTTTGACGAACTCTTTTATGCAACGGCGCCAATAAAGCTTGAAAAGAATTCTTCAAGCCACTTTTTCCCATCTTGGTCATTTATAACATCATTATACCATCATTAACGCTCTCAATTTATTATTTGCCAGCAGAATCATCATCAACACCATCCTCATCATTATCAGGCTGAAATAACCTTCTTTTTAATAGATTCATTCACTTGACAATTCCAAAGTACTTTGTAAAAGATTATTTGAATAAAAAAATATTCTATTCAATTAACTTTCTTAAGTGACAAGAGTGCTTGCTTCCCCAGTCAGTCTTCAGCCTTCCAGAACCAGCAACTTTTCTCCCTAGGTTTAGCTTATGATGTGGAGGTGATCTGATGACATGTCTATTGTGGTGACTTCAGGACTCCATAGTTTTGCGCCGTTTATATCCAGCGACCCTCTGCAATTCTTTGATTTTTTTCGTCTACCTAGTAGTGGTTTTGCGCTTCTCAGAGCGAAGTTGCCTTTCCAACATCTCTGCCATTTTAGTTTCGCATTCCGCTAAGCTTTGAGACTCTAGTTCTCTTACGTATCTCCTAATTTTCTCATTTTAATCACGTACAGTTTTAAACATAACTTCTTATTTCTTCTTCTTTCTATTGCTTGCTTAGTGACCTGTAAATTCAAATTCAAATTCAAAATTATTTATTTCATGTAGGCCAACCTGTGGCTCTTATGACACGTCAAGATTCTACCACCGGTTCGGAAAGCGGATTCTGCTGAGAAGAGCCGGCAAGAAACTCAGCAGTTGCTCTTTTCAAAATAATCATTTTACAATATTAATAAGTAGCTATTACATTGTAATAAGTTTTTATACTATCTTGTGGGCAGCTGGATGGCAAGCTGATTTAACCCGTGCATCTTTGTTAGAATAGAATATGACATTTCCACAAAACGTACTACAATTAAGCTATTATGTAAGCTTTCTTATGAGCCTTATTTTAATAGGTTGGCAGAATAGAATAATTTAATCATGTTCGGTTAACATAATAGAATCTTGTGCCAAGAATTGTGAAACTAATTTGCTGGCATCGCTTATACAAACTATCAGTTTGTTGGAATACTAAGTAATTTACATTAGAATACCCACCCAAGAACATGCTTCGAATAAGTCCCAAGGATACAAGTTTAAAAACGTAAAAATCAGTGTAACATCCGTCATAATTATTGATTATTTTCGTATAAAATGTCACCCGGACTCTAATAAATCACAAACGGACCAAAATCCGCTCTTATGTAGGCGTTACGATAGAACAAACTTAAATACAAAAAATTTAAACTTTTAAATTTCAGGTTGGTAATTAGCAACTTGAAATTTAAAATTTAAAATTAATACTTTAACATATTGAGAAGCATTTGATAAATTAACGAACTAATTGAGGAAAGAACATAACTAATTACTAGTTATGTTCTTTCCTCAATTAGTTCGTTTGTTTTTCGTTCCTTTTTAATTTTGTAGTTTAATATGTATGTATTTCTTAATTCTGTATATTTTAACTTAATTTAATCTACTTTGCCCTTATCATATATTTTTTTGGGTATTTGTGGACGGTGCGGTGTGGGTCTTGCACTAACTGATGTATTATTAGTGTTCTAAATCAACTTTTGTAAGTGCATTACTGTTAGTTGACCCTTAAATAAAATTAAAAAAATACAAAATACATAATCTTTCCTTATGGCTTTGCCGTAGCCGGCTAAAAAAAGTACTTGCACGCAAACAGTTAATAACTTTGTTATTCTTAGTTCTAGGTAGGAACAAAAAACCGTCAGACGTGTAATAGGTTCTAGATCGATACACGTTTTACGAACTAACCCACAAACCACGCTTGTTGCTTTCGCATAACCTCGGTTTTGTATAAGCTATTAAATACGGCCAGCGGCGGCGACAAAAGCCAACGAAACTAATATCTGACCTCTTTTTTGGGCGATTTGGTTTCAATCCTTGGGTCGGTGATACATTATTTTATATATTATGCCTTGAAGAAAATATTTCCTTTCACGTTTTATCGTTCATGCCTAGTTATATTATATTTGAGATAATTCTGTGAGATAATATACCTCATTCAGAATTCAAAGGGCCTCTTTAGAAGACACTGTAAGAAAAAAAAATTAAAAAAGACAACATCCGGAAAGACTAAACTAATTAACTTGACAGATCAGAGTTGTAGTCATATTCTTTTCTTCTCTTGGACTCTATTCTTACTAAAATTATCATTCGTTTATTTATTAATTAATTAGTGGGAGTTAAAAGTCCGTGTTAGTTAGTTTCATGCTTACCTAATAGCGTATATCTTTGCTAATAGCCTGTAACCAAGCCAAACAAAACAATAGGCTCGCGTGCGTCGCAGCCTAAGACGAGAGCGCGTGCGCAGCCAACCAGGTCGTCGAAGGAACTCGGCTCGCCCCTCAGGAAATTTAAGATAAAATAAAACTATAAATTACAGCAATCCGCCATATTGGGTATATCTTCAAACTTTGACAAACGACTATGACAAAACATAGAGGTGACGTCACGAACGACGCCATGACACCTGCGGCCGTTTTTGCGTGAATTTTAAAACTTAAAATTGAAATGGTAATTTTACCAAACGTTTTTTCTGCTGAAATAAGATGTTTTTTTCGAAATAGCAGACTAAACTTCATAAAATCATCCAACAGTTTTTCAAAATCGGTTATTATGCTAGGTGATGGAGCAGAAAGGACAGAATGTCGGGTATATCATACAGATAGACAAGTTATTATCGAGGGTGATTTTGTAATTGACACTTGTGTTGCACAGGAGGCGCTGGAAGTTCTGCGCACTGCATCAGCGCGAGTAGAACTCCGCGTGTGCCGACCTCCGAGCGATGTTCTTGAGAGTATCACGCCTCCCGACCCGCCGACCCCACCCGCGCGGACGCCACACCCGCCGCACTTACCACTGGACCCGCTCAACTGCCATCCTTTACATGCAAGGTACAGTCCCCGTCAATATATTTGTACGCTCTGAATATAGCCACACTGAAAGCCGCGCTCATCGCTGTAGCGGCGAACTAAAACTGAAAGATCGTAAGGGTTGCCTGGAAGAGATTGCTTCTGCAATGAGGCCGCCTTTGCATCCCTTAATACATTTTTTGACGTGATAACGTCTTATAAATCGATGAACACCGACTGCACGCACGAAAAAGTGTCGTGTTCCGCCTGAGCCTGCGCGTGCAAGCGAGAGCGCGGAACAAGCGATAGAGAGGCACGATCGGCCCAAACGTTGGCTTGTGACTAGAGAAAATTGTAATTTTCAATTAACTCCTTCTTTGTATTATACAAAATAATGATAATTCAATTCAATTCATAAATGTATACAATTTTTCATCAATGTTTCTTTATGACGTTATCACGTAAAACTATCGTCTGTAAACCGACTTTACAGACAAGCAATTTTTTTTTAAAGAGTGACGGAGCTTCCGTCTGTCACAAATCACATTATTAGTTTTATGCGCGAAATGTAAATAGGCTACCATTTAATCGCTATGCTAGACAGCTAATCCTTTACTAATATTCGACCGAGCGAAGCGAAGGTCTCTGAGTTTACTTGAGTGAATTTGCACTTGTCCGTCCGTCCGTCCGTCCGTCCGTCCGTCCGTCTGTCAGAGCCTTATAACTTCTGAATTACTGAACGTAATTACTTCAATTTTAGATATGATATGTAAACCGATGGCCTCCAGCCGAAAATGGCTTAAAAATTTATAAAAATCTTTATTTCAGGGGGGCTCTCATAGAAGCGAATGCGAAGCAAAATAATTTTTTTTGCATTTCATAGGGTTGCAGTACCTCATTTTAAAGATAATTTGGAACAGAGTACAAAAGTATTTTTTTTAATTTTTTTTCCTAAAACTGACGAAATGGGGGGCTTTCAAAGTGGAGATTGTATTCGAGGCTAGATCTCTAAAACCACTTTGTTTTAAAACTTGAAACTTACACATAATTTGAGTTATATTCTGTACTTGAACAACAAATACTAAGAATAGATAAATATTATAAAGAAACGAAATTATTTTAGTTTTAATGGGCATCAATGTTTTTAACAAAACTTCACTATACTGTTAATAGATGGTGCTGTCTTTAATATTGTAAATACAGTTTTGCGTCAGCTATTCTTATTTTTTCTATTACTAATTATGTTATTCAATTAGCAAATTATTATCAATAATAGTATCACGTTGTTTTTGCAAAAGTAAATCCCGTTTCTATTTACAATAATTAGACGTTAGCACCTATTTACTACCGTATGATCTCTCTCTCCGATGGTACCTACTGTGTCTATAAATGTAAAGATGAGCGCGCATCTAGACATGCTCGCCGCAGAAGCCGCAAGCGCGCAGTCATAGCAGTTTATAATTTTTTTTATTATGAAATCGTATACTACGTGACACCGGGTTCAGCGAACCAGCTGAATTTTAGTAAAATACTGTAGGCATACGCATCCCATCCACGAAAGCAGATGACGATTGACGTCATCAGATTCGGCGCGTTTTAATTACAATATAATATAGTTAAAACTACCTTATGGGAAGTATGGGATACCGCGAGGTCTCAGTTCGGGGCGAACCACTAGTATAATTAATTCGAAAGTATATTTGTTTGTTGGTTTGTCCTTCAATCACATTCACGCCGCAAGAGAGCTACGGATTGACCTAATTTTTTTCATGGGTATAGTTAAGAACCTGGAGAGTGACATAGGCTATATGGAGAATTTTTATCCCGGAATATCAAAGAGTACCAGAGGGGTTTTAAAAACCTAAATCCATGAGGACGAAGCCGCGGGCATCAGCTAGTTTCACATAAATACATTTCCAAATCCAGTACTTTAACTATATTGATGTACGTACTGAAATGCACAGATGCTACGTGTTAACAAAGGGTCTAGCCAATGTGTAGAGAACTTGGAATATCAAGGAAATTGGTAGTCTTTTGAAACAGCAATTTCCTTGATTTTAATTACGCCGTCTAAGATTACACTGCACCAAGACTGACAGTCGAGAAAATTAACACATATAAATGTATATAACTACTTACTTATATGTAGGTAGGTTTGTGCACGTATAGTTATTTATGCGAAGCTATCGATTAAATACAAAAGCTCCATCTCTGATATTCTTATAACAACACTTTATTTTAAAACTTACCTACCAAGTTTAAACCTTTAGGTATACGAGCTGATAACCGCGAATTTTGCCGTGTCGAATTTGGTTTTTAAATCCCAATCCATTCCTTCGTTGTAGCACAGTTTCATTGTCGTGTGGGGTAAGAATGTCCTATGTGCTATGTTTAGCGCCTCACTAACGCATTTCTACGAGACAATTTATGTCTTACTAGCTGATGCCCGCGACTTCGTCCGCGTGGATTTAGTTTTTAAAATCCCTCGGGAACTCTTTGATTTTCCGGAATAAAAAGTGGCCTATGTCACTCTCCAGGTCCTCAACTATACCCATGCAAAAAGTCACGTTGATCCGTATCCCTGTTGCGGCGTGATTGAAGGACAAACCAACAAACAAACACACTTTCACATTTATAATATTAGTAAGGATCCGAGCGTAAAGATCAGAACGCCCATTTTATTCCTCGGTTTTAAGCGTCATTTGACGTTGGTGAAATCAGCATTTAGCTAAGAAAAAATAGATTAGTTATATGTAAGAAAGCGTTTATACAAATGATATAAATATTTATTTATTTGTATAGATTTTACCTTATTAGACCTTATGTTTAACCTAGGTGTAGGCATAGGAATGGAAAATGTCACGGAGAGAAATTTCCCAGTGTGGGAAACCCGGCGTAAATAGAACGCCGTCACACGCCGTTGATACCGCTTCCTATAATAATTGTTCCGTGCTATTCAAACACAAAACTGGTAAATAGGTGCCTGCTTCGGTAAATGCGGCGGGCGGGAATAATAATAATTTCAGTTCCATTTCGCAATTGTTGGTTCTAAGTAACTCAGAACTCTGCTCAAAGCGAGTTATGTTTACTGTTATAGTGTTTCGCACTACGTTTTAACCGCCCCTTGAGACTCATACAAAGGGTCTAACTAAACAAAAACGAGAGTAGGTACCTATACACCGAAAGTTACGAATATTATGCCATGCGTCCTACATTATTAAAATATACCTACAACATTTAAATGGACCAAGTGCGCAAAAGTTTTTATAGATAACTAGCTGATGCCCGCGACTTCGTCCGCATGGAAAAATCCCGCGGGAACTCTTTCATTATCCGAGATAAAAAGTAGCTCTCCCGGTCTGAGGAACCACTACTACATCCATTACTATACCCATGCAAAAAATCGCATCAATCCGCTGTTCTGTTGCGACGTGATTGAAGGACAAACCAACAAACAAACACACTTTCGCATTTATAATATCAGTAATGCTTTATTATAACACTTTTTATAATTGTCAAATTTTTTACCATACTTAACCAAAGACAAAATTACGTTTAGCTGTCATTTACGTTTTGTTATTCCACTGTCATTTGCGTTTTGTTATTCCATGTCAGATGCGTTTTTGTTATACCACGTTTTATAGTGACTTGACGGAAACGCGGTCGAACGGGATAAAAAGTATCCTATGTCCGTCTCCTGGTTCTAAGCTACCTCTCCACCAATTTTCAGCCAAATCGGTTCATCCGTTCTTGAGTTATAAATAGTGTAACTAGCACCACTTTCTTTTATATATATAGATAAGTACTAATAAGATTATGCTTTCCATGCGATTTCCTGAAACTCAGCATTAAAATGTTGGTATTATAATATTTTATCCTTACTAATATTATAAATGCGAAAGTGTGTATGTTTGTTGGTTTGTTGGTTTGTCCTTCAATCACGCCGCAACAAAGCTACGGATCGACGTGATTTTTTGCATGGGTATAGTTGAGGACCTGGAGAGTGACATAGGCTTTTTATCCCGGAAAAACAAAGAGTTCCCGAGGGAATTTAAAACTAAATCCACGCGGACGAAGTCGCGGGCATCAGCTAGTTCTGTTATTAGGAAGGATTTAAATAGAAAATATTATAATATACCTCATCATCATCATCATCATCATGAACAACCCATTAACGTCTCACTGCTGAGCGCAGGTCTACTCTCAGGGAAGGGTTATAGGCCTTTCTACCACGCTGGCCCAATGCGAATTGGTAGACTTCACACGTCTTTTGAGAACATTATGGAGAACTCTTAGGAGTGCAGGTTTCCTCACGATGTTTATCTTCATCGTTGAAGCATGTGATATTTAATTGCTTAAACGCACTAAACTTCGAAAAGTCAGAGGTGCGTGCCCGGGCTCGAACCTGCGACCCCCCGAATAGGTGACCGTAGTCCTAACCTCTAGGCTATCACTTATAATATACCTAGGTACGATTAATTTTTTGGATCGTAAAGCAGTATTTTATAAAGGGAAAAATTACTGTCAATCTTGCAAATACTGCCTGGGCCTAGAAACTTGAGATTTTTTTATTCTTACAATATAGTCATTGACTGTGATCTCACCTGATGGTAAGTGAAGTTGTAACCTAAGAATGTTGCGGACTAATTTACTAATGGGTTTCTATCTTTTTACCATCTATCCCTTGGCGAATGGCGGCACGTCTTAGCCTGCTCTTCACGTTGGCGAACATTGTGGCGAATATTGTGGTAAAGGTATTAGCCAATAGTTTGTGATGGCGTCCATACGTTGGCAGGTCGTTCAGTTTGCTTCCGGTCAGGCCAATGTGCGGACGAATTTATTAAAATGGATAAAATGGATATTGAGACGCTAACGGCTGCTGCGGTTTATTTATTCACAGCATACCGCAACTACGTGAATGTGTATACGATAAGTTAAATCAGAGTTAAATCAGGTGAGCGCAATCTTACTGGGAGCTCGTAGGAAACTAAACGCGCGCCCAACGTGTGGACGCGGCGGCCATAACTCTGCCACAACCCTTTGATCTTTTGTTAAAAAACCGAAACCAAATGGATCTTACGCCAACTTGTGGGCCATCATTCCAATACATACCAAGATTACACAACCACCCGCTCTACATGATTGCCATAGGTATTGGCCATAACCATTCGCCACAATGATCGCCAACGTGAAGAGCAGGCACGGTAAGGTGGTCACTAACCACGGCCAAAGCCTCCCACTAGACAATTTTTGCTTTTAGGTTTACAAGCGTAAGCGTAGCTCCAGTTCCATTTTCAGCATCAAGAGATAAGATCTTTACCCAGAACAGGGCCCAAAGATTTTTATTTGAAATCTTAACAGTTCAATAGATACCAGACACTGGTAATAATATTTTTTAGCCCATAAATTGTGTGTTGTGTGAAATTGAATGGCATACGCGTATTATATCGAAACAACACCGAACATTTTATTACCTCTCCCATAATACGTAATAAAATGGTGTCGTAAAATTGGCTTATTGTTTATCTACACATTAAAGCAAGTTCAGCTGTATATTGAGCAATAAAAATTAGATCGAAGTCCTTCGATTATGACGTCACAAATAAAATTACCATCGATCATGATCGTAAAATAATTCGCAAACAAAATACGAGTATTGATGAGATTAATGTTTTGATTATTTAGGAAACCGTCTTATATCCAGTCATATTTTGGTAAATCTTTGATTCGCTGCTAGCAAGCAAGAATTATTATTTATTTCAAGATACCTCTAGAGCTAGACACATGTGCGATTCTCTCAAAATTATTGCGTCAGCGTGGCAATTGTAATCGCCTCAGAGTACCAATTGTCTAAAAGTTATTCCATTGATCGTATTCGTATTCGATAACATTTGCCTCAAAGTGAAATAATCCTTGATTGTATTGATTTTAAGTCACAAATTCGGTACAACCGATTTTAATATAGAGCGTTATGGAGCGTATCGTGCATACGTAAACGTATAAGAATATGAGCTCTAATTCAATGCGGTTATGGATTATTTTACTTTGACGCTATTGTCATCGAATACGATTACGATCAATGGAATAACTTTCGACAATCACACCTCTGATTGGCCGAGACACCCTTGGTTAGTAATGGCTAAAATGGCATTATTGCAGGAAAACGCGATAAGTTCAGGCAATCACTACAATTTGAGACTGTAGCAATGATTGATACAAAGTTTACAGAATCGCCAATATTCCAGAATAGTAGTGTCCGCGGAGCGTTATTTTACTAGCAGTATCCGATTGAAGCGGACGTATAATGTAACGCGTAAGTTCCGAGTAATGAAAAAATAACAAAATAAACCCTCACCACCAAATAGCAATAAACCAAAAAGCATTAAACGATTTGCGTCTCTTTTGTCCTTAAGTGTTAAGAGCGGCTTAGGTCATGTATGTAGGAGTAAGTTCCCTATGTAGGCTCTAGGCACGTTCTTCCCGAAAACTTCGTCATTCGTAACTTTCGATCGGATAGGAATCAGGATTAAAGACCCCAGACATTATCCATCCTAACTGGGCGTTTTACTTGATACTTGATAATTTCGAAAATGGACTGTGTATTGGTGTTGGACTGGCGCTATTACTGTTACTAGTTTTGTAGTTTTACCCAAGGCCGCTGGGTTCCTTCCACGCCCACCATCTAGCCGCTTCAAAAGTGTGGACTTCCAGCCACAGACCAGTTTCCAGTGTAAGACGCCCAACCAGGATGCAAAACGTATGGACTATGGGTAGCCTCAGGGCTTATTTCTGGACACGCGGTGGGTGGTGCGTCGCGTCACGCGGTCAACTCAAACATAATGACCAAGTATGAGCAGTGAGCGTTCATGCAGAAGCGTTCTGGCGTAACTTACGCAGCGACGGCCTCTCATACTTAGCCTTAATATGTTTGAGTTAACCACGCGACGCACAACGCGCCGCATGTCCGCGGTGCCCGCCTCGTACAACGCAAACGCTTCTTCAAGAACGCTCTCTTATTGGCCATATGTTTAAATGGGCATGTCTATACATCAATTTATAATCCTTACTAGCTGATGCCCCCTACTTCGTCCGCGTAGAGTTAAAAATCCCGCGGAACCCTCTGTTTTCCCGGAATAAAAAAATGGCCTATGTCACTCTCCCAAGTTCACAACTATACCCATGCAAAAGTCACATCGACCCATTGCTCCGTTGCTGCGTGATATAAGGACAAATCAACAAAGAAACACTTTCGCATTCATAGTAATATGTATCAGTAAAGGATATCATTGTTATGTTTGACTGACTGCCCCTTTAACATTACCTTTTGTTTATCTAGATTGTCACAAACTACCAGCAGTGCCACGACGTCGTCTTCAGAAGGCAGAGGCAGGCGCGAAGCTAGTCCCGAAGATAGGAGATCCCACGATCTGCACTTACCTGATCTCGACAGGCCTTTACCAGTTTACGATATACAATATGGAGTGAGTATCAGAAATAAGTTTAAATTGCCTACTTTACCTAAAGTTTTCCTTACCTACTTCAGCTAAGTACATCGAGCAGCGTTTCAGAATGTCGTTATTGGCTGGCTCTTTAGGCTTTCCTACTTGTTCTTTGAATAGATTGCTTATTGTTACATACCTTTCCTGGAAACTGAATTAGATTAATTAGAGTCATTAACACTCCTGTAACTTCGTTCTCAAAAACATCTTAGTTGGTTAATTCTAAGACAAAATTCAACTCAATATTTACACTCAACTCATTAGGTACTATACTAATTATATCTACAGCTCCTAATTAATAACTTACGCGGACTGAATAACAAAAGTTCGACGGTTCATTCTTACTCCTAACATAAGCTTTACGCTTATTTAGAATGGAGAGGGGATACATGGAGTCATGTTCAACATAGCTAATACAATTTGAAAAAGATTATGACCATACTTTTAAGATTACAGTAATTACAAGGATCTACTAAGTATGATAAATAGAAGTATGGAAGGTAAATATTTTATTCGATTTGGTGGGACTTCTAACACCATGTACCTACTTAGGTTAAATACTTAAATAGTGCGAAGTCTAGGTAAGTAGACTAATGCAACCTGTCCTTGATGCGGTATTGTCTTTGTGCCTACCCGAGCAATCGCCAGATGTGACAACTCCGACGATATACGGGCAAACTTGCTGCAATACGCTGCACCTCATTCGACCCAGTTACACAAGTTTACACCCGTACTTTGTGCTTTTAGTGATACTCGCTATACCGTGTGGTGACTCGTGTAACTTTGGTAATAAATACTAAGGGAACTGTTTCCACGTACAAGAAACATACTAGAAATAACTGAAACCACGCGACGGCGTAGATATCTACGTGCCTTGTAAACATTTTTCAAAGAATATTTTAGCTATACTGATTTTGCCTAATCTCCTCTCCCCTCTAAATAAGCGTAAAGTTTGTATTTGAAATGGGTCTGACAGTGGTGCAACGGGTGAGGATTGAGCTGTGGACCTTCCAGTTTTCAGTCCGCACTTGACACAACCGTTGAGCTACTGCTCAACTGAGCAGTAGCTCAAGAAACTGACGCTCAACAAACCTTAATAATTATAGTCATCATTCTATTAGAATAGAAAGTAATAGAAATATTTTTTATTCAAATAAACTCTTACAAGTGCTTTCGAATCGTCAAATGACTCTACCACTGGTTCGG
Organism: Oeneis ivallda; assembly: GCA_029955525.1. NCBI lineage: Eukaryota > Metazoa > Arthropoda > Insecta > Lepidoptera > Nymphalidae > Oeneis > Oeneis ivallda. Next base: position 7,710,888 of record JARPMR010000010.1, on the reverse strand, counting down.
AATGCCCTTCCTACCGAGAAGAACCAGCAAGAAACTCGGCGGTTGCTCTTTTTCAATACAGTTTACAATAGGTACTTTGCTATGTATACAGTGTTTTCACAATGAGGGGAAGTTCCAAAAATGCATACTTCAGACAGAAAGTAGCCCCATTCCCGCCAACGGCACCCGTTCACGAGCATGACGCATGATCCGGCCATTGCTTCGCTCAATCATATTCTTCGAGAGTATCGGATACCTAATTTATTGACTGCAGGTTAACTTATTAGAGCAGTGATAGCCTAAAAGGCTAGGGCTAGGATGTTGATGACAGGATTACGATCCTGGGCAGGCACCTCTGACTTCTTAAAGTTATGTGTTTTAAAGCATTTAAATATCCCAGGCTTCAACAGTGAACGAAAACATCACGAGTAAGTCTGCATGCCTGAGTTCTCCATAATGTTCTCAAATGTGTCTGAAGTCTGCCAATGTGCATTGGGCCAGCATAGTGGACAATGGCCTAAAACCCTTCTCTTAGAGCAGACTTCCGCTCAGTAATGAGCCGTTTATGGGTTGCTGATGGTTACCGTTTTACCACGAATTAAATCGAATGTTATAATATTACTTACTAAATTATGCAACCAAGTAGTAACACTACTAATCAGTTATTAATCAAGCGAATCTAATTTCCCATACCTGTCGACTCGTTCAAGTATTGATCTACTGACTGTACCTACATAACAATTGTTACAGTGTGGTTATCAGGTGCCGTAGGATTAGTTTAGGCAATTAGGGATCGTGTTCACGCGGTTGGGTTAGGTCATAGGGTTAATTGAAAAATGTAACACAACACACATGATGTGTTTATTTTTATCTATTGTTTTTTGTCGGCTAAAAGATGGCTTAAAAGCTACCGTCCATTGCTACATACAAGGACAAGCTAATGTAAGCGGTATCATCCACTGCCGTAACCCAAGAAACTTGTCTTTCCTCTTCTTCTTCTTTATCAACCGACATATGTCTAACATAACCTAAACCTAACATATAACCCCGCAGGCAGTCTGATATTGGCTCTCTTAGCATCGTACGTGAACGTTAAATATATTCTAAATAGCCGATGGTGTCTTACCCTGTAGGGTGGCCCCAAGTAACCAGGCCGAAACTAAAATAACTATACCTAAATAGGTATTATTGATAATAAGTTTAGCTAGATAATATTTATAACCTACGCTACATGTAGACGATCACTTGTGCTTACATTGTACCTATTTATTGAATATTCCGTAGATAAACGTAGTTTCCTAAAGACCTTTTTTCCTAATAAGATTTCTGTTCACGCTCCTTAGGATGATGGATCTGTGGTGAGTAAAACATGTAGCTGCATGACTGTCCATTTTGTACACGGTAGTACCTAATACTTATATGATTTTGTATCATATGCTTTTTTTAAATTCTAGAACAGTTTTTATTTTATACAAAGCAATTTTGAAGGCTATTTTACTTAAATGTTTTATAAATATGGGTATTAAATGGATGGAAAATGATACCTACACATATAGAAGGTTAACTAAACAATTCCCTGACTAAAGAATTCTAAGCATAAGACGTCAACTAAATCTATAAATAGATCTCTCCTAAAATGTTTATAAGTGAAAACGGGGATTAAACTCTTCAATTCGACCATTTCAATCTGCCGCATTTTAAATCCACCGATAGTTATGTAAGGATCTCGTTAGTATAGCTTTAAAAAGTTCACTCTCATAGTCAGCTTAACACTTCATTAGTATATCCAAATGATAGCTCATTATGAGATTACTAATTAATGGCTCAGGAAGCGGCAGGAAACTGAAATTAAGAGTGTTAAGCTGTGGCATTGTCGGAACTTTGAGTGCTCTGTGCTACAGTATGATGAATGCAATCACCTCTGATTTACGGAATTTATGGGGTTCTTACTGCAGCAATGCAACTAATAGCGAGAGAGTACCGGTAATCAGAGGTGAATGCGATCATCACACTTGAGCGATGATTATTAGTCCTGTATAACCATCCGACTTTATTTCCTTGTGAAATTTTCTAGGAGTTCGACATAGTCATGACAAAAGTGAACGGGTCCCTCGGGTTCACGCTGCGCAAAGAAGATCACAGCGCCCTGGGGCACTACGTGCGAGCTCTGGTCAGGGAGCCCGCGCTCAGCGACGGGAGGATACAGCCGGGGGATAGGATTGTTGCGGTGAGTTAAACATTCACACTGCGCAAGGAAGACCACAGCGCCCTGGGGCACTACGTGCGAGCTCTGGTCAGGGAGCCCGCGCTCAGCGACGGGAGGATACAGCCGGGGGATAGGATTGTTGCGGTGAGTTAAACATTCACACTGCGCAAGGAAGACCACAGCGCCCTGCGGCACTACGTGCGAGCTCTGGTCAGGGAGCCCGCGCTCAGCGACGGGAGGATACAGCCGGGAGTAAGATTGTTGCGGAGAGTCAAACAACTACTTAACTCTTTATTTCAATGTTTCTGAAACGAACCGCTAAGGTGTGGAAACACCTTTCCAGCACCCGTGTCTCCTGCCAGGCTGCTAAGTGAATATGCATTTTTTAGACAAGTGCGCTCCAACCTAAACCTCAATCAGAGCTTTCCAGCATTGATTGTGGTCAAGCGCAAGAGCCTATGTAGTAATCACATGAATAAAAAAACTGCACGTTTCTCTCTCGTCTCTCACGTCGCACAATTCTCGCACGTCCGCAGCTCGACAGAAAGACATTGCTTCAAAATCTAAAGATCCGCATTTAGTTCTTCTTTCTTTTCGATCCCCAATACAAAAAGAGAAGACGTGTCATGTATGATAATTATTGTTATTGTTTGCTATCGTAGCTCCCCAACGAATACACCGATTTTGATGCGGTTTTTTTTTCTGTTCGAAAGGTGATCGAACTTAGCTATAAATTATGAAGATCAGCTCATTTTCTACTTGATCAAAGGGTCTTACAGAATTACACTGGTACAATAGATTTGAATTTTGGTGTACTGACTACTGCAGTTAATATATAGGTAATAATCAGTTAGTCTTAACGTTGCAAAAACAAAATTTATTACTTTTGCATCTTCTTCACCCTCACAAGCTCCACCCTCTTTTATCATACGAGCCCACAGCTGTCTTAATATAGACGCTTGTAACTGTAACTGTCCCCTCTTGGAGCGCTTACTAAGCACCAAATACCTAGGTGCAACCACAGTATAACGAAGAGAATCAGTAGTTCGACGCCTTTGATCTCGTCGTAAATGCCGCCAGCGTCTAGACATGCGTCGCGACAGTGTATTTATGGTAGGGTTGTCACAAAGAAACAATTTCTATTAATATTTATAATTTGTACTATATTTCAGATCAACATTACAATAAACAATAATAATTAATCAATAACCAAAAATTAAAAATAAATTAAAATTAAAATATTATTAGTTGAATCAACAACAAATCAGTTTCTTTGCTGGCCGCTTCAGCGGTCGTATGCAAATGAATTCCGCCGCATGCAAACATACTTATAAAAATCGGCCAAGTGCGAGTCGGGCCTCGCTCTTTTAGGGTTCCGTTAAAAAAAATTAAATAAAAATATTTCCATGTACCCATGGAAATATTTTAATTAAATTTTTTTAATTTAATATAATTTTTATTATTTGTTGTTATAGCGGCAATAGAAATATATAATATGTGAAAATTTCATTTGTCTATCTATTAAGGTTTACGAGATACAGCCCGCTGACAGACGGACGGACGGACGGACGGACGGACAGCGTAGGCTTAGTAATAGGGTCCCGTTGGTACCCTTTGGGTACGGAACCCTAAAAACATATTTTAGACTTAAAAGCTATACTTTAAATGAAAGTTGTATAGTTAGTTGTACTTTAGCTGTTGTTAACAGAATGAATATATTGTATCAGCCGTTAATTTATGAAACATTATAAATGAGAGATAAATGTCTCATAGACAACATGAAAACAAGAATTTTAAGCACCATCAACATGGGGCCGCGACCCATAGTATCGGAGATATAAGCTTTCAAAAATCTGATCACGTGGTCACATAGACAAAACGAAAACAAGAAGTTTGAGTACCATCTACATGAGGCCGCACCCCATAGTGTCGGAGATTTAAACTTTCAAAAATCTGATGACGTGGTCACATAGACAACACGAAAAAAAAAAGTTTGACTACCATCAACATGTGGCTACACCCCATAGTGTCGGAGATATAAGATTTGAAAAATCTGATCACATGGTCACATAGACAACACGAAAACAAGAAGTTTGAGTACCATCAACATGGGGCGGCGCCCCATAGTGTCGGAGATATAAGATTTGAAAAATCTGATCACATGGTCACATAGACAACACGAAAACAAGAAGTTTGAGTACCATCAACATGGGGCGGCGCCCCATAGTGTCGGAGATATAAGCTGTCAAAAATCTGATCACATGGTTACATAAACAACACGAAAACAAGATGTTTGAGTACCATCAGCATGGGGCTGCACCCCATAGTTTCGGAGATATAAGCTTTCGAAAATCTGATCACATGGTCACATAGACAACACGAAAACAAGAAGTTGGAGTACCATCAACATGGGGCCGCCGAACCCGAAGTTTTTAGGGTACCATCTCACAAAATTTCACGCAAATCGGTTTAGAAATCACGGAGATATGCATATCACAAGCAGAAAGACACAACTTCGTTTTTGAAAGTCGGTTAAAAAATTAAGTTAGTAAGGCTAAGGTACTTCTTATAACATCAGCTATCTCTCAGTTAAAGTCCGGACAACACCAGTCCAGCCGTTCCCGAGAAAAGTAGGAACAAACAAACAAACAGACAGACAGATAGATAGACAGACAGATAGGCAAAAAGTACCGAACCGAATATAAATTTAGTAAAAAATCTGTTATTTTGACATTACAAACAGATAGCTACTTCAATTTTATTTTTTTATATGTATGTCTGTATAGAGTATAGATATACTCGTAGATATATAGATAATAGGTAATGAAAAAATTAATTTCAATAAATTAACCGTATAACAAGATTAAATATTTTACGCAAGCGTAATACGACAACCTTTAAATGTAGCTCCCATCTAAGCCGCGCTTACACGGGAGCTTACCTCGCTCCGCACTTACCGCACCCACCGCACGATTGCCCTGTCAAACCGGTTTCGTCGACACTCTGTATGAAACTATACTATCCTTACTCTGTGGTGCAACTATGGACGGTTCTATGACGTGGAACCAACATATAGATTCTTTGGTGTCTCGTCTGAGGAAACTCATCTTTGTCTTTAAGCGACTGAGGAACGTGGTTGACTTGGCTTGTTTAAAGATTCTACTAAAAGTCTACTATTCCCTGGCTCAATCGATTCTGTCGTACTGCATTGCCTGTTGGGGTGGCTCAGGAAAAACGGCAATGTTGAGAATTGAAAGGGCATAGAGATCAGTATTAAAGGTCATGTGCAATAAACCCATCTATTTTCCTACTGTCGATCTTTATACATACACTAGGGTCTTAACAGTGAGACAATTGTTTGTTGTATTTTGTGCACAATTCCGCGTAAACACCTTGAACTACCCTATGACCCAAAAATTTGCTCCAAACGTAGATCTTACATGGTATGTGCAATGGAATCGACACACACACACACACACACACACACACACTCACACACACATACACACTCCCTCACACTTCCTGCATGCTGCACCTGTGCTAATTTAATATTGTATAAATGGATAAATTGAATCCTGTTAATATTTCCGTTTATAATTAAGTTTCGGAGGTAGGCGTGACGGCTGGAACGCAGTTTTAACTTTTCCAGCCGTCAACGTTCATAGATTTTAAGCACCTATGTAACAAAGAAAGGAAATAAATAATTTCAATTTCAATTTCAGTTACTTCGGATTATGTCCTATTCGGAATAACCTTGAGCTGATGATGCAGCATCAAGTAGTGTGCGCGATACCAAAACCTTCAGCAATCTACAGCAGATATAGCGAATTATAATGGGTTAAGAGTTAAGACCCCTGAGTAAGACCTATCGAGTTTTAAAAATTATTATTTGGTCCTTACAGGTGAACGATACGCCTATGTCAAACATGTCGCACGCAGAGGCGGTTGCGTTTTTGCGTTCGTGCGGCTCGGAGGTGCGTCTGCGACTGTACCGCGACCACGCCGCGACACCTCTGTCGCCGATGTCGCCCAAGGAAGAAGGCCCTACGGAATCTGATGGGCCAATCAACAGGCCTAAACCACCTTTGAGGTTAGAATAGAATAGAATAGAAGTGTTTTTTATTCAAATAAACTTTTTATAAGTGCTTTTGAATCGTCGATGAGTCTACCTGCACTGGTTCGGAATGCCCTTCCTGCCGAGAAGAACCAGCAAGAAACTCGGCGGTTGCTCTCATGCTTATTATCATGTTAATGTTGTGAGGACGTACCGCTTAGTGATTTAGCATTCTGATACGATTGCATGTGGAAACCGATTAGGAGTAGATATAGGTTTCATTTATACTGTCATACCCTTTCCAAATTAACCCGCTACCATCTTAGGGTAAGATCTATAGATGGCTATCTCACTCACCTCAGACTCTAGACTGAGTTAAAACGAGACAGATTAATGTAGGAACATATCTAAAGTCTTGAACAGAGCCAGAAAACGATCTACACATAGATCTCAGCCTAAGACTGTAACGTGGAAGACAGAGTTGTCGAGTTTTTTTGTAATTCATGACAAGATACCCTTTGAGCGCGATCTTACTTGATGGTTAGTTATGATGCAGTCTAAGATGGTAGCGGGCTAACTTGACAGTGTTAACTCGTATGATGGGCTTAGTTAACACAAACCCTAAGCGGTTTTTATACGTCTTTGTGCCGGAACACCGCTTGGCGGCATTTCTTTAACGGTAGGGTGGTAACTAGCTACTGCCAAAGCCTCTTTTCAGACCATTTCAGAAATAACAAATTTTTAAATTCCTCGCGGGGAATTGAACCTGAGATCTTACACTTTAAGATCACCGCGCTCACCACTGTGCGTGCGCGCACACACACCGTCGTTAAGGTCTTTTTTTTTATTCGATGAAAAGCTAGTCCTTGATTGCGATCTCACCTGATGGTAAGTGACGATGCAGTCTAAGATGGTAGCGGGCTAACTAGGAAGGGGTATGGCAGTGAACATCCAACCTATACCCCTATTTGGTTTCTACACGCCGTCGTGCTGGAACGCTAAATCGCTTGGCGGCACGTCTTTTACGGTAGGGTGGTAACTAACCACGGCCAAAGCCTCCCACCAGACCAGACCAGAGACAATTCAGAAATTATAAATTTCCCAAATTGACCCCGCCGGGAATCGGACCCAGGACCTCCCAGTTATAAGACAACAGCGCTCAACACTGAGCCAGGGAGGTCGTCAGAGGTCATCTTCAAGTCCTCGCACATTCCTAGCCGATTGAAGCTATAAACTAGATCACTTTCCAGAGCTGAAGCAGTATCGATGCTATGCGATCTGGCAGCACGACGTCTCACCCCAGATGCTGGTGATGGATCTCGATCGCCGTGCCTGTCACCGCGGAAGCATAGGAAGCTTACTAAGGACAACAACCACTACGAACAACCCAACGGTATGTCACCCCATATTCAGATAAAAATAGTAGTAGTTCCGCTCCAACTTAAGCGTAAAATAGCTTGTTCTAGGTGTAGGTTAACAATATTTAAATGTACATAATAATAATTGTATTTTTAAATCAAAAATTAAAATGTTTTTTGTATTCGTAAATATGACTTTGTTTTTGAAAAAAAAAATAGAAAGAAATAACCGATGGCAAACTAAAGACGGCAGTGTTCAATGATTCGAACGCGCGCACGAAAAAATACTGACATAAAACGAAGCGAAAATCGCTTTGCACAAATCGGTTAGACGCAAATAATATACGTTTATCTAATACTCCATGCCGCGTTACTGCTAACAGGCAAACAGAATAGGCAATATAATATAGTTGTCTACGCTTATATACGTATTTGCAATAGGTTTTAAAATATACAATCAATTTATACTCGCATCTCGAATTTGTTGCGCTGTTATCAATGGAAACATTTAAATTTCATTAAGCACCAAAAAACGCGGTTAAAATAAAATACGGCATGCACCTGCTAAAATAAATATTCAATTGACAATATCAAAAAAATTGTTTTAAAAATATAATAGATTACTCTGACAGATTTATCGTTTATAAATCATATTCAATGAACAATCCGACAGGGAAACGAAAAACTTGTTTTATATTTCCATTCAGCTGAATCAATCGTTAGAAAGATTTGTACGCAAATAAATCATACCGATACACGATTTATAGAAATAAATAACGATATATGTCACAAACAATGCCATAAATTAGCTGGAGGTGGTACCGCTCTATCGTGCATAAATTCTAGCCAACAAACAATCGTTAATACCCCGACTATGCAAGCTGCGGAATGGTGATTTAAATTAATGCTTATTTTGACCACAAACCAATTAAGGCTGCGCTCAGTTTAAATCGGACTCGTACGTACAACTACGTATAGGTACGACACTAGTCGTATGTAAAAGTAAAAGGTAGTCTTCCGGTTGAAATGGTTGTTACCACAATTTTATACAGCATACCAATTAATACCTAATCTAGTATTAGTGTCAGTCATAATGATGTCTAATTTTCGGATATTTCTTTCCCTGATTGATGGTCATGTAAATGGTGCAAGTTAATAAGATTTTTGATGTACCTACATTTTGTATTTCAAACGCACAACGCCGGAAGAATCCATTATCTACTTTGAACGTCAGAATTAGGTATAGGCTCATATACTTAAACGCACAACTAACACGCATCCAATGTGTGCACGTCCATAGAATTGGAAGGATCGAAAACGTTCGTACGACCGAATTTCGCACGAACACGTGCAACGTGAGCGCGGCCTTATAGGGTAAAATATGTTCGCGATAAAATAAAATGTAACAACATCAATTCTAATTGGTTTGTTTGAATATGCGTACAATGACAATTATTTCCTAAATACTTTTATCCTGAGGTAGACTACTATAATTTTACTATGTACTACTTAGACTTTCGCAGACAATTATAGTGTACCTGAATGTGCACTACTTTATAAGGCTTCTATTCTTAAATAATGTAGTTACTTTTAAATATTACACAATATATTGAAATGTGTAATATTTAAAACTTTATGTGTAAACATCACTGCTTACATTCACGATTTACTGGTATATTGATGCAATAACCATTTCGCTAACCTAGCAAGGCTTTAGTTATGGTTATTCCAACAATTTGGCTGTAATAACACTCAACACTGCACTCGTAAGACTACGCCATATCTAAGCTAGGTTTTCCCGCACAGATTTGCCAAGTTGCATCGTTACGCTAGAGTCACAACATTCAACACGTACTGAGACCTTCAAACGGTCCCAAACCATCGAATGTTCGTCCGAAATGTCTGGAAGGGAACGTTCGGGGACTGTAAACCGTCGGTCGACCATGGAACGGTCAGCATCCGTGGGATCGACAGCCTTGGAACCGCGGGCTAATATAGAGTTTAGTAAAGCAGATTGCCCAGAATGCCCTGCCTTAGAAGAAATGAAGCGGCAGCGCGCGGTAGTTATTGTCAGCCCGACTGCTCTGCCCACTTGTAGAAAGCAAAAACTAAGCCTGACAGGTGAGACGCTGTCGGCTCACGCATTTTAAGCCTTCCCATATTTTGCCTTAGTCTATCCGCTGGCTGAAGACTTTCGTTACATACTAGATTGTGTAATTACTTACAAGTTGATTTTTATTTATTGTTTCACATAATATCTGATAAGTAGGTACTTTATGGCGTGGGATACTATCTTAAAGTTTAAACTAACTACCTGTTCATTATAATTTATAACTACCTATAAAACAGATAGGTTCATGCAAATGTACGCAGGAGTATGCCTGACCTATTTTGAAATCATCTGGAACACATGCCTGCGCTACGCAGCTCAGATCATACAACTACGAACACTACGAAAAACTGGGAATACCCGCTTCGGGCTGCCCGAAGTGTAATGTGTGCCGCATCGCGTAAAAAATGTTATGCTCACGAATAAGAGCCAGTGCAGACATGATGCTTCAGCAGAGGAGATAGGCATTTTCCCGATATTTAGTCTCTTTTCGGAAGCTCAATGCCGCGTCCGAACACAAATCACTGATCACCGCTGCTAAAAGCATCGTCTCTGCCCTGGCCTTAAGAGCTCTGGAAGAGTTCGGAAATCGGAACATACTACGGCGTATATTTACGTGATTTTTCTCTTTTTACACTTAATAAACGTTTGATGGTACACTTCTTCTATCGTGGATTTACAAAAGAAAAAATATTTTGTTCAGACTCTACCTCTGTATACTAATTAAGAGCCAAAAACATTCTATTGGATTTGGGTTTCTGATACTTAATTAGAAAATAATAAAGAGGAGGTAGGTATTCAATTTCCTGGTAAATTTTTTAATTTATTTTATCTTTTTAATTATGAACTTACTTAAACGTACAGAATAATAGGTTAAAGTTATTAGATTATTATGAACAGTATTTTTCAGATAATTTCAAGAGTATAATTAAAAAGCGTTTTTTAAAAGTAGAAGCGTTTGTCGTCAGTCAGCGGTTCCCTGTACACCAATCCAAAAGCAATAGACAGTCTGGAGGATTTTATAAGCCATGCTTTGGACAAACCCATAAAGCACCATAGTACCTACTATTGATACTTTATTCACTATTCGATTCGATATCAACGAATAGCATTAGTTACCAGCTTACACAAGTTATTTATTTACATTTACATCGTTATAATCATACTTTCCATACCCAAGTATATTTGACGTGATTAGAATATGTTCAACACCTCAACATATTGTGACGATTTTTTTGTAATTTCTTTTTGTTCTTTGTAAGTTTTACAATGAGTTCCACTATTTAACATTCCGCATATATCTGAATCTATTAGAAAAATTCTCTGTTTATTTCCGGGACTTTCTCATAAGCTAAGTTTATCAAAGTAATATTACCTAGAGTGTACCTAGTATTACCATTTAAGCATTACTCCGCTACATTAGGGAAGTGCTAAATGTTTGGGAGGTAGCAAATTGTTGCTAATTTAGCTATCTTAAATCAGGTGCCATCCATTTTCACCGGGGACATCGTGAAAAGGACAGTAGTATATAAGCCTGTTAATTTTATTTAGTTTAGAGTTCGTGTGCAACCGAATTTGCTACTCAACGTAACAGTTCACAAAACCGATGTACCTAGGTGAGAAAATCTACATTTATTAATAATATCATCCTACAGTAAGTAATGTGGTATAAGTGGAAAGATCGTGTGAAAAGTTTTGTTCCATTGTTAAAAGGAAAAGTTAGAGAGATTGTATTGATACCCACTTGTTACACTACCTACACGTAAATACTTATAGTTTACTCGCAAGTTCGCGTGCACACGCATGTTCCAAAAATAACACTAAAGAAAGCGAAACTAATGTAACTATGTAAATCATTAATTGAAAGTAAAATGTGACCGAATTTGCGTCAATACTTTTTAATTTATTGCTTTCAAATTGAACTAATTGAACACAATCTTTGCTGTACTTACCTACATAAATATTACTAAACTGAATAATTTAAGCCCTTGAAATAGGTATGAATACCAATTTACCATATCATACCATTCTCTGAATACCATATTACAAGTAGGTACTACCCGCTGATTTGAACTAAGCATAATTCTTTCATTTGCAACACTTATCTCCCGTAGTAATTGATACAGTTTGCCTGATCATTTTGCTGCGATGTCTTCACAGTTTTCTATACACTATTTCACAGCTCTACACCTACATTTCTCAGTACTCTATATTTATCATTTTATACTACAAAAAAATGTTAAAATAATTATATTTAAATACTACTGTTTAAATACTAGAAATTAATATTGAATTCGTTATTTTTCAGTTCCTCCTCATGGTTACGAGCTAAATAACTTAGACAATGATACGCTGGATGCCCCAAATGTGTACCAGGAGGACATAAATTTACAGCGGTTTAGTGAACCAGCCTTCCCCGTAGACTCCGACGAGCCAGTATCGATGCCCGCAGAGCTGTCCAGTGATGAACGATTCAAACACTCAAACCCAACGTATCAAAGTGCTGTTTTACATACTACGACTAGCGAGTGTGCGTCAGATGGACAAAAAGACGACGGTAGGTTAACAGAGTAATAGTAGCGGTACACTTCGGAGCAAATAAATCGAAACAGGGTCCAATTATACAGTGAAAATGACGCAAACGTGCAAGCAAATTTGAACTGACCTAAAAGATTGTTGAGATTTTTATTGTAGTATCAAATTGTACCTATTTGAATTATCCTGAAATTCTTATCAAAAATACATTTATCTGAAGTCTTGTAAGAATTATGCAGTCTTCCAAACATTTCATAATCTTTAAATTAAAATTGTGAAATGTTTGTTCTATTCCAAAAAATTTCTTAAAAATGTTACAGGTAATGGTTTAAAGAAATGGAAAGGTGTTGCACTGTCGCCAGATAACGAGCGCAAAGCTAAACCTTTTCCGGTCGAAGTTCCGCCCAAGCCTGCGGAAATCGATACTGCCCAGAAGGAAAACATCAAACCTGAAACACCGGTGGAAGCTCCTAGCACAGAACCTACGGTAAGATTTTCTTTAATCAAGCCTTATTAAGATTAAGAAGCAAACCTCTCACCCAATTTTATTTCCAATAATGAATGTATTGAACTGGTCTTCTTTTTACATGTCAACTATTCGCGATACTAAGGGTTTCATAAGAAGGCTCAGGGTTGCTCAATGGACTATGCTCATCTCTGCAAAATAAATCAGAAATGAAGAGATCCGTAGGAGAACCAGAGTTACAGACAGCTTATCGAGTCTAAAAGCTGAAGTGGCAATGATCGGGCACATGACTTGAAGAACCGATTAGGATTGGGGTGTCAAGGCGCTGGAATGGCGACTCCGCAGAAGGCGCGGCGTCGGGAGAACCCGCACTAACTGGTCGAATGATCTAAGGCGGATCGCTAGCAGCCGCTGTAATGCAGTCGGGACGGCACAGGATCATATTCTGTGATGATAATTTCAAGAGACCTATGTCCAACTATGGACAATGTCTATGTCTAATGTGCATATGAGACATAGACATTGTCCATAGTCCATAGTATACTATGTCTTTCACTTGGTAAAGAAGAAGAAACTATACCTCTGAGCCCTGAGGTACAACGTGTCAGTCTAAAACATCTTTTCTATCAACTTTATGTATGAACTTGTTGTCCATATGTATTTTGTACGTTTTAGATAGTGACAGTGGAACTGAACCGCGGCTGGAACAGTCGGCTGGGGTTCAGCGTCCAGAGCCATCCGGATTCGGGCCAGAGCTACATCTCTGCTGTGTACAGCGACAGCGTCGCCGCGAGAGACGGGAGGCTGAGGCGGGGTGACGTCATACTGCAGGTAACATTCTGACTTTGGAACAGATCGGCAACTGGATCACTCGACTACAATTCAATGTCCAACGTCGGAGGTCCGCTTGTGCATTACTTCTGTACTTACTGATCCAGATCTCTCATTTTCCCATTGCTGGAGGGCACCTTTTCCATTAATCACACAACAGTTAGAATTGGGATCCCAGAACCTTTCATGAATATCTCTAACTAGCTGATGCCCGCAACTTCTTCCGCGTGGATTTAGTTTTTAAAATCCCTCGGGAACTCTTTGATTTTCCGGAATAAAATGTAGCCTATGTATAACCGCACGAACCGCATTGGGGCCAAATTAGCTTCCTATCCGCGTGGTAGTAAAGCTTTTTGGTCACTGTCGAAGTCAGTTGAAACGAACTTCTGCCGTCCTTCGCTGCCTCCCCTGCTGAAAACAGATGGATCGCTGGCCTTTACTGCGACAGACAAGGCTAACCTTTTAGCGAATCTGTTTGCGGAAAATTCGCTCCTCGATGCAGGAAGTACCTCACCACCTAGAATACCACCTTGCGAGACGGTTATGTCTGAAATACGCATTCGCCAAATTGAGGTTTTGAAAGTGCTCCGCAACCTGGATGTGAATAAGGCCAGCGGCCCTGACGGGATACCAGCTAGAGTCCTGAAGATCTGTGCTCCTGAGTTGTCGCCTGTCCTGACACGCTTGTACCGCCTCTCTCTAAAATTAGCTCAAGTCCCCAAAGCTTGGAAGATAGCTAACGTACAGCCAGTACCCAAAAAGGGTAGTCGTGCCGACCCGGCCAATTACAGGCCTATCGCAATCACCTCCATACTATGTAAATGTTTGGAGCGTGTATTGAACGACAAGCTCCTGGCATACCTCGAGCTTAATGACCTCCTGTCGGACCAGCAGTACGGTTTTCGCCGTAACAGGTCCACGGGAGATCTTTAAGTGTATGCTACACACATCTGGGGTGAAGCCATCGATAAGCATGGTGAGGCGCTAGCCGTCTCCCTTGATGTATCGAAGGCGTTTGACCGGGTCTGGCATGAAAGCCTTTTGAGCAAACTTTCAGCTTATGGGATACCCACTGGACTTTGTAACTGGATATCGGATTTCCTGATCAATTTCTGACTTAGATAAAAGTCGCTTAACCAGCTCAATCAAAAATATTGATATGCGCTGTTGCAACTTTATCACACTAACAATTGGTGGCTCGAGTACTTTTACTTTAGTCACTACGTTGAGTCATTGACTCGAGACACTATTTTCTCTGAATTCAAGTTGACTCGGCCAATTCATTTGAGGATGGTCTGATGTAGTCATCATCTCGGGGTTTTTACGTTCCCTCAAATATGGTTGAGCGAAGCAATGGCTGGGTCATGCGTCATGCTCATGAACGGCTGTTGGTCTTAACATGTGTTGAATTATAATTAGGTATGCTTTTCTGAAACTTCCCCTCATTGTGGAAACACTGCATACATAGCATAATATCTATTATATTGTAAACTTGTTTTGAAAAGAGCAACTGCCGAGTTTCTTGCTGGTTCTTCTCGTCAGGAACGGCATTCCGAACCAGTGGTAGACTCATCGACGATTCAAAAGCACTTGTAAAAAAGTTTATTTGAATAAAAAACATTTCTATTCTATTCTCAAAATAAGGGTGCATTTTGACTAAAGCATATCGCCGTCCCCAACAAATAGTATGGTAATCATAATCAACTTTAACATACTTTGCTTTTTATTGCATTATCGTTCCAGAAAAGTCCGATTGTGTACAACATGGTAATGTCGCTTTGCGGCCAGAGTTTCTTTTAGTAATTTATGGTAAAAATATTTTTGTTATTATAATATATATTATGATAAACCATAATTTCATAATATTAACATGGAATTATTTGTCAAAAAATAACCTTTCTGTTGGTATATCACATGTAGGTCTAAAATAATCATATACTTAATAGAAAATCAGTTTTTTATTTTTCCTGTAAAATTTATTTTTTGCGATTACCATACTATTCGTTGGGGACGGCGATATAATGTGTACCTAAACAAAAGCTGCAATAACTTCCCATTCCATTGTTGCAGGTGAACGATGAAAACGTGACGTCAATGAAGACTCCGGAAGTGATAGACTTGCTGAGGATATTGCGCGGGTCAATCTGCATCACGGTGCTGCGCCCGCCCAACGTGCAATAAACTGATTCGAAAAATTCAAAATTTAAAATTATTTATTTCACGTTGGCCAACCTGCTCCCCCTAGCCAAATTACACATCTTTGTATCTATTCTCTTTCTATGATCGCTAACGCTTTAGACCAGGGGTTCCCAAAGTTTTTTTTATCACACCTCCCTTCTGAAATATAGGAGGTGTAATAAAATACTTTGCGAACTCCTGCTTTAGAAGAAGCGTGTATTCGTGTGCGTAAGCGTGTATGTTATATATAATATATATAAACGTGTAGCGTGAATTCTATTCCGTGGAGCGAATGAGCGATCAAGAACGTTGTGTTGACTTGGCTATCAATTAATCGTTTCCAAGATCGCTTCCTCTAAATTAGGGGTTCCTAAAGTTTTTTATCACGCTTCCTATCCTTTCAGAAGGGATGCGTGCTAAAATCTTTGGGAACCCCTGCTCTAAAGCGTTAACGATCATAGAAAGAGAATAGATACGACAATAGATATGTAATATGGCTCGGGGGGCTGTGGCTCTTATGACACGTCATGACTACCACCGGTTGGGAAAGCGCATTCTGCTGAGAAGAGCCGACAAGAAACTCAGCAGTTGCTCTTTTCAAAATAATCATTTTACAATATTATTATGTAGCTATTACATTGTAGTATGTTTTTTATACTATCTTGTGGGCAGCTGGATGCCAAGCCGATTTATCCCATGCAACTTTGTTAGAATAGAATTGAATAGAATATTTCCAAAATGAGGGGAAGTTCCATAAATGCATACTACATTTCAATAAATTTGTTAATAAATGTGAAGATCACAAAACCACTAGTGAATTAAGAAAATAAGAAAGCATTGAATCCACGAAATTCTCATTCATATCGTAGAATCTCACCTCTTGTAAGAATATTATAAGATTTAACTGGAAGGTAAAAATATGGAGTAAGATTGCGTCACTTCAAGTTAGTACACAGAAATGACCGGTTTTCGAAAAACGGAATCTAGCACTTTTCGTTTGTAGCAAAAACAATAACATAATCGTAACAAGTCAACCGATCCGTCCTAAACTTTCTATGACCTCAACCATACTGCAAACACCCGACGTGACCCGGATGTCTATTCTCTATTTTTGACATTTCCAGTAACCAGTAGAACACAACAGAAAGTTCCAAAGTAAGAACTGTCAAACGCACATTTCTTCATAGAATCTTCAGAGATTACCTATTGATTAATTTAATTTAAAAAAAAAAACAATTCTTAACAAGAATCACGATTGAAGAGGCTTTGCCATTATTTAAAAACAAAAATCACAAATCTTACGTCTGAATAGGCCTGTCCTCAAGAATGACGAATAAAGAACTTACCTACTCCGTGTTTGACAGTTCTATAGTTGGCAACTGAACGATAGCCACTGAGATAATAAATAGCCTCCCTGGTGACAAGTGTCTGTAGGATGAGTCTGATTGGATTGAATCAACTTCTTTAAGTATGTATTCTACCTTTATACAAGATGTTCATAAATCCTAGATGATGCAAAATGGTTTATCCAACACTTTGAATAGCGGCCAATGGATCAAGATTGAGAATCTAATACGTTCTGTTAGTCTACGCTCAGAAACTGTTGAGTCTAGAACTTTCGATCAACAGCAGTAGAATTTTTAGATGTTACAAACGACATTATTTAACGCACAAGTGCACATTTCACTCTAACGTTATAAAAACACGTCATTTTTACAGTTGCAGCAGTAGTGTGCTAAAAATAGAGTTAAGTATTTTATGAATCCAATAAGTTTTATTTCAAAAAATTCTTTTCAAAAAACCGACTTCTAACGCCACTACAAAGTATAAAAATAATTTTAGTTTGTCCACGTTTGTTGAAGTCGGGCGGGCCTAAAATACAAACTATGAAACCGATGCGCGACGCTACAGAATATGATAGACTCGTTTGTAGAAGTCGAGCGAGCATCGCGAGTCGGTTTCATAGTTTGTATTTTAGGCCCACGCGAATCGGTCCAGTAATCCCGGAGAAATCGGTGGACATACATAGAAAAAAAAAAAAAAAAAAAAAAAGATACCGGCCGAATTGAGAACCTCCTCCTTTTTGGAAGTCGGTTAAAAATCGACCCCGATTCTATACTCGCAAGTTTATTTTATGCTTTCATGTACATAGTCAGCACCAAAGTCTTTTAGATTAGAGAATTAATTTCCAAATCATTAAATTACCTGTCACCGTAATTTTGTCCCTTGTTTTTGCCCCAACAGTATTTTTACATGTGAATTTATACATTGGGAATGAAAAATTGATGATAAAATTATGATTTATGAAAGTAAAAATATGTAATAACGGAATAAACGAGAAATGAAGTAACTTATTTAAAATGAAATATTTAATTACGTTGAAATTGTAAATACTAATATTATATTTAATTGCGATAGAGTGGTTGAACTGATTGCTACAAAATAAGTATTTTATTATGATAATTCAAGTTCAATATTGTATTTATGGAATCCGTTATCGTTCCTAAAGAAAAAAATATGTAGTATCCACGAAAAATAATATGGTAGCAAAAATTTAATGTATATCTATTCTAAAGCATAGTTTTTCCTATGGAATTGATCTCTATAGAGATATTACAGAAAGTGATAAAATTTTAATGTTTCACGTTAATTAAGGTTAGTTACCTAGATTTGATTTTGATCATTATTTCATTTCTCAAATCAATATCAACTGTACAGTGGTCAATAAAGTTGAGTTTTAATTTTTAAACTTTGACCGTTCAGAGAATGCGTTCCTGACACCTATCAGGTAGTCACGACTAGTGATGGGCACAACATAACACTGAGTTCGTTACCGTTCCTCCAAAATGAACCGCCGCGTTATTTTTAAGATTATTTTCGTTTTAAATTGGCGGAATCATTTAAAATTTATATTTTAGTTATTTAAGTGGAAACCAAAAAAGGGTAATATTAATATAATAAAATTGTTTTATTTATTCTTTGTTACAAAGTTACAATCTGTATTTCTATGCAATAAAGTACATTGAATTGAATGTGCGTACAGAATATTAATCAGACTCCGATTCGCTTGAGGAGGTGGTGTCTTCATCATCATCTTCGCCTACATGTATAATTATATTATTATCAATAACAGAATCAATCCTGATATCTCGGTCAAAATGTTCCACAATCAGGTTTTTAGTCTTCTCAACAACCTTTGCCCAGTCATCTCTTGTGACTTCCCCGCAGGCTTCTTTTAATAGGGTCATCATCTTTTTCGTGCTGAATGGCGGGGAAGTATTGTGGCGGGCGGCGGAACCTTTTATTTGAGCCCAGATTAGCTCAATCGCGTTATATTGGCAATGATACGGTGGAATTATTAGAACGCGATGACCGTACTCCAGAGCCAGTTCATCGATTTCGTATCGCACATTTGCCGCTTTATTTGCTTTAACTAATTTAATTAGCTCTGCTTTTAGCATCTGCATATTTGCGTCAATGCCTTTTGCTTGTAACCATTTCTTCTTTTTTATTAGCTTGGGTAGGTGGTCTCTGTATTTGAACCGAGTGATAGGAGGCATTATCCATGAATATTACAGAAGGCTCTGGTAGGCTGGGCAAAAGCAGGTTCTGGAACCACTCTTTAAATGTAGTGGCATTCATTTCCTCGTGGTAGTCATTTGTGGTTTTTGATTGAAATGCCAGTAACACGTTCTCCACAAAGCCGTATTTTGCAGAACCTGCGTGGCATATTATCAGACGGGCCCCCTTAACCATTGGTACTTTCGACGTCGACGCTTGTGTATCATCCGTCCAAGAACGGGAAACCGTGTGATTGGCGTTTAGCCATGTCTCGTCAATGAACACGACATTATCCCAGTTATCAATTTTTTTTGCTTCTCTCAAAAAACTTATCCATTTTAAAGTTATGTCGTATCGTTATAATAAAATTTTTCTTTTGTCTGTTTTTTTATACGAAAAACCAATATCTTTTAAGATTTTGGTTAAAGCAGTTTTACCCCCGCTAAACAGTCCAGCTTCTCTTAACGATGCCAAAAGCTTCTTCCTGTTGAGATATTCATTTCTGGAATAGTAACCATATATATGACTAGCTGATGCCCGCGACTTCGTCCGCGTGGATTTAGTTTTTAAAATCCCTCGGGAACACTTTGATTTTCCGGGATAAAAGTAGCCTATGTCACTCTCCAGGTCCTCAATTATACCCATGCAAAAAATCACGTAGATCCGTGGCTCTGTTGCGGCGTGATTGAAGGACAAACCAACAAACAAACACAATTTCGCATTTATAATATTCGTAAATATGATTAGAATATTAAAT
Organism: Oeneis ivallda; assembly: GCA_029955525.1. Lineage (NCBI taxonomy): Eukaryota > Metazoa > Arthropoda > Insecta > Lepidoptera > Nymphalidae > Oeneis > Oeneis ivallda. Next base: position 7,690,853 of record JARPMR010000010.1, on the reverse strand, counting down.
TACATAGGAAAACACTGTAATATTACGTCCATACGATGTATTACATCCATACCTACTATGTAGTATGTAGGTATAATGGTAGTTTGGCAAAATCTGACGCCTTTGGAGTAGTTTGACTTTGACAAAATATTATCCACGATGGCTATATACGATAAATTACAATTGCCAGCTTAAGATGAGCCGTTCATTCAAAGTATCCTGTAGATTCCGGGGTTCAAGTTATTTGGACCTATACAGAAGATTGTGATGTCTATAATTTCTGAACTACGAAATTGACGACCTTGAAACAATTACAGGACAATCTCTAAAGAACCTGCTTTCTAACAAAAAAAGAATGGATTAAATCGGAATACGCCTTAATGAATTACAGCAAAATACACATTTTGACTTTCATCCCCTCTCCCAAGGGAACCGTGCTGAATTTCGGGATAAAAAGTATCCTATATTATACCTCGTAGTACTAACTTAAATCGTGCCAAGTTTCATTTAAATCCGTCCAGTAGTTTCGGCGTGATGCGCGGCCAAGATACAGACAGACAGACAGACAGACAGACAGACAGACAGACAGACAGACAGACAAAAAATTAAAAAAAAATTGTTTTGGCTTCAGTATCGATTATAGAGTGCCCTCAAACAAAAATTTTCAAAATATCTTCAATGTACAGAATTGGACCTGTTACAGTTTTATTATATTATAGATTTCTGATTGCATCGGCGTCAAAGGTGTCAATATCTGTCACGGGTTTAGTTCTACGTTTCTTCTTCGGAGTACGTAAAATATTATCTTCCATGCCAGTAGAGCCGAACTTTTCTTTATTAATATTTGTTATCGTTCGTTTGCTAACTCCAAGCGCCTGAGAGACGCGTTCTTGTACTTGTTCGACAGGTACCAGCGGTCCGCCATTTTGCCGCTCCCGCTCAAAGTAATCTTGCAGCTTGATGATTAACTCACGGGCTCCACTTTTCAATGTTTGTCCACGTTTAGGCATTATTATGCACCAAAAGTAAAAAGAACGCATTACAAAACACAATCGAAGTCCGATTTAGCGCCGATGTCAGTTTGAAAAGCAGAAACAGTCCATTAAACGAAAGCCGGGTAATCAAATAAAAACAGATCGAAAACACTTGAAGAACGTGGTCTATGCGCACGAAACCACACGAAACGACAACAGACGACTGTTTTAGCGTCACAAAATGGCGGCCCATAACGCCATTTGGGGCTACCGTTTTTAATCTAAGTATAAAAATGCTAGTAACGCCATTTGGGGTTACCATTTTCAACCTAAATATAAAAATGCTACTTTCTTTCGCGCGTTCGGTTTGGTCGTAGTTTTATTTTTATATTTAATAAAAGTTATCTAATAGTCCATTATTTTCAAATTCTTAAAAAGAAAAACAAAACGTATTATTTTATAAAGTATAACTGTATAAGAACAGATTACGATACTATTATTGCCTGTTATTGTTAGCACAGCACTACAAATATAAAGCGCTGACATATCCTTGTAATAGCGCAGTTTAGATTTAGAAAAATATTGTTTACCAAGTTATTTGACACTCAGTTTGGCACAAAATTATAACATTAATTGATTATTGATATAATAATGTTGTTTTAATGCTCATCAATTGTTAAAACGGTAAACAACCAGCAATAATATTTTTATCGTAACTGCAACGCCATTACAAAGTTACGTCGTCAGTTCAATCGCGACGTGTCAGGAACGCATTCTCTGAACGGCCGTAGTGTAGGCATCCTTACAAAATACCTAAGCACTTTTCTATTTCCAAAAATAACTCGATGTTAAACAATTTCGCTTTAGTTTGGTTTTCAGACTGGGAAATGGAAACAATGTAAAATCCAAATATTGTTAAGTATCACTAATTTGGAACTAGAAAATGCACTTAGCGACTATACAAGAGCTAAAAATTCACCAGCTTCTTATAATATAGTGTTTTTTTACATTCACTTATATAAGTGAAAGCTAAGTAAGATTCGAAGAGATCGCAATAACAATATTATAGATAACAAAGGAATCATAATACTTACCTATATTTTTAAAAAATATTAGCCATACTTAACCTGTATATTTTTCCCCTCTCCCCTCCAAATAAGCTGCTCTAGAGCGCCGATATAACGTCATCAACGCCAGGTGCATTATTATTTAATGCGGGTTGTACATAAAATGTAATAGGTAATATGGAAAGGAGTAACCGTAGCATACAGGTCCACGGTTGTGTAGTGCGCACTGAATGCTTATTCTGAAAAGTCTGAAACTAAACTAATATAAATTGACTGCTCTAAAAATGTTATCTATCATTTTCCGCAGGGAACACTGAAAAGGATAGGAATTAGGACTATTTTTAGATCTATCTATTTAGTTTAGCATGGAGAAGTACCTGTTTATGATGGTTTAGCGATTGTGCATGACAAAACTAAAACTCTATATACTTTTCAAATAATGGCTTAGGTACATATATAATTGCCAAAAGTTAACTTTTGGCAGTTATATATTCAACTAGCCCAATGTGTCAGTGAAGAAATTCGTTGCAGAAAGTCGTTTTTAAAACACGCATGTCCTTTTCTGCACGCCTAAAAACTGTTTTTATGAATTTTGTTATGTAAATATCATTAATTCAAAGAAAGGGAATAAAATTCTTAATTAAGTCACCAAAATATGTCGCGTATGTGAAAAGTAGGTACCGATTTTAGAACTAAGTTCACGTTATATTAATTATTCTAAGTAAATCCATAGGTACTGATTATATTTCTAGTCACATTTAAATTGTAATTAATAAATTATTGCGATTAGCCTTTCAAAAGAATCGTCAATAGATATAAAATGTGAATACAGAATATATTACTTATCTTAAAATTGTTGTCAAGTATCGAAACTCTATCTCTACAAATAATTGAATTAATTTCTTATAATGTAATGTTATCGTATGAAAAGATTTTATCAACAAATCGACTCAACTATTTTAATATACCTAACTAAAACTTAGATTATTTTATTAGATAAATTGCGTCGTTAAATAATGATAAAATATTATTATAGATAAAGTAACCAGAACGAAATGGAAACAACTGATATTCTAAATAATTGTGATGGATTTGTGTTAGTAGGTGTTACTTTTATAAGTAAACTTAATTGAATATTGTAATAATCAAAATACCTATTGAAATAATCAAGACTTCGAGGGAAATGCAGATTTAGATTAAATAATTTTGCAAATGAAGAAAATCAAGGAAACACTTGATTAAAATGAGCATTGGGGACTAATTAGAGTTTTCATCGAAGTTATTGACTGTAATGTAACTTAGGTGCAAATGTATTTGAACCAGGCCTTACGTGTCGCTGTTTGTCAAATAAGCGGATATAATAAACTTTATTACAGACAATCAGAAGAAATAATCAATTTATATAATATTATGTTTATCCTTAAATTGGAAATGGTTTCTTAGGGAACTCCTCAGTAAACATTTACAAAGTTCCCTCTCAGAGTCATATTAAATGCATCGTTAACAATATATAAATGCAACGTTACAAATGACAGCTCTTTAAGAGATTTAATTGTAATTACTTAATGATGAATAAATGTCTCTGAGTGTACCCGTTAAGGTGGATTATACGGGTCTGCCCGCGAAATTCAAATTTAATTTGGTTTTTCGCAATTTGTAAACGAATACGACAAAGTAGGCTTATGGCGTTCTAATTGCGCCAATGGCAGTATCATCTTCACAGGTTTATATAAAAATCTTTATTTGAAATCTTCCAGTTTAAGAAATTGGTCAGAATTTCGACTAATTTGGGAGTAACTCACATCCAACTCGATATTCTGACAAATTTCTTAAACTGGACACTTTCAAGTAAAGATTTTTAGATAAACCTGTGAAGATGATACTGCCATTGGCGCAATTAGAATGCCATAAGCCTACTTCGTCTAGTACTAGTACTAGTTTACAAATTGGCAAAAACCAAATTAAAAGTGAATTTCGCGGGCAGACCCGTATAATCCACCTTAAAGTGTTTTTACTGTCCTAACGTAACGTAGGTCCTATACTTTGTTGTTCATATTAATATTTATTAAGTAAAGTTTATTATATTTCGCTTACTTAAAATATTCGTTTGTTAGTAAGCTATTACAGAATAATAATTATGAGCTTTATTTCTTGCCTGTCAACAAGAAGTCATTTATGTACATTTTACACTAGCGGCACGCTATGATGGCCGGTTTGACGTTTGTCCCCTCATGAAGTTCCGTATTAATTGATAACGACTTTGAAGGAAATAATTGTATTACTTTATTGACGATAGTGATGTGCAGAGATTCATAAATTTTATCGAATGTAGTTTTAGGTTTAGGACTCAAAATTTATTTATTAAATTGATTTCTAAAATGTATACAAGTGTAGAAAAATCAGTTTGCACCATTTAAGGGGTGAATGTACTTGTGAATATGAACAATTTTCACTATGTGGACAAACCTCTGAAATCGCAAAAAAATATCAGCTGTTTCATACAAAAGGTAAAATTTTTATTTTTATATGATATATACCACAACTCGGCATTTGGTTTTCTAAATTGAAAATTTTTAAAAATGGAATCTAATACGATCGTCACATAGGATCGCTGGCTAGCACAACTACTACCTCCGGCAAACTCGCGTCAATGCTCAATGCAAAACAAAGCAGTTTCGAATTGACGTTGCTTCGAAAAGTATAAACTGTCAGTGCAATGCGATTGTGATATAGTTTTGACCTGGCTTTGGATTTCAAATATTGATACTGCATTACTGTTGACCCTTGCTCGTTAATTTGGACTCTGTTCAAGCCCTTTGTTGTGGATTTCGTCGATATGACCGAACGTACGCAGAGAACTGTTCTAAATAGTCAGACACGTGAGTTCGTAATACGCCTTCGTAACTATTGCGATCGTGAAGCTCAAAATGGAGGGCCAATTTTACCTATAACGTCAGTGGTTGAACGCGTAGCTGATGCGCTTAATATTGGACAACGAACTGTTAGACGGATAACTAAAAAAAAATATGGCGAGACTGGCACAGAAGAAAATAAACTTCACACACCAAAAAAGAGAAAACGAGCAAAACCAGCCGTAGGCATCGATAGCTTTGATGCCGATGCTATCCGAAGACATGTTTACGGCTACTATTTACAGAAGGAGTATCCAACAAGAAAAAAGTTGGTGCATTCACTGAAGGAAGCTGGATTATTCTTCGGTGGGGAAAGTTCTTTAACGAAGATTTTGAAGACCATTGGATTTCGATACAAAAAATGTAACAAACGCAAAATATTGATGGAAAGATTTGATATAGCGATGGCAAGGTATACTTTTTTACGGCAAGTGAAAGAAATCAAAAATTGGCAAAATGTTGTGTTCTTGGATGAAACATGGCTTAATGCTAACCATACTGTAGGCCGTTCTTGGAACGATGACACAGCAGCATCTACTTCCAAAGTTCCTGTAGGAAAAGGATCGCGACTTATAATTTGTCACGCCGGAACCATCAACGGGTTTGTCGAAGGTTCTCTCATGGCTTTTGCGTCAAAAACCACTGGAGACTATCATGAAGACATGAATGGAGAAAAGTTTACTGAATGGTTTACCTCAATGTTGTGTAGCCTCCCTGAACCATCTATTATAATTATGGACAACGCCCCATACCACTCGATGCAAATTGACAAGCCACCTGCCCAATCCCAAAAGAAAGCTGATATCGTCGCATGGCTTCGTAAAAATGCCGTAGATGCAAACATGAATATGTTAAAAGCGGAATTAGTACGTCTTTTAAAAGAAAACAAACCAACCAAGATCCGATACGTCATTGACGAAATAGCATTAGAACATGGGCACAGAGTTATACGGTTACCGCCTTACCATTGTGAGTATAATGCGATTGAGTTGGTGTGGGCTCAAATTAAGGGATATGCTGCAAGACACAATACAGAACCCCCATTTACCACAAAAAAAATGCTAAAATTATTAGAAGCTTGTGAACATGTGACTAAAGGAGACTGGGAAAAGGTTGTGAATAGAACTGTTAAATTAATAAGGGAAGATTATGAAAGAGATGTGAAAATAGATAATATTATAGAAAACGAACATATAATTATTAATGTAGGTGATGATAGCAGTGACGACAGTGAAAATAGTAGTATGGACGAATCTGATTAATTATGGCCTTTTGTGGCACCTTTTTTGGTATCTTTTGTATTCATATGTTTCTTGTGTGCATATAAAGTATGTATATTCATTTTCATTCAAATATTCAGTTCGTTCAAATAAATTAAATAAACATATACATTTTTGTTTTATTAAACCTATTTAATCAGGTACAAAAACAAAACTTAATTGTTTTTTGTTCGAGAATAAATTGACATTCCACATCACTATTGTAATGTGTCAAACCGGCCATCATAGCGTGCCGCTAGTGTATTTGTTTAGCCATATCATTAGATATTTTTGTTCAACATTATCTTTGATGGCTGGCTACTCTCAACCTTTACACTAAGATTTTATTTATAGACACTGTGCCTATATTATTTTTGTCAAGAAAAAGTCATAGGTGTATGGAAAATGTACTATATACCCTACTTTATCTTATAAAATAAAATATAATTATGAGATTCAATTCTTTTCTTTTTCATTTATTGATGAAAAGTGCTACTCTCAAAAAAAATACAGGATTAGAAATTATAGTTCGTAGTAGAAACAGATTCTAAGTAATTTTTTGGAAAGCAATTTAGTACTTTAAAGAAATACATCATCATCATCAACCGATCGCCGGCTCACTATGGGACAAGGGTCTCAGAATGAGAATTATTTAAGCCATAGTCCATCAGGCTGACCAAGTGCGAATTGGCTGATTTCACGCACGTTTGCGAACACTAAGGAGACCTTGGCATCAGGCATGTTTCCTCACGATGTGTTCCATCAGAAATATAAACAAAGACAATAAATATTAAATTACGAAAAACACACAACTCCGGAAAGTTAGAGATCGATGAGGATAAGTAGAGAAAGTTGAGATGGACGAATGAGTGATAGGTTGAGAATTGAGATGAACGAGTGAGTGATGGTTTGAGTTGAATGAATGAGTGATGGGTAGAGATGAAGGAATGAGCAATGGGTTGAGATGAACGAATTAGATTGAAAAATATATTCCAGGTAGTTAATTTGCACTTAGCATGTTTGCCTTTAAATGCAGACATATCCAGCGCACAGAACCAACGCATCGATCCTTAAACAATTAAAGATCACGAAACGGCTATCTACCACCTGTCTCCAGAGGATCCTTGATTATTTCGGCCACATTGCCAGAAGAGAGGGACACAACCTTGAAAAGATTGTCGTTACTGGCAAAGTGGATGGAAGGAGACCTCGGGGACGAAGCCCGATGCGTTGGTCGGATCAAATCCGCACCGCTCTCGACACCAAGATCCACGAAGCTCTCCATGTCGCAGAGAACCGGACGACATGGCGCGACATCGTCCATAAAAAGATCATTGATGGAAGGGGTCACGACCCTCAGTAATGGGGAATACGACGAAAGGAGGAGGATGTTTGCCTTTAAGACCATCAGTGGATGTTGTAATCACACAAAATCGTGGACCCTCGAAGTAAACTATCGGTCGTAAACCTTGGACATATTGATTTATGACTTTGATTTTATACTTTATGTATAAGACGCTTGCACCAGTTGTTCATAACACATTCATCGTGATAACCTTTCGTAGACGTAAAGTATCATTAACTACCTACCTATCAAGTTCAAAGTATTGAACGGTGAACTCTTTGATACTGTTGAGTGCATAAATTATTATGCATTTTCCAAGATTTTATGTGATAAGTATTCGTCATTGAAACTATGGAGAAGGAATTTTTATTGACAAAAATTTGCTAGTCGGAGTGGCAGTCACATAACAACCAACATTAATTATTATTTGGATCAAATATTGGACTTCCAATAAAGTATCTATTAGGGACGGGGCACGGGTTCGAAGAACTGATGGTAGTTGAAGAGCTGAAATGCTGAATCCGCACCAGAAAGCGCAGTGTTGGCAAACCCCCTACTAGGTGGACCGACGGCATATAAGACGAGTCACACGGACCCGCTAGATAAAGGCGCAAGACCGAGAGCCATGGAAGCCCATGTGAGGTATCTAGCTCTCTCCAGCTGTGAACATCTATCGGTTGATGACAAGCAGAATTCTTAGGTATTGGATTACATAAATTATTGAAACCAGCTAGCAAAGTCATATAATAGTAGGTAGGTATAAAGGATATGTATAAGAATTATACAGTTATCGGCAACAAGTGCATGTAATTGTACACGGAGTCGATGAGCGTGACGGGAACGGTTCACGACACCGACCGAGCACGACATACAGGAGGGACGACGCACGCATGTACAGGATATGTCTGCATTTATGTAGGTACACACTTTGTATAAGGACGAACGAATCGATCGGATCGAGGTAGGGTCTCCATATGGGCCTATTTCATCATCTTAAGTAAATCTACTTCCACTCACCAGACCATCAACTCGAACTGTGTGTCCCACCCATTATGGCCATAATTCAATTTTGCGACGGAGCTATGTGGGTAACTTCGGTACTCCAACAGATCTTCTGCTGTCAGAGTAGATCATGCAGGGATACCTTAAAACTCTCTCCATCGCCCACCAAGCGACCTTGAACCTTCTGATGAGGATCAGAGGTTTATGAGTTAGATACTTTATTTACTTATTTGTATAAATACAAAAGATGGCAAGCAAATGGTTACACTTTAATGGTACCAGGAGGCAGGACTGACTGATAGAAATCGCGCCTCCAAAACCACAGCAACTATAGAGATTTGAAAGGAGGGCACATTCCTTGATGCAATAAGAAAAGATCGGGTGAACATTTAAACCAAAAGTCACGCGGACAAAGTGGCAGACATCAGCTTCTTCTTTATCAACCGATAGACGCTGGACATACCTACACCTACGTCTCTTGCACTGTGCAAGTTGCACAAACTTCCATATGCCTCTGTCGGCATCAGCTAGTCCTTATACTATCCTTATTATATTATTATAAATGCGAAAGTGTGTTTGTTTGTCCTTCAATCACGCTGCAACAGAGCTACAGATCGACGTGATTTTTGTTTCATGGGTTTAGTTGAGGACCTGAATAGTGACATAGTATTAGACATAGACTACTTTTTATCCCCATAAAATCAGAGTCCCGAGGGATTTTTTCAAACTAAATCCATGCGTACGTCGCGCGCGGGCTTCTGTTGGTGAAATACCTACTGAAATATAAAGTATTATTATATTATTATAAGTATAGTTGAAATACAAAGCCAGCAGAGACAAAACTGTAGAGTCATCATAAGCAGTAAGTAATGAGTTGTTATTATCATTAGGTAACATCTCTTTATCCTTTTTTTGTGAACTAGTCAGGCTTTAACAGCAAGTGCGTTTAATGGTGCACGAAACCGATGGGCGTAACGATGACCGTAAACGAGGCACTTGACAAACACGACGCTTGGTACCAATATAAAGAATAAATATAGTGCATGGGTAGTTATATTCTAAGCTAAATCCATAGCCATCATATAGCCAATAGATATTAACAGGGTCCCATTGGTGCTCGTTGGGTACGGAACCCTAATAAAAACGCTTATTTAACTTAGTAGGCAGCTTAAATATTATTAAACCAACTACTGCCTACACACTTATTTAGAAATACCTGCTGGTCAAGAAAGCAGTTAGTACCACGCTAGTACACTATGAAACGCCAAATGGACGTGGGTGCCTATTATTATTATTAATATTTAATCTATGCCCACGTAGCATAATGTCTGCGCCCACCCCGTAGTACAAGTTTGCATTTCTTTAAAACTTTTATGGTTATCGTGAATTTATATATGCTAACTTAACTAGCTTGCAACCTGCAGATGAACATGGGATATTTCATATACGGGAAAAATCCCGGTATATTCGGTTATACTAGCAAAAAGCTGAGCTTTGTGAGGGCTCGCGTAGTTTTTCTAACGGGTAATAAGTTCTGTTGCAGCGATGTTAGCTCTTTGGTTTTCTAACAAATGGCGTTAGTAGTACAATAACATTATATCCAATGAATACAAAATTGTTAATGTTAATTTTTTAATGGTTATAAAATTATATTTTTTTTGACAGTTAACACATCTGGATATGAAGTTGAATTACTATGTTAAAGCACAAATCTATAGGCGTCATAGTTTTTCAGTAAAGTGTACCACAAAAATGCTTAGGTTGTGGATAGTGGGAGTTATAAAAATATTTTTTAGTAAGCATAACATATTATAATAATTATAATTTAATGTACTTAGAAATGAAGTCAATTTGATTTGATTATTATTACTTCCGAACTTGTTATCATAGTTTGAATACCTATATGTATATTTTTAGTGTGCTGACTTAAATGCATTGAAGTAAATAGCTAAAGAAGAGCCCTTGACTATTATTTAGAGTACCTACTAATAATAAATAATTGATTGACCAGCGCCCATCGCTTTACAACCACCTAGAAACAATTCATTGTTCCTAGGAAAGTCGATGCTTAATCGCACCGAGTCGATGCCATTTTGCTAGCATGCATGGGCCGGTCAATACATTTCTAGTATACATAATGCTTAAATGTCGTTTTCGAAAACTTAGGTTAGATAGGTTTACGAAAACTATAATAATCGTACTAGGGGTACCGAGCCGGCTGAGCGTCACGGTCAACGCGCGTCCACCGCGTCCGAGGGAGCGTCGCGCTTGGCCGATCGCGTTCCAAATTCAAATAAAACACCACTGCTATCTTCCATTTTTAAAAGACGGTTTTTTACTCCAACGAAACTCACAAACATCTGCCCTATTCATTTTTGCAATCTTTGAATTAAATAAGATAATGGCCCGTTGAGGTTCGCTATTATCGACATTCATCATCATGATTGATTGGACATCGATGTCGCCGTTAGGTTTTAGATAATATTATTCAGTGATAAATAAATTAATTATATTATATACACTAGCTGACCCAGCGAACTTCGTACCGCCACCAAAAATAGTTTGGGGTGGGTCCACCCTTATCATTTAGGGGTATGAAAAATAGATGTTGGCCAATTCTCAGACCTACACGCACACAAAACTTCATAAAAATCAGTCCAGCCGTTTCGGAGGAGTTTGGTAACAAACACCGTGATTTTATATCACTACATATTATAAAACAACGCGCCGCGTCTGTCTAACTGTCTGTCAGTCTGTCAGTCTGTCTGTTCGCGATAAACTTAAAAGCTAATGACCGGATTTTCATGCGGTTTTCACCAATAGATAGGGTGATTCATGAGGAAGGTTTTAGTGTATAATTTGTTAAGGTTTTGTGTAAATTAGTTGAAATATGACGATAATTGTTGACAATGCCTAAAAAATTCAAGCAGCTTGGGAGCTTTCATCGAAAACGCTGCCTAATCCCTTTGAGATATAACAAAACAATTTATGGTGATGGTATGGGGGGGTAAGTCTTTACAGAAAAGTCCGCGATGGCATATATCTATCTTCTAAGGATAGCTCACTATACCCATTTTAACTTCTAAAAAAATGGTCACATACCATGCGGTAATTGGAAATCTATTTAGACGCATACAGTATTAATCCTTATCAACTTAAATACGTCAGTTACTATAAGCATTTCATGCACATTATGATAATTCTTTACACCATACAATTTAAATAAATATCTTAGAAGTTATCGCAAATAAAAACGAACGCGCGCCAATATAAATAGACGGGACTCGCTCAATTGACGCTCATGGGACCAGTGACCACCCCCGCGCGCGCCGTTTTGTTGCTACTTAGCCGAGTTATACTTCTTTTATAAGCCTACGTACTGTTCAATATGCTGTTCAATATAACTTATAGAACATTTCAAGGAGTTTGCAAAGCATAGGTGTAATATGCTCTACTACCCGTGCGAAGCCGCTACGGCTGGTACCTACGCTAAGCCGGGGCGGGTTGCTAGTATTAGAATATAATAATATGTATTATATACTTACCTATTATATAAATAAATTAAAATGGTAATAATTCAGAGTTCTTGTTGAAAAACGACTGTGAATAAAGTAATTAATATAAATATTAATTAGCTAAAAAGTCACTGCCTTAAACTCAAAGGAAAGTAATTTTTAATTAGGCGTGATGTCGTTTAAATATTTAAGCCGTTAATTTATGTTATAATTAAAAATTTAAGTGTTACCTTCAAACAATGACATAAGTAGGTAGGTAGGTACTTTCCTATAGCTTTACCAAACTGCAGGCTTAGGCATTCTTACCACAGCCACTTACTTTTGTCTAAAAGTTCTGTCAATAACATATTTAACTGCTCCGCTTTTTATTAGTTAGACAGGCTTTTTCGAGACCAAAAAATCTGAACTAGGCAATTTACAAATGAATTAAGTTCATTGAGCTATGCTCGGAATATCCACCCAGGTTCTAATCATAAACTTATCGAGTTGCGAAACTGAAGTGGCAAATGGGCAGGGTTCATATAACACGAAGAAGCGATAGACTAGGATCCCAAGCTGTTCGAGATGTGACCTAGAACCGGGTTGTAACTTGTACCAAGTGCAACGTTAGGTAGACAGACGATCTCAAGCAAGTCGCCGGCAGCCGCGGGATACAAGTGGCACAAGATCATTTTCGTGGGCGATCCTTATAATTCTTCATTGAACATTGATAAAATTATTTGCCGCTTTGAAACGATGGCTGGGTCATGCGTCATGCTCGTGAACGGGTGCCACCGGCGGAATTGGGCTACTTTCTATCTGCCCGTCTTAACATGTGTTGAATTATAATTAGGTGTGCTTTTGTGGAGCTTCCCCTCATTGTGGAAACACTGCATACATAGCATAGTATCTATTGTATTGTAGGCTTGTTTTGAAAGGAGCAACCGCTGAGTTTCTTGCTGGTTCTTCTCGGCAGGAAGGGCATTCCGAACCAGTGGTAGAGTCATCGACGATTCAAAAGCACTTGTAAAAAAATTATTTGAATAAAAAGCATTCCTATTCTATTCTATTCTAAACACGAAAAAATCACAGCTATTATTATTATTCTCAAACTAAAATATTCATTTTTTGAACGTCGAAAGCTTTTAACTGAACACATTCATTAAAAAATTCATGTTAATAAGTAGATATCTCTGTAATGCCGCTTTAAAATTTAAATTAACTATTACCATACCTAAGCATGGCCTAATCGTAGACAATTACCATACCCTGTGGTAATAAACGCTTCCAATTCCCAAAATTTAAATTTTCAGAATTTATACAATCGCGATTTTCTCTATTTTATTATATTGTTTTAATGTTATATAATATTAAAGAGTTCATGGATCGAAAGTAAAGGCACAGAGGGATGCGGTGTGTTTGCACTTTGCAACAGCTTTACATCAAGCCAGTCGAAGTCAACACGTCAAATACGACGCGCGACGCTACGTTGTCCGTAAAATTTTAAGTGCAGTGTATAACCACCCTTATCTTTAACGTATAATTTGAATTTAGGTTTTTTTTTGTATGGACCATGAGCGTAGCAGAATTACTTACCTAAGGACTGCCAAGGATTCTTGGATATTTGTAAGTAGCTTACTTTATTAATTTAAATAGGTTTATGCCCGTTCTTACTGACTATCCCTTGGAACACTTAAGACCAATTAGGCGACGAGGGTGAAAATTCAAGAGATACTCAGACACTACGGATGGTCTGTGTATTTAGGTAATGTCTTATGCTAAGTGACGACCTACTTAAGGAATTCTTAAACTACCACTGGTGAAATTAGGAATTTAGGTAACAAGAGTGTTTCATAGAATGAAAAGATTAAAGATATAGTATAGTTTTTAATTTTCTATAAAATAAATTTAGCAATGCCATTACTAAAATAGAAGGCAATAGAAACTCTAAATTTGAACATGAAGTGTGGATCATAACATTAGAATTTGAAAACTAGCCTAATAGGTATTCACAGTACTTTGTGATTATAGTCACACTATAGTGCTATATTAAGCTAAATAACTTATAATTATAATACATTATTATCTTTGTAAGGAGGAAGCAATTTTAGTACGTAAATAAAAAGAAAAATAAAAAAGTCGTGTGGTGTCGTGGGACACCAGATAGGAACGAAGTTATTATTATAAAAATATTAATTTCAAGTTCTATTCGAGGTATAAAGAAAATAATTATTCGGGTATACATTTTTTATCATGATTTTTTTATCGATAAAAATCAAAATGACCCCAGGGAAGCCTAAGTATCGATTTTATAAAATATTAAAATTAAAAAAATAATTTTATAAAATTAAAAATTAAAATAGGATTGCGCGCCCCCGGGTGGGCTCGAACCACCAGATCTTTCGGTTGGCGGCCGCGCGCGGGCCAATTGAGCCACGGGAGCGATGCACAACTTGTTGAAATTATTATATAAGATATTTTTTAGGCCATCAAAAAAGTGTCGAAAGTGTCGGTACAACTTTTGGTCTTAATTTCCGTCTAGCCCCCTTTCGCTACGCGCGATATGGAACTTCGTTCCAACAATAAAAATTGATACAATTTAAGATATTTATTATTTTTAATCTCACTGTAAAAATCATACCTAACTGGATATTGGATAATAATATAAATTATAATATTTCGGCGCCAACTGCCAAGCCTTCATTTTTATTTCCTTTGCGGAAAAATTGAGCCATTATAAATTTTAAGTACAGAAAAATTATTATTATTAGTAGTAGCAAAATTCATCATTTAAGCGAGACAACATTCAGTGTATAAAATGTCGACGACTTTCTTTTTTCCTAAAAAATAATATTTTGTGATAAACTTTTATGAGTTATTAATGAGTTTTAGTGTAACACCATAATATTTAATGTACCTATGTATGAGTTGTGTTATTATGGTACGCCTACTTTCACCTTCTCATAAATATCATGTTTTAGAAAATTTTATCTGTCTTAACTCCTACAGTTATCACGATCGACTTTAAATATTGGAACGCAGTTCCTTATCGCGCGGTACGGAAGGGGGCTAGACGGAAAAAATTAAGGAACCGACACTCGACACATTTTTGAAACCGGCACTTTTTTGTTGAATGTGAATTTTGCATTGTGAAAATACCGATATTTTCGCCTTAGAACACGGCGTCTGCATGGCCTAGTGGTTAGGGCAGCCGCCTAAAAGTTCAACGTCGATGGTTCGAATCCCAGCTCGACAGACTGAATTTTCTATTTTCAATTTTATTTTAAATAAATTCTAAATGTGGAATTTTTCCCTAATTCTTTATTGTATAAATTTGATAAAATGTTATTGTACTACTAACGCCATCTGTGAAAAAACAGTAACTCCACCAGAGTAACTCTTTGGTTTTGTAACAGTGCAATAGAAATAAACTAAATAATATAATTCATCGTAGTTAATCAATTTAATACTAGATGACACCACTAGTTTATTACAATTCCTTCACTAAAATTAATCGAAAGGAGCTACGTTCCACCCGGGTGTCCCTTGACACCTCTCAAGTTTTTTTTATAGTATTAATGTACTTGTACATTTTTAGGGTTTCGTACCAAAATGGTAAAAATGGAACCCTTATGGTGAGACTTTCTCCGTCCGTCCGTCCGTCCGTCTGTCACAGTCGATTATTTCAGTAACTATTAAAGCTATCGACATGAAATTTGGGATAGTTATGTATAATAGTGGCCCAACATCATTGGAATAAAGAAAAATCGAAAATTATTTTTAATTTTATTAAAAAAGGGGGAAAAATCGGGGGTTTTGAATTTCAAAGTAAAATAACTATACCGAGTGGGGTATCATATGCAAGGCCTTTACTTGTGCATTCTAAAACAGTTTTTTATTTATTTCTATATATAATAGTTTTTGAGGAATCGGCCAAAATGTCGAAAAAAATACCGTCCCCCCCCCCCCCTATCTCCGAAGTTTACCAATCGAAAAATCTGAAATAATTATGGTCAATAGAAGTTTATATGTATATTTTACAGGAAAACTAAAACCAACGTTCTAACTAGCATAGTTTTTTATATTAACAATAAACCTCTACAAACAAAGTTAAGTAACGGATAACAAGCAAATTAATATAATATTATCGTTTTACTTTTACTTTTGGAGTACGGAACCCTCGGTGCGCGAGTCCGACTCGCACTTGGCCGGCTTTTTTTATTATCTCTACTAAAGCATTTCATATGTTTCCTTGGATCCCGATTCATTTCCAGATTTTTGCTTGATAGGTAGGTTTTATTACCTTATTCAATAACGAGCGGTAGCTCAATGGTTATTTATATACATACTTTTGGCCACTATTCTTTGCTTTGGCCTTCGTTTCTGTGGTCGATCCCTTAAATAGAGGCCAAAGTTGGTTAAGTACCAGTTACGTATCTCTTACTTCTTGGAATTTTAATAAGATTAGGTACAGTAAAGAACCTGCAGTGGTACGATTCTCTAAAAATAACTGCTACAGTAACGATTACAATCGCCTCTAATTGGCCGATACTCAATCGCTATTGGCTACAATGCATTGTTGCAGAAAGAGCGCGATAAATTCAGCCAATCACCGCACAACTGAGACTGTAACAATGATTGACGCAGCTTTTACAGAATCGACACACAGGAAACCATAATGTTCTCAAAGGTGTGTGAAGTCTGCCAATCCACATTTGACCACCAGGAGCAGCGTGGTGAACCATGGCCTAAACCCCTCAACCCTTCTCATTGATCAAGAGAATGAAGAGACCCGTGGCCAGTATGTAGTCCGACGATAATTTGAGATATTAGACCAGGGATTTCCAAACTATTTTGGGCAAGAGACCCCTTTTCCAAAATTAACTGATACCTCAGACCCCCTTAATCAAATTACTTTAAAAATCCTATCTCTAGTTTTCCTTCTATTGATACAAAATACGTACCAATTTAAAAACTTTCGGGTTGGTTATGTGAGTAAACTTGACATAATTTTCTCATGAAAATTAAATAAAAATGTACTTCAAATTCATTATATTATATCAAGTGTAATAATTTAATTTATTATTAAAAAAATACAAATACGTAAAAAGTACAACAATGATACCTCCTACTAAAATATTAGTCATTCTTATAAGAAGTTTTTACACGTAACACAACTTATACAGTATCTTGAAAGTTTCAAATGAGAACTTATGTTAATTAATAGGGATCGATTTTTAGACCTCGTCGACCCCCAAAATCAGTTTTCGTTTATGTCGACCCCTGGGAAACCGATTTCGACCCTAAGGGGTCGATATCGACCACTTTGGGAGTCCCTGTATTAGACCATTCAGATGATGACGATGACCTTCTTAAAGGTAGTATTACCGGAATAAAAAGTGTTCCGTATAAATAAGTAAATGAATGGTGAGATCTATAGATGGCACTTCCACTCAGCACAGACTCAAGACTGAGTTAAAACGAGACAGATTTATGTCAGGACATATTTGTGTCTCATTTTAACTCTCTTGAGCAGAGCCAGATTACGATCTATAGATTTCAGCCTTAGTATCCATCAACTTGTTAGCAACAGGTTCGAGTCAAGATACTAATGATAGCAAGTTGTCACTGGCTTCGATAAGTAGGTAGCTAGATACACCTAGATAATTACCTACTTATTACAGTGAGCAAACTACGCTTTGAAATACTATTGTATCGAGAATCGAGAGAATTTTTTTTATTATTTCGAGATAGGTTTGCGCTTGACGACAATCAATGCTGGAAAGCAATGATGAGGTCTAGGTTGGAGCGCGCTTGCCTAGAAAATGCCTATTCACTCTTGCCTTGGTACTGAGGTTATACGTGGCCGGAAACACAAATGCTGGAAGTGAGTTCCTCACCAGCTTAGCGGTTCGTAGCGTTACTTATATTTTATTTTGAGAGTAGGTCACTTTCAAAATAAAAGAAATAAAACGAAGAATGTCGATCTAGCTACTTATAAAATAATTAGGTAACAATAATAATTATGAAGTTCAAAGGCCACCAAAGGTATCCTTGACTTTAAAGGTAACTTCAATTACTTTCATCTGCATCAAGCCTGTTAGGGTGAAGCCATCCATGTGAACCTTGGCGAGGAGAGAAGATTTCCTACTTGTAACTATTACTATACATTTTAATTTTTTTTAATAACAGTGACGTAATGAGCTTTGCTAAGGTAAAAAAATGTACTCAAGAAATACATTTTATTAGTGTATTTTTTTGTCATAAGTAGTGTCTCCTTGCAATTACTATGATCTTGCAACAGACAGCGATTTATGCAACGATCTCGATTAGTTCATCACAATCGCACCAATGCCGACTGTAGGTAGGTACATAAACAAATCATCGCGTGAAGTAGATCGTGACAGATCGCTATTATCGGTCAGCCAATTTGATATCCATACAAATCATCATATTTTATCCGTAGAAGAAAGTTCATTTCGTAGTAAATACTTTAATTGAAAAGAAAATGACGCAGGAGGATAATATTTCTAACTTTTATTTAATTACTTTTAAAAGTTATTAAGTAATTATATACAATCTTACGATACACAACATAAAAGAAAATGAAAGTAAATGCGTAATATGGGGTCTAAGTTCCAAAATTAAATATTATAATCCTTCTAATATTAATAATGCGAAAATTAGTGAGGATTTATGGATATTTGGATGGATGGATGTTTGGATGGATTTTTGTTACTTTTTAACGCCGTAACTTATTAAATTTGGAATGGAGATAGCTCCTACCCAGGATTAACACAAGGGCTACTTTTTATCCCGGAAAATTACAGAGGCCCGCGGGAATTAAAAAACTTAATCCACGCGGACGAAGTCGCGGGCACCCTAGTATATTATAATGTTTCCTCACGGAATCTGTGTTCTAGTAGATATACAAGTCTGAATAATAAGTGATCAAACGAACTTATCTGAAGTGAAGTTCGATCATTATTATATGAGTTGCTTCATCCGAAGATATAATTAATTACAAAGGTAGTCACTTTATACTCACCAGAGATAACTCCGCGAATTTTACAGATAAATACCCTATTTTAAAAATAAATCACCTTGGCAGTACCGTCTTAAGTTTGTTCATTCTTTTTAGAGATGTATACTCTATGTTCAAAACTTTTTTATTTGGGCAGTCAGGGAGGGTGGGTAATTATATCTTCGGATGAAGCAACTCATATAATAATGATCGAACTTCACTTCAGGTAAGTTCGTTTGATCACTTATTATATTTCTTTGCTTCATCCTTCAATATAATTAATTACAAAGGTAGTTGTTTAGAGTAAAAAGTTTTGATAAACATGTACGCAATACAGATTTTGTAAATCGTGTATTTTTAATCACTTTCTTACGGAAATACTAATTAATTTTCTTGCATACACTTTAACAATATTAATATTTATTTATGATATTATTATTATAATATTATTTAATACTATAAATTAGAATATATTTATTTTTATGATTAGGTATAATTCATAAATTGATTCACTATTAGATGTGTTAACGCAATTATTATTAAGACCTCCCTGACTCAGTGGTGAGCGCTGTTGTCTTATAACTGGGAGGTCTCGGGTTCGATTCCCGGCTGGGTCAATTTGGGAATTTATAATTTCTGAATTGTCTCTGGTCTAGTCTGGTGGGAGGCTTTGGCCGTGGCTAGTTACCACCCTACTGTCAAAGACGTGCCGCCAAGCGATTTAGCGTTCCGGCACGATGGCGTGTAGAAACCAATTGGGGGTATGGGTTGAATGTTCACTGCCATACCCCTTCCAAGTTAGCCCGCTACCATCTTAGACTGCATCGTCACTTACCATCCGATGAGTCAAGGACTAGCTTGTCATCGAATAAAAATAAAAAAAAGACCTGTCTTGGCAGGGTTTGGCATAATCTCCCTCATCCGCCATGGATCTAACATCTAAGCAGCGAAAGAATGAGTTCGATATGTTAGTCCAGCCTGCCGTTTTTCTAATTGTCTCAACGCTCGCCTGAGCGTGAGGTGCTGTATGCTTGTGTCAACGCTGCTCCCTGATAGCGTTTACTTGATCCACCTGCTGATCGATTGAGGTGCGCCCTTTTTGTAAGGCTTCTTGTAAGTAAATAGCAGGTTATTTGTCCCCTCAGATCTTATATTTTTAGTTCTGGAAATATAGTGTGTGGAGGGGTGTAGCAGGGCAGATGCTCAGATTTTCTTCAAAGTAAGGTAGGAAGAGAGAAAGAGAATAGGCTTGGTATCTGCCCGCAGCGTGTTTTTTTTTTATATAATTTACCGTTATCCTAATTTAAACCCCGATTTCGAAAGTAATTTTGCTTTCCAATTTAATTGATGGAAGAGTTTGTAGTCTATGAGCAGTGCAAATTGCTAGTATAATGAAAAGTTTCTTAGTGATTTTTTCTAAGGATGAGTGACTATAAGGGAACCAATTTTTAATATAGTTTAAAACAAGCTGAGGGACCCAAGTACGGGAGTAATAGGGTTTGGTTGATCTTAACTTATAGACACCTTTTTTGGAGACGTTTTACGCTCGCTCCAGAAACAATGCTGTTTCTTAGCATAAATTATATTGCAATTCGATAAGGGTTCAAACTCCGTAACAAACGTTGTAAGAGAAGATACCTAATACTGGTCTTTGACGGTTTAAATACATTTTTATTATTTAATTTACAAAGCTGCCACCGAAGCTTGAGTGTGGTTGTTACGGCCCTCAGTTGCCCAGACGAAAGTTGAGAGAGCTAGGGCCCATCAGTAGCCCCTCAACGAGCAACAGGAGGGTCGGGCCCAAAGTGACCGATGGAAATATTATATAATCTTATTTATTTCGTATTTTTAGTACTCACCTGAGGTCTCCGCGGTGGGTTCTTCCAAGGTACCTAGAGGCGTAAGTAGGTGTGGTGTAAAGTGTGATGAGAGAGTAGTGTAGTCGTGTATGCCCCTGGGCACTCGGTGTCGCCCAGTGTGTGGCCGCCCTTAGAAAGGTCCAATTCGTTCCACTGTTTCAGCTCTGCTGCACTCTGCTCAAGTTCTCAGTAGTATGATAAATGCACTAATACTTTAAAATGTTTTTTATGTCACAAGTTTCTAGGATAAATCGTTCGTTTGGCAAACAGTCCGTATCACTTCACTTACACCAATGTTCCACGAACTCGTCCTCAAATAAAGGCACCCGCGACGACGTGAAAAAAGTCCGCTATAGCGCCAACTCCCCAGGGACCCCGGTTAAACGCGATCCCAGCCAAAAAAGGTGGCGGCTTCAAGATGGCGGACACCGATAATGTTCAATGAATTCGTTCAATGCGCACGCGACAACGTAAAACTATTAACAGCGCCGCCTCCCGAAGGTCTACGTATTCCGTACGTACGACAAATGTCTGCCCGGACTGCGATATAGCTGCAGGATCGCAGAACAGCAAAATGGAAGACAACTTATTGCGTTTTACAAACACACGTTTTAACAAGCACAAACGGCGCGCGCGAGCGGTCACTCGATCAGGAAGCGAATGCGTTGTAATGAGCGAGAGGCGATCTCTCATTGGCCGACGCTCAGCGGCGCGGCGACGGTCATTTCAAAGACACTTCAAGTGTACTAAAAACATTTCGTTTCTATAGCAATTTAAAGAACCCGCAGATATTTTGGCGCAAACAGTGGTATTATATTGTTTTAAAATACTGTCAGAGAATGATGTTAACATTAGTGACGCTGAGTCTGGGTCGGCGCCTTATTTTAAGGGAGAGAGAGAGAGAGAGAGAGTCCGGAGAGTCTCGCGACACCCAGGGTAAGTTTCTTGTGTTAAAGAAAAAGGAGGAACAAAAATCATAGAAAAACATAAAAGCCCCACATAGCGTAAATGCATCGACAGCTAAAGCGTCCGGATCTTGTTGTCAAGGAACGGATTTTTTAAATTTAGTATTGTTATTCAAGCAAAAACGGACTTAAAGCCTAGGTATCTCAAATAGGTTATAACTTCTTTTATGACCTTGATTAAAACACCTGGAGTCACTGATAAGCCGAACAGCCTAACATTAGGTTTAGGCATCAAGAAAATTTAACTCGGAACTAATAGCTCCTATTTGTAATAAATTATTATTAATAGCAACCCACATATTAAGTTGGTAAGCTGTTATCCTGCGCCACAGTGTTACGCCCCCCCCCCCCCAGTTCATGTCGAGTACCGAAGAGGCGCTCGCCAGTTTTCCTGGTTGCCGGCTGGTCGAGTACCCATATATAGTTAGGTAAGAACATAACGTATATTGTCTCGCAGACAATAATTTGTAGTTAATGTACATATATATCACAGCTTTAGCAGCTTTAGGATATAGCTCATGAGTAGCTCGCAGCTAGTTATGTAATCGCAATCGACTCGCAGTCAATACCGATTTGTTTAAGGAATCACAGCTTTAGTATGTGATTTATGAATAGCTCGCAGCAAGTTATGTTATCGCAATTGATTCGCAGTTAATCCCTTTTTACTGTGGAGTTACAGCTTTAGGATTTGACTCATGAGTAGCTCGCAGCTAAGAAGTCACATCTTTAGGATATGAACTATAAGTAGCTCGCAGCTAGTTATGTTATCGCAATTGACTCGCAGTCAATCCCGATTTGTTTGTGGGATCACAGCTGTAGGATTTGACTCATGAGTAGCTCGCAGCTAGGAAGTCACATTTTTAGGATATGAACCATAAGTAGCTCGCAGCTAGTTATGGTATCGCAATTGACTCGCAGACCGCAGTCAATCCCGATTTGTTTGTGGAGTCACAGCTTTAGTATATGACTCATGATTAGCTCGTAGTTAATCATGTTATTGCAATTGGTTCGCAGTCAATCCCTGTTTGTTGTTTTTTAGTTTCTCGGATAAAGCTAATCCAAATAAAGTTTTATCTCTTTCCGAATCTTATACTTCTTGTAGAGATGAGGCATTCAGAGTTTTATGCTGCTTTGAGTGATTCCGAAGTTTGAATCACATAGGATCCTGCAGCCATTGCTTAGGTGTTTCATGGCCTGCACCCTGTTTTCACTCTCTTTTAACAGTAGGCCCATTCCGTTACTAACGGCCGTGATACTCAGGACGAGTAGTCTTTGTCGCATCCCCTTTTTTAATATACAGAGCCATATGGTTGGCATGAATATTTTCACCATACTTCGGGGAATCATGCGTCGATTTCCCAAGCGCCGAGTGTAATTCTGAGTCGATTTCGAGTTGACCTACCTTTTATAAAGTAATTTTGTTAGGAAATGACCATTCAGTATCTGAATTAACTGTACTAGACTCGGCTTGATTTTCTTTGGTGTTTACGTATGACGCAAAAAAAAACAAAGCTCACATTGTTCACACCAATGCCAACTGGTTCTAGGTAACTTATTTAAGTGAGGGCATTGAATGTCTCTCTTTCAATTAATATAACTTCTTACCGTCGTAGTGTCGACACGAACATTGCACAGTTGTTACGAGCAAGACTTTAAAACCGAGGAAAATGGCCATTATTTCTTCCAAATATTTAATAGCTCTGCTTGTTCATCTACTTACTCTGCTTGTTCATCTACCATTGCTTTTAATTTTAAGTGTTTTAGTCCAGTCATTATAGAAAGTTCACCTCGGAATTCGAGATACCCAGCTGTAATTCTGTAAATACTTGTATATTGACACCCTAAAAGTTGTCTCAAAACCTACATATGGTAGGGTGTAAACTATTAAATTTCAAGGTCAAAGGTCACAAAAATCGGTTTTTTGCGCTTTTTTTGTAAATATCTCATTTCCTATGGGTTTTTTGCTATTTGTATATATTATCAATATTGTAGAATACAAAATTCTCTACAAATTTTGTTTAAAAAAATTTTTTATACGTTGAACCGTTTTCGAGATAGAGGGCGGAGAGCGCGCGGTCACAGCATCACTTCAGGTCAACCGGTGCCTCCGGTCGAAAACGCGCCATATACAGTGTGTCCAGACATGAACTAGCGATATTTTAAACACTTATATAACAACTATTTTTAAGTACAAATACACCCTGAACTTGGGCCCAATCCACTTCCCCCCTATGTGGCAGCCATTTTGTTTTTGTACTGAAATATTCTCTGAACGTGTACAAAAAGAATCATATCTCTCAAAGTTTTGGTCTTACTGAGATAAAAGTGGGCTTATTCGAAGGGCAAAAATACTGTCCTACCGTCTAAATTACAAAACAAATATGTTTACATTTCCATAACCTTTAAAAAAAATATGTAGGTTTTGAAACAACTTTTAAGGTGTCAATATACAAGTATTTACAGACTTACAGCTGGGTATCTCGAATTCCGAGATTCTTACCTAATTTAAGCTTAACTGACTGGACTATTTCGTAACAATTAGTGTTTTCAGACAAAGCGAAGAAAAGGTGGGTAGTTAGTTCCCTTACGCTTCGCTTGGCTCGTCGTGGCAGGGACACTACCGTCTCTCCAGATAAATAGTATTATATTTTTGTTTACAAGTAGGTACTCGAATATAGTTAATGGCTGGGCAAGCTACTAAAGCCCCGTTGAGCGAATTTTAGGAGCATAGTTGAGTGAATTCGTGAATTTTATTACATTTTTCGAATGTATAATATGATATGTAGAAATAATAATAATAAATGTCTCCTAACCTAATTTATTTAGGTTTGGAGACATTTATCATTATTATTCCGAGACACTTGGGGGGGTAGGTACTAAGTTAATTTAATCGTGATTGATGACAAGTTGTAACAATAGTGTTACCATAATAATCGTTATAGTTGTGTTTTAATTTTTATTAATTTTCATAATAAAAACACTTCCGCAAGTATTTGCAGAGTAGGTAACGTAATATTTAATTCAGAATATTTACGTTTTCTCTGATACCTCGTAATCGATGAAGACTCGCAGTAAACCTCGATACGAAAAGTGTACCGTTTTTATGTTAATGCAAAAACAATAATATAGTAGGCTATGTGGCGGTGCATAAGCGCAAACAAGAGATCGTTTGAAAACAGAAAAGAGCTCGTACCTTTTTCCTTCGATGATGATGATGATGATGATGATTTCAGCCGATGAACAATACTGCAATCACACTATCCTACAATAACACTCGATCTTCTGCACTTCTGGTTAAATTATTAAGTGCGGCGCGCTGAGCGCGTGCGGTCGTTATCTCGCGCGAAAAGTAATGAGCAAAGTACTGCCAAGGTGATTTATTTTTAAAATAGGGTATTTATCTGTAAAATTCGCGGAGTTATCTCTGGTGAGTATAAAGTGACTACCTTTGTAATTAATTATATTGAAGGATGAAGCAAAGAAATATATGTATGTATGTATGTATATACTTTATTGCACCACAAAACACAAATGAATTACAGGTTACAAAAATATAATTGAATAATATATTCGATCTTATTAGCAAGGAAAGTTATTGTTCGTTTGGAAATCGTGCGAAGCCAGACATGTTATATTTACTAAGGTTTTACAGTCAAAGTGCGAACCACGTGAGGTAACGTCGGTGTCACAGTAACACGATCCTCATAATATTAGCAGATTTTCTCACAGATGGCCGTTTGTTCTCGCATCGTAAGTATCTCTTATCGTCGTACGTACCTAATAATAATTTGCTGTATTCTAATTAAAATCATTTTAAAAGAGTCTTGATTTTACGTAAGTTGAGACTTGATAACCAGATAACACGCATTTTCCAACTACTTCGTCATGCATCGTTAGCATATTAATATCAGCACGAGCCATTGCATGTTCCTATCTATTTTTTTTTGTTATTATTTTTGTACATAATATCTCTGTAAATGCTAATTCTTCGTTCACAAGAGAAGATAGTAACTAGTAAGTGTAGTAACTATAGCAGTGTAGGCAGACACCCCCCCCCCCCCCCCCTTCCCCACTAACGGACTGCGAGCCGCTGGATTCAGGCGGCGCAATACCGAAACCTGTGAAAGTCCATGGAGGAGATCTTTGTCCAGCATTGGACATATAGACGTCCACTGCTGGACGTATAGAAATTGATTAAGAAGAAGAAGAGGAGAAGAACTAGTAAGTAGACCAGTGCCCAGCAGTGATAAACACTAGGATAAACAGATTCATCATTTGCGCCTAAATTCTGTACACGCAAAAAAAATTAAAAAAAATTCTAGATGCTTCACGCTCCATGAGATTAGCATAACAGCTCGTCAGCAACTCAATCTACTAATCTACATATTTCACAACTATGTTTCTTGAATCAACAGATAAGGTGGACCTCTAATAATTTAAACATTATTATTATAAGAATTCTGAGCATAATATAAATAAAATATTCGGTGATAACTTACACATTTATGAGACCATTTTTTTGTACATCATCCTCAGTTACGATATACCGGTCAAAGAACATGGTCAAGGCTCGGAAGTACGTTGTCAAGCGGCACTTTGACGGTTTGCCAAAACGCGATGATTTCGAAATCGTTGAGCACGAATTACCACCTATCCAGGATGGAGAAATTCTTGTTAAAGCAGAGTGGATTAGCGTTGATCCTTACTTGAGAGCATATAACAAAAGGTTTTCAGTGCCTTACGACCAATTTTCTAATCAAGTTGGACTGGTGGAAGACTCTAAGGACCCCCGATATCCCGTTGGCACAAGGGTAGTGTCACACAAGGGCTGGTGTGATTACTGCGTTATCAACCCAAATGTATCTCGATCTCCAGCGGATGCAGTATACAAGTTGCCTGATTTGAAGGGTCTGTCGAACTCTTTAGGCGTCGGAGCGGTGGGAGCGCCAGGAGCATCGGCATATTTTGGATTTCTCGAAATATGCAAACCTAAGGTGGGGGAGACTGTCGTCGTAACTGGTGCTGCAGGAGCTGTAGGGTCACTGGTAGGGCAAATCACTAAGATAAAAGGTTGCCGAGTGATTGGTTTCGCAGGCTCGGACGATAAAGTTGATTGGTTGGAAAAAGAACTAGGATTCGACAGAGCATTCAATTACAAGACTGTGAATATTCATAAGGTCCTCAAGGAAGCGGCGCCGAAAGGAATCGATTGTTACTTCGACAATGTTGGAGGTGAAATAAGCAGCATTATTATAAGCCAAATGAATGAGTTTGGAAGGGTGTCTGCATGCGGGAGTATAAGTGCTTACAATGATGACTTTACCAAACTACCGAAAGCTACTATAATTCAAATAGCTGTAGTAATGAAGCAGTTGAAAATAGAGGGTTTCTTAATATCGCGTTGGAGAAACCGTTGGTCTGAAGCATTTGCAGATCTATCGAAGTGGATTAAGTCAGGTCAATTGAAAAATAGAGAACATGTAACGGAAGGCTTCGATAACTTGTACGATGCATTTGTAGGAATGTTAAATGGCGATAACACTGGTAAAGCTGTGGTGAAAATTTAACCCATCAAAATATTTGTAAATACAATTTAAATTACATTTTCTATACTTAAAACTTAAAAGTAACTGGGCTTTAAACACCTAAACGATATAAAGTTTCATCCATTTAAAATAATAATATGTGCAAAACAAAATCATTGCCTTTTAGAGTAAAAGTAGTCTTAGCTAAGGATTGTTTTTAATTTCATACCCAAAATAAATCACGTATAGTAACTAGCCCACAGGAATTTTTAAAGTCTTTAATTTTATCAAAGAGTAAGGATAGCTTTTATCAACCATTTCACCTACGGACTCGAGCTATGTATGTTTTCACCTCTCTAGCTCAAAAAGGGCGCCTTTGCTGTCCAAAACCAGTAAGCAAAAGTCGTTTTTGCTCACCTGATCTATCGAAGTGGATTAAGTCAGGTCAATTGAAAAATAGAGAACATGTAACGGAAGGCTTCGATAACTTGTACGATGCATTTGTAGGAATGTTAAATGGCGATAACACTGGTAAAGCTGTGGTGAAAATTTAACCCATCAAAATATTTGTAAATACAATTTAAATTACATTTTCTATACTTAAAACTTAAAAGTAACTGGGCTTTAAACACCTAAACGATATAAAGTTTCATCCATTTAAAATAATAATATGTGCAAAACAAAATCATTGCCTTTTAGAGTAAAAGTAGTCTTAGCTAAGGATTGTTTTTAATTTCATACCCAAAATAAATCACGTATAGTAACTAGCCCACAGGAATTTTTAAAGTCTTTAATTTTATCAAAGAGTAAGGATAGCTTTTATCAACCATTTCACCTACGGACTCGAGCTATGTATGTTTTCACCTCTCTAGCTCAAAAAGGGCGCCTTTGCTGTCCAAAACCAGTAAGCAAAAGTCGTTTTTGCTCACCCAGTGAGAAAAAGTGTTTTGAATTTAGAACGCTGTGGATTGGCATTTCTTCAATTCATTGTTTCAAGAAAAGTTCGGAAATTTTGTTGTAATATTGTATACCCCAACATTTTATTTAGTCAACATTTTTAACTCTCCTATTTTATTATTTAAACGATTGATTTTTTGTTAAAATGTGTTTTAGACTTTATAATTCTGTTAGACAACATGAAACATAAAAGAAAATTAAAATTAATTAATTGCTGATTATTTATTTTTAACCGACTTAAAAAAATACAAAAAGAAGAGGTTCTCAATTCGACGCGTATTTTTTTTTGTCAATGTTACTCCATATCTCCATCAAATCTTAAACGATTTCAATATATTTTTTTTATTTGAAAGGGCGTATCTGCAGGTAGGTCCCATTTAAATTTGGTGAAGATTAGATGAATATCTTCGGAGATGGACGACGGAACTCCTCAATAAATGAGAGGAAATCGCTCGCGATCAGAGTATGTGTAGACTTTTAAAGTTTTAACCATGCCTAGTGCATAACACACATATATAAGCTGTATTTCTATTTATCATCTTATTTTTACAAGCTTTTGTTTAACTTGCAATGTATGTTTAGGTCAAGTCTTGCAAGATGTAATAGAACCATTCCCGGTTTCCGATTGAGCTGTAAATGTGCATGTACAGTCGGCTGCAAAAGTCCATATAGAAAATCTGATTACGGTGTAAATCTGTAATCCATGTGATCCATGTAAATCTGATTACGGTGCAATATTATTGTAACATGGAGCTGATCTGATGACGGAGGCGGAAGATGACTATGGAAGTTCTGTAGTAAAATGTAACACCATTTAGTTTGGGCTTATTTGATTTGTCTTGAGTAGAACTCTGGTCCTACATAATATCCGGTCTGATGATGGAGCTGTACGGTGGTTATGAGCACTCTGAAATGAAACTACGTAACCATATTGAGTTTGGGCTCGTTTCATTCGTATTGATAAGTAGTCTTGAATGATATCTATGGAATGGCTCTGTAATGGAGCTGAAACTGCAGCCAGGATATCTAGCACACTAGTACACTCTTTAAAAATAATAGCAGATATGTCGTGTTTGGATTCGTTTTGATCAGTATTTGATTTTACACAGAATGCAATGGTGGCAACACGATGAGCTGATGCTGCAGCCAGAATATCTAGCACATTAGTACACTCTTGAAAGAATAATAGCAGCTATGTAGTGTTTGGATTCGTTTTGTATTTAAATCTATTTAGAGTTTAAATCTGAACCGCTTTCAATATTTTTTTTATTTGAAAGGACATACTGTCCGGGTAGTACCATTTAAATTTGGTGAAAATCTGATGAATATATTCGATGAAGGAGGACTGAACTCCTCAATTTTTGTTGATGTTACTCCATAACTCCGTCAAATCTGAACAGATTTCAATATTTTTATTTTTATTTGAAAGGACATACTATGAGGTTGATCCCATTTAAATTTGGTGAAGATCTGATGAATATCTTCGATAACGGAGGACGGAACTCCTCAATTTTTGTTGATGTTACTCCATAACTTCATCAAATCTGAACCGTTTTCTCTTTAGAAACTAGAGATGCCACATTGCTTTTTTATTATTTTTTATTAAAGTGTTAACCTACACATAAGGAAATATCAGACCTCCATGATTGTAATATGGAGTCTTGGAAAAAGTAGTTCAACAACTGCAACGTGTTGCTACTAGATGTCGCTAACAGTTGCTTAAACTGAAAAAGTAGATACATATCACTAATTTCAATGCTGACGTGTGTGCGGCTATGGTGTAACGGTAACACACTCGGGCGCGATTCCCAAGAGATGTGGGTTCGAATACCGCTGGCCTCAAAATTTTTGATATGTGTTTATAAGTTTATTCAGTTATCCTATGAAGCTACACTAAAAAGCTGAAAATAATAATATATAAAAATTCTTTTTAAAAAACCGGCATCAAACGCCACTGAAAAGTATAAAATAATTTCAGTTTGTACACGTATGTTGAAGTCGGGCGGGCCTCAATAGAACTATGAAACTGCAACGCTAGCCCGACTTCAAAATACCTGTACCAAGTACTATTATATTCTGTGCCTGGACCTACAAACTTAAATTTTGGCTAGCGTGGCGCATTCGTTTCATCGTTTCTATTTAGGCCCGTCCGACAATAAAGGAACGCAGATAATAAAGGAATAAAACATGGCGGGAAAACAAAAGAAAATTTGTCTATGACGTTATCTATAACTTAACAATTACGTAACTAATTTCTTTGTAGATAATTGTTATAAAAGTTTTAAAAAATGAGTGATTCTAATGATAATTTAACACTATCAGAATTAAAGGAATCAGGTCTAACGCTGAATTAAACTTTCTTCCGGAAAAGTCACGTGAAAATACTTCAAAACCTATGCTTTATTTAACGATTGGAGAATTGCTAAAGGCGTAAATATCTGCTCTAAAACTGTGGTTTTATCATATTTAAATACGTAATATATATGAATATAATAATTCCTTAGTGTTTCAATAATTATTTTTCTTACATGTATTTTTTCGCTATTGAGGTGAAAAGTAAATAAATAAATAAATAAACAAGAAACAGGACTAGTAAGCTTGGTCAGATCGGCGACGTAACAATCATGACTAACTCAATACCCCAAGGAAGTGTCCTTGGGTGTATTTTGTTTTTAATTTATATACTTAAACTAGTAGGGCGCGTGGGTGCGCGGCCCGCAAGCGGACCGCGGTTTTTCTACTCGGCAAGTAGACTTTTAGGTCTTGATCATTGTCTATCAAAAAACCACTCTTCCATCTTTTATACTCTCCGAGATAGACACCGTTGAAGTTTGTATGGCCGCCATCTTGAATCCGCCATTTTGGATTTTTTTTCAGCTCACTGCCAATTGGATGAGGTTTCGAGTGACTTGTTCGAGCACCCTATCTTTATTACCATGGCCGTGCTCCTCACCCACCTTCCAAACCCTCGATCATCATATGTCATCATTTGTCATAATGAAAATTCTTCAATAAAAACAAATCTTGAAAAGGAACCGTATCAAAGTCTTGCATGAATCCCGCCTCCCGGCTTCTAGTCTCATCAATATTCGCCATATATTTTGTATGAAGAAAAAAAAATTCCGCCATCTTGGATTTTTTTTCTATTCATCAAATAGACCTTTTGGTCTTGATCATCTTTTGCCAAGAAACCACTCTTCCATCTTTTATACTCCCCGAGATAGACACCGACGAAATTTGTATGGCGGCCATCTTTTTTCCGCCATTTTGAATTTATTTTCAGCTCACTGCGAATTGGATGAGGTTTCGAGTGACATTTGTTCGAGCACACCCCACCTATCTTCAATACCCCGGCCGTGCTCTTCACCCGTCTCCGAAATCCTCAAGCATCAGCTCTCTCCATAATTTTCCTCCGAATGAATTTTTGTCCTCTATACGAAACCATAGGTGAAAAAAAAATTTTTCATACAAAATTTTACAGGAGAGGTGATCAATCAGTCAGTGAGTCAGTGAATCAGCACGAGCAGCTATATATATATTAACTAGTAGGGCGCGTGGGTGCGCGGCCCGCAAGCGGACCGCGGTTTTTCTATCGTCAAGTGGACTTTCAGGTCCTGATCATTTTCTATCAAATAACCACTCTTCCATCTTTTATACTCTCCGAGATAGATGCCTATGAAATTGGTATCCGCCATCTTGAATCCGCCATTTTGAAATTTTTTTCAGCTCACTGCCAATTGGATGAGGTTTCGAGTATTTTTTGTTTGAGCACCTCCCACCTATCTTCAATACCCTGGCCGTGCTCCTCACCCACCTTCCAAGCCCTCGATCATCATATCTCACCATTTCTCAGAATGAGATTTCTTTTATAAAAACAAATTTTCAAAAGGAACCGTATCAAAGTCTTGTATAGTTCCCAACTTCTAGTCTCTTCAATATTCGCCATATATTTTGTATGAAGAAAAAAAAATCCGCCATATTGGATTTTTTTTCTATTCATCAAATAGACCTTTGGGTCCTGATCATCATTTGTCAAGAAACCACTCTTCCATCTTTTATACTCCCCGAGATAGACACCGACGAAATTTGTATGGCGGCCATCTTTTTTCCGCCATTTTGAATTTATTTTCAGCTCACTGCGAATTGGATGAGGTTTCGAGTGACATTTGTTCGAGCACACCCCACCTATCTTCAATACCCTGGCCGTGCTCTTCACCCGTCTCCAAAATCCTCAATCATCAGCTCTCTCCATAATTTTCCTCCGAATGAATTTTTGTCTTCTATACGAAACCATTAGTGAAAAAAAAATTTTTCATACAAAATTTTACAGGAGAGGTGATCAATCAGTCAGTGAATCAGTGAATCAGCACGAGCAGCTATATATATATTAATGACTTACCAAAAAGTTTTCACGAATATTGTATATTATTATTTGCGGATGATTTCTTTATTATTTGCTCTATCAAATATCGATAACCTCCATGATACAATGACTCGACTGTTAAACAACATTACTGAATGGATGAATGACCATAAATTAGAAATAAATTACATTAAAACCAAAATAATTCAATTTCGACCATACCAAAAAAAAATTACATTACTGACTGGATGAATGACCATAAATTAGAAATAAATTACATTAAAACCAAAATAATTCAATTTCGACCATACCAAAAAAAAAATTACATATTAAATATACTTATAATAAAACAGACATTGAATGCGCCGACAGCTTAACGTTTTTAGGCATTGAAATCGACACCAATTTAAATTGGAAGGACCCGAAAAAACAAAAACTAAATTAAGTAAATTTATTTACGGACTCAGAGAATTAAAAAGAACCACCAACTTAAAAACCGCACTAGCTGCGTATTATGCTTATGGGTACGCATTTTTGAGATATGGTGTTATTCTCTGGGGCAATGGCACCGATGCCCCGGACCTTTTCATGCTACAAAAAAAGTGCATACGCATAATAGCAAATATAAAAACTACAGACTCATGTGTACCTCATTTTAAAGAATTAAATATCTTAACCCTACCTTCCATCTATATCTTTGAGATATGTAAATTTGTTTGGAAAAATCTACACTTTTATAAAAAAAAAAGAAGACAAACCTCGTTGATTTCCCGAAAGACATGGAAATAAACTAACCCTACCACCATCAAAACTAAAACTTTACACCTCCAGTCCCTTCGTAATGTCCATAAAAATATATAATAATTTGCCAGACTGCATTCGAAACGTAGAAAAAGAAAACAAATTTTATTAAAAAACTTTTTATTGGAAAAGTGTTACTACAATATTATAAATGATTTTTTGACGATGCAAATAAAAATAAATAAAATCGGTCTCTCAACTACGGTCGATTCCAGACAGCTAGTTGCTACACCCTAGCGGGGTATGCGTATCTGTATGTAATCTGCAACTGAAATAAATAAATAAATAAAGTTGTATGTATCACACGATAGCAAAGTTGTTTATTTCTTGTGCCTTTGAATATCTCACTACACTTAGGATTCTAAATAAGAATCTAGATTACAATTAGGTATCTAGACCTAATTGTTTTATTATAACAACTCCCCAGCAACTCAATCTACTAATCTATTTCACAAATACGTTTACCTACTCGAATCAATAGATAAGGTGGTAGTGATAATGATTTAGACATATTGTAGATAAAATATTTGGTGATAACTTACATATTTATGTGATAATGTTTTTCTAGATCAACCTCAGTTGCGATATACCGGTCAAAGAACATGGTCAGGGCTCGGAAGTACGTGGTCAAGCGGCACTTTGACGGTTTGCCAAAACGCGATGATTTCGAAATTGTTGAGCACATATTACCACCTATCCAGAATGGAGAAATTCTTGTTAAAGCAGAGTGGATTAGCGTTGATCCTTACTTGAGAGCATATAACAAAAGGTTTTCAGTGCCTTACGACCAATTTTCTAATCAAGTTGGACTGGTGGAAGACTCTAAGGACCCCCGATATCATTTTCCAACTACTTCGTCATGCATCGTTAGCATATTAATATCAGCACGAGCCATTGCATGTTCCTATCTATTTTTTTTTGTTATTATTTTTGTACATAATATCTCTGTAAATGCTAATTCTTCGTTCACAAGAGAAGATAGTAACTAGTAAGTGTAGTAACTATAGCAGTGTAGGCAGACACCCCCCCCCCCCCCCCCCTTCCCCACTAACGGACTGCGAGCCGCTGGATTCAGGCGGCGCAATACCGAAACCTGTGAAAGTCCATGGAGGAGATCTTTGTCCAGCATTGGACATATAGACGTCCACTGCTGGACGTATAGAAATTGATTAAGAAGAAGAAGAGGAGAAGAACTAGTAAGTAGACCAGTGCCCAGCAGTGATAAACACTAGGATAAACAGATTCATCATTTGCGCCTAAATTCTGTACACGCAAAAAAAATTAAAAAAAATTCTAGATGCTTCACGCTCCATGAGATTAGCATAACAGCTCGTCAGCAACTCAATCTACTAATCTACATATTTCACAACTATGTTTCTTGAATCAACAGATAAGGTGGACCTCTAATAATTTAAACATTATTATTATAAGAATTCTGAGCATAATATAAATAAAATATTCGGTGATAACTTACACATTTATGAGACCATTTTTTTGTACATCATCCTCAGTTACGATATACCGGTCAAAGAACATGGTCAAGGCTCGGAAGTACGTTGTCAAGCGGCACTTTGACGGTTTGCCAAAACGCGATGATTTCGAAATCGTTGAGCACGAATTACCACCTATCCAGGATGGAGAAATTCTTGTTAAAGCAGAGTGGATTAGCGTTGATCCTTACTTGAGAGCATATAACAAAAGGTTTTCAGTGCCTTACGACCAATTTTCTAATCAAGTTGGACTGGTGGAAGACTCTAAGGACCCCCGATATCCCGTTGGCACAAGGGTAGTGTCACACAAGGGCTGGTGTGATTACTGCGTTATCAACCCAAATGTATCTCGATCTCCAGCGGATGCAGTATACAAGTTGCCTGATTTGAAGGGTCTGTCGAACTCTTTAGGCGTCGGAGCGGTGGGAGCGCCAGGAGCATCGGCATATTTTGGATTTCTCGAAATATGCAAACCTAAGGTGGGGGAGACTGTCGTCGTAACTGGTGCTGCAGGAGCTGTAGGGTCACTGGTAGGGCAAATCACTAAGATAAAAGGTTGCCGAGTGATTGGTTTCGCAGGCTCGGACGATAAAGTTGATTGGTTGGAAAAAGAACTAGGATTCGACAGAGCATTCAATTACAAGACTGTGAATATTCATAAGGTCCTCAAGGAAGCGGCGCCGAAAGGAATCGATTGTTACTTCGACAATGTTGGAGGTGAAATAAGCAGCATTATTATAAGCCAAATGAATGAGTTTGGAAGGGTGTCTGCATGCGGGAGTATAAGTGCTTACAATGATGACTTTACCAAACTACCGAAAGCTACTATAATTCAAATAGCTGTAGTAATGAAGCAGTTGAAAATAGAGGGTTTCTTAATATCGCGTTGGAGAAACCGTTGGTCTGAAGCATTTGCAGATCTATCGAAGTGGATTAAGTCAGGTCAATTGAAAAATAGAGAACATGTAACGGAAGGCTTCGATAACTTGTACGATGCATTTGTAGGAATGTTAAATGGCGATAACACTGGTAAAGCTGTGGTGAAAATTTAACCCATCAAAATATTTGTAAATACAATTTAAATTACATTTTCTATACTTAAAACTTAAAAGTAACTGGGCTTTAAACACCTAAACGATATAAAGTTTCATCCATTTAAAATAATAATATGTGCAAAACAAAATCATTGCCTTTTAGAGTAAAAGTAGTCTTAGCTAAGGATTGTTTTTAATTTCATACCCAAAATAAATCACGTATAGTAACTAGCCCACAGGAATTTTTAAAGTCTTTAATTTTATCAAAGAGTAAGGATAGCTTTTATCAACCATTTCACCTACGGACTCGAGCTATGTATGTTTTCACCTCTCTAGCTCAAAAAGGGCGCCTTTGCTGTCCAAAACCAGTAAGCAAAAGTCGTTTTTGCTCACCTGATCTATCGAAGTGGATTAAGTCAGGTCAATTGAAAAATAGAGAACATGTAACGGAAGGCTTCGATAACTTGTACGATGCATTTGTAGGAATGTTAAATGGCGATAACACTGGTAAAGCTGTGGTGAAAATTTAACCCATCAAAATATTTGTAAATACAATTTAAATTACATTTTCTATACTTAAAACTTAAAAGTAACTGGGCTTTAAACACCTAAACGATATAAAGTTTCATCCATTTAAAATAATAATATGTGCAAAACAAAATCATTGCCTTTTAGAGTAAAAGTAGTCTTAGCTAAGGATTGTTTTTAATTTCATACCCAAAATAAATCACGTATAGTAACTAGCCCACAGGAATTTTTAAAGTCTTTAATTTTATCAAAGAGTAAGGATAGCTTTTATCAACCATTTCACCTACGGACTCGAGCTATGTATGTTTTCACCTCTCTAGCTCAAAAAGGGCGCCTTTGCTGTCCAAAACCAGTAAGCAAAAGTCGTTTTTGCTCACCCAGTGAGAAAAAGTGTTTTGAATTTAGAACGCTGTGGATTGGCATTTCTTCAATTCATTGTTTCAAGAAAAGTTCGGAAATTTTGTTGTAATATTGTATACCCCAACATTTTATTTAGTCAACATTTTTAACTCTCCTATTTTATTATTTAAACGATTGATTTTTTGTTAAAATGTGTTTTAGACTTTATAATTCTGTTAGACAACATGAAACATAAAAGAAAATTAAAATTAATTAATTGCTGATTATTTATTTTTAACCGACTTAAAAAAATACAAAAAGAAGAGGTTCTCAATTCGACGCGTATTTTTTTTTGTCAATGTTACTCCATATCTCCATCAAATCTTAAACGATTTCAATATATTTTTTTTATTTGAAAGGGCGTATCTGCAGGTAGGTCCCATTTAAATTTGGTGAAGATTAGATGAATATCTTCGGAGATGGACGACGGAACTCCTCAATAAATGAGAGGAAATCGCTCGCGATCAGAGTATGTGTAGACTTTTAAAGTTTTAACCATGCCTAGTGCATAACACACATATATAAGCTGTATTTCTATTTATCATCTTATTTTTACAAGCTTTTGTTTAACTTGCAATGTATGTTTAGGTCAAGTCTTGCAAGATGTAATAGAACCATTCCCGGTTTCCGATTGAGCTGTAAATGTGCATGTACAGTCGGCTGCAAAAGTCCATATAGAAAATCTGATTACGGTGTAAATCTGTAATCCATGTGATCCATGTAAATCTGATTACGGTGCAATATTATTGTAACATGGAGCTGATCTGATGACGGAGGCGGAAGATGACTATGGAAGTTCTGTAGTAAAATGTAACACCATTTAGTTTGGGCTTATTTGATTTGTCTTGAGTAGAACTCTGGTCCTACATAATATCCGGTCTGATGATGGAGCTGTACGGTGGTTATGAGCACTCTGAAATGAAACTACGTAACCATATTGAGTTTGGGCTCGTTTCATTCGTATTGATAAGTAGTCTTGAATGATATCTATGGAATGGCTCTGTAATGGAGCTGAAACTGCAGCCAGGATATCTAGCACACTAGTACACTCTTTAAAAATAATAGCAGATATGTCGTGTTTGGATTCGTTTTGATCAGTATTTGATTTTACACAGAATGCAATGGTGGCAACACGATGAGCTGATGCTGCAGCCAGAATATCTAGCACATTAGTACACTCTTGAAAGAATAATAGCAGCTATGTAGTGTTTGGATTCGTTTTGTATTTAAATCTATTTAGAGTTTAAATCTGAACCGCTTTCAATATTTTTTTTATTTGAAAGGACATACTGTCCGGGTAGTACCATTTAAATTTGGTGAAAATCTGATGAATATATTCGATGAAGGAGGACTGAACTCCTCAATTTTTGTTGATGTTACTCCATAACTCCGTCAAATCTGAACAGATTTCAATATTTTTATTTTTATTTGAAAGGACATACTATGAGGTTGATCCCATTTAAATTTGGTGAAGATCTGATGAATATCTTCGATAACGGAGGACGGAACTCCTCAATTTTTGTTGATGTTACTCCATAACTTCATCAAATCTGAACCGTTTTCTCTTTAGAAACTAGAGATGCCACATTGCTTTTTTATTATTTTTTATTAAAGTGTTAACCTACACATAAGGAAATATCAGACCTCCATGATTGTAATATGGAGTCTTGGAAAAAGTAGTTCAACAACTGCAACGTGTTGCTACTAGATGTCGCTAACAGTTGCTTAAACTGAAAAAGTAGATACATATCACTAATTTCAATGCTGACGTGTGTGCGGCTATGGTGTAACGGTAACACACTCGGGCGCGATTCCCAAGAGATGTGGGTTCGAATACCGCTGGCCTCAAAATTTTTGATATGTGTTTATAAGTTTATTCAGTTATCCTATGAAGCTACACTAAAAAGCTGAAAATAATAATATATAAAAATTCTTTTTAAAAAACCGGCATCAAACGCCACTGAAAAGTATAAAATAATTTCAGTTTGTACACGTATGTTGAAGTCGGGCGGGCCTCAATAGAACTATGAAACTGCAACGCTAGCCCGACTTCAAAATACCTGTACCAAGTACTATTATATTCTGTGCCTGGACCTACAAACTTAAATTTTGGCTAGCGTGGCGCATTCGTTTCATCGTTTCTATTTAGGCCCGTCCGACTTCATCACACGTGTACAAACTGAAATTTTTTTATACTTTTCAGAGGCGTTTGAAGAATTTCAGCCGGTTTTTTAAAAGTATTTTTATGTATTATTATATGAATGACAATTCCGAACGCAGATAATAAAGGAATAAAACATGGCGGGAAAACAAAAGAAAATTTGTCTATGACGTTATCTATAACTTAACAATTACGTAACTAATTTCTTTGTAGATAATTGTTATAAAAGTTTTAAAAAATGAGTGATTCTAATGATAATTTAACACTATCAGAATTAAAGGAATCAGGTCTAACGCTGAATTAAACTTTCTTCCGGAAAAGTCACGTGAAAATACTTCAAAACCTATGCTTTATTTAACGATTGGAGAATTGCTAAAGGCGTAAATATCTGCTCTAAAACTGTGGTTTTATCATATTTAAATACGTAATATATATGAATATAATAATTCCTTAGTGTTTCAATAATTATTTTTCTTACATGTATTTTTTCGCTATTGAGGTGAAAAGTAAATAAATAAATAAATAAACAAGAAACAGGACTAGTAAGCTTGGTCAGATCGGCGACGTAACAATCATGACTAACTCAATACCCCAAGGAAGTGTCCTTGGGTGTATTTTGTTTTTAATTTATATACTTAAACTAGTAGGGCGCGTGGGTGCGCGGCCCGCAAGCGGACCGCGGTTTTTCTACTCGGCAAGTAGACTTTTAGGTCTTGATCATTGTCTATCAAAAAACCACTCTTCCATCTTTTATACTCTCCGAGATAGACACCGTTGAAGTTTGTATGGCCGCCATCTTGAATCCGCCATTTTGGATTTTTTTTCAGCTCACTGCCAATTGGATGAGGTTTCGAGTGACTTGTTCGAGCACCCTATCTTTATTACCATGGCCGTGCTCCTCACCCACCTTCCAAACCCTCGATCATCATATGTCATCATTTGTCATAATGAAAATTCTTCAATAAAAACAAATCTTGAAAAGGAACCGTATCAAAGTCTTGCATGAATCCCGCCTCCCGGCTTCTAGTCTCATCAATATTCGCCATATATTTTGTATGAAGAAAAAAAAATTCCGCCATCTTGGATTTTTTTTCTATTCATCAAATAGACCTTTTGGTCTTGATCATCTTTTGCCAAGAAACCACTCTTCCATCTTTTATACTCCCCGAGATAGACACCGACGAAATTTGTATGGCGGCCATCTTTTTTCCGCCATTTTGAATTTATTTTCAGCTCACTGCGAATTGGATGAGGTTTCGAGTGACATTTGTTCGAGCACACCCCACCTATCTTCAATACCCCGGCCGTGCTCTTCACCCGTCTCCGAAATCCTCAAGCATCAGCTCTCTCCATAATTTTCCTCCGAATGAATTTTTGTCCTCTATACGAAACCATAGGTGAAAAAAAAATTTTTCATACAAAATTTTACAGGAGAGGTGATCAATCAGTCAGTGAGTCAGTGAATCAGCACGAGCAGCTATATATATATTAACTAGTAGGGCGCGTGGGTGCGCGGCCCGCAAGCGGACCGCGGTTTTTCTATCGTCAAGTGGACTTTCAGGTCCTGATCATTTTCTATCAAATAACCACTCTTCCATCTTTTATACTCTCCGAGATAGATGCCTATGAAATTGGTATCCGCCATCTTGAATCCGCCATTTTGAAATTTTTTTCAGCTCACTGCCAATTGGATGAGGTTTCGAGTATTTTTTGTTTGAGCACCTCCCACCTATCTTCAATACCCTGGCCGTGCTCCTCACCCACCTTCCAAGCCCTCGATCATCATATCTCACCATTTCTCAGAATGAGATTTCTTTTATAAAAACAAATTTTCAAAAGGAACCGTATCAAAGTCTTGTATAGTTCCCAACTTCTAGTCTCTTCAATATTCGCCATATATTTTGTATGAAGAAAAAAAAATCCGCCATATTGGATTTTTTTTCTATTCATCAAATAGACCTTTGGGTCCTGATCATCATTTGTCAAGAAACCACTCTTCCATCTTTTATACTCCCCGAGATAGACACCGACGAAATTTGTATGGCGGCCATCTTTTTTCCGCCATTTTGAATTTATTTTCAGCTCACTGCGAATTGGATGAGGTTTCGAGTGACATTTGTTCGAGCACACCCCACCTATCTTCAATACCCTGGCCGTGCTCTTCACCCGTCTCCAAAATCCTCAATCATCAGCTCTCTCCATAATTTTCCTCCGAATGAATTTTTGTCTTCTATACGAAACCATTAGTGAAAAAAAAATTTTTCATACAAAATTTTACAGGAGAGGTGATCAATCAGTCAGTGAATCAGTGAATCAGCACGAGCAGCTATATATATATTAATGACTTACCAAAAAGTTTTCACGAATATTGTATATTATTATTTGCGGATGATTTCTTTATTATTTGCTCTATCAAATATCGATAACCTCCATGATACAATGACTCGACTGTTAAACAACATTACTGAATGGATGAATGACCATAAATTAGAAATAAATTACATTAAAACCAAAATAATTCAATTTCGACCATACCAAAAAAAAATTACATTACTGACTGGATGAATGACCATAAATTAGAAATAAATTACATTAAAACCAAAATAATTCAATTTCGACCATACCAAAAAAAAAATTACATATTAAATATACTTATAATAAAACAGACATTGAATGCGCCGACAGCTTAACGTTTTTAGGCATTGAAATCGACACCAATTTAAATTGGAAGGACCCGAAAAAACAAAAACTAAATTAAGTAAATTTATTTACGGACTCAGAGAATTAAAAAGAACCACCAACTTAAAAACCGCACTAGCTGCGTATTATGCTTATGGGTACGCATTTTTGAGATATGGTGTTATTCTCTGGGGCAATGGCACCGATGCCCCGGACCTTTTCATGCTACAAAAAAAGTGCATACGCATAATAGCAAATATAAAAACTACAGACTCATGTGTACCTCATTTTAAAGAATTAAATATCTTAACCCTACCTTCCATCTATATCTTTGAGATATGTAAATTTGTTTGGAAAAATCTACACTTTTATAAAAAAAAAAGAAGACAAACCTCGTTGATTTCCCGAAAGACATGGAAATAAACTAACCCTACCACCATCAAAACTAAAACTTTACACCTCCAGTCCCTTCGTAATGTCCATAAAAATATATAATAATTTGCCAGACTGCATTCGAAACGTAGAAAAAGAAAACAAATTTTATTAAAAAACTTTTTATTGGAAAAGTGTTACTACAATATTATAAATGATTTTTTGACGATGCAAATAAAAATAAATAAAATCGGTCTCTCAACTACGGTCGATTCCAGACAGCTAGTTGCTACACCCTAGCGGGGTATGCGTATCTGTATGTAATCTGCAA
This sequence comes from Oeneis ivallda, assembly GCA_029955525.1. Taxonomy (NCBI): domain Eukaryota; kingdom Metazoa; phylum Arthropoda; class Insecta; order Lepidoptera; family Nymphalidae; genus Oeneis; species Oeneis ivallda. The sequence goes on along the minus strand of JARPMR010000010.1, from coordinate 7,648,333 downwards.
CTGAAATAAATAAATAAATAAAGTTGTATGTATCACACGATAGCAAAGTTGTTTATTTCTTGTGCCTTTGAATATCTCACTACACTTAGGATTCTAAATAAGAATCTAGATTACAATTAGGTATCTAGACCTAATTGTTTTATTATAACAACTCCCCAGCAACTCAATCTACTAATCTATTTCACAAATACGTTTACCTACTCGAATCAATAGATAAGGTGGTAGTGATAATGATTTAGACATATTGTAGATAAAATATTTGGTGATAACTTACATATTTATGTGATAATGTTTTTCTAGATCAACCTCAGTTGCGATATACCGGTCAAAGAACATGGTCAGGGCTCGGAAGTACGTGGTCAAGCGGCACTTTGACGGTTTGCCAAAACGCGATGATTTCGAAATTGTTGAGCACATATTACCACCTATCCAGAATGGAGAAATTCTTGTTAAAGCAGAGTGGATTAGCGTTGATCCTTACTTGAGAGCATATAACAAAAGGTTTTCAGTGCCTTACGACCAATTTTCTAATCAAGTTGGACTGGTGGAAGACTCTAAGGACCCCCGATATCCCGTTGGCACAAGGGTAGTGTCACACAAGGGCTGGTGTGATTACTGCGTTATCAACCCAAATGTATCTCGATCTCCAGCGGATGCAGTATACAAGTTGCCTGATTTGAAGGGTCTGTCGAACTCTTTAGGCGTCGGAGCGGTGGGAGCGCCAGGAGCATCGGCATATTTTGGATTTCTCGAAATATGCAAACCTAAGGTGGGGGAGACTGTCGTCGTAACTGGTGCTGCAGGAGCTGTAGGGTCACTGGTAGGGCAAATCACTAAGATAAAAGGTTGCCGAGTGATTGGTTTCGCAGGCTCGGACGATAAAGTTGATTGGTTGGAAAAAGAACTAGGATTCGACAGAGCATTCAATTACAAGACTGTGAATATTCATAAGGTCCTCAAGGAAGCGGCGCCGAAAGGAATCGATTGTTACTTCGACAATGTTGGAGGTGAAATAAGCAGCATTATTATAAACCAAATGAATGAGTTTGGAAGGGTGTCTGTATGCGGAAGTATAAGTGCTTACAATGATGACTTTACTGAACTACCGAAAGCTACTATAATTCAAATAGCTGTAGTAATGAAGCAGTTGAAAATAGAGGGTTTCTTAGTACCGCGTTGGAGAGACCGTTGGCCTGAAGCATTTGCAGATCTATCGAAGTGGATTAAGTCAGGTCAATTGAAAACTAGAGAACATGTAACAGAAGGCTTCGATAACTTGTACGATGCATTTGTAGGAATGTTAAATGGCGATAACACTGGTAAAGCTGTGGTGAAAATTTAACCCATCAAAATATTTGTAAATACAATTTAAATTACATTTTCTATACTTAAAACTTAAAAGTAACTGGGCTTTAAACACCTAAACGATATAAAGTTTCATCCATTTAAAATAATAATATGTGCAAAACAAAATCATTGCCTTTTAGAGTAAAAGTAGTCTTAGCTAAGGATTGTTTTTAATTTCATACCCAAAATAAATCACGTATAGTAACTAGCCCACAGGAATTTTTAAAGTCTTTAATTTTATCAAAGAGTAAGGATAGCTTTTATCAACCATTTCACCTACGGACTCGAGCTATGTATGTTTTCACCTCTCTAGCTCAAAAAGGGCGCCTTTGCTGTCCAAAACCAGTAAGCAAAAGTCGTTTTTGCTCACCCAGTGAGAAAAAGTGTTTTGAATTTAGAACGCTGTGGATTGGCATTTCTTCAATTCATTGTTTCAAGAAAAGTTCGGAAATTTTGTTGTAATATTGTATACCCCAACATTTTATTTAGTCAACATTTTTAACTCTCCTATTTTATTATTTAAACGATTGATTTTTTGTTAAAATGTGTTTTAGACTTTATAATTCTGTTAGACAACATGAAACATAAAAGAAAATTAAAATTAATTAATTGCTGATTATTTATTTTTAACCGACTTAAAAAAATACAAAAAGAAGAGGTTCTCAATTCGACGCGTATTTTTTTTTGTCAATGTTACTCCATATCTCCATCAAATCTTAAACGATTTCAATATATTTTTTTTATTTGAAAGGGCGTATCTGCAGGTAGGTCCCATTTAAATTTGGTGAAGATTAGATGAATATCTTCGGAGATGGACGACGGAACTCCTCAATAAATGAGAGGAAATCGCTCGCGATCAGAGTATGTGTAGACTTTTAAAGTTTTAACCATGCCTAGTGCATAACACACATATATAAGCTGTATTTCTATTTATCATCTTATTTTTACAAGCTTTTGTTTAACTTGCAATGTATGTTTAGGTCAAGTCTTGCAAGATGTAATAGAACCATTCCCGGTTTCCGATTGAGCTGTAAATGTGCATGTACAGTCGGCTGCAAAAGTCCATATAGAAAATCTGATTACGGTGTAAATCTGTAATCCATGTGATCCATGTAAATCTGATTACGGTGCAATATTATTGTAACATGGAGCTGATCTGATGACGGAGGCGGAAGATGACTATGGAAGTTCTGTAGTAAAATGTAACACCATTTAGTTTGGGCTTATTTGATTTGTCTTGAGTAGAACTCTGGTCCTACATAATATCCGGTCTGATGATGGAGCTGTACGGTGGTTATGAGCACTCTGAAATGAAACTACGTAACCATATTGAGTTTGGGCTCGTTTCATTCGTATTGATAAGTAGTCTTGAATGATATCTATGGAATGGCTCTGATGATGGAGCTGAAACTGCAGCCAGGATATCTAGCACACTAGTACACTCTTTAAAAATAATAGCAGATATGTCGTGTTTGGATTCGTTTTGATCAGTATTTGATTTTACACAGAATGCAATGGTGGCAACACGATGAGCTGATGCTGCAGCCAGAATATCTAGCACATTAGTACACTCTTGAAAGAATAATAGCAGCTATGTAGTGTTTGGATTCGTTTTGTATTTAAATCTATTTAGAGTTTAAATCTGAACCGCTTTCAATATTTTTTTTATTTGAAAGGACATACTGTCCGGGTAGTACCATTTAAATTTGGTGAAAATCTGATGAATATATTCGATGAAGGAGGACTGAACTCCTCAATTTTTGTTGATGTTACTCCATAACTCCGTCAAATCTGAACCGATTTCAATATTTTTATTTTTATTTGAAAGGACATACTATGAGGTTGATGCCATTTAAATTTGGTGAAGATCTGATGAATATCTTCGATAACGGAGGACGGAACTCCTCAATTTTTGTTGATGTTACTCCATAACTTCATCAAATCTGAACCGTTTTCTCTTTAGAAACTAGAGATGCCACATTGCTTTTTTATTATTTTTTATTAAAGTGTTAACCTACACATAAGGAAATATCAGACCTCCATGATTGTAATATGGAGTCTTGGAAAAAGTAGTTCAACAACTGCAACGTGTTGCTACTAGATGTCGCTAACAGTTGCTTAAACTGAAAAAGTAGATACATATCACTAATTTCAATGCTGACGTGTGTGCGGCTATGGTGTAACGGTAACACACTCGGGCGCGATTCCCAAGAGATGTGGGTTCGAATACCGCTGGCCTCAAAATTTTTGATATGTGTTTATAAGTTTATTCAGTTATCCTATGAAGCTACACTAAAAAGCTGAAAATAATAATATATAAAAATTCTTTTTAAAAAACCGGCATCAAACGCCACTGAAAAGTATAAAATAATTTCAGTTTGTACACGTATGTTGAAGTCGGGCGGGCCTCAATAGAACTATGAAACTGCAACGCTAGCCCGACTTCAAAATACCTGTACCAAGTACTATTATATTCTGTGCCTGGACCTACAAACTTAAATTTTGGCTAGCGTGGCGCATTCGTTTCATCGTTTCTATTTAGGCCCGTCCGACTTCATCACACGTGTACAAACTGAAATTTTTTTATACTTTTCAGAGGCGTTTGAAGAATTTCAGCCGGTTTTTTAAAAGTATTTTTATGTATTATTATATGAATGACAATTCCGAACGCAGATAATAAAGGAATAAAACATGGCGGGAAAACAAAAGAAAATTTGTCTATGACGTTATCTATAACTTAACAATTACGTAACTAATTTCTTTGTAGATAATTGTTATAAAAGTTTTAAAAAATGAGTGATTCTAATGATAATTTAACACTATCAGAATTAAAGGAATCAGGTCTAACGCTGAATTAAACTTTCTTCCGGAAAAGTCACGTGAAAATACTTCAAAACCTATGCTTTATTTAACGATTGGAGAATTGCTAAAGGCGTAAATATCTGCTCTAAAACTGTGGTTTTATCATATTTAAATACGTAATATATATGAATATAATAATTCCTTAGTGTTTCAATAATTATTTTTCTTACATGTATTTTTTCGCTATTGAGGTGAAAAGTAAATAAATAAATAAATAAACAAGAAACAGGACTAGTAAGCTTGGTCAGATCGGCGACGTAACAATCATGACTAACTCAATACCCCAAGGAAGTGTCCTTGGGTGTATTTTGTTTTTAATTTATATACTTAAATGACTTACCAAAAAGTTTTCACGAATATTGTATATTATTATTTGCGGATGATTTCTTTATTATTTGCTCTATCAAATATCGATAACCTCCATGATACAATGACTCGACTGTTAAACAACATTACTGAATGGATGAATGACCATAAATTAGAAATAAATTACATTAAAACCAAAATAATTCAATTTCGACCATACCAAAAAAAAATTACATTACTGACTGGATGAATGACCATAAATTAGAAATAAATTACATTAAAACCAAAATAATTCAATTTCGACCATACCAAAAAAAAAATTACATATTAAATATACTTATAATAAAACAGACATTGAATGCGCCGACAGCTTAACGTTTTTAGGCATTGAAATCGACACCAATTTAAATTGGAAGGACCCGAAAAAACAAAAACTAAATTAAGTAAATTTATTTACGGACTCAGAGAATTAAAAAGAACCACCAACTTAAAAACCGCACTAGCTGCGTATTATGCTTATGGGTACGCATTTTTGAGATATGGTGTTATTCTCTGGGGCAATGGCACCGATGCCCCGGACCTTTTCATGCTACAAAAAAAGTGCATACGCATAATAGCAAATATAAAAACTACAGACTCATGTGTACCTCATTTTAAAGAATTAAATATCTTAACCCTACCTTCCATCTATATCTTTGAGATATGTAAATTTGTTTGGAAAAATCTACACTTTTATAAAAAAAAAAGAAGACAAACCTCGTTGATTTCCCGAAAGACATGGAAATAAACTAACCCTACCACCATCAAAACTAAAACTTTACACCTCCAGTCCCTTCGTTCTTTATGGACATTCCATAAAAATATATAATAATTTGCCAGACTGCATTCGAAACGTAGAAAAAGAAAACAAATTTTATTAAAAAACTTTTTATTGGAAAAGTGTTACTACAATATTATAAATGATTTTTTGACGATGCAAATAAAAATAAATAAAATCGGTCTCTCAACTACGGTCGATTCCAGACAGCTAGTTGCTACACCCTAGCGGGGTATGCGTATCTGTATGTAATCTGCAACTGAAATAAATAAATAAATAAAGTTGTATGTATCACACGATAGCAAAGTTGTTTATTTCTTGTGCCTTTGAATATCTCACTACACTTAGGATTCTAAATAAGAATCTAGATTACAATTAGGTATCTAGACCTAATTGTTTTATTATAACAACTCCCCAGCAACTCAATCTACTAATCTATTTCACAAATACGTTTTGACTCGAATCAATAGATAAGGTGGTAGTGATAATGATTTAGACATATTGTAGATAAAATATTTGGTGATAACTTACATATTTATGTGATAATGTTTTTCTAGATCAACCTCAGTTGCGATATACCGGTCAAAGAACATGGTCAGGGCTCGGAAGTACGTGGTCAAGCAGCACTTTGACGGTTTGCCAAAACGCGATGATTTCGAAATTGTTGAGCACATATTACCACCTATCCAGAATGGAGAAATTCTTGTTAAAGCAGAGTGGATTAGCGTTGATCCTTACTTGAGAGCATATAACAAAAGGTTTTCAGTGCCTTACGACCAATTTTCTAATCAAGTTGGACTGGTGGAAGACTCTAAGGACCCCCGATATCCCGTTGGCACAAGGGTAGTGTCACACAAGGGCTGGTGTGATTACTGCGTTATCAACCCAAATGTATCTCGATCTCCAGCGGATGCAGTATACAAGTTGCCTGATTTGAAGGGTATGTCGAACTCTTTAGGCGTCGGAGCGGTGGGAATGCCGGGAGCAACGGCATATTTTGGATTTCTTGAAATATGCAAACCTAAGGCGGGAGAGACTGTCGTCGTAACCGGTGCTGCAGGAGCTGTAGGGTCACTGGTGGGGCAAATCGCTAAGATAAAAGGATGCCGAGTGATTGGTTTTGCAGGCTCGGACGATAAAGTTGATTGGTTGGAAAAAGAACAAGGATTCGACAAAGCATTCAATTACAAGACTGTGGATATTCATAAGGTCCTCAAGGAAGCGGCGCCGAAAGGAATCGATTGTTACTTCGACAATGTTGGAGGTGAAATAAGCAGCATTATTATAAACCAAATGAATGAGTTTGGAAGGGTGTCTGTATGCGGAAGTATAAGTGCTTACAATGATGACTTTACTGAACTACCGAAAGCTACTATAATTCAAATAGCTGTAGTAATGAAGCAGTTGAAAATAGAGGGTTTCTTAGTACCGCGTTGGAGAGACCGTTGGCCTGAAGCATTTGCAGATCTATCGAAGTGGATTAAGTCAGGTCAATTGAAAACTAGAGAACATGTAACAGAAGGCTTCGATAACTTGTACGATGCATTTGTAGGAATGTTAAATGGCGATAACACTGGTAAAGCTGTGGTGAAAATTTAACGCCTCAAAAAATTTGTAAATACAATTTAAATAACATTTGTTATACTTAAAACTTGAAAGCAACTGGTCCGTATATACCTAAACGGAGTGTATATGTTTCATCCATTTAAAATAATTCGTGCAAAACAATATCATTGCGAGATCATTGCCTTTTACAGTACATACCCAAAATAAATCACGTATAGTAACTAGCCCACTGGAAGTTTTAAAGTCTTTACTTTTATCACAGAGTAAGGATAGCTTTTGTCAACCATTTCACCTACGGACTCGAGCTATGTATGTTTTCACCTCTCTACCTTAAAAAGGGTGTGTTTGCTGTCCAAAACCAATGTGAGCAAAAGTAGTTTTTGCTCATCCAGTGAGAAAAAGTGTTTTGAATTTAGAACGCTGTGGATTGGCATTTCTTCAATTCATTGCCTCAAGAAAAGGTATACCTGGGGTATCCCCAATATTCGACCGAGCGAAGCGAAGGTCTTTGAGTTTACTAGAGCGATTTGCACGTGTCCGTCCGTCCGTCTGTCACAGCCTTATAACTTCTGAATTACTGAACGTAATTACTTCAATTTTAGATAATATGATATGTAAACCGATGGCCTCCAGCCGAAAATGGCTTAAAAAGTTATAAAAATCTTTATTTCAGGGGGGCTCCCATACGAAATGGGGGGCTTTCAAAGTGGAGATTGTATTCGAGGCTAGATTTCTAAAACCACTTTGTTTTAAAACTTGAAACTTACACATAATTTGAGTTATATTCTGTACTTGAACAACAAATACTAAGATTAGATAAATATTATAAAGAAACGAAATTATTTGAGTTTTAATGGGCATCAATGTTTTTAACAAAACTTCACTATACTGTTACTAGATGGCGCTGTCTTTAATATTGTAAATATGCATCCCATCCACGAAAGCAGATGACAATTGACGTCATCAGATTCGGCGCGTTTTAATTACAATATAATATAGTTAAAACTACCTTATGGGAATTATGGGATACCGCGAAGGTCTCAGTTCGGGGCGAACCACTAGTTTATTTGGTCAAATTTTTTAACTCTCCTATTTTATTACTTAAACGATTGATTTTTTTTGTTAAAATGTATTTTAGACTTTATAATTCTGTAAAACAACATGAAACATAAAAGAAAATTAAAATTAATTGATTACTGATTATTTATTTTATGAATGACAATAGGGTATTTGACTACTTTTAGAAAATCATCTTAAATTGTTAATAATGCTATGCTGAAGCTAACAAAACGTATATTTTGGCATAATTTTCAGTATTTTTCATAAAAATCGAGAAATAAATTCAAAAAAATAAATTGCCGCCGAAACGTTCCATTTGCTCTCATGACGTCACAGTTTACATTTCAAACAATGACAATTCCACATCCCATAGGTGGTGTGGACTGTGACGTCATTCGAGATCACGGAACGTTTTCGATCACGTGACCATGGCCGGAATTATAGCAATTTTATTTAATGTTTTCTAATTAAATAAAAGGAAATTTAGGATGACGCCAAATGAAACGATATTTTTAATATAGTCAAATACCCTATTGCGAACGCAGACAATAAAGGAATAAAACATGGCGGTAAAACAAAGGAAAAATAAATTTGTCTATGACGTTATCTATAACTTATTTTATTAGGTAACTAATTTGTTTGAAGATAATTGTCGACCGAGCGAAGCGAAGGTCTTTGAGTTAACTAGGGCGATTTGCACTTGTCCGTCCGTCCGTCCGTCCGTCCGTCCGTCTGTCAGAGCCTTATAACTTTTGAATTACTGAACGTAATTACTTCAAATTTAGATATAATATGTAAACCGATGGCCTCCAGCCGAAAATGGCTTAAAAAGTTATAAAAATCTTTATTTCAGGGGGGCTCTCATAGAAGCGAATGCGAAGTAAAAAAAAAAATATCGCGTTACATAAAATTGTTACGTATCATTTTAAAGATAATTTTGAACTGAGTACAAAAATATTTTTTTTTTAATTTTTCCCTTAAAATTGACGAAATGGGGGGCTTTCAAAGTGGCGATTTTATACGCTCGCTTGAAGACGCTCTCTAGAAAAATCCGCTATGGATTTTCAAACTGATTTTATGTTTTTAGGTCACTTATATCCTGTACTTGAACAACAAATACTAAAATTATATGAATATTATAAAGAAACGAGATTATTTAATTTTTAATGGGCGTCAGTAATTCATATAGCATCAACATAGCTTCACAATAATGCTAATAGATGGCGCAGTCAGTAACTATTCCCATGGAACTACGAGTTAAATTCAATGTTTGATAAATAATTCAATGTTTTCACTAACGTTCCCTAACCTTTACGGGCTACCTATAAGTTAGGTGATTGATGTTTTCTGTCAACTTATTTATCACGATCCTGTACGGGACACCTAAAAGGATATTGGGACGGATGTTAGGACTTAGGATTGTATTTAGGAGCTACCTACGTTAAGAGACTCCTACTTAGGGGATGATTTAGGTATGTTTGGTGAAAACGGGCATAATAATAATGTCAGTTTTGGTTATCATGTATCGATTGAATGAATAATCATGGGATACCGTTACCGCGAGGTCTCAGTTCGGGGCGAACCACTAGTTATAAAAGTTTTAAAACAAAATGAGTGATTCTAGTAATAATTTCGGGGCACATAGTTCGAAGAGCATATGGTCGTTGGGGTCCCAAGGTGCTGGAGTGGCGGCCCCGCACCGGGAAGCGCAGTGCTGGCAGACCCCACACCAGGTGGACCGACGACATCAAACGAGTCGCAGGGAGCCGCTGGATCCAGGCGGCGCAAGTCCCGAGGCCTGTGGAAGTCCATGCAAGAGACCTTTGTCCAGCAGTGGACGTCTATCGGTTGATAAAAAAGAAGAAGAAGTGATAATTTAACACTATCAGAATTAAAGGAATTGGTGTCTAACGCTGAATCCGGAACAGTCACGTGAAAAATACTTGAAAACCTATGAATTATTTAACGAGTTTTTTGTTACTTGTGCCTTTGAATCCGTCACTACACTCAGGATTCTAAATAAGAATCACTCGCTACGCTCGGGACTGAAACTATAGGAACTCTCAACAAATAAAAATTTTTGCTATCTTGTTGCACAAATATAACTATTATTCTAACTGTTCTTGGAAACTGTGAGGGAATTGTGAATTATCCATATAATACCTCCTGCGTGGTTGGCTAGTCTCCAGTGAGATTCCGCCGTCGCAACTATTTGCCGAGGAGGACCTTATTAAATTATTCGATAGTTACGCTAGTATACCGATTATCGCACAGCTAGATCAAAAGTCAATAAGTTATCAGTTCCCTAGATGAAAAAATCTTTCTGAATCGTTTTTAAGTAGTAAAGTTAAGAAACTCAATTGTATTTTAGGTCACATTTTACAGTATCATAAAATTTAATTTTACTTATAACTTTACTAACAACAAAAGATTTTTGGAACTTCCCTCATTGTGAAAACACTGCATATATAGCATAGTATTTACTGTATTGTAAATTTGTTTGTACATAGCAGTTTGCAAATCGCGCTAAGAACACTTCAATGTCTTGTCATGAATGACTAATTGCATATACTGTGTAGTAGGAACATCACTCTGAATCAGAAGGAAGTGCGTATTGACCCTATAATTAACGCCGACGATTGCAAGTCCCTAGATACTTTCGCGTATAAAAAGCGGTTCACCTGCTATGCCACGCATCTCCGCTGGATTCATGTTTGCAGTTTCCACTATCGCTGTACGGGCGACAAAAAATGACGTGAATCGTGAGAACGAGACCTTTTTTAAAGGATGTTTGATCTTTTCTACCCGAGTAAAGTAATATTTGTAGATTTTATCTTTCGTTAAAATAACATTGTTAGGGATACTGGTGACAAACTCACGTTCACAACAATCATGAGTAAGAGTCGGTCCAAATGTGAAATTTTCAGTTCGCTCAACAGTTTGTGCAGACTGAAAATAAATCCACACGTACCGTTTTTCACAAACTTTTGTTTACACAAACGTTTACGCAAGCTTTTGTTGTGCCGTGTGGACCCTGCTTTAAGCAACTGCTACTTTTCTTAAATACCTACCTTCAACCTTTGTGGATTTATTTCAAATGCTCCTTTCATCATTATATTAAAATTCATCATTATCATCATCACCATCATCTCAACCCATCGCCGGTCCATTACTGGACACGAGTGTCCTGACGTCACGACTGAAATACATTAGACGTACCTATGTGTGGCTGACGATGACGACATAGCGCCAAAAGAAGTACCTATGCGTAACTATTATGGTATTTTAGGCCGCGGCCGCACTGGTAAGGCGACTGGATGACGACGCGACGCGACGCGATAAACCGTGTGTCCCCATTGCAGCGCGCGGCAATAAACTAGCGAATTGTGCTTTCGTCGCACTATGTCTAGCCGTACTCAGTGTAGACACATTCATTTGTTGTACTATTGAAAATTACGCGCGACATCTATACTTATAATATACTTATAATAAAACTGTAACTGGAAGATTTCTGTACATTTATTATATTTTGAAAATTTTGACCGGGGGATGCTTTATTATCGATACTGAGCCCAAAATAGAATTTTATTTAATTTTTGTCTGTCTGTCTGTCTGTCTGTCCGTCTGTCTGTCTGTCTGTCTGTCTGTTCGCGCATCACGCGAAAACTACTGAACGGATTTAAATAAAATTTGGTATAGCGGTAGCTGATACTCCGGGTCAACATATAGGATAGTTTTTATCCCGATAAAACGTAAGGTTACTCCAGGATAGGGGATGAAAATTTTTAATGATTTTACTCCATAACTCAGTCAAATATGAACCGATTTTAATAATTCTTTCTTTATTAGAAAGTGTGTCTTATAAAAAATATTTTGTCCAATTTTGGTGAAGATTTACTAAATATTATCGGAGATAGAGGACAGAACTTCTCTCGGATTTCCAGGTCACTCGCATACGATATATACGTATAGATCTTATTACATCTATCACATCATATCACATCACACTAATCACACTATCACATCATCATCATCATCATTAACAACCCATCATCGGCTCACTACTGAGCGAGGTCTCCTGTCAGAGAAGGGTTGTAAGCCATAGTCCACCACGCTGGCCGAATGACACACCTTCGAGAACATTATGGAGAACTCTCAGGTGTGCAGGTTCCCTCACGATGTTTTCCTTCGCCGTTAAAGAATGTGATATTTAATTTCTTAAACGCACTTAACTTCGAAAAGTCAGAGGTGCGTACCCGGGATCGAACCTGTGACCCCCTGAATAGGAGATCACAGTCGTAACCACTAGGCTATCGATTATTTTAAAACTTTTTCCACGCGGACGAAGTCGCAGGCGTCAGCTAGTAAACAAATAAACTTCGCGCGTCGCTTATTTGATGCGGCCGCCACATTTGTTAGGAACACCCACACACTATCCCACAACCTGGGCATTTTTGTGGTACACTTTACTGAAAAACTATCACGACTATAGATTTGTGCTTTAGCATAGTAATTTAACTTCATATCCAGATGTGCTATCTGTCAAAAAAATATAATTTTATAACCATTATAAAAAAATTAACATTAACAATTTTGTATTCATCGGATAGAATGTTATTGTACTACTAACGCCATCTGTTAGAAAACCAAAGATTTAACATCGCTGCAACAGAACTTATTACCCTTTAGAAAAACTACGCGAGCCCTCACAAAGCTCAGCTTTTTGCTAGTTTATAGAAGTTTTTTAAACAAACTTCTTTGTTTCAACGAAATTGCCTAGCGTCGCATTCGCCTTACGACACGAGTAGAATATGTACTTCATTTATTTCGTAAGTTAAACAATGCAACCAAACTTCGTCCAATTGAGAATCAAGGAATGAAAACAAAAAACCTGTTACATACATATACACATAATAATAAAATGTAACAATTTACAAAAGCCTTCATTACAAACACATTTGATAGAGCCCGGATGTCTATGATATACTTAATCTACAAAGCCAACGCAATAATTTACTACAAATTAATAAGAAGAAAAGACTGTTCTGTTTATATTAAAGAAAATGTGAAATGAGAACAGTTTGTTATAAGAAAGTTTCTTACATATTCTGATTTTGACATTGTAAAAAACCGGCCAAGTGCGAGTCGGACTCGCGCACCGAGGGTTCCTTACTCTAGAAGTAAAAGTAAAACGATAATATTATATTAATTTGGTTCAATAGATACACACATACCTATATATTTTTAAGCAGAATATTAGACATGCTTAACTTATCTCATATTCCCCTCTCCCCTCCAAAAAAGCATAAATTAAAGCTGTAAAGTGTTAGGTGATTAGGTGTGGTGGGAACGACAATATTGTACGACGATGCAACCATCGAGTTTTCAGTCCGCACAATATGTAACCGTTGGTTTAGGCTCTATAAATAATATTATTGTAACTGTACCTCAATTAGTTATATTTAATCAAAGCTTTGTGAGTTTGTATTTAAATACCTCTATCATAAAATTTCATTGCAAATATTACAAATTCGATAAGCGTACATATCTCATAAAAATTTATGTTATTGCGTATGTGGGGTATTAGCAACCACCCGTAGTAGGTATACCTATCTGCCCCACCTATTCACGTAAAATAACAAATGTATTAAAATTCCTTTGAGATAAAAGAACTTCGTCGGTGGATGTCAATCAGTAGAGTACGCAGAAACCTTAGCAAAGTTTTCAATAGTGGGCTCGAATAAGCTTGATTGCCTCAATAGAATGGAGAGAGCTATGCTCGGAGTTTCTCTACGTGATCAAACCCTGGACAAAAGAGACAGATATATGAGGATGAGAAGATCAAGATACAAGCGGCGCAAGACCGCGTACCTTAGTAACCATGTAAACAGTGGATGTCATCGTCTCTATATAATCTCAGACATCACTTGGCAATCATTATCCCAATAAATTAGCAAATTAGAGATCTCGGATGCTTATTGAAGTATTAGTAACACCATTCAGCGGAGGGAAGCTTTCTCTCGTTTCGGTAACCGAGTTGATCTCCTTTCGCACTTTGCTATCATTCGTCACACCCATCGCGCAAATAACACACTTTGTGTCGAGGCATTAATTTCTACGTATAACACTTTCTTGGTGTTTTGGGAAATCGTAAAATCTATACTTACCTACTAATTAAGCGAATCAATAATCACTTACCTACCATCATTGACTTCATAAGTTTGCTCGTTTTTTACAAGCTTTTATTTAGCTTGACCAGTTTATTTATTTGTTTGGGTCAAATCTTGTAAGATGAATTAGACCCACTTCCCGGTTTCTGATCGAGCTGAAATTTTGCATTTATGTGTAAATCGGATGACAATGCAATATTATTGTGACATGGAGCTGATCTGATGATGGAGACGGAAGATGGCTATCGGAACTCTGTAATAAAACGACGTAACCCCATCGAGTTTGGGTTCGTTTGATTCGTCATAACAAATAACAAGTACTCTGATCCTAGATGATATCCAGAGTCTATTGATGTAGCTACTAAAAGCTTGCATTTAAAAATATTTTTTTTTAAAGTATCATAACATACCTACCAATAAAATAAAATAAAATCATAAAATTTTAAATGCCCCCGACGAACTGAATCACCTTGTGGATGAAGTCGTGGCCCGTGGGCAAAAGCTACTATGTGTATGTATACATATACTATGTATGTAAATGCATTATAATAATTATAATAACTAGAGACCGGATTATATGCATTTGCATATTTGCATATGCATTTGCATATTTAAGCCATCCTCAGCGCTAATTGCATATTTTCCGTAAAATCTAGATAAGATGCATATTATCGCTATATTTACAATATTTTCGGCGCATTCAGCAGCCACGCGTCTTTTGTTTTGGTACGATAATAAAATGAATGCTTTGAATCTCTGTGTCAAATTGATAGGGGACAGCAGAACTTTTGAAAAAAAATAAAAAGTGCTAACATAGCACCGAAGTTCAAATTCTGCCCAGTTACCTAGTGGATGTGGAGCGATCATTTTCTACTTATAAAAATGTTTTGAATGATCGAAGACATAATCTTACTACTGAACATTTGGAACAGAAGGTACTTGATTGTTGGTGTTTACAAAAAAAAACTTGAGAGGTGTCAAGGGACACCCGGGTGGAACGTAGCTCCTTTCGATTAATTTTAGTGAAGGAATTGTAATAAACTAGTGGTGTCATCTAGTATTAAATTGATTAACTACGATGAATTATATTATTTAGTTTATATTTCTATTGCACTGTTACAAAACCAAAGAGTTACTCTGGTGGAGTTAGTGTTTTTTCAGAGATGGCGTTAGTAGTACGATAATATTTTATCCAATTTATACAATAAAAAATTAGGGAAAAATTCCACATTTACAAATTATTTAAAATAAAATTGAAAATAGAAAATTCAGTCTGTCGAGCTGGGATTCGAACCATCGACGTTGAACTTTTAGGCGACTGCCCTAACCACTAGGCCATGCAGATGCCGTGTTCTAAGGCGAAAATACCGAACACAATGCAAAATTCACATTCAACAAAAAAGTGTCGGTTTCAAAAATGTGGCGAGTGTCGGTTCCTTAATTTTTTCCGTCTAGCCCCCTTCCGTACCGCGCGATAAGGAACTACGTTCCAATATTAATGATGTTACATGTAATAATCTATCAATGGATAATTGTACCAACTAATTATATGCTGATTTTGAAATAAAAAATAAAACTTTTTTTTCTTTTTGTTCCTAAAACATCATTCAATGTTGCATATTCTGTCAGTTTTCGTGCATATTTCAAGCATTTTTCATGCTTATTTGCATGCATATTTCAAGCTTTTTATATTGCATATAATCCGGTCTCTAATAATAACCATTGTCAACCGTAGTTTTAAAACCATAGGTGGGTTAGGTACTTACTTACCAACAGGTCACTCGATGAGTATATTCGTGATTGTCCTATATTGTTTTAAATTGTAATTTTTATCTATTTCCGATTAAGCTTTTTGAATTTATAACTAGTGGTTCGCCCCGAACTGAGACCTCGCGGTAACGGTATCCCATGATTATTCATTCAATCGATACATGATAACCAAAACTGACATTATTATTATGCCCGTTTTCACCAAACATACCTAAATCATCCCCCAAGTAGGAGTCTCTTAACGTAGGTAGCTCCTAAATACAATCCTAAGTCCTAACATCCGTCCCAATATCCTTTTAGGTGTCCCGTACAGGATAGTGATAAATAAGTTGACAGAAAACATCAATCACCTAACTTATAGGTAGCCCGTAAAGGTTAGGGAACGTTAGTGAAAACATTGAATTATTTATCAAACATTGAATTTAACTCGTAGTTCCATGGGAATAGTTACTGACTGCGCCATCTATTAGCATTATTGTGAAGCTATGTTGATGCTATATGAATTACTGACGCCCATTAAAAATTAAATAATCTCGTTTCTTTATAATATTCATATAATTTTAGTATTTGTTGTTCAAGTACAGGATATAAGTGACCTAAAAACATAAAATCAGTTTGAAAATCCATAGCGGATTTTTCTAGAGAGCGTCTTCAAGCGAGCGTATAAAATCGCCACTTTGAAAGCCCCCCATTTCGTCAATTTTAAGGGAAAAATTAAAAAAAAAATATTTTTGTACTCAGTTCAAAATTATCTTTAAAATGATACGTAACAATTTTATGTAACGCGATTTTATTTTTTTTACTTCGCATTCGCTTCTATGAGAGCCCCCCTGAAATAAAGATTTTTATAACTTTTTAAGCCATTTTCGGCTGGAGGCCATCGGTTTACATATTATATCTAAATTTGAAGTAATTACGTTCAGTAATTCAAAAGTTATAAGGCTCTGACAGACGGACGGACGGACGGACGGACGGACGGACAAGTGCAAATCGCCCTAGTTAACTCAAAGACCTTCGCTTCGCTCGGTCGAATAGGCGTGAATGAAGTTCATTACCCGATGAAATTCTCCCATTAGTTGCAGTCAACGGCCTTCACACCCGTTGCGCTCTTTGCGCCTTTTGTTTCAAACGACCGAACAGGACGTATTTTGACGCCCGATGTGACGCATTCGTCAACCGCGGAAGGGACAGTCAGCTGGCTTTGGATTCGTAGAGGTGTATCTGTTAGCTAGGCTTTTCGGCTGCAGAGTCAAGTGCAGATCATGAAGTCTTGTTTGAGTCCCACTCCTGTTTGGGCTAAAAATAAAATAATTCAAAATTCTAAATTATTTATTTGACGTAGGCCAACCTGTGGCTCTTATGACACGTCATGACTCTATCACCGGTTCGGAAAGCGGATTCTGCTGAGAAGAGTCGGCAAGAAACTCAGCAGTGGCTCTTTTCAAAATAATCATTAATTTACAATAGTATTATTATGTAGCGATTACATTGTAATAAGTTTTGTCACAAATATCGATACTTTGCCCATTTTTAACCGAGCTATTCAAAAATAAACCACTAACTGCCTGTCTTCGCTGTCGACCATCCGGCCCTCGCTTTCTCCCCCCCATTTTTCCCACTCTTTACGTAATTTTGTAGGGGCTACGCGTGCTTATTCCTGATTGGCCAACGCAACCATGTTTGCCAACAACTAACAAATTACCGACATAAAACAAATGTTGCCACACTGAAAGAATTGCCACTTGAAAAATTCATTTAACACCGTTATTTTTATAAAATCATGACATTCGGCCATCCGATATCGTGCAGCCTCCGGCGCACGTACCCTACTAATAATCTGGTAACCGCATACCTTACATACATAGATATAGATATATCTATATATCTATATCATACACAATGTAAACAGTTTTGCTGGAATGTTGCACTTCAACACTGTATTATCAACATGCATTAGAATAACAACATAAAATAATATCCATAATTTTATTTGTTAATATACCCACACTACATTTCAACTAAATTGATTATCCTTTTGTATATGTATCAACTTAACCTAATTTTAGATCATGACATTCGGTCGTAATTCTCACTGGACTTATTTTATTGTGAATCAGATTCGAAACTCATTATCTTTACTAAGCTTGATCATTATTTTAATATGACGAATTACTCTAGCACTAACCAATTAATACCAATTTCATATTACACACTACACTTATAGTTATAGAAACTTTAGACCCATAGAACATAATACTCTCTAACGAGAGGATTAGACTTATCTAGGAACTATCACACAGCACTATAGCACAGTCTCTAAGATATTTTAGGAGCGAGGTTAACCTAACTCATTCAATCCTTATCATTTTATTATAAAAATGTCATTATCTCACTCAAAATCCAATCTTCAGACTAAATATCTCAAAAATAAAAATTCAATTTTAATTTATTCACAAATTCAACCCTAAACCTTTTCATTTCATTCAAATCTTCATTCGTTCTATTAACCTCAACATAATTTTTAGTTAAAGTTAACAATTTCTTTTAACTAACTGTCAATTACAAACTAAACTCTGCATTCATAATCTCCGTCTAGTCAATTAGACAATAATATTAAGTACTTAAATTTTTAAGTTTTAAATTCAAAGTTCTGTACCGCAACCTAGCGGGAAGAACCGGTAAAAATACCGCAACAAATATTTACTAATTGTCATTTTTTTTTATTACTTTTACGCTATTTCTTTTAAATCATGTTACTAAATATTGTATATTGACTATTCACTTAAATACCATCTTGAAATCGGAAATCAACTAAGTGACTAACTCACTTCGAAAGCAAACTTACTTCACCTTGTTTTGGTCTACTTTAAGCAAATTATCAAATTATCTCTTATTTATCCTAAACAAGTAGTTTATCCCACCACCACATTCGTGAATGCGGTGCCATCAGTTCTGTATTATCTAGTATTGCAGACTACGAATTTATAAAAATATCACGCTATAATTTGTCTTTTCAAAAAATGTTTTATCTGACAGATCTACTGGCTATAACCCAGAACTTGTATCAAATAATAATTAATTATATTATTCATTTCTATAAGCAATGTTTTTATCTTGAAATCGCTTATTTATAAAACATTCATTATCATACATTTTGTAAAAAAAAAACATTCAGTCATCTAAATAGTAATTTCAATAATATAAAATTTATTATTCATCCAAAAAATATAGTCAACAAGAATAAATACTATATAAATCTAAAATGAACAATCACTAATTTGTATTAAAATAACTAAATAATCGTCAATCAAAACAATTAATTTGTTCATTAATGGTAAACGGTTCGAATTCTGAGAATCCATCCCTAACATTACTAATAACGTTCATCTCTGTTTCAAGCAGTCGCAATATATATATTTTTTTCATTCGCAGGCGATCTCAAAATCTCTAGCTACTAGTCAACAATGAACTTGATTGCTAGATCCTTTAAAAATACCTAGAAAATCTAACTATATCCGTCCCTATCGAATTGTAATGTACGACGACCTCTCAAAATCACCATTCCTTCATTTCTATAATTTTATGCTTGTTGTCAACGAAACTCTTTTTACCATACCAACTAATAAATCAGATTGGAAATGTTCAGAAAAATCTTTCGTTCACCGCATTATTTATTGCCTATGAAACTCACTACCCAAGCACATTAAAGACAGTCAATACACACTTTCAAACCTAGAGTGAAGCAGCACCATCTTTCTTACTGTTCTGTATAGAATTATAATTTTTATATATTTTAATAAAAATGTTTATAAAAATATTTATGTATTTTTGCGTATTTATGGTTTATTAGATAATTTAATTAAAAAAAAAAATTAACTTCATCCAAAAGAATCAATCCAAAAATCAAAATCAATCCATGAAAACCAAAGAGTCAACATCGCTACAACGGGACTTAACTCGTTAGAAAACTACGCTAGCCCTCACAAAGCTCAGATTTTTGCTACTTAGTATATTATTATAGTATATAATAAAATTCTCGTGTCACAATGTTCGTTCCCGTACTCCTCCGAAACGGCTGGACCGATTATTATGAAATTTTGTGTGCATATCGGGTAGATATGAGAATCGGCCAACATCTATTTTTCATACCCCTAAATGATAAGGGTGACCAACCACTAAATATTTTAGTATATAATTATATATGGATGTACATTTTATACCCATGCACCACTTTTTAATTTCACTTCTCACTTTTGAGCATGCTGAAAGAAATATTCACATAGAGACAAGCTTCACCTTTGTCCAATTCATCTGATAATAGATTTTAAGAGACTTTTTTTCTTGTACATAAAAAATGAAAATAACACATATTCAAATTCAATTCAAATCCAATTCAAATTCAATTCAAATCCAATTCGAATTCAATCCAAATCCAATTTCAATTCAATTCAAATTCAAATTACTTACAAAATTAATGATTATCATCGTTCAAAACTTCCATGAAGAGTTTATTTTTAAAATGTTATCGTTTAAATTTCTACTACAGGCGCAAGTTGACGTTCAATCTGCTTGCTGCCTAACTTTGTAGAACCAATGCTGGAAAATGTTTATATATGCGTCAACTTGTGGGCACTTACATTAAATAGTTCATAAACACACACATTAACTTTCTCTAAGAAAGGTTTAAGAATGCCACTAATAAAGTATTTTTTTTATGCCATTAGCACAGTTAAATACGAGTAGATCTAAATCAAAACAAGATAATTTTAAGAATAAGACAAAACAACAGTAGATATAATTCCAAGTATTGCACAATATTTTGCTCCAGTTTACCTTCGTAAGTGTATTTTAACCTACTCGTATGTTTCTTCAGTTTCTATCTGTCATTATACGTAAGTATACAACTGTTTATTTATTTTCCCTAATAATAATCGTAATTTTCATCGCAATAAATTGGTAAATCGATCACCAATTTGATTTACAAGAATTATAAATAATCAATAATTCATGATCAAAACCTCGTCAATTGATATACCCCGCCTGTCGTACGCGTAATGAATAACCTCAAAACACAAATGTTTCATCAACTCACAAAGTTGTTGTTCTTTAGAATATATTTACTATTAATATTCTTTATCAAAGAAAAGTTCATTTTCAACAACTTCAAATATTCATAATGATAATACTAGGTAATTCTCATAAGCACTATATGTTACTAATATAATTTATATTGCTACTTAAGCTATATACAAAATAATAATAATATGTATTATTATTTAAAACACTCGCAAACACGTATTAATTGCGATTTCCCGTTCCTCAGTTCATCAAGTCAAGTTCTTATGAATAAAATATTGCATGTACCTACCATACTCTGTAATCAGGTAGGTACGCAATAAAATTTTCTAAAATGTGAGTAAGTAAATAAAGATTCATCAAAAAATTGTCTTCAACATACTGATCTTACTTAGATGACTTATCTTGTACATACCTATTATAAACTGTCAAATTCCCGATTGCAAAGAATTTAATAATAACCCTCTTTTTGTCTGTTTTCTTTTTTTTGAACCCTACTTACGCGACTATCCATACAAACGCATTATTATAAAGCAAAGTATATGACATAGACGTGATTCTTCAAACTTTTTTTTTTATATATATATTTACCAACTTAAACGACCCGAAGGTATATTTATTTCGTTCAATAATAACTTCATATTAATATATTTATGAAAATATTGGTAAGTCCTGCAAAACAACGCAACATAAAATGCACGCGGTCAACCATTCGCGTATCCTACCCGTAAATGCTGACCAAAAAGCTACACGACCACCTAATAATGAAAGTATTCTTAATTTCATCTGATTTTTGACAGTCTTGCCTTTTCATATTATGATTAAAGTTTAAGCCCTTCTTGCCCTCGCGGCCAATTAAGAACAATTATTATATTGACAAATATTTACAATCATACATGTGATCTTAAGCTGTTTATCATCAAAGGACAATCTTGCTAATCTGAGTAGTCTACTCTAATTCGTATCATTGGGCATTTTGCCCTAAATCGTGTCACAGGCTTTCTTACCTTCGTATCATTTAAATGGTTGCTAATAAAATTCACTGGTACACTTGGCCCACCTCTAAACCACTATTATTTATCCCAATTAGGTTTATTCAATTATTTTTCAGGCTAATTATGGTATTTAGGAAAATTAAGGTAATTTTAAAGTGTGGAAAAATATATACTAAAAGAAGTTGGTTAAAAAAAACAGCAGAACCCTTCAAAAGAGATTCACTCATGCCCAATAATGATAATCATTCTCGATTTCGGCTTGGTTCTGATTTTATTCTACTAGGCGGGTAGATCCAAATTAAGAATTGAATCTTAGGAAGATAATGAAATCATGGCGGAAAACGTGTGGCATAGTTTGCATCACGTACACGATACTTAAATTTACCAATATTTCCTTAAATATTATAAAAATATAAAAATATTGAAATAAAGGTCTATAATATAAAAACTATTATAGTAGTAGTAGGTCTCCTTTTTTTTTACAGAAATATTGTTAATACCTACAATGTGCCAAGATAAATTTATTCTGTCAATAAAGTGGACCAAATAACTTTTTAGAATTAAATTTCTCAACTAGAGAACATATTTCAGTACTGTTTGAAATTATAGAACTCATCTTCCTGGGATGCACACTAGTATCGTGAACCGAGAAAAAAGTGGATATAAAACTCATGAATCATAAAGTTTAACTATCAAAATATTATGTATGACATATATTTTATTGTTTTTCAATTGAATGCAGATACTTAACTGAGAATTTGCACGCCATGCATAATATGGCAAAATATGAAAGAAAATATTATTACAATATATTACTATCGCTTTATTATTCACATTTAGCAAATAAACGATTTCATTTCATTTCATGTATAACTTGACACTCTTACTTATCTTTAGGACACCCGTAGTCCGCCAAATAAAATTTATCACTTCTTTGAAATCCACGGCACACTTGGCCACTGTTCGAATGTCTATGGACGAACTTGTCCAATACAGTAGGTAACATACATAGTTACCATCAACAGACACACATGGTCCAATACAGTAGGTAAAATACTTATTTACCGCCTATAGACGCACTGGTCCAATACAGTAGGTAACATACATAGTTACCATTAACAGACACACATGGTCCAATACAGTAGGTAAAATACTTATTTACCGCCTATAGACGCACTGGTCCAATACAGTAGGTAACATACATAGTTACCATCTACAGACACACATGGTCTAATACAGTAGGTAACATCATAGTTACCGTCTAAAACTAAAACTATCATTTTGACTCAACTCATAGTCTAACTATGCCTTTCAAGTAAGAAGGCTTAGAATCAAACATGTCTATCAAACTTTGGCTGCCATCATTTTCACTCAACTCATTATTTCATTTTACCCTCCAAATAAAACATGACGAAAATTACAAATCTTGAATTTGATTGCACATTAAATTTTTAGTCAGTTGAAACTAATGGCATTAACACACATGGTTAAAACTTAAAATAAATAAATTAAGGACCCACATAACCCCACTATTATAGCAACCTGGATACATATGAACACACTTACAATCATGTTGTACCTGCATTTTTGTGAATAAAATTTCGTTCATTCATTCATTCACACTTAGTCCAATATAGAATAAACTTTGTTAAATCTCACAGATTTACATTCACCCGCCATCCTTATCAACCCCACACTGTCCATAAACTGTTCATCGAGTTCGCAACTGTATTAATAAAATTATATAATGTGGGTACTATATAAATGATTCATAATTGATGTCATACCTTCAACTTTTTAACATCTTCTAAATGTATCGAGTTCTCATAACATAAGAAAGACTATTTCTCCAAATGTTGAATATAGCAAGGATACATTATCAAAGAGTCGCTTTGACCAAATGATCCAAACTGATATGTCAACATAGCTTTTCGTCATGATCATACGGGATATAATCCTTTAAGAAAATTGACCTACCCGAAATTAATGATGGGTGTCGCAATGCTAACAATATCACAGGAAAACAGTACCAAAGAGTAGCCTTGGCCAAATGTTCCAAGTGATATGATAGAATCACTGTAGTCTTAAAATTATTGTAAAGGACAAAGCCTTTCAACAACTTATTACTAAATTAACACCATTAATTCCATATAAAATACTATAATCTTAGCTATTCGAAAAATAATTATTCACAACTATTTTCAAGGTAAAACATTTCATACAAAGTAATCATTTCTTACATACCATTGGGTTCTTGTCACTTCTGAAGTTGTCACAAATATCGATACTTTGCCCATTTTTAACCGAGCTATTCAAAAATAAACCACTAACTGCCTGTCTTCGCTGTCGACCATCCGGCCCTCGCTTTCTCCCCCCCATTTTTCCCACTCTTTACGTAATTTTGTAGGGGCTACGCGTGCTTATTCCTGATTGGCCAACGCAACCATGTTTGCCAACAACTAACAAATTACCGACATAAAACAAATGTTGCCACACTGAAAGAATTGCCACTTGAAAAATTCATTTAACACCGTTATTTTTATAAAATCATGACAGTTTTTTATACTATCTTGTGGGCAGCTGGATGCCAAGCCGATTTAACCCTTGCAACCTTGTTAGAATAGAATAGAATATTTCCAAAATGAGAGGAAGTTCCAAAAATGCGTACTACAATTCAATGCATGTTAAGACGGGCAGACAGAAAGCAGCCCCATTCCCGCCGCAATGAATTTTTAAATGAAATAATATTTATTGGCAACACGGAAATGCGACAGTAGCGACGCTGTCTTGTGGGACTGTACGCCCTGGTACGTCCCTAAGGTGACAAGTTGACATACCTAAGTAAGTCGTAGGTATGAAACCCGTCACTCAAAGACCACTATTAACCATGGAAAGATTACTTCTTCCATGCTATTAACTTACACTGATGCAAAAATTATGTCTCCCGACAACAGAATAGGTACTCGTGCATAAACAATTTTACGCAAAATTCAATCCTACATGAACACTGATCAAGACTGCGGACCAGAATCAAGACTGAATAGGCATCTTCCAAGCAAGCAAATTGCATTGCATTGCATGCCTTATTGCCCTTTTCCCAAGTAAAATAGCAAAATATGACGAAAATACCCTTCTGTAGGGTTAGTTTAAGATTTACTTTGACATTTACTACTGTATACTCAGACACTTTTAGTTCCCAATGTTTCCGCTTTGGCTGCAGTTTTATGAAGAAGCTCGAAAACAGAGATTCGTTATAGTTTATTTATTTATTTATTTATTTATTTATTTATTAGTTAACTATCAAATCTTGTACCTACTAAGCCTAGTTTCTCCATTTTCAAAGCGTAACATTTGACTGTGTAAGCCAATAACGCTACCTTTTTATTTAGAATGTTTTATGAACTGTTACCTTTCAAACGCGTTCGCTTTATTGGTTAAGTTTTACTAGAGATATATCATTATAGGCGACTTTTAAACCATCTATTGGGCAGCACGAAATTACTTTTTCCCCAAACTTATTATTTAAAAAACACATATATACACACACAAACGTTGGATAAAATGGTTTCGACGTGTGAACGCAGCCTCTGTCAACGACTTATCAATACGTTACACACATCACATCCGGATTGGGGTCATATCATTTTAATTATTTTTTATGTAATGTCATCCATTGTTTCAAAAGCTATCCCGTGTGAACTGCTCTTTACAAAATTTTACTTGTTCTGCTCAAATTGACGTAATTTTAGAGCTCGTGTCATTGTTGTCGCTGGAGTGCTTAATTGTTACTTTATTATAAGCTTTATTAAAAATTTGGTAATTATAAATTATGCAACTACCTACAACTGTTACAATGAGAAAGATTCACTTAGTTTGGTTTTACGGGTGATTTCACATGGTTTCTCTTTAAAATAATTAAGGCGTCCTTGTAGTTTCGATGTTGTAAACGAGTCGTATAATAATTATTCATCATCATCATCAGCAACCCATGAACGACTCTGAGCGCAGGTCTCCTTTCAGAGAAGGGTTATAGGCCATAGTCCATTACGCTGGCCCAATGCAAATTGGTAGACTTCACACATGTTTGAGAACCTTATAAAGAACTCGCAGGTGTGCAGGTTTCCTCGCGATGTTTTTCTTCACCGTTGAAGCTTGTGATAATATTTAATTTCTTAAACGCACTTAGCTTACAAAAGCCCGAGGTGCGTGCCCGGGATCGAACCTGCAACCCCCCGAATTGGAGACCGCAGTACTAACCACTAGGCTATCACTGCTTGTGATGATAATTATTTACTAGACTTAAAATTCGATTAATAACTAAGCACAGACAGATCACTTGCTATTCTTGGTGGAAAACATTGTGTGGAATCTTGATTCCTGCATGCCTGAGAGTTCTCCATAATGTTTTTAAAGGTGTGTGGAGTCTGCCAATCCGCACTTGGCCAGAGTGCTGGACTATCCTACCTACTTCCTACTATCCTAAAAATATTGTAAGTGCGAAAGATTGAGAGGGATGGATGGATGTTACATACTACTTCACGCCATAACGAATGAACCGATTTGGCTGTGAATGGAGAAAGACATTATATGGATTAGACATTTTATTCCGGAAGATTAGAGTTCACGCGAGACCTAAAAAACTTTAATCCACGCGGACGAAGTCGCGGGTATCATCTAGCGGCATATAACCCTTCTGCTTCTCATTCTAAGAGGAGACCTGTGCCCAGCAGTAATGGGTTCAGATGATGATAATTTTTTCAAAAACACGATGATGATGACAGCTGATGCTTCCGATCGAGCTGTGAGAAAAGGACAATGACACAAAGAGCCACGTAAGGAGCTAATGGAAATGGAAAATTGGATGGAATAATGGAGTGCTTTGTGTAGGAAAAACGTAACTGGAATAACGCATTTAAAAGTCTCAATCGTTTATGTTAGAGGCAATCTCTAATATTTCGCAAACGCTATTACAAAGTTTACAAAGTGTTCACTTTAACTTAACCTCCGTAATATTCGTAAATAGCTTGTTAAAGAAATCGTCTTTAGCAATCGAGATCAAGTACAGAAGTAGTTTTTTTGCGTTCCATTAGTTCCAAATAGGTAAGTACCTACTACCTAGATATGCTTAAAACGGTAAACTTAGTTTGAAGATAGACATTTCGCAAGTCTGTTTCTACTACAGAATATTTCTTTGTTGATGTTATCGCATTATAGGGATGTGTTAAACGCTTGGTATCTACTGCTGGACATTATTTTAGCCTTTTTTTAAAGAATACTAGCTTTTGCCCGCGTTTTCGCTCACATGTTCGATTTTTCAAACCCCTATTTTACGCCCTTAGGGGTTGAATTTTCAAAAACCCTTTCTTAGCGAATACCTACGTCATAATAGCTATCTATGTCCAACGAAGGTCCAACGCAATCCATCCAGTGATTTGAGCTATACGTTGATACTTGATAGATCAGTCAGTCAGTCATATTAGCCAAGCTGAACTTGACTGATAGTCTTCTCTCGCCTCCAACTAAGCGGATAGCTTGTGTCAGGAGTGCGGGGTACCCCAACAGTTAATCAAGTGGGGAAACAACCGGCGAGTTTTCAGTTTTCAGTTTAACCTTTAATCGTTGGGCTTGGGCGTTGGAGATTTCTTTGCAATCATTAGAATGAGATCCTAATATACTACACTAGCGGCACGCTATGATGGCCGGTTTGACGTTTGTCCGCTCATGAAGTTCCGTATTAATTGATAACGACTTTGAAGGAAATAATTGTATTACTTTATTGACGATAGTGATGTGCAGAGATTCATAAATTTTATCGAATGTAGTTTTAGGTTTAGGACTCAAAATTTATTTATTAAATTGATTTCTAAAATGTATACAAGTGTAGAAAAATCAGTTTGCACCATTTAAGGGGTGAATGTACTAGTGAATATGAACAATTTTCACTATGTGGACAAACCTCTGAAATCGCAAAAAAATATCAGCTGTTTCATACAAAAGGTAAAATTTTTATTTTTATATGATATATACCACAACTCGGCATTTGGTTTTCTAAATTGAAAATTTTTAAAAATGGAATCTAATACGATCGTCACATAGGATCGCTGGCTAGCACAACTACTACCTCCGGCAAACTCGCGTCAATGCTCAATGCAAAACAAAGCAGTTTCGAATTGACGTTGCTTCGAAAAGTATAAACTGTCAGTGCAATGCGATTGTGATATAGTTTTGACCTGGCTTTGGATTTCAAATATTGATACTGCATTACTGTTGACCCTTGCTCGTTAATTTGGACTCTGTTCAAGCCCTTTGTTGTGGATTTCGTCGATATGACCGAACGTACGCAGAGAACTGTAAACCTATTTAATCAGGTACAAAAACAAAACTTAATTGTTTTTTGTTCGAGAATAAATTGACATTCCACATCACTATTGTAATGTGTCAAACCGGCCATCATAGCGTGCCGCTAGTGTAATACTATAATAATTACTCTACCCCCTAACGTTTTGACTGCACAGCAGGCAATGGTATCGTGATGAGTACAACTCCATCACATTACAAATTACTTTAAATAGTAGAGCTACCTGTAGAGAAGAAGCACCTTCGACCATTACAAGTGAAGCAAGCTAAGCGCAAACGTTACGACAAAACAAATAACAATAAAGGTCTAGATACAAATAGCGCGACGGGAATAATTTTGCGACTGCTGTTTTACGTTTTCTGGCACGACGACGTGTAAACGCCTTTACAGTTCCAAGTTTTGCAACCTGTCGGAGCTGCTTTATATACATGTGAATTAATATTTTGCCGAAATGGAATCGTAACAATTTTCTACCGATTTTTGTGAGTTTACCGAGATTTTCCGAATTCTTCCAATTTTCGTCAGGATTACAACACTTATTTTATTACAAAGTTACCTGGGTACAAAAAATATTAAAATACCTTCTGATTCTGAGTATAAACCTAACGATTTTGTAGATTGCGCATTTTTCATTTTGTTCTTCAAAACCACTGTTTTTTGTGCATTTCGCTGCCGTATCGCGTCGTTTCTATCCAAGCCTCCAGAGTCGAGAACCGGCAAGTTAACAACACAGCCTTTGACACGCACTGGTTATCCGGAGCGATAACCCACATTATACACTTAACGAGACGTACACCTACAATAATAAACTGTATCTACTACAGTCTACACTTTATCTTAACTTATGTATGCAATTCAGACATTGTAGAAAATAAATAGCTTTGTTTTTGAGCAACACGGTGATTATTATCTTCGTGAATAAAATTATTAAAATCTTATTGCTGAAACTTTGCGTATCGTGTTTGATCAGACTTTTAGAAACAGGATGTTGCTTAAAAATTCTTTAAAATCACTTCATAGGTTCACCAACATCAAATTATACCTATCAAAACAATTTTTGCATACTTATTGTTTGGGACGTAAAATAGTACCTATGTGTGTAGGTACCTAGTGTACCTACTTATGTGTAAAAATATTTTATGTTTATGTAGCTACTTCATAATTCCTTCAATTACGCTACAACGGAGCTACGGATCGACGTGATTTTTTGTATGGTTATACTTAGTTGAGAACTTGGAGAGTGACAGCTAGTTTTAATCACGGAAAATCAGAGAGTACCCGCGGAATTTTAAAATCTAAATGCAGGTGGATGAAGTCGTGGGCATCAGATTACCTATAGGTAAACTAGCGGCACGCTATGATGGCCGGTTTGACACATTACAATAGTGATGTGGAATGTCAATTTATTCTCGAACAAAAAACAATTAAGTTTTGTTTTTGTACCTGATTAAATAGGTTTAATAAAACAAAAATGTATATGTTTATTTAATTTATTTGAACGAACTGAATATTTGAATGAAAATGAATATACATACTTTATATGCACACAAGAAACATATGAATACAAAAGATACCAAAAAAGGTGCCACAAAAGGCCATAATTAATCAGATTCGTCCATACTACTATTTTCACTGTCGTCACTGCTATCATCACCTACATTAATAATTATATGTTCGTTTTCTATAATATTATCTATTTTCACATCTCTTTCATAATCTTCCCTTATTAATTTAACAGTTCTATTCACAACCTTTTCCCAGTCTCCTTTAGTCACATGTTCACAAGCTTCTTCTAATAATTTTAGCATTTTTTTTGTGGTAAATGGGGGTTCTGTATTGTGTCTTGCAGCATATCCCTTAATTTGAGCCCACACCAACTCAATCGCATTATACTCACAATGGTAAGGCGGTAACCGTATAACTCTGTGCCCATGTTCTAATGCTATTTCGTCAATGACGTATCGGATCTTGGTTGGTTTGTTTTCTTTTAAAAGACGTACTAATTCCGCTTTTAACATATTCATGTTTGCATCTACGCCATTTTTACGAAGCCATGCGACGATATCAGCTTTCTTTTGGGATTGGGCAGGTGGCTTGTCAATTTGCATCGAGTGGTATGGGGCGTTGTCCATAATTATAATAGATGGTTCAGGGAGGCTACACAACATTGAGGTAAACCATTCAGTAAACTTTTCTCCATTCATGTCTTCATGATAGTCTCCAGTGGTTTTTGACGCAAAAGCCATGAGAGAACCTTCGACAAACCCGTTGATGGTTCCGGCGTGACAAATTATAAGTCGCGATCCTTTTCCTACAGGAACTTTGGAAGTAGATGCTGCTGTGTCATCGTTCCAAGAACGGCCTACAGTATGGTTAGCATTAAGCCATGTTTCATCCAAGAACACAACATTTTGCCAATTTTTGATTTCTTTCACTTGCCGTAAAAAAGTATACCTTGCCATCGCTATATCAAATCTTTCCATCAATATTTTGCGTTTGTTACATTTTTTGTATCGAAATCCAATGGTCTTCAAAATCTTCGTTAAAGAACTTTCCCCACCGAAGAATAATCCAGCTTCCTTCAGTGAATGCACCAACTTTTTTCTTGTTGGATACTCCTTCTGTAAATAGTAGCCGTAAACATGTCTTCGGATAGCATCGGCATCAAAGCTATCGATGCCTACGACTGGTTTTGCTCGTTTTCTCTTTTTTGGTGTGTGAAGTTTATTTTCTTCTGTGCCAGTCTCGCCATATTTTTTTTTAGTTATCCGTCTAACAGTTCGTTGTCCAATATTAAGCGCATCAGCTACGCGTTCAACCACTGACGTTATAGGTAAAATTGGCCCTCCATTTTGAGCTTCACGATCGAAATAGTTACGAAGGCGTATTACGAACTCACGTGTCTGACTATTTAGAACAGTTCTCTGCGTACGTTCGGTCATATCGACGAAATCCACAACAAAGGGCTTGAACAGAGTCCAAATTAACGAGCAAGGGTCAACAGTAATGCAGTATCAATATTTGAAATCCAAAGCCAGGTCAAAACTATATCACAATCGCATTGCACTGACAGTTTATACTTTTCGAAGCAACGTCAATTCGAAACTGCTTTGTTTTGCATTGAGCATTGACGCGAGTTTGCCGGAGGTAGTAGTTGTGCTAGCCAGCGATCCTATGTGACGATCGTATTAGATTCCATTTTTAAAAATTTTCAATTTAGAAAACCAAATGCCGAGTTGTGGTATATATCATATAAAAATAAAAATTTTACCTTTTGTATGAAACAGCTGATATTTTTTTGCGATTTCAGAGGTTTGTCCACATAGTGAAAATTGTTCATATTCACAAGTACATTCACCCCTTAAATGGTGCAAACTGATTTTTCTACACTTGTATACATTTTAGAAATCAATTTAATAAATAAATTTTGAGTCCTAAACCTAAAACTACATTCGATAAAATTTATGAATCTCTGCACATCACTATCGTCAATAAAGTAATACAATTATTTCCTTCAAAGTCGTTATCAATTAATACGGAACTTCATGAGCGGACAAACGTCAAACCGGCCATCATAACGTGCCGCTAGTTTAGTAATAAAATAACGTATTTCTTCCTTGAGATGTATAAAGAAAATCTTATTTATTTGCAGCTTATAACTTGCCATTATGTAGTATTGATTTCTTAGCAACGTATATTATGTTTGATATAATAATATGAATAAATAAACGAACCCTTCATTTTCATATCGAATGAAAAAAACATACTTTCTTACACAAATTGCACGGTTTCTTTCCTAAAATAAATCTTTTTCAAAGTTTCTTTAAAAGTGCAAAAATAAAATGATACTCTCTATTTCAATGCACTCACATTCGCCTTTCTAAGTTTCTAAATTTGCGAAATAATTAAAACTTTGTCACCTATCTATTACAGGTACCCGTGAGTCAACAGCATATACTTACTAGAAGAAATTAAATAGAGTGCCACTTTCGCTCGTACAGCACACGTATCGAATTTTCTCACGGAGAAACCGTGCGAAGGAAAATACTAAGAAAATGTTCTTTACCACAATAAGAAGCAAAACCCGATGCGGCAGGTGAGCCATGAAAGGGTTGCGACACTCGAGCAAAAACGCGAAGACTCTGCCACGAGTGAGGTTAAAACCAGAGCATTACAGATGTATCCAGGGCGTGCTTTGGTTATTGGTTGGCCTCCAGATTGCAGCAGCCAACAGACCTCCCCGTTTCCTCATCGACGGACGTTCAGAAATTGTTATAAGGTTAAAGGAAGGCCCTGATACTCCTGTAGGTAAGTTTGTTACATTTGCTACATTTCACCAAGCGATTTAGCGGTCCGGTACGATGCCATGTAGAAACCGATTAAAGGCCAGAGGCCTCATACCCTGGCCTTATCCTCGGCCATTTACATTCTAAAATAGCCGGAATAAGTAAAATAAAACACAGTGGAACGTTGAAAATAAAATGTTCTCATTAATAATTATTGGTGAAAAGATAGAAGGTATTCCCATATGAAAATTTTATGGATACAAAATTATTTAAATTTCAAATTACCTAAGCCTAAGCCTGACCGTGCAACCGAGAGCGCGGTAGGTAGGCACGATCGGCCCAAGCGTTGGCTTGTGACTCGCTGCCGCCCGCCAGTTAGCGGATGTGTCGCGAGCTAGTTCTAGCAGCACGCTGTTCATCTTTATGACGTTATCACGTAAAAATATCGTCCGTAAACCGACTTTAGACAACCAATTTTTTATTCAAATAAACTTTTTACAATTGCTTTTTACTTAGCATTTAAGGCCTAATAGGTACTATATAATCTAAAATCTTGTTGACGGTTCAAAAAATCCGTTTAACTAGATAGATACCTGAGACTTGAGAATGTAGTTGCATTGCAGGTGCATACCAGCTAACGCTTTAACCTACTTTTTTTTTAAAAGATTAATACTCATAAAAATAGCCAAACAAAAGAGTAAGACATCCAAAAAACACTTTACTAAAAATCGTTCCACTTTCCAGTTCGTTGAGTGGAAACCACGACAGGATAGACACCCGGAAATTGCTTTAGGGGGAAGCGGTGTTGCCAAGACAACTAACACGCCAACACGGGAACCCGTACAAATACCCCGCTTACCGGGAACCCGATACCAAGTTTATTAGTCATCGTTTTAATGGGGATTATTTATATTATTGGCACTAATTTAATAAATCACTCCTTATATAAGACAGGCACAATATTATAGGTTAATCTTATTAATATAGTTTCGATTACAAAATAAAGAAATTACTTTTCTATGTATGTAGGTACGGTGCAGTGGTTGGGTCGTGAAAAGGTTACAAACAGGCAGACAAATCTACTTTCACATTTAATTAGTATGGATTGTATAGATTTCACTCTTTCAGGAGTTGTTTCAGGATGAAGAAAAATATCTCGAGAAAACCTGCATGCCTAAAAGTTCTCCATATTATTTCTTTTAAAGGTGTGTGAAGTCTGACAATCCGCAGTTGCCTTCCCATCGACCCTTCTCATCGATGGGTCGATGATGATGACGAGTCGAGAAAGTGTACTAACACTAAGTACATCTATTCACTCGCTAAGCTGCAAGTAAATAATAAATGTCTACAGTCTACACTTTTAGATCTCGTAGAAACTCCTACCCTCAGGCTGCAATAATAAAGGCATTGCAACGGAACGTAAACCGTAAATAAGTACCTACTGAATACTACGACTGAAACGCAAATGAAGACCTAAACTATTTAATTTAAAAATAAATTACAATTGGGTATTTGACTGTAGTCAAAATGTTGATATTCATTATTTATAATCGAAAATGTAACATGTAAGAATAACATTTGTAAAAACAGAAAATAAATCGGTCCTAAAACAAATAAGTTATAGAGCTTTAAAGTTTCCTGTTAGGCAGTGAGAGCGAAGTGAGAGAGAGTGAAGTGTGATGTCACAATTCACAAGCTCCATACACGCTCCATAGAAAATTTCGTTTTAGTAAGAGACAGATACAGTCACAGTAAAAAAGTTTATTATTCCGAGACTAGCGGGCGCGATTCCCAAGAGATGTGGGTTCGAATCCCGCTGGTCTCGGAATTTTTGATAAGTATGTGTTTATAAATTTAATCTAGTAAAGATATTTAAAAAAAAGGCTTTGTTTTACAATATTTATAAACGTGATTTAAAATAAATAAAAAATCATCAAACCGTCAAATAAGTACCCAATTTTGAATAATCCCTTGGATTCTTGCATGATGCAAGGCGGACGAATTCGCACGAGGATGACGTAGCCATAAGTACTGTAAATACGGACCTACTGCAGAGTGCAGTCACTCATGCATATCTCACCATCCGAGTTCAACCGTCAGCGCAGACCACGCAAGCGATCTGCTTCGGTGGCAACTGAATAACTTGCTAATGCGGAACCTAATATAAAAGCGAAAAGTGCCTGCGACTCTACAGATTAAAAAACCTCACAGACTTTGTAAAGTTTAACAGCTGTGCGACTGTCTATATTGATTGCTCATTGCTGCAGTGTGACGATACCAAGGAAACTGCCATATATATTATATGCCATGATAATTCGTAGATTGCATTGAAGCGATTAAACCAATGATCTCTAATATCAGGTAGTTATATGTTGGACAGGCTGTAGGGGAGAACTTGAAAATGGGACACCTTGAATAGCGCCACTTTGGCGTTGTTTGCTTACAAAAGTGAGCACCCACTCTTCACAGAACTATTAAGAATTGCGGTTAATTAATATATTGGGAATTGTCAAAAATCAAAATTAATAAATTTTTAATAAAATTTAAAAAAAAAGTTGATGAAGAAGAAGAAGCAACATACATACTAAATCACCATAGAAATCCGTGGGTGGTTATCCTGAAGACTGATAAAGGCTAACACCTAAATACCACACGAAAACAGATGTTCCACGGGGAAAAAGTCACGGGTAAAAGCTACTGCGTCACTGTGCGTGTTAATATGTCTAACGCAATTAAACATTAGTGCATAATATCACGTACACACTTACTAATGATATTATTTTTAATTTCAGGCAGTTTAATATACAGGTTAAGGGGCGTTGACCCCGATGGCGACACGTTACGATTTGGTATACGGGAGCAAGTCGGTAGTGATATAATAAGAATAGAAGCCATTTCTTCCAACGAAGCTAATATTTATTTAGTTAAGGAATTAGATAGAGAGGTGAGAGTAAAACATCGACCACGCATACTAATTTATTTTTAAATATTAAAATATAATAGGTTCATCATCATCATCATCATTAGCAACCCATCAACGGCTCACTACTGAGCGCAGGTCTCCTCTCAGAGAAGGGTTATAATCCATAGTCCACCACGCTGGCCCAATGCGAATTGGCGGACTTCACACACTTTCAAGAACATTATGAAGAACTATCAGGTGTGCATGTTTCCTCACGATGTTTTCCTTCACCGTTGAAGCAAGTGATATTTAATTGCTTAAACGCACTTGACTCCGAAAAGTCAGAGGTGCGTACCCGGGATTAAACCTGCGACCCCCCGAACAGGAGACCACAGTCCTAACCACTAGGCTATCAAGATCATATTATTATTATTATTCAAAGGTTAGCTATAGCTGGTACCTATGGGTAACCTTTAAATAGGATCTTTAAGGGATGTTCTAGACTGCTAAAGTAGGTAGATAAAATAGATATTATAATAACTTAAATAATTATATTATTAGAGACGCCATCCAATTCAAAATTTTCCATAATAATTTATTTTTTTTTTTTTAATATATAGACTAGCGCTTGACTGCAAGCACACACCTGATGGTAAGTGAAGACGCAGCCTAAGATGGAGCGCGCTTGCCTAGAAGACGCCTATTTACTGTTGATTTAAAGGTACCCAAGTTATAGTCAGTTGGAAAAACGGAAGCCGGAAGGGCATTCCAAATTTTAGCGGTGCGTATTAGGAACGAGGAAGCAAAGCGCTTAGTGCGGGATCGTGGAATTTCGACCACGTAGCGGTGCAGATTCGAGCGATGCCTTGCGGTTCGATGGTAGAAGGGTGATGGAGGAACTAGTTCAAATAGTTCTTGAGCACACTCTCCAGAATTATATCCTGTAGAATACCGACAGACAGGCAACCTTGCGCCGATATTCCAGACTTTGAAGTTTGGAGTTCGTTAGTTAATAATAATTATTTACATTCCTATTTTCCTATAGAGTGGAGTGTGCAATTTTAATGTAGGACATCTCTTTTAAGCACTTAATAATAAACCTAACGCCGAGATCTGTATCATCTGTAGAAGATCCAAAACCGGCTGACCAAAGCTAGAGCAGAGAACCTACATGGCTCAACAAGTCGCAAAGCTGAACTGGCAATGTGCGGAGCTGGGGCACATAGTTAGATAGACTGGGGTCCCAAAGATATGTAGCCTCCTTCTAGGTGGATAGACGACATCAGGGAATCAAGCGGTGTGGAAGTCCCTACAAAAGAATAATTACGTCCAACTGTCGGTTGACGAAGAAGTCTTAAATCCACCAAATTCAATCAGAATAGATAAATCATTGATTTCAGTCTGTGTCCAATCTACTATTGGAATTAATTTTCAGGTGCGTGATGAATATTCGTTCGTGCTGACGCTTACAGACGGACATTTGGGGGACGGGAACTTCATCACGCAAAGCTTTTTGCTATTAGTAGAGGATGTTAACGACAACGAACCCGTGTTTAAGCCCTACCCCTCAGCTATAACGGTTAAAGAAGATGCGCCGCCTGGAGTCTTGTTCACGGTCGAAGCGACCGATCTTGATGAAGGCGCATATGGACAAGTAAGTAACCAAAAATATTTCCTATGATTTCTTACAAAATTATAAAAATATGAGTATCGTAACTACATTACACATATCGTATTAGACAAAAACCGCGGCTATATTTAATGCGTTCCGTTTTATGCACGATGCATATGGTAAAAAATCTAAGACATGTCTAAGACTAAGAAATAAGTGCTTTGTTGTAGATCCACACCACAAAAAGGAACGTTTTAGACGTAGTCGTTTTCCTAGTTCCATGAGTTTCACAGTTTATCGGATTGACGCCATACTTACAGTGGTCCCTGTGTGTAACGGAACACATCCCTCTTCAAGTCAAAAATCAAAATACGTCAGTATATTGTCATTCTGTGATTGACATTGTCACTGTCAGACCCACAGCCTCATAGTCCAGTGACCTCAAAAACAGTCAAAATAAAAACTCAAGGTCATTAACCTTTGCAATTATGTTATTTTTTGTAAATAAAATTGATTTCCGTAATATAAATTACAGGTATTATACAATTTACAAGAACTTGATGGTGATGTAGACAGTTTCGCGATACAAACGGTGAATGGTAAGGGCGTTATACGTCTAACAAATCGCTTGGATTATGAACGGAAGTCGCTTTACCAACTGCGGGTCCTGGCGGTGGATAGAGCGAACCAGGGGCGTGTGAACACGGGCACTGCGGCCGTACTGGTGAAGGTCCAGGACGTTGAGGACCAACCACCGGAGTTTGTGGTTGCCAGCCCTGTCACGAGAATCAGTGAAGATGCCGCTGTGGGGACGTCTGTTTTACAAGGTATCTTATACTATTAAGTATACTATTTAGACTCATCTGAAATCTTTTAGCAGCAGGCAAAGACTTCTATATTTTATACTACTAGACCGGCAATTCGGAATAAGAACTGTGTCGCAGTTTTGGATTGCGCGGGCTAAGGTAGAGTGGACCTGGCATGGCATACGGTTGCAAATTGTCATTGAGCCCCGCGACCGCATGTCGCAGTGGCGTGAGGGGTGCGGGTGGCTTATTATATCCTTGAAATATCACTTGGTCATACAAAAAAATGAATGTTTTTGATATATTATATATTATCTTCAAGTGTAAAGTTGAAGAAGTATGCACATAAATAATGAATAATAACAAATTACATTAGAAATCTTTGAATAATAATTGTTTTCAAAAACTTGTTTTCTCCCTTGCTAGTGGACTAAAGGAGTTTCTGTGTTTCCATTGTAAATCAAATGACAATTTCTTAAGGCAGCAGAGCCAGCCTAGTAGTATACATAAGAAGTCTTTGGCAGCAGGT
Source organism: Oeneis ivallda (assembly GCA_029955525.1). NCBI lineage: Eukaryota > Metazoa > Arthropoda > Insecta > Lepidoptera > Nymphalidae > Oeneis > Oeneis ivallda. The sequence continues at coordinate 7,609,872 of JARPMR010000010.1, read as the reverse complement.
ACATAATATTATGCTACCCCTCTGATGTCCGCAGTTAGCAGTGTCTTATATAGTGGCAATTTTTTAGCTGCAACAATTTTTTAAGAATTTTGGCCATTTCCCTTTCGATTTTCCCCTCCAACAACGCTTTCCCTTAGCGAGTTTTAAAGTTAAAAGTAAGTTTCTAAAGACTGTTAAGATTTTCCCCTCCTGCAAAGCTTCCCTGAGCGAATTTTGAAGTTAAAAGTAATATTCTAAAATGCTGTTAATTATAGGCACATTCTATATGCAAATCATTAATTTGAATGTTATGTTACTTATCAAACTTTTACCAGATCTAGTTTTTTCACAACACAGTTTCATAGGAAAAACATTCTGTGCTCTATGCATAACATGTTCCTAATGTATAGGTACCTTGTATTTTTTTACAATAAAGTTTATAATTTAAGAGACACAAACTGATTGTATAATTAATAAACCTATATATTTCAGTGCGAGCCATTGATGGTGACAGGGGCATCAACAACCGCATCTCCTACAGCATCATATCGGGCGGTGAAGAGCACTTCGACATTGACAGCAGCTCTGGCACAGTGTACACAGTCAGCCCCCTGGACAGAGAGGACCCAAACAATAGCAACGGAGCCTATATTTTGGAGATTTTGGTAATATACTCTCAACTTTAAAGGAAACCTAAGATTTATTCCTCAATATTCCTTCAAAGCAAACACTTAAGTTAAAATTTTAAGTAACAAAATATGATATGTGGTGTGGCCGCCATCTTTAATTCTCACGAAATTTTTCTCGCAGTCAACCTAATCATCTAGGTGAAAATAAATTAGGCCATTTTGTTGTAATGTTGGTGGTTATTAATCGATGGTTATAAGTAAGACAACTATCAATTATTTTAATGAAATTAAAATCAGTAGTCAGATATATTTATGTATAATGAATAAATCCGATGACTCATATATATTAGAATCCATTAAAGTAAAATATATGTCGATACAATATTATGATCTATTTCTGTCACATTTTTACAAGTTACAAAATTTTTACACTTTATGTATTTAGTTTTGAGCTATATTTTATTTTAATATCAATAATTCAACAATATGAAACTTATTATCCATTACAATAACCCATAATTTGTTACCAGGCTACTGAGGAATCTCACACAGTGTCCCCATTGCCCAGTGCAACAACAGAAGTGACGGTCATAGTCACTGATGTGAATGACGAAAAGCCCCGGTTCAGGAGTCTGAGATATGTGGGTGAGGTGATCGAGAATGCTCAGCAAAACACACCCATTACATTCTTACAAGATGGAGTGCCAGAGGTGTTTGACTATGATCAGGTAAAATAACGCAAACAATGATTCTCTAAACTAAATTAACCAATAATATATATCCTGTTCTGCAACTAACTTAATGTAAGGCGAATCCCACACTGTGAAGCATTTCAGGTGCGCGATTCTACGCGCGCGGATTCGTTACCGTTATTAGTGTGTGACACCGTGCGTGTTTTCTATATAAACTGAGGTACTTAGTAACCTTAAACACGCAGGTCCTCGTCCCAGAACGGGGCGCGTTGCAGTGTGAGATCCGCCTAAAAGTACGAGTTTGTAGCCGACAAAGGCAGCAGGCGACAGGTCGCCGCGATACTACTAGTTTTTATCTACGTTTGTATTATACGACATGTCGCTAGCTATGGAAGGTATTTTATAGAAATACATAGAAACCAGAGGTGTCGCGGCGATGTGTCGCCTGCCGCTGCTGTCTGTAGTCAGCTACGAACTCGTACCTTAAATACAATAAGTTCATGATCGTTCATTTTATTCAATGTACTGCTTTAGATTACTAATTTTATTTATACAAATTGAAACCATTCTACATTTGCCAGTCTAATTTTAGTTAAGACTAGGTAATATAATGTCCACTTGTGAATTTAGGATTTTTTTGGATATTCTAGATTGTCAAATTTGGTTCACCTCTTCCTTGTTTAAATATGAGCATGGTAGAGAATAATTTAAAATAGGTAGTTATACTACCTATTTACACTGTCTTCTGGGCAAACACACCTCCAACCTTACCCTCGTCATAGCTTTCATGTACTATTAGTACAGTAGTAGGGAGCCAAGGGACAGAATCACAGTCTAAATAGGTCCACATTGTATAATTATGGTTCCTTGTTTCCACTCGTTCAGAGCGGAGCAACGATGTGATGCTAAAAACGATGTACTACTAAGTATAAACAATAGTTTGTTCACGTTCAGTGTCGGGAATTCATTCCTAATAGTAGTTCATGTACTACACAAGACTATTTCCGTCATGATTGTCTGCACAAACGAATTGTATGAACTAAATAATGGGCTGTTATTAAAGACTTGCAACAAAATATCCTTGTTTCAGGGTAAAAATGGCACTTTTGAACTTTATTTAGTGGGTGATAATGGTGTATTTGATGTCACACCTTTCAAAGGAATCAATGAAGCATCTTTTCTAATAAGAGTGAATAACCCATCATACTTGGATTATGAAAAAGTGACTGTTATGAATTTTAGTATAGTTGCCAAAGAGATTGTATCCAAAGATCCTAAAATGAGGTAATAAGGTATTAATTCTTTAATATGGTAAGGTATAATGGAATTTTTTAACCAATTGAGTTTCATCATCATCATCATCATGAGCAACCCATGGACAGCTTACTACTGAGCGCTGGTCTCCTCTCAGAGAAGGGTTATAGGCCACAATCCACCACCCTGGCCCAATCCAAAGTGGCAGACTTCACACACCTTAGAGAACACTATAGAGTACTCAGGTCTACCGGTTTCCTCACGATGTGTTCCTTCACTGTTGAAGCATGCATGATATTTATGGAAGTTCATATCTCAAGATTTTTTTCTAATCTCTTGTTTTTATTTCAGTGTTGTCCCAATAATGGTTCACATAAAGGATGAAAACGATAACTTCCCGGAATTTACTGAGTCTTTATACACTGTGTCCATACCAGAGAACTGTGGAGTGGGAACCACAGTTGCCTGGGTGCAAGCCTTTGACCAGGATTCTGATAACTACGGCACTAGAGGCATTCGGTACACCAGTTTAGGGGGCAGTATTGCTCATTTGTAAGTTATCATTTTACTGACAAATCACAATCTTAGTATGAGAGTTTGCTCCTCCTAATATGTCTGCCTGTGTGTGCTAGTCACATAAACTACATCACGCACATCTAATCTACATGCAATGTTGCACGTTCAAAGGTAGACTGGAAGAAAATGCAATAGCATTAAGTCTGTTTTTTTTTTTACTTTATTGTATTATACATTTTTATATTTATTAAGTGAACTGCGACCTACTGCAAAACCTGCGACAGACGACCGTACCTTGAAGTGGTAAATTGTTGCAAAAGTCTACTGTACAGTTTTAACAGCAATGTCATATTATAATAGTATTGTATTAATAATATCATTGTTTCAGATTGTTCCTCAATCCAATGTCAGGTGTGATAACAGTGAAAGAAGCGGGCGATGATAGCTTTGATCGAGAGTTGGTCTCTAAACATTACCTTACTGTTGAGGCTAGAGACGATCAGGTAAAATGGAGTGTTTTATTAAATACTAGATGATGCCCGCGACTTCGTCCGCGTGTAGTTAACTTAGTGTAGTAAGTTTTTGTAATTCCCGCGGGAACTCCTTAATTTTCCGGGATAAAATGTAACCCTTATGTTAATCCTGGGTATGAGCTATCACTATTCCAAATTTCAGCCATATTGGTTCATTTGTTGTGGTGTGAAAGAGTAACAAACATCCATCCATACATCTATCCTCACAAACTTTCGCATTTATAATATTAGTACGATTGGTAGGATAGCTTTTAGCTGAGAAATCTTGCAAATACTATTAAGTATTACACATGTAAGTTAATGTTTGTTTTGTGTTTATAAGTAAAATATAAAAGTAAACCCTTATAAAATAATCAAAATAATATAATAATTAGGGCAAGGGGAACCGAAACACTGTTCAACTGATAATAAACATTGAAGATGTGAACGACAACGCGCCAATGTTCCTCGCCAACAAATACGAAGCGAGGCTACTGGAGAATGAGAAAGAATTCGAAAATCCGCTCGTTTTGGAAGCAAGGGACATCGATTTAAATGGTAAGAGAATATTAACTCAAACAGGTTAACGGATAGTGAAGCAATTTGTTTATCGCCATTTTGGAGTTGTTTGCTAACAAAAGTGAGAGTGAAGGGATGATGGACTAATGTGCAATAATGTGATTTAGGGTGTGTTACGAAATACACTGGACCACTGTAAGGTGTGACGTCAAACCAGTAATACTGTGAAGCCGTTCCTTTTTAGTTTCCTATACTGGTTACTGTTTAAAATGGAACACAGTCCATTACACTGTGATCCCCATTTTTTCAAATCTCTAGGCGCTGTTCTATTTTTGATCACGTCATCAATGCCCCGAGAGCACTTTAACTTGAAAGCGCCACTGTTCCAGTACAAAAATGAGAGCACTGAGCAGTGCTCGAAGTGTGTTTCTGAACTCACCCAAAATCGACAGGACTCTGATAAATGGACACATCGGCCTTAATACAGCATGTGTCCATTTTTGGGCATACCACAAGAAGCCTGACTATCTCATTGGCCTAGTGCGGATGTGGATCGTGAGGTCCTGATTTGGAGTCAAGCACGCGACATTCTTAGTTCAGCCAGAAATGGGAAAGTTGGCAACCATTCCATGCCTTGGATCCAAAACCATCGATCCTGCGCCCAATATCTTTCTGGTTGTGTCGGATAGCAGTCCGATGGGACGACTAAACGGAACCAGAGAAAGAGGGAATAGAGACTGCACACTTTTGCACTATAATATCTCCTGCTAGGTTGGCTTGTCTACGCTTCAGTTGAGAGTGGCTGCCATGCCCGAAATTTTCGCTCAGGAGTAAATTACTTATAGTTTAATATACATATTATGCGGCATACTGTTTTTGTTGCCCCAGCCTAATCATTAAAAATATTTTCAGGCACAAAAAACAGCCACATAGAATATTCAATAGTAGGCGGCGATTACAAGCACAACTTCTCAATAGATCCCAACTTGGGAATCGTCACACCAGTGGGTGGTCTAGACTTTGAACAAATACCTGGCGATAACAGCAATATTCGACCCATACATTTAACTGTAAGTGCAACGAAATCATTAACCAATATAATCTGTGATAATAATAATTTTGTAACAGTATTCATGTTTATTAAAATAAATTATTTATGACTTGGAAAATAGTTTACTGTTATGGTATAATTTATCAATGCTCTTTTCATTCATGTTATGTTCTGCAAGGTTAAGGTCACTTCATTCCATATTAATTGTTATTATTTTCCATATTTCATTCCATATATTTCCATTTTCCATATTCCATTTTAGTTTTTTGTTAAAAGCTATTGTAATTTGTATGGTATAAAACATCAGAAGTGGGGTTACTTTCTTGAATATACTTAGGGTTACGTCTTTCAGCTGTGACGGTTTGCACAGTTGCAAGACGTTATTTATTAGCAATAAAATAGTGGATCAATTCAGAATAATCCGGTCAAATAAGAAATTAATCTTTTTTTTAAATTGTATATTAAACATAATTTTTTTATATTTCATTTTGTATTTGCTATAAAATGAAGGCTAGGCCGTGAAAAGTTAAGACGCTAAACGGAAAATAAATTGTTTCGAATTTGGAGAGTACTTTATAAAAATAGGCGGGGCCAAAACCCATCCGCGGGGCGCACTCCCTTCACGTACTAAGAGGTCACGTAGATAAAATAGATGGCGCTGGTAAAAATAAATAACTTTCATTTTTATGTTTAATAATATTTGATATAGAAAAGCACTATTTTGTTTAAAAATATTTTTAATACATACCTACAAAATATATAAATATTATAACTATTTAAAAATACTCAATTTTTATCGTATACAGGAGACGGTTTATTAAAGGTAGGTATAATATTATTCTATTTGAAAATTTAAAGGTATCAGCTTAATACACAATCTGGAAGATGAGAAATCTAAAGAATAACATAAGGTCACAAGTAAATTGGTTAACAATTACTATACCTACTCAATAAAATGAAGAGATCCGTAGGAGAACCAAAGTGTGACTTTGGTTCTCCTACGGACATAGCTCAGCGAGTCACGAAACCATGCGAAACTGAAGTGGAAATGGGCAGGGCACATAGTTCGAAGAGCTGTTAGTCGTTGGGGTCCCAAGGTGCTGGAGTGGGGTGGAAACTCAGTGTTGGTCTGCCAACAACAACAAACAACAACCCCACTAGGTGGACCGACGCGTCAAGCGAGTCACAGGGAGCCGCTGGATTCAAGCGGCGCAAGACCGAAGACTTATTTGGGTATCATTAAAGCAAGAGGGAATAGGCATCTTCTAGGCAAACGCGTTCCACCTTAGGCCACATCATCACTTTCCATCAGGTATGATAGTGGTCAAGCGTGTGCCTATAATAATGTATAAAAAATAAATAATAAAAAAAGCCATACTGAAATTCTTTTTTATTGCATCGATATAATTCAAAATCGATATTTAGGGTCCCCTAGCGTCAAAAAAGACCAAGTGGTTGCCAAAATTTTAATCGTTCGTTTTTTACGATATCGACGGCAGAAAGCGGAACTGGCGTATCTCAAAAAATCCAGTTTTACACCAGAGCCAAAAAACTATTTGAAAAAATCATAACTCGTAAATTAATAAAGATAGAATGTTTAAATTTGCAAGAAATTTCTATGAATCTAAACGATATTTGATACAGTTATTAGGAATGTCCTAAAGTTACTGCTTCATTGATTTTTTACGAGTTACAGCAGTTGATATTTATATATCGAGCAGCGGAAAAGCTGTAACTGTAAGGTGAAATGTATGACCAATTAAAATAAGTAGATACAAGTTTTCGTGCTACGATCTGCTGTATCTCAAATATTCTGCTATTCGAAACATGGCCATTTTGATGTATGTGATTTTAATTAAATAAGTTTATAAAAATAAAATGTTTGATTTACATTCTGAATTATCTATAAGTACATGATATATTATAATAAAACTGTAACTGATCGTTGTCTGTACAGTGAAGATATATGAGAAAAACTTATTAGGGGCCTTTATCAACAGAATAGAACCCAAAACAATGATTGTTAGAATTTTTGTCTGTATGTCTTTGCGTTAGTGCGCACTAATCTCAGAAATGGCTACGGTGTTGTGGTAAGCTTCACTTCAAACTCAGTGTTTGTTTTACTTCAATATAGTTCATAAATAAAAAAGTTATGTCAATTTAAAGAATCACGTCGAACATTTAACTGTTCAGTTAAAGAATCACGTTGAACATTTGTCATCATTTGTTGAACGTTGACGCTTTTTTGGCTCTTAACATTAATAAAATTAATATCTACGTGTTTCAGTGTTTAAGATAATTCTATCCTTATGGGGGTGAAAAGAGTAATGAAAGTTTGTAAGTGAGTTCGGTAATTTATGGAGTATGATGGGTGAATCTTTATTAACGGGTGTCTATTTGGTAATAATAAAGCACTCATCTATAATAATGAATAAGTAATAATTTTGCTTTTAAGGGGATGAAAAGGGGGATGAAACATTTATGTGAGTTTGGTCATTTTTTAAACGAAATGCATAAACTTAAAAAGCCATCATGCGATTTCAAATATTCTACCTTTACGGGTGAAAAAGGGGATTAATTTGGTATGTAATGATGATGAAGTTTCGAAGTGAAATGCATGATACTATATTTTTAGGCGTCTTAAGAAAATGATGGAAAAGGGGATGAAAGTTTGCATTGAAATCCATAATTTTTGAAGTGAAAAAATATTTATATAAAACATCACTCACTTTCTTTACTGTGTACCTACCTAATGTTTCTTAACAACCAAGATAGGTACGTAAAATATAAGCAGGTAAGGTTGTAAACTTTACTTGCTTATTAGATATAGTAGGTATGGTAAATATACAGACTTCCAATTAACTAAAAAATAACATTTAACTAAAAATAGGTTAAATTTTAATATTCCTTTACTTACCCGAACTCCTGAAGTATAATAATTAATTTTAAACACGTAAATAAAACGTAAACGATAAGTTAACAATCTTTTAAAATAATATTTTTGTTAACAACAAATACGCTTTCTCACTATTGGCGCTTACGCATCAGATGCCGCGCGATCAGAATGGCGTATATAGCAAACACCTCGGGATTGGAGGGGTGCGGGTCTATCTAGAGTGGCGTATTGATTACTCATCACAAAACAATACTCTAATATTATGGTGTAAGTAAGATATTTGCTCTTAAATTAAATGTTTGAAATGTAGTAACTGTTTGATAAACACTCACCACTTCAAAGCATATTGCTGTATCCTTGTCAACGTAAAATTTTGGGGCGGCTGAAATGCTGTATCTCTTTTGAAATCAATGTCCGTCAGGGTAAAATAATGGTGTAACTGTTATTTATGTTGGACGTGTTGTCGTATCTATTTTATTTTCAAAAATAGCGATTTTTCCTCTATTTACAGCAATTTGTCATGTAAGCAGTACCAAAACTAGAAAAAATTCAATGGCGTATCATTAAATTTTTTCATCGTAGAAAGACGAGACATATACCATTCGACGCGGCTTTTTTTGCTTATCAACAATATAGTAAAAAAAGTCATTTAGCCCAAATTTTGAGATACGACATTTCCGCTTTCTGCCGTCGATATATAAAAGAAAGTGGTGTTAGTTACACTATTTATAACTCAAGAACGGATGAACCGATTTGGCTGAAAATTGGTGGAGACGTAGCTTAGAACCAGGAGACGGACAAAGGATACTTTTTATCCCGTTCGACCGCGTTTCCGTCATGTCACTATAAAACGTGGTATAACAAAAACGCATCTGACAAAACGCAAATGACAGTGGAATAACAAAACGTAAATTGCAGCTAAACGTAATTTTGTCTTTGGTTAGGTATGGTAAAAATGACAATTATAAAAATGATAGCTAAACGTAATTGATAATATCATCAGTAATATGTTTTCTCTTTTAATCATCATTAACAATGCTGCGAGTAATATTATAAATGCGAAAGTGTGTTTGTTTGTTTGTTTGTCCGTCAATCACGCTGCAACGCTTTGTTGCATTACGGATTGATGTGATTTTTTGGATAGGTATAGTTGAGAATGGAGGGTGACAGGCATCCCGGAAAATCAAAGAGTTCCTGCCTGATTTTAAAAACTAAATCCACGCGAACGAAGTCGCGGGCATCAGCTAGTAACAAATAAATTCAATATGGTGCTGATTTTTTAAAATTTTGGAAACCTAATACAAAACCCTAATTACCTTATACAAAATATTATATACTATGAGTCATTAGAGTTAATATTATTAATAAAATTATTGTTTTATGATAATAAATAAAAAAGTATTAATTTTATTTTTATATAATATTTAAAAAAAAATTAATGACATAATTGTCCCCATTTTATTGGAACTACTTGTACCTGGTATTATTACGCCCGCTCAGTAATCCACGCCGCGCATGCGCGGCACTCATGTCAAGCACACTGGCATATTTTCATTGGCCTGTTTTTAGGGTTCCGTACCCAAAGGGTGCCAACGGGACCCTATTACTAAGCCTCTGCTGTCCGTCCGTCTCACAGTGGGTCGAAACGGCTATATGAGGGACATAGGATTTTTTGTTACAAATTCCATTAAAAAAAATATCTATCGAAAGACCTTGTCATTTTGATGAATAATTGTTATTAAACGTTTTTCTCTAAAACTGATAGTTTGCCCGGAAAAAAATATTTTCAGTTTTTGTTGTATGGAATGAAACAGAAACTGCTAAAATTTGGCCAAGTCTTGAGAGGTCTTGCTTTAAAACTACTTTATTCTTATTCTTTAGCTTGTTGGCTATAACTCTATGCTATCAGCTCGCACCCAAACTTGCCCGTTCAAGAGTTATAAGAATCCGAAATTTTTAAAAAAATATGATTTTTATTGATTTTATAATGTCGTGGATTATCAAATATTTGAACAAAATAATGTGCTACATGAAAATTCTATGAATAAATATTGAAATTAACTTTAAAGCACTAGTTCACCAAAGAGAAACTTATAAGTTAAGCACTTAAAAAAAGGATATTTCATAGATTAAAACTGTAAATTTTATTAAAATAACGTAAATTCAAACAAAGGATCTACAAAAATAAAACTTTCATAATATAGCTTTCTTTATTTCTTTTTAACAATTCATTTTATTACGTATTTGATGTATATCCTTAGCTAAACTGTCTTTGTTGCTGGAAACTAATTACAAACAGCGAAAAATTAGCTACTCATCAGATAATTATAATATTTCATTCGCTGTTCTATTCATTACGAATTATCTCCTCTGCAAATTATCTTTTCAATTTGCTAATTACTATATTAGTAATGTAATTACATTGAATGACTCCACTTCCCTAATAATATACCTTAATGATAGGGATAGGAAGGAGTAATTCTGACCTACCTATATAAATAGGGGTTTCATTTAAATAAAATCATTCAGAGATACGCATTTTGACTACCAAGACAACTTGCAGTGTACCTACATATTTTTGTGACAAATATGGAAGTTCTAGTGAATAATTTGGATTTGTTCATAGTGTTACGAGAACGGGTTGGATCTTTGGCGGATAGTAAAATCCTTTTTTTTTTAATGGAATATTTGCTAAACCATCCTGAAGATACTGATAAGATGAAAACTTGCATAAGTCAGAAAAAAAGAAAAGTTTATATATATATATACACCTGAAAAAGCGCTAGGCTCTCTCGATATCGCTTAACTTATCAAAATTAATTAATTAATTAATCTATGGGATTCTGCAATTGAACAAGGTGCAGCATCTATGTATCACACCTACTACAAAATATAGCAAGCATAAAGCAAAAGAAATTGAATTGTTGCCCTGTAAACCAGGACATCACCATAACCGAAGTTTTCTCGGCGTATATTGTGACGATGACATTGAAGCTTTTGGTGCAGATGGTGCCAAAGTTTCTGCATCTTTACTGACATCGTCGGGTTGGAGATTTTCTGTTTGGGAGATAAGGTCTTTAGGCCATATTATGGCAGATTCTAGCCAATCTCCATTTCTCTTCAAAAAATACTAAGAGTTCTATTTGATCTTTCCCATTTACCACAAACATTTGAACAAAACTTCTGACAAAACTTCAGGAGATTTTTACTTGTTTCTTAAGTCCAGTTTACGTTCAGCGTCTCTTTGAGGTATTCAAAAAGACTTACACCATGAACAAATCCAAATTATTCACTAGACCTTCCAGATTTGTCACAAAAATATTTAGGCACACTGCAAGTTGTCTTGGTAGTCAAAATGCGTATCTCTGAATGATTTTATTTAAATGAAATCCCTATTAAATATAGGTCGGAATTACTCCTTCCTATCCCTATCATTAAGGTATATTATTAGGGAAGTGGAGTCATTCAATTTAATTACATAACTAATATAGTAATTAGCAAATAGAAAAGATAATTTGCAGAGGAGATAATTCGTAATGAATAGAACAGCAAATGAAATATTATAAGTATCTGATGACTAGCTGATGCCCGCGACTTCGTCCGTGTGGGTTTAGTTTTTAAAGTATCTCGGGAACTCTTTGATTTTCCAGGATAAAAAGTCACTCTCAGGTCCTCAACTATACCCATGCAAAAAATCACGTCGATCCGTAGCTCTGTTGCGGCGTGATTGAAGGACAACCCAACAAACACACTTTCGCATTTATAATATTAAGTATGATTAGCTAATATTCCACTGTAATTAGTTTCCAACAACAAAGACAGTTTAGTTAAGGAGATACATTAAATACATAGTAAAATGAATTGTTAAAAAGAAATAAAGAAAGCTATATTATGAAAGTTTTATTTTTGTAGATCCTTTGTTTGAATTTACGTTATTTTAATAAAATTTACAGTTTTAATTTATGAAATATCCTTTTTTAAGTGCTTAACTTATAAGTTTCTCTTTGGTGAACTAGTGCTTTAAAGTTAATTTCAATATTTATTCATAGAATTTTCATGTAGCACATTATTTTGGTCAAATATTGATAATCCACGACATTATAAAATCAATAAAAATCATATTTTTTTAAAAATTTCGGATTCTTATAACTCTTGAACGGGCAAGTTTGGGTGCGAGCTGATAGCATAGAGTTATAGCCAACAAGCTAAAGAATAAGAATAAAGTAGTTTTAAAGCAAGACCTCTCAAGACTTGGCCAAATTTTAGCAGTTTCTGTTTCATTCCATACAACAAAAACTGAAAATATTTTTTTCCGGGCAAACTATCAGTTTTAGAGATAAACGTTTAATAACAATTATATTTCGTTGCTTCATCCTCAATATAATTAATTACAAAGGTAGTCACGTTATTCACTCGAGATAACTCCGCGAATTTCACAGATATATACCCTATTTTAAAAATAAATCACCTTGGCAGCACCGTCTTAAGTTTGCTCATTACTTTTTCGCGCGAGATAACGACCGCACGCGCTCAGCGCGCCGCACTTAATAGTTTAACCAGAAGTGCAGAAGATCGAGTGTTATTGTAGGATAGTGTGATTGCAGTATTGTTCATCGGCTGAAATCATCGTCATCATCATCGAAGGAAAAAGGTACGAGTTCTTTTCTGTTTTCAAACGATCTCTTGTTTGCGCTTACGCACCGCTACATAGCCTACTATATTATTGTTTAGGCATGTACATAAAAACGGTACACTTTTCGTATCGAGGTTTACTGCGAGTCTTCATCGATTACGAGGTATCAGAGAAAACGTAAATATTCTGAATTAAATATTACGTTAATTGTTTTTATTATGAAAATTAATAAAAATTAAAACACAACTATAACGATTATTATGGTAACACTATTGTTACAACTTGTCATCAATCACGATTTAATTAAATTAGTACCTACCCCCCAAGTGTCTCGGATTTATCTAGGTTAGGAGACATTTATCATTATTATTTCTACATATCATATTATACATTCGAAAAATGTAATAAAATTCACGAATTCACTCAACTATGCTCGTAAAATTCGCTCAACGGGGCTTTAGTAGCTTGCCCAGCCGTTAACTATATTCGAGTACCTACTTGTAAACAAAAATATAATATTATTTATCTGGAGAGACGGTAGTGTCCCTGCCACGACGAGCCAAGCGAAGCGTAAGGGAACTAACTACCCACCTTTTCTTCGCTTTGTCTGAAAACACAAATTGTTACGAAACACTTAAAATTAAAAGCAATGGTAGATGAACAAGCAGAGCAAGTAGCATATTATTAGATATTATAGAAGACCATATTATTAAATATTTGGAAGAAATAATGGCCATTTTCCTCGGTTTTAAAGTCTTGCTCGTAACTTAAACAACTGTGCAATGTTCATGTCGACACTACGACGGTAAGAAGTTATATTAATTGAAAGAGAGGCATTCAATACCCTCACTTAAATAAGTTAACTAGAACCAGTTGACATTGGTGAGAACAATGTGAGCTTTGTTTTTTTTTGCGTCATACGTAAACACCAAAGAAAATCAAGCCGACGCCGAGTCTAGTACAGTTAATCCAGATACTGAATGGTCATTTCCTGACAAAGGGTTCAAAATTACTTTATTAAAGGTCGGTCAACTCGAAATCGACTCAGAATTACACTCGGCGCTTGGGAAATCGACGCATGATTCCCCGAAGTATGGGGAAAATATTCATGCCAACCATATGGCTCTTTATATTAAAAAAGGGGATGCGACAAAGACTACTGGTCCTGCGTATCACGGCCGTTAGTAACGGGATGGGCCTACTATTAAAAGAGAGTGAAAACAGGGTGCAGGCCATGAAACACCTAAGCAATGGCTGCAGGATCCTATGTGATTCAAACTTCGGAATCACTCAAAGCAGCATTAAACTCTTAATGCCTCAACTCAACAAGAAGTGCTATAAGATTCGGAAAGAGACAAAACTTTATTTGGATCGGCTTTATCCGAGAAACTAAAAAACAACAAACAGGGATTGACTGCGAACCAATTGCAATAACATGATTAACTGCGAGCTAATCATGAGTCATATACTAAAGCTGTGACTCCACAAACAAATCGGGATTGACTGCGAGTCAATTGCGATAACATAACTAGCTGCGACCTACTTATGGTTCATATCCTAAAGATGTGACTTCCTAGCTGCGAGCTACTCATGAGTCAAATCCTACAGCTGTGACTCCACAAACAAATCGGGATTGACTGCGAGTCAATTGCGATAACATAACTAGCTGCGAGCTACTTATGGTTCATATCCTAAAGATGTGACTTCCTAGCTGCGAGCTACTCATGAGTCAAATCCTACAGCTGTGACTCCACAAACAAATCGGGATTGACTGCGAGTCAATTGCGATAACATAACTAGCTGCGAGCTACTTATGGTTCATACCCTAAAGATGTGACTTCTTAGCTGCGAGCTACTCACGAGTCAAATCCTAAAGCTGTAACTCCACAATAGAAAGGGATTAACTGCGAATCAATTGCGATAACATAACTTGCTGCGAGCTACTCATAAATCACATACTAAAGCTGTGATTCCTTAAACATATCGGTATTGACTGCGAGTCGATTGCGATTACATAACTAGCTGCGAGCTACTCATGAGCTTTATCCTAAAGCTGCTAAAGCTGTCACTCCACAAAAGGAAATTAGTACTAGTAGTATTGTGATAACCTAACTAGCTGCGAGCTAGTTATGAGCCATATCCTTATGACAATTGTGTAGAAAATGTGTAATCGTGAATATATATGTACATTAACTACAAATTATTGTCTGCGAGACAATATACGTTATGTTCTTACCTAACTATATACGGGTACTCGACCAGCCGGCAACCAGGAAAACTGGCGAGCGCCTCTTCGGTACTCGTCATGAACTGGAGGGGGGGGGGGGGGGGCGTAACACTGCGGCGCAGGATAACAGCTTACCAACTTAATATGTGCGTTGCTATTAATAATAATTTATTACAAAATATAGGAGCTATTAGTTCCGAGTTCAATTTTCTTGATGCCTAAACCTAATGTTAGGCTGTTCGGCTTATCAGTGACTCCAGGTGTTTTAATCAAGGTCATAAAAGAAGTTATAACCTATTTGAGATACCTAGGCTTTAAGTCCGTTTTGCTTGAATAACAATACTAAATTTAAAAAATCCGTGCCTTGACAACAAGATCCGGACGCCTTAGCTGTCGATGCATTTACGCTTTGTGGGGCTTTTATGTTTTTCTATGATTTTTGTTTCCTCCTTTTTCTTTAATTTTAAAGTGTCTGAGGAAAATCATTGATAACGAGGCAAACGGAATCCTAGTTTTTTCAAATTGGTTATCACAAGCGTGGTAATCTCTCCTACAAATTCAAATTCAAATTCATTTATTAATTTGTGAATATGGTACAGTCAAGATGTTATAATTATACAATTTAAAATGCGCATATCCTACCAAAGTGTGGTGTACAAATATAGGAATGTTATTATATGTCAAAAAAAAAAATTAAATGTCACAAAATAATATACAACAGTTAAAATTTTTCCATAAGGTAATCACAAATTGTATAATATGTCTTATCTATCAAAAAATTTTTTAACTTTTTTTTAAACATAGGGATCTCCTGCGTTTCAATAATGTCTCTGGGTAAGTTATTATATAAACGAGGCCCAGTGCAGAAGAAGCTTTTTGTAAAATGGGCACATCT
Source organism: Oeneis ivallda (assembly GCA_029955525.1). Classification (NCBI taxonomy): domain Eukaryota; kingdom Metazoa; phylum Arthropoda; class Insecta; order Lepidoptera; family Nymphalidae; genus Oeneis; species Oeneis ivallda. The sequence goes on along the minus strand of JARPMR010000010.1, from coordinate 7,594,069 downwards.
ACTGGGTGGCTGTCGCAGCTCAATGGCATGTCTTGGTAGTTTCGGAGATCACTTAATGTTAATCCTCATTAATACTTATTGCAATCTCATTTCACCATTCCTTGCACAAGAAACTTACCCTGGGTGTCGCGAGACTCTCCGGACTCTCTCTCTCTCTCCCTTAAAACAAGGCGCCGACCCAGACTCAGCGTCACTAATGTTAACATTATTCTCTGACAGTATTTTAAAACAATATAATACCACACTCAAGCTTCGGTGGCAGTTTTGTAAATTAAATAATAAAAATGTATTTAAACCGTCAAATACCAGTATTAGGTATCTTCTCTTACAGCGTTTGTTACGGAGTTTGAACCCTTATCGAATTGCAATATTATTTATGCTAAGAAACAGCATTGTTTCTGGAGCGAGCGTAAAACGTCTCCTCAAAGGTGTCTATAAGTTAAGATCAACCAAACCCTATTACTCCCGTACTTGGGTCCCTCAACTTTTTTTAAACTATATTAAAAATTGGTTCCCTTATAGTCACTCATCTTTAGAAAAAATCACTAAGAAACTTTTCATTATACTAGCAATTTGCACTGCTCATAAACTACAAACTCTTCCGTCAATTAAATTGGAAAGCAATATTACTTTTGAAATCGGGGTTTAAATTAGAATAACGGTAGGTAAATTATTAAAAAAAAAAAAAAACACGCTGCGGGCAGATACCACGCCTATTCTCTTTCTCTCTTCCTACCTTACTTTCAAGAAAATCTGAGCATCTGCCCTGCTACACCCCTATATTATATTTCCAGAACTAAAAATATAAGATCTGAGGGGACAAATAACCTGCTATTTACGTACAAGAAGCCTTACAAAAAGGCCGCACCTCAATCGATCAGCAGGTGGATCAAGTTAACGCTATCAGGGAGCAGCGTTGACACAAGCACACAGCACCTCACGCTCAGGCGAGCGTTGAGACAATTAGAAAAACGGCAGGCTCGACTAACACATCGAACTCATTCTTTCGCTGCTTAAATGTTAGATCCATGGCGGATGAGGGAGATTATGCCAGACCCTGCCAAGACAGGTCTTAATAATAATTGCGTTAACACATCTAATAGTGAATCAATTTATGAATTATACCTAATCATAAAAATAAATATATTCTAATTTATAGTATTAAATAATATTATAATAATAATATCATAAATAAATATTAATATTGTTAAAGTGTACGCAAGCAAGAGAGTGATTAAAAATACACCATTTACAAAATCTGTATTGCGTACATGTTTATCTAAACTTTTTACTCTAAACAACTACCTTTGTAATTAATTATATTGAGGATGAAGCAAAGAAATATAATAAGTGATCAAACGAACTTACCTGAAGTGAAGTTCGATCATTATTATATGAGTTGCTTCATCCGAAGATATAATTACCCACCCTCCCTGACTGCCCAAATAAAAAAGTTTTGAACCGTATACATCTCTAAAAAGAATGAGCAAACTTAAGACGGTGCTGCCAAGGTGATTTATTTTTAAAATAGGGTATATATCTGTGAAATTCGCGGAGTTATCTCGAGTGAATAACGTGACTACCTTTGTAATTAATTATATCTTCGGATGAAGCAACTCATATAATAATGATCGAACTTCACTTCAGGTAAGTTCGTTTGATCACTTATTATTCATCAGAATGACAAGGTCTTTCGATAGGTATTTTTTTAAATGGAATTTGTAACAAAAAATCCTATGTCCCTCATATAGCCGTTTCGACCCACTGTGCGCGTCTGTCAGCGGAATGTATTTCGTAAACCGTAATAGATAGACAGTTGAAATTTTCACATATTTTGTATTTCTATTGCCGCTATAACAACAAATAATAAAAATTAAATTAAATTAAAAAAAATAAATTAAAATATTTCCATCATGGAAATATTTTAATTTAATTTTTTTAACGGAACCCTAAAAGAGCGAGGCCCGACTCGCACTTGGCCGATTCTTTTCGTTCTTTAGTAGCGCGACACACCTTCTAGACTAAGTATTCACATAGAGTACCATATTTACTTTCATAATATGCATTTAGTTATATAAACCTGTTATCTTGACATTACAAGCAGAAACTTCAATTTTATTTTATTATGGTAAATAAAAAAAAACAAACAAAGACATAATCTGAAGTCAGAATTCGAACCCTGAACAATTGGATTCACTCCGTCACCCTCGCCACCACACTAGACACTCTACGGAGAAGTCTGTGAAATAATCGAAGGCATCACGCAAATCATATTTCCGTCGAACTTTTTAACAAACCAATTTTATATCATGTTGCTTAGTCGTTTAGTCAATGACCAATAGATGGCGTTGCTCTTCAACGTAAAGTTTTACGATAAAAGCTTCGTATTTTATTTTTTGGTCGCCGAGTAGTTACAACCTGCTATTTTCAAGCGCCATCAAGGCATTTTTAATTTTTTCCTAACCGAAAAAAAATACATATTATCCTGGCGGATCCGGACACACGTCCAACGCTGGCAATAGCCATCAGTTAACTGGTTAAAAATGGGCGGGTTGTACGATAGTGATGGGACTATATACTTTGCAGTGCTAGGAAAGAGATGGAAGTTATAGATTCAGGGGGCGGGAATTGAAAAAATCTTTAATAAGTGTTAAATTGATTAAAAAAAATTATGAATGCTAATTATCAAAGAATAGTTCAAACCGCTTTTAGTAAATATTTATATCAACACAAATAAAAAAAATAGCAGGAAAAAAACCTACCGTTTCCGATTAAAACGAAAAAAAAGGAGATTATTGGAGCAAAGTTTGGGAAAACTTTCTATCGAGAGTTTTTTTTCCAATCGTGTTTCTACCTCAAAGTAAATTTAGATAAGAGACCCAGATTACATATTACTTTGAAATTATTCAAATTGAACTTATAGTTTTCCTCACAAAGCTCACCAAAAATCGCCTGTCGCATGCTTTTACCACCTTAACAGGCAGATAGTCTGATACGCTTTTGCATTCATAACATTAGTGTGGATTACATTATTTTGCAGGTTAGAGCGCGAGATTTCGGTGTACCGCCCCTCTCTTCAACTGTGCCCATAACGATATACGTGCAAGACGTCAACGATCACGCACCGCTGTTCACGCAGATGATATACAAGCGATGCATTCCTGAAGACATGCCGGGCGGGACTAGCGTACTTGAGGTATTAATTAAGCACTTATAATAAAAGTTATTTTTAAAAAACCGACTTCAAACGCCCGCGCCACTACAAAGTATATAATGTATTGTTGATTTTTTGAAAACTGCTCGACTGATTTCGATAAAATTTTAATGGGACCACCTGGGAAGTATACCCTTGGAAACAAAAAAGAAATTTCCAAATAGGTTCGCAGAAGACGCCTCTTCTAGTAATCGGTGAAAATACATTAAAAAAAAGATTCCGACGAATTGAGAACCTCCTCCTTTTTTGAAGTCGGTTAAAAGATAAAATATTTACTGATCAAATTATTCGTCGGAGGAAACTCCTCAAACTCCTAATAAAACATTGTGTTACATCTGTATCTATTAATCATTATTAAGTATGTTAAATTGATTATTTTTCTTGCTTATCTTTCTAAGATTTGTCGGCGGTATCTTGTCAGATTCTCCTGTTCGAACTAGTATGGTATTAAAAATCGTTTTTAGAGCCTAAGAAATAAATGATTCTGCCTTAATAAAGTCTTTACCTTGTCTCTAGGTGAAGGCGCGTGACAGTGATGGTTCATCTCCCAACAATCGTGTAGTGTATCGAATACAACGTGGCGCCAGCGATAAATTCGTGATCGACTCTCGAACAGGGCTCATTTCTGTCGCCAACGGATCGTCGCTGGATCCCGATAGAACGGATCCGAAGAGCACGAAATACACTCTCACTGTGGTGAGTCTTATTCATCATTTAATTCATCTCGACCCATTGCTAGCCCATTACTGGGCACAGGGGGCTATTCTCTATCTCAGTGGCTATCGTTGAGTTGCTAACTAGAACTGTCAAACTCGCATTTTGTATGAAAGAAATGTGGGTTTGATAGTTAGTTCGCAACTTTCCATAGCCACTGGAGATGGTCTCTTCTTGAATGAAAAGAGTTTAGGCCATAGTCCACCGCGCTCGTTAAGTGTGGATTGACAGACTTGCGAAAATAATGGAGAACCCTCAGGCATGCAGGTTTTCTCACGATGTTTTTTTCGACCGTAAAAACAAGTTGTCTTCAGTTGCTTAAAACGCACATAATATAGAAACCGATACTGATAGAAAAATTGAAAATTTTCTAAATTGAATATTTCGTAGGTGGCCCTAGACGGTGGAATTGGAGACCAGCAATTGAGTGCAACAGTTCTAGTCAACATAACGATCGTCGATGTGAACAACAAGCCGCCAATATTGCTAGAGCCTGGGGCAGTACATGTTATGGAGAACACACAGGTCAGTTGAAGCTATGAAGAAACTTTTGCAAAAAGACTTCAATATACAATTTTTAATACTGTGCTGAATCTTTTTCTCAATTAGGCGCTTGCACCCAAAAACCTACCCTCTACCTACCTCGGTAAATGCGATACGATGCGGAATACGATAGCTTAACCAATAAGATTCGATATTTTTTCCTGTTGATGGCAATGTTGGATGACAATTAAAATTTTCTAGATGAATTGAATTGAGAATAGGATAGTGAGCACTCTGCTGCTGCGTTCCATGCGCGAGAAAATTTTGTCTACCTGTTTACACGTTTTCTTGTGGTATCCAGAGATTCACTGAGTAAATGAGTAGACAAAATTTTCTCGTGGCGCGCCCTATTGGTCATAAATATATATATATATATATATATATATATATATATATATATATATATATATATAGTCCTATTGGACATAAATAGAGGTCCTTCATAAAGAGTTGTTGACATAGGCGCTGAGCAAACGTGGACATTTCTGTGTCCTGTGTCGGATACAAGACACTTATTTTCAAACAATATATATGGAGTGGAAGCAACTGGACACAAAAAGTGTCTAGGCAACGTTTGCGCAGTTACTGGTTGATTTTATATTTATTGTATGAAAATAAAATATTCAATGGTGACTTCTATCCGACACAGGACTCAAAAGAGTCCACGTTTGCGCAGCGTCTATTATGGTGTAAATGTAATTTCTATTGACTGTAGGTCGGAACAACGATATTTCGAGCGCAAGCTTACGATTTAGACGAGCAGCCAGTACTCCGGTTCGCTTTGGACAAGACGGCAAGTTATGCTAAGAATGAGGACGGTGTCCCTGTACCTATCGCCGAATACGATTACCTCTCGCTGTGGGATTTGAACACTGTTGACGGGACTTTAAAAGTTGTGCGGTAAGGTTTTATATCCATTCACCACCCGCGACTTCGTGGAACTAATTGTGTTCCCGGGATAGAAAGTGCTGTGGTCTTTAAGTAGGAAGTCTCGGGTTTGATTCCTGGTATAATATTTTCACATTGTCTCTAGCCTGGTCTGATGGGAGGCTTCAACCATGCCACTTTACCGTCATATTCATGCTGCCAAGCGATTCGATTAATTTCAAAGTACTTTCAGAATGTCAACCAATTTTACTGTATATGAAAGTGAGGTCAATAATAAATTCTTTTTCAGTGATTATTATTAGAATCTTGAGGGCTATAGCTAGTTTAAATAAACGATTAAAGTGTAAAAATTACGTCAAATGTTTGGCGTTTCATAAAGAGTTGCTGATAGGACATCCCTGTCAGATAAACCAACTTGAAACTAAAGCATCCAGCCGTTTCACTAAAATATAATTTGTTTACAGGTTATTAGACAGGGAGAAAGTAGAGATCATAAAACTAACCATCACTGTAGAAGATATGGCAGCATTGGAAGTCGGGCTGCCACAAACCGCGTCGGCGACCTTGACTATCATAGTAGGGGATGAAAATGATAACAATCCAAGGTTCAGGAAGCCCATGTATAAGACGTCTATTACGGAGAACTCAAAGAACGGAATGCATATCGAAACTGTGATAGCTGATGACGCTGATAAGAATCGGACTATGGCTTATTTTCTTGAAGGTTAGATTATAGCAGAATTTGTAGCTATTTTTGAAGATATCCGTAGGAGAACCAGAGGTACCGACATAGCTCTTCGAGTCGATATTTTCGGTACAATTGTATATGAAATGCTTGTCTGTGAGACTGTGACACCAGTGTTTCAATGAATGTATTTTTCTTTTCTTTTTCTTTTTTCGCGTAGCTGAAGTGGCAATGGGCGGGGGCATATCAGAAGAGTCACAGAAAGCCGCTGGAAACAGACAGCGCAAGACTGAAGCCTGTGGAAGTCCATGCAAGAGATATTTGTCTAGCAGTGGATGTCTATCGGTCGATAAAGAAGAAGTAGGTTAGATAGGCATATCGATTGAATAGAAAATACCGGGCTTTAGTTTAGTTTAGAGTTTGTTGGAAAAACAAAATTAGCATTCGTTTCTGTTGTTTGATGTTTCTTCCTAACTTTCCCTATAGGTATATTATTATACTCTTTGCTTTCCTAGGACCAGAAGAATTGCTCAATTTTGTACACATGGAAAGTGCGACCGGTGAATTAGTGGTGGCGAGCAAAATAGACCACGAGACGCATTCGTGGCTGAACCTTACCGTCAAAGCAGTGGATAGTGGTTTGCCCCCTCGGTACGCTGTCGTGGACTTGTTTATACAGGTTTGTATTCATTGATTATATGAAATTGGCTGGAATGCTATAGAGTGGAGACCGCGTACAACAAGCAATGTGAGGCGCTTTCCAGCACATTGGACCGAAAATACAAAGAGGGTTGCGAGAAGCAGTTGGATGAGGAAGGCTGAAGACCGGGTGTGATTACGCTTGTCCGATAGTAGAGGTCCAAAGGCTAATGTGATGATGATGCAGTTGCTATGAAATGAAATTACTGTGTCACGATAGTCTTAGGTTAGCCGCATATTATGAGAAATTCTTTAACAGAAACTTTCTTTCTTTGCTCATACGTTTTGCACCGAAATTTTAGGCTCCGCAAACTTTATATGACGAATGTAGTTTCTTGTTTCCTGATACAATTTAAAAAAATACAAATAGATGGTATCTCCCAAATACATTTTTTATAATTTTCTCAAGAATTCATTTAACTTATTTATCTTCAAATAGCATGGAACAAAAACTCATAAATAGAGATTTCAACAGCAATATTTTACTTAATATTATTCTGAAATGTGCGAAAACATTATCTAAGTTGCTTCAATAAATCCTTCCTTAGGTATTGGATGAAAATGATAACAACCCAATTTTCGAAATGTCGCCGTTTGAATACCGGGTGAGGGAAGACGCCGAGCCCGGTACCACCGTAGCGAACATTATAGCGAGGGACGCTGACTCTGGGGAGTACGGGAAAATCACTTATCTTCTCGACAGAGTTACGACGCAGGTAACGTTTTCAGGCCAAAATGCAAGCAAAAGAATTAATGTCTTATATACAACCTACTTTTGAAAAGACGGTATACCCCTTTAAGCCCTTAGAACAAACTACTAAAAGAGACAAAAAAGGTTAAAAATTATGAATTTTATCAACTATTTTCATTCTTAACAATAGTCTTAAAGTTCCAGTTTTATTTTTACCATCATATTATCGCTCATCACAGTCAAACTAAAATGGTCTTAAAGGAAATTCTGTCCTTCTCAAAAATTCTTTTGACTTCTGATTAATTGTCACGCTGAAAAGAGCCTCAGTGCTTGCGTTTATTGAAAAAGCTTTGCAATTATATCCATGCCTACCAATTGTTGTTATGATACCTACTTACGTTTAATTGCGCCCTAAATTTTCATATAATTCCTAGGGAAAGTTTCTAATAAATGCAGACACCGGCGCTCTGAAAGTATCTGACTGGTTGGACCGAGAGACGCAATCGTCATACAATTTAGTTGTGGAAGCGTGGGATAACTATCAGTTTGGCTACTTGAGTGGCGAGAGCAGGAATGCTTTTAAACAGATTATGTAAGTTTCTTCTTTTATTAACATTTTACCTTTCCCCACAAATCAGAATAAGCATTGAGGCATAAAAGAAACTGTAGCTAAGTATGTATTTTCCTAATCTTTTGTTGAAACTGCAGTTGTCCTTATGAAGAATTTACGTGCAACTTTTGTAATGATTTGATCCACAATCCGAAACCCAAATGTTCTTTTTGTAAATTTAAATAGGGCTAGTTTTCTTTCAAAGAAGAACAAGGAATAAGTGGAGGTTTTTCGATTAAACTTATTTTGGAATTTTTACATTGCATGTCGCTGAGTTCTCAATATCTTTCACAGTTTGTCTTTTCAAAAGCACTTTCCAGCTTTCAATGGCCGCGAAATTATTGAATTTTAAAACAATACCAAATTCAGTTAATAATAGCATAATATAAGTTTTCCATTTTACTTGGTATTCCTTTAATCAATTAATTTAATATATTTAAACAATTAATATCCTATATTTTAGTGTACACATAGAGGATGTAAACGACAACCCACCAATACTAAATCTATCATCGGAATGCACGACTATAACCGAGTTCCACAATCACCGGGAGCCGATCGTGTCCGTGTCGGCGACGGACGCGGATGACGGCAACACGCCCAACGGACGCGTGCAGTTCCATCTGGTGGCGGGGAAGGGACACGGTGAGCACAATCATTCATCAGTTGTATATGACAACTAGTAGGGCGCGTGGGTGCGGTTTTTCTGCTCATAAAGTAGGCTTTCAGGCCCTCATCATTTTCTACCAGAAAACCACTCTTCCATCTTGTATACTCTTTAAGATAGAAGCCGCCATCTTGAATCCGCCATTTTGGACTATTTTTCAGCTTACTGCAAATTGGATGATTGATTCGAGTGATTTTTGTTCGAGAACCCCCACCTATCTTTAATACTCTGTCCGTGCTCCTCATCCGTCTCCGAAATCCGCAATCAGCAGCTCTCCATATTTTCCTCCGAATGATTTTTTGTACTCTATACGAAACCATGGGGGAAATTTTTTTCGTACAACACTTTACAGGAGAGGTGATCAATGAGTCAGTGAATAGAATTTTTATAAAAATAGAAATATTTTTATTCAAATAAACTCTTTACAAGTGCTTTTGAATCGTCAGACTCTACCACTGGTTCGGAATGCCCTTCCTGGAGAGAAGAACCAGCCAGAAACTCGGCGGTTGCTCTTTTCAAAACAAGTTTACAAAATAATAAATACTATGCTATTTATGCAGTGTTTCCACATTGAGGAAATTGAGGGTGAGTCAGTGAATCAGAACGAGCAGCTATATAGTAACATCGTAGGAGAACCTGTGACCAAAACAGCTCCGCGAGTTGTGATCGTGAAGCTTAAGTGGAAATGGACGGGTTCATTGTGCGAAGAACGGATGGTCGTTGAGATCCCAAGGCGCTGGAGTGGCGACCCCGCACCGGAAAGCGCAATGTTGGGAGACCCCTTGGTGGACCGAAGACAGTCGAGTCGCAGGAAGCCGCGGGCGTAAGACCTTTGGCCTATGCAAGAGATCTTTGTCCAGCAGTGGACATCTATCCGTAGGTAAAAAAGAAGAAAAGGAGATATTCACGTACAGGGCAAAATATTTATTTTTTATCATTATACAAAAGAAAATAACAAAAACAACACTTACGCCTCCAGCCGAAACCAAATTAAGGTTTATTTGCTGGTGTAGTCTTGCTAGTTCAACAAAACCTGTTGATTATTTCTGTCACTTGACGCAATCCACATTAAAGTCTTTCATAAGAATTAATAATGAATTAAATGTATATGTATGTTCGTGTATATTTTTAATATGTGTATGTTGTAACCTTGATCTTATTAAAAAAAAATTTTACCAGATTTATTCCGATTCGAGCAAGTAGGAGGCGATGCAAACACTGGTCGTCTCTTCGCGAAGCAATCCCTCAAAGATCGTTTTGGCAACTACACATTGATCGTGGAGGCGCGAGACCTCGGCGTGCCGGCTAACGTGGTGCGAGGCGAATTGCAACTCTGCGTCACTGACTATAACGACCACGCACCGATATTTGTGCATCCACCGCAGAATGTCACTATTAAAGTACCTGAAGTAAGATTTTTGCGATTTTCTATAATCTTATTCAATATTGTTGGAATCCATCGAGTTTTTTCCGTCTTTGCGCACTAAATTCAAAAAATTTAAGGACTTTCATCTGATTTTCAATGGATAGCCTAATTCTGCGAAAAGGTTAGGTGCATAATTTATAAAGGTTTAGTGTTTTCTTGAACTACTATATCAATTGTCGATTAAGTCGGCGAAAACTTATACAGAATAGAATAGAAATATTTTTTATTCAAATAAATTTTTACAAATGCTTTTGAATCGTCGATGAATCTACCACTGGTTCGGAATGCCCTACCTACCGAGAAGAACCAGCAAGAAACCCTGTGGTTGCTCTTTTTTGAAAACTGTTTACAATAGGTACTGTGCTATGTATGCAGTGTTTCCACAATGAGGGGAAGTTCCAACTACAAAATGTAGACCCTTTAAGAAGTTGGAGTTATAGAAAACCCTACTCGAATTGCGAATTTAATATATTTTTGGCATATTTTAAAAGAAGTCATATAACTGGAGATCTTCAACATAGTTTCTGAATAAAAACAGTTCATCCGAATTAAATAAAATATAATTCAATTCCTTTCAGAACGCAACAATAGGCACAACAGTGTTAGAGGTCCGCGCAATAGATGCAGACATAGGACCGAACGGCGCAGTCCGGTACAGGCTGAGACAGGACGCGCAAGGTTCTTGGAGATCCTTCTCTCTACACGCCACAAGTGGTGCCTTGAGAACCGCGAGATCGCTGGATCGGGATAAACAGACCACTTACCAGGTAAATAATTCAAGAAAAACTAGTAAAAGATTTTTTTTTAATGACTGTTAGCCAATCTAACTAATATTTGCATCTCTCCTTCAAAAAAAGAGGAAAGTTTCTGGAAACCGTCGATCTTTTAGTTTGCAATTCACAATTTACAATTTCACAGTATCACAATTTAGCCAATCAGAGGTGATTGCAATCGTCACACTGTTGCAATAAATTTTAGACAATCCCGCAGCAGGTAACGTAAGGTTCTTGCAAAATTCTTATTGACTGAAGATCTTGTATCTAAGATTGTCAGCAGTTATAGTAAGAGTACCCTACCCTGAATACACTATGAAGCAATGATAGCCTAGTGGTTAGGACTGCGGTCTCCTATTCGGGGGGTCGCAGTTTCGAGCCTGTGCACGCACATCTGACTATTCGGAGTTATGTGCGTTTAAGCAATCAAATATCAGATGCTACAACAGCGAAGGAAAACATCGTGAGGAAACCTGCACACCTGAGAGTTCTCCATAGTGTTCTCAGAGGTGTGTGAAGTCTACCAATTCGCATTGGACCAGCGTGGTGGACTATGGCCTATAACCCATCTCTGAGAGAAAACCTGCGCTCAAAAGTGACACGTTAATGGGTTGCTCATGATAATGATGACCCTACGCTACTATACATAGTTAGACAAATGAAATGGCCAATACTAATGGTGTTATCTCCTTCACTCAGCTTAGAATAGAAGCATACGACCTCGGCCTTCCGACCCCGCTCAGTTCGGACCTGGATCTCACAGTGTACGTGCAAAACGTCGACAACTACCGCCCGCGGTTCCCATACAAACACGTCCACTTCAACATCACCGAGAACGTCAAGGATTATAGCACGTACTTACCCAGTGTGATAGAGAGGGATGAGATAGACAGAGGGGATGAGCCGGTGCTCCCCGTGTGCTATTATATCGTGGAGGGGAACGATGACGGCATGTTCGATGTGGACAGGAATACCCATCGGTGAGTTACCTTGTTTGGAGATTGGCGAATTCCATAGACTTTCTGACCCAGACGAACTGAACCGTGGGCCTCAAATCCACGTTCATGAATCAAACTTCTCATGCTTGTTCTAGTAAACCAGTCTAACAAAAAAGTTCATCAAAGTCTATCAAATAAAGATGGGAGAAAAAAGATATTCACTTGAATTGCCATGCAACGGTTATTTACAATGTGTACTTGTGAATAATTATATTTTTGATCCCCATCTTCTAAAAATATCGGGCTTACACAGAAAAATACTCTGAAAAATCTATATTATAATAAAACTGTAACAGGTCCAATTCTGTACATTGAAGATATTTTGAAAATTTTTGTTTGAGGGCACTCTATAATCGATACTGAAGCCAAAACAATTTTTTTTTAATTTTTTGTCTGTCTGTCTGTCTGTATCTTGGCCGCGCATCACGCCGAAACTACTGGACGGATTTAAATGAAACTTGGCACGATTTAGGTTAATACTACGAGGTATAATATAGGATACTTTTTATCCCGAAATTCAGCACGGTTCCCTTGGGAGAGGGGATGAAAGTCAAAATGTGTATTTCGCTGTAATTCAACAAGGCGTATTCCGATTTAATCCATTCTTTTTTTGTTAGAAAGCAGGTTCTTTAGAGATTGTCCTGTAATTATTTCAAGGTCGTCAATTTCGTAGTTCAGAAATTATAGACATCGCGATCTTCAGTATAGGGTCCAAATAACTTGAACCCCGGAATCTACAAGATACTTTAAATGAACGGCTCATGTTAAGCTGGCAAGTGTACTTTATCGTATATAGCCAGCCCGTGGATAGCCCTATTTTGTCAAAATCAAACTACTCCAAAGGCGTCAGATTTTGCCAAACGAACATTATACCTACATACTACATAGTAGGTATGGATGTAATACATCGTATGGACTTAATGCTACAGTGTTTTCCTATGCAATTTAATATTCTAATCATACTAATATTATAAATGCGAAAGTGTGTTTGTTTGTTGGTTTGTCCTTCAATCACGCCACAACAGAGCCACGAATCGACGTGATTTTTTGCATGGGTACTATAGTTGAAGACATAGGCTACTTTTTATCCCGGAAAATCAAAGTGTTCACGAGGGATTTTAAAAACTAAATCCACGCGGACGAAGTCGCGGGCATCAGCTAGTATTAATTAAAATTAAATGATTTCTGAATCTGAACGGTTTTTAAAAATGCTGGTCAAAATTCGCCAACTTCCTTTTTAGCTCTAGAAATGTGAATTTGATCCCCGTCGGCTTTCCTTCAAGTGTATACAGATATTTAAGTAAAAATATAAAATAGTATAAAAATTGAGTAATGAAAGAATCTCCCCTGATGGTAAGTGCAGACGATTAGCGCGATATGATCGCAGCCAAAGACTACCTTGTCATCGAGTTTAAAATATGTCTTTGATCTGGTTTGGAGGTTCCGAGACGATGTTACATAGAATTCTATAGGGTGTTTGGATTTCGGTGAGGAATAAATACGTCGAATATTAAGGCATATAGAAAGTACGAACTCATATTAACAAAAAAAACTTTTAGAAGCACTACAGATTTAAAACGTGACAATAATTATGCTACAGGCTAACATCAAAACCCCTGGATAGGGAGGACAAAACGCAATATTTGCTCACAGTACTAGCGACCGAAGATTGTTTGTCCAAGCCAGTTTACGACGAAAACTTGCACGGGATTAGCACGTTGAAGGTGCATGTGCTAGTGAACGACGTGAACGACAACAGTCCGCGCTTCGTGAGCAAGATATTCACCGGAGGGGTCACTACTGAAGCGGATTTTGGGATCGAGTTCATGCATGTAAAGGTTAGTGATACCATACTTCCATTAGACAGAATCTAACAAAGAGGGAGCTATTAATTGATGTATGATCTGTTATGTACCCACAATTTGGCAAATAAATTTATTTAATATTATTATTAAGAGACAGGGGCCGCGAAAACATGGAGGATTATCTTCTTCTCAGGGCCGATTTCACCAACGTAAAATAAATCTTATCCGAACGTAAACTTGATATTTTGACAGTATTTTTAAACTACTTCAAAAAAGGAGGAGGTCCTCAATTCGTCGGAATCTTTTTTTATGTATGTTCACCGATTACTCGAAGACGCCTGATTTAGAAATTGTTTTTTGTTTGAAATGGTTATACTTCCCCGATGGTCCCTTATAAATTTTTTCGAAATCGGTTTTTAAAAATCAATAATAAATTACATACTTAATAATGGCGCGGACTTTTGAAGTCGGTTTTTAATAAGAATTTTTTATGATATAATATGTAAAAAATAATTTTTAGGCAATAGATTTAGACGAAGGTATGAACGCAAAAATTACCTACTACCTAATTGGTGAGGTGAAGGAAACTCTGACGGAAGGTCTGGAAAACTTGGCCGTGTCACCGTTTTTGGTGGGCGTCGACACTGGCGCTGTTTCACTCAACTTCGACCCGCAGAAAGGGATGAAAGGATATTTCGATTTCAAGGTAATTTTTTTTTAAAGAATTATTAATTGAAAAATTATTAATTTATAATATAGCTATGCTGAACATGAAGTATTATTACCTTTTCCCCTCCAACTAAGCCTAAAGCTTGTGTTAGGAGTAGGTACGACAATAGTGCAACGGGTGGGATTTGAACCGTCGTCGATTGAACGGGAAGTATATCAAGGAATAAGTTTTGGCAATGTCATTATTTCAGCTTGTGATTAATGTTATTCACAAGTTTATTATGTATCAAATGTCTAAAAATCACAGACTAATAGATATATTTTAAAGTGTTAAAATATATTCTCTAAGATGTTTTAAGAAGTTGGGTATCATCACGAATTGAAAGAGGGACCCAAAGTTCGTCTGGTTTTTACCAATTCAGTGACTATCGCCAGCTAGCCAGCTGTCACTGGATTGTGTCGTTACTGGCAGGTTTACATTACTCCAGTCAAGTGATCGAATCCAGCGCTGGATTGCGACTGGAAAAATGTAAACCGGCACTGGAATGCACTGGATCCAGTGAGCAATCCAGTGTAGAAAAATTGAATGAAATCCAGCGCAGCTGCAATCATGTAGACAGTGCCATTCCAGTACTAACAGAACAACCGTACAGGTAACACGTGTTGCTTGTTTTTGCGGATGATTGAAATAACTGGAATCATGTAGACGATATCGCCAATCCGATATCCGAATCCAATAATGTAAACTAGCCAATTTTTACCATGCCAGCCTCACTGTTGACAATCATTTGATCAAAGAAAATCTGCCATTTTGTTTATCCTTCTATATTTTTAGGTGTTAGCCAACGACACCGACGGTCTAGAAGACGAAGCTCACGTGTTTATATATCTCCTTCGAGAGGACCAAAGAGTGCGTTTCGTTTTACGCGCGCACCCCTCAGAGATTCGCGACAAAAGCAACACGTTCCGCGAACAACTCGCGCGTGTAACGAACTCCGTAGTTAACATTGACGATTTGAGAGTGCACGAAAACAAAGATGGCTCCGTGGACAATACGAAGACGGATTTGTATTTGCATCTCGTTAATGGAGAAGACCATTCGGTGTTGGAAGTGGATCAAGTACTGAAGCTAGTCGATAAGAATATTGAACAGCTCGATGAATTGTTTAAGGTAAGTACTTTTTTAAGTAGGTAAGCAGTGATAGCCTAGTGGTAAGGACTGTGGTCTCATATTCGGGGGGTCGCAGGTTCGATGACTTTTCGGAGCTATGTGCGATTAAGCAACTAAATAAGACATGTTTAAACGGTGAAAGAAAACATCGCAAGGAAACCTGCACACCTGAGAGTTCTCCATAATGTTCTCAAAGGTGTGTGAAGTCCGCCAATTCGCATTGGGCCAGCGTAGTGGACTATGGCCTATAACCCTTCTGTGAGAGACCTGCGCTCAGTAGTGAGCCGTTGATGGGTTTCTGATGATGATGAAGTACTTTTTGCTATTGGAGCCCTGATTTGAAAGTACAGGCTGTAAGTAGCTGCAAGTTGCTGGAGGTGTGACAGCAACGCAAACTATTTTCTACAGTTGCCGGCACCGATGTTGAGCGCTTGATAAAAGAATGGGGGTCGGTTTGCACATCGTACCTACACTTAAGGCAAAATAAATAGCATTAATTAGTTTTGGTAAATTTTCCTTTTCGCTTATTCATAATTTTTTAATTATTGTACTATAATACATATACCGCCAAACAGACCCAAAATTTCACGTCTGTGCAAGTGTAGGTCAGCGCTCAACTTCGGTGCCGGTAACTGTACCTCATTTTTATCTTAGTAACAGCTATCGTCACCCCTCCCTCTCCGCGTCATGAGAAACCGTCTCAATTAAACCTGCATCTATTAGTACCTACCTACCTTTACAAACAATGGTAAATCTAAAATTTATAGTGTAATTTTATTAAAGAATGTCACGCCCATGCCCGGGAACCACTTGTGGACTTTCTCTAGGCGTAATTGAGGAATCGAGAGCCTTTTTTCATTTCTCATTTGTGTATCGTGGAACTCACCTTTTTTGTGACTCAGAAAATTTCGTCTTACCTACAGGATTGTGTTGTAAATATTATGAAAAGCTTTTCTCTTCTCCTGTAAAAATTATCAGTGAAGGTACCCGGAACAAACGTGAATTGTGATAAATTGTATTGAGAAATGTCAAATGTAAGTCTCAGTTCTTTCAGCGCGGTGCTTTGAATCGGCGTAGGAATCAACTGTCATCAACAAGTCAGAGCCTATGACTGTAAAAATCCATTGTCTATATAGAATTCTTTTAACGTGGATTAAATATTAACATTTATCCCATTCTAAGAGTTGTAATAATTATGTATACTTACATGATATATTATTTATAATTTGTTGTAGCAGAAAGCGGAGGCATTCATGCAAATGCATACAATTTGACAGATAACTCATTAACATTGTTAAGACAGACGAAATGCAAAATGTCATTGGGGTTGAATTTTCTAAAATCTTTTCTTAGCAGATGCCTACGTCATAATAGCTATCTGTGTGCAAAATTTCAACCCGATCCGTCCAGTGGTTTGAGCTGTGCGTTCATAGATCAGTCAGTCAGTCTCATTTCCTTTTATATATTTAGGTGTGGGGCATTTGCAGTGCAATATGTCGCTACAAGATGAGATGACGCTAGCTTAAACTGATCGAAAGTCGATAACGTATCAATAATTTCGGCACTGACGTCAGTTGGACCATGGCCGTAGTGTAAAATGGTCAACATACTTAGGGTGCTACTCCCGAGAAATGTGGGTTCGGTCTCCGCCAACCCCGCCATTTTTTATGTGTATTTAAATCTTTGCAAAATTGCAGTTTGGGTACAATAATTGGCATAGTTATGTCAACTGCATCAAAAAAACTTGAAACAGAGCGATACCTAACAGAAATCCGCTTAGTCAGCGTTCAGCCTAAATAAATCTGCTGGGCTGGGCTTAATATTAAAAGGCTTACCTGAGCGATGCACGCGTCTTTGTCCATAAATTATAGTTTAACTTCTCAAAAACATTACCCTCTTGCGGCAATCGGGTAAAAACTTATCCTTACTAATATTATAAATGCGAAAGTGTGATTGTTTGTCCTTCAATCACGCCACAACATTTTTCTTTCGGGATTTTTAAAACTAAATCCACGCAGATGGAGTCGCGGGCATCAGCTAGTAAGTTATCAGTGTAGTACTCAATGTGTAAGTGGACCTACCCACAGACTTATCACGAAGACCTAGTATGTTCCCACCAAAATAATAATTATATTATAAAGTACGTTTTAAGTGAAATGTTTACCACTCAACTGATAAGTGGGTATATTTTAATTTAACGCTACATTTCGCTTAGTATAAATGTGACTTTCTATTTATTTAACTGTTATAAAAAAACGTTATCACATTACGTCATGTCCACATTATGAGATAGGTATGTAGTACCTACTATTAGTGATATTTATGGTTTAATATGTTTTCCAATTAATATTAAGTATGACGTCACATGTATTTATCTCTTTAGTTATATAACTTATAATCAATAATTAGGTACGGACTTATACTTTATAATAATTCCAACAATGTAATAAAGTAGGTACTATGGTTTTTCCAAATGCCAAGGTTTTTTATTTTTATTGCGATAAGCTTGCGCTTGACAACGATGAGGTCTAGATTGGAGCGCGCTTGCCTAGAAGGTGCCTATTCACTCTTGCCTTGACGTTACTCAAATTAAACATTTATTAACATCTGCGGCGATGCCTTGCGGTGATGCTAAAAAATGCTTGACCTGTAGGCATACCTTATGTGAAATCTCAAAAATGGAATAATATGCTCCTCTGCACATAATCCACGAATGGCGACATATATAAATAACTTCAAGTCTGATTTTAATAACAATATAACGTGTGATAATAGAATCTTGTTTCAGTCCTATATTCCATATATCTATTAATTATGCATGCACCAGTGCAGTAGGTACACTGACCTCTATGATACTAGAGCGCTGGCCGAATGGATCCCTTATAAATGCGAATGGGTTTTGGCATTCAATCACGCAGCAACGGAGCGATATGGAGCAACGGATCGACGCAATAGGTATGGTTGAGGACCTGGGGAGTGACATACTTTTAATCCCGGAATTCCACGGAATTTTTAAGCATTCAACTCCACGCGGTCAAAAAGCCATTTTGAAAAATTCAAACTATACTGTACAAAGGTATATGTAGGCACACACCTATGTATATCTTTATTGAACACAAAAAATGGTTATAAATTATAACCGGTCCTTAAATTATTATAAACAAAACAAAACATGAACAGTAGATAACAAAAAAAATTTAAAGCTAAATGTGCCGATTCAAAGCACCACACCAAAAGTCCCAAGAACTCCTATGTTTCAATTCAATAGATACCATTTATCACAATATGCATTATTTTGGAAAATCTGCTGTGGGATTGTCTAAAAATGATTGATGTAACTGAATTTATGGTGTTCTAGCTGAGTCAATGCGTTTTAAGCAATAGCGAGAGAGTACCGGCCAATCAGAGGTGACTGCGATCGCCACGTCGTGTAGAAATCAATAAGATAATCCCAAAGCTGATCTCTCGCACTTATGTTAGCGCTTGACGTCGTCGCTGCAGCCTATCCAGTGCGCAGCGTAAGAACTACTAGTGTAATAGATGTCTTTATGTAGGTACCTATGGATTCTTATATAAGTAGGTATCAATGTTTTTCCCCTTTTCATTACAATTGCAAACTGAGCTATTCTGATAAAAATTACGTTCTTGACCCATTTTGATATGGAGTTCTTTATTGTTCGGTGTTTTTTTTGTTTTGAAATTTTATATTTCAAAAAAAAAAAATATTGTGTGACAATCGCACTTTTTACAGCATGTGCCCAAAGTCACGATATTTGCGACTATAAATTGGGCACCTTCAAATCAAGAGTACCACTTAAATAGACATTTTCTAGGCAAGCACGCTCTAGGCTTCTTAAGCTGCATCGTCATTACGCGATGTAACCTCAATTCGCTAGTTTATCGCCGCTGAAATGCGGACACACGGTTTATCGCGTCGCCAGTCGCCTTACAAGTGCGGCCGTGGCTTAAAGATCTAATGCATCCAAAACGCTTGCCTCTTAGGGATCTAATACCTCTTACTTTTCTATATATTTAGAACTCATCAATAAATAATTGTCTAGGAATTCAACGTACTCGACACCCAGCCAGCTGAGTACCAGCCCCTGACGGCAGACCCGCTGTCGTCGAGCCAGGCGGTGTACTGGCTGGTGTGGACCGCGCTGTTGCTGGCCGCGCTGCTGGTGCTGGCCGTCATGATGTGCTTGTCGCAGCGAGCGGACTTCGTCAGGAAGCTGAAGGCCGCCACTGCCGCCGCTTATTGTAAGTGTTACCGCCTCTGACGCGGACCCGCTGTCGTCGAGCCAGGCGGTGTACTGGCTGGTGTGGACCGCGCTGTTGCTGGCCGCGCTGCTGGTGCTGGCCGTCATGATGTGCTTGTCGCAGCGAGCGGACTTCGTCAGGAAGCTGAAGGCCGCCACTGCCGCCGCTTATTGTAAGTGTTACCGCCTCTGACGCGGACCCGCTGTCGTCGAGCCAGGCGGTGTACTGGCTTGTGTGGACCGCGCTGCTGGTGCTGGCCGTCATGATGTGCTTGTCGCAGCGAGCGGACTTCGTCAGGAAGCTGAAGGCCGCCACTGCCGCCGCTTATTGTAAGTGTTACCGCCTCTGACGCGGACCCGCTGTCGTCGAGCCAGGCGGTGTACTGGCTGGTGTGGACCGCGCTGTTGCTGGCCGCGCTGCTGGTGCTGGCCGTCATGATGTGCTTGTCGCAGCGAGCGGACTTCGTCAGGAAGCTGAAGGCCGCCACTGCCGCCGCTTATTGTAAGTGTTACCGCCTCTGACGCGGACCCGCTGTCGTCGAGCCAGGCGGTGTACTGGCTTGTGTGGACCGCGCTGCTGGTGCTGGCCGTCATGATGTGCTTGTCGCAGCGAGCGGACTTCGTCAGGAAGCTGAAGGCCGCCACTGCCGCCGCTTATTGTAAGTGTTACCGCCTCTGACGCGGACCCGCTGTCGTCGAGCCAGGCGGTGTACTGGCTGGTGTGGACCGCGCTGTTGCTGGCCGCGCTGCTGGTGCTGGCCGTCATGATGTGCTTGTCGCAGCGAGCGGACTTCGTCAGGAAGCTGAAGGCCGCCACTGCCGCCGCTTATTGTAAGTGTTACCGCCTCTGACGTGGACCCGCTGTCGTCGAGCCAGGCGGTGTACTGGCTGGTGTGGACCGCGCTGTTGCTGGCTGCGCTGCTGGTGCTGGCCGTCATGATGTGCTTGTCGCAGCGAGCGGACTTCGTCAGGAAGCTGAAGGCCGCCACTGCCGCCGCTTATTGTAAGTGTTACCGCCTCTGACGCGGACCCGCTGTCGTCGAGCCAGGCGGTGACCGCGCTGTTGCTGGCTTAATGTTAGGCTCGATGCACATTGGCACAGTGTTGAAAAGCAGCGGCTATTTATTAGGTATTTTTTCGAAGAAAACATCTGAACTTTAACTCCACTACATTATTTAGGAACCTTCCTTCATTTTCAGTTTTCCATTTTGCTTCACACAAACTTTTAGCTTACGTTAAGAAAAAAAGCCATACCTAGTACGAAGATATGTAGGTATCTTTGATTTATTTATGACTCTATTGTCTTTAGTTTTCCCAAACGACACTATTTTGGATAAAATAATTGAATGATGCTTTTGCGTGAGAAATCGCTTGCTCTATTTTATAAGTATTGATATTCTTGAATAGCTATCGTTCTCATTCTCATCACTAAGTTTTCGCAGCAAACGCAGGCACATTTTTCACTACGTTATACCTAGGTAGGTACTCTTCTGCCTATGTGTAAACGTGTACATACCAATGACTGTTGTGCTATATGTATATAATATGCGATATATTAGCATATTAAGTTGGTATATTAGGTTTTTGCAGGTAAGATAGTAAAAAAAAATAGGTATGCTTAGACGTCCGTAGGCCAACGTCTAGGATGTAGTACCTACCTACTTACGTCCTATTTGTAATGGCAGGAACAATGTATTATAATTAGGGTTCCGTACCAAAATGGTAAAAATGGAACCCTTATGGTGAGACTTTCTCCGTCCGTCCGTCCGTCCGTCTGTCCGTCTGTCACAGTCGATTATTTCAGTAACTATTAAAGCTATCGACATGAAATTTGGCATAGTTGTGTATAATAGTGGCCCAACATCATTGGAATAAAGAAAAATCGAAAATTATTTTAGTTTGATTAAAAAAGGGGGAAAATCGGGGGTTTGAAATTTCAAAGTAAGATAACTATACCGAGTGGGATATCATATGAAAGGCCTTTACTTGTGCATTCTAAAACAGTTTTTTGTTTATTTCTATATACTAGTGGTTCGCCCCGAACTGAGACCTCGCGGTAACGGTTTCCCATAATTACTTATTCATTCAATAGATACATGACGATCAAAATTGACATTATTATTATGCCCGTTTTCACCAACCATACCTAAATCATCCCCTTTGTAGAAGTCTCTTTACGTAGGTAGCCCCTAAATACAATCCTAACATCCCAATGTCATTTTCACCTTTAGTTGTCCCGTAGAGGTTCGTAATAACAAAGTTGACAGAAAGTGTCAACTAACTTAACATAGGTAGCCCGTAAAGGTTAGGGAACTGTTATAGTGAAATCCTCAAGGCCTCAATGAAACTTGGGTATGGATTTTTGGAACATTCAAATTAAATTACTTGTACACAGCGTCAACTATCGACACGATCAGAAAACATGTAAAAACAAACTGCAACGTGAAGTTTTATTGATGTTTGCTAAATGACTAAATAATAATTTTAATTGAATAATATGTTACATATAGCTGCATTTGCTATATGAGATGAGAGCGCCATCTATTGACATCATTGTGAAGTTCTGTTGTTGCTGCTCATTAAAAGTTAAATAATTTAGTTTCCTTATTACATTTATCTAATTTTAGTATTTGTTGTTCAAGTACATGATATTACGCTAAAATTATAAAACTTTCAAGCCCCAGCTTTCAATGGTCATTCCGTTGTGAGGTCAAATATAATCTCCACTTTGAAAGCCCCCCATTTCGTCAATTTTAGGAAAAAATTTAAAAAAAAATTCTTTTGTACTCTGTTCTAAATTATCTTTAAAATGAGGTACTGTAACCCTATGAAACGCAAAAAATTTTTTTTTTCTTCGCATTCGCTTCTATGAGAGCCCCCCTGAAATAAAGATTTTTATAATTTTTTAAGCCATTTTCGGCTGGAGGCCATTGGTTTACATATTATATCTAAAACTGAAGTAATTACGTTCAGTAATTCAGAAGTTATAAGGCTCTGACAGACGGACGGACGGACGGACGGACGGACAAGTGCAAATTCACTCAAGTAGACTCAAAGACCTTCGCTTCGCTCGGTCGATAATAGTTTTTGATTATTCGGCCAAAATGTCGAAAAAAATACCGTTCCCCCCCCTTATCTCCGAAGTTTACCAATCAAAAAATCTGAAATAATTATGGTCAATAGAGTTTTATGTATATTTTACAGGAAAAATCTCTATTGACCATAATTATTTCAGATTTTTCGATTGGTAAACTTCGGAGATAAGGGGGGGGGGGAACGGTATTTTTTTTGACATTTTGGCCGATTACTCAAAAACTATTATATATAGAAATAAATAAAAACTGTTTTAGAATGCACAAGTAAAGGCCTTTCAAATGATAGCCCACTCGGTATAGGTAGTTATTTTACTTTGAAATTTCAAACCCCCGATTTTCCCCCTTTTTCAATAAAACTAAAAATAATTTTCGATTTTTCTTTATTCCAATGATGTTGGGCCACTATTATACATAACTGTGCCAAATTTCATGTCGATAGCTTTAATAGTTACTGAAATAATTGACTGTGACAGACGGACGGACGGACGGACGGAGAAAGTCTCACCATAAGGGTTCCATTTTTACCATTTTGGTACGGAACCCTAATTATTTATATCACGTAGGCCAACCTGTGGCTCTTATGACACGTCATGACTCTACCACCGGTTCGGTGAGAGACAAGCGGATTCTGCTGAGAAGAGCCAGCAAGAAATCCAGCAGTTGCTCTTTTCAAAATAAGTAATAATTTTACAATATTATTATTTAGCTATTACATTGTAATAAGTTTTTATACTATCTTTTAAGCAGCCGGATGCCAAGCCGATTTAACCCATGCAACTTTGTTAGAATATAATATAATATTTCCACAATGAGGGAAAGTTCAAAAAAAAAATGTACTACAATTCAATTCATGTTAAGACGGGCAGACACAAAGTACCCATTCCCGCCGGCAGGACCCGTTCACGAGCATGACGCATGATCCAGCCGTTGCTTCGCTCGACCATATTTAAGGGAACGTAACAACCCGCACCACACGACACCACCACAGAAATGTTTAAAGAGAGCGTGATATAATATAATATTTCCATAATGATGGGAAGGTTCCAAAAATCATATCCATTCCATCAATATTATCTGCTGCCCATTTGCACAAAAATTACAAAATAAACTCTTTTCCCCAGCCTCTCCAACACCGGGCGAGTCGGACATGACGATACGCAGCTCCGGCGGTCGGGTGCCCAACACCAACAAGCACAGCACCAAAGGCTCCAACCCGATATGGCTTCACGCCTACGAGAACGACTGGTACAAGGCGGACGACCAACTGAGCCACTCGGAAAGGGATTCCCTAGACGAGAACGCGGTCGACCAAGACATGTCCAACGAAAAACCCTACTTCATAACCACAGCCGCCTTCCCCTCCATGCAGTCCGAGGCGGAACCCGAACCGAACCCGGCCAACTACGACTTCTACCAACAACTGGAACAGATGAAAAACGCCAAAAACATGGAAACGACTGAGCTCTAGCTTGTAGGATTAAAATATGTGCCTTTTCTAATTACGTACCTATATTTATATAACTTAGAATAAATAATTGACTTGAAAATGTCGTTTGTTTTATGAACTTGGCTGGAATGACGCCGCAATAAAGTGGAATTAGAAATCCTTATTTTAGGTGAAGTTCTTTATTCAGTAAGTTACTTACAGTCCCCGCCAATCTTTTTGAAGGCACTGAACGCAGCCGCGACCGTCGTTTTGATGCGCAGAACTATTTCACATTTTAGGTGAACACACTCAAAACGTAGTGATTATTATACTCTTGGGTAGCTCTCCCTAAAACGAAGTGATGCCGTAAAACCAGTTTAAAAAAACAAAGTTATACCTCTACCATGCGCAAGTTGACTTTTATTGGTTGGTGGATCTCACCGTGTGATTCAGAGCATTCAGAAAGATTGGTGAGGACTAAATACCTACCTACTTCGATTTTTTATTTCACGATCTTTCCGCTCGTATGGGCGAACTCGGTCCTTAAAAAATGGTGCATTTTACTGTGTTGTTGTGTTCAGTGTTTAGTCACTGAAGAGAAATCTATAATGTTGACGAAACGTGAAGTACTTTTTAGGGTTCCGTATCCAAAGGGTGCCAACGGTACCCTATTACTAAGCCTCCGCTGTCCGTCTGTCCGTCCGGTCGTCTGTCAGCGGGCTGTATCTCATAAACCGTAATAGATAAGACAGTTGAAATTTTCACATATTGTGTCTATTGCCGCTATAACAACAAATAATAAAAATAAAGGGACTATTCATGGAAAAGGAGTCGAAATCAATTTTTTTTTTTACCGTGGCATGTGGGGTGTCATTGTCTATATACATCGATGTCTAGAGCTCATTAAGTGGAGCTCAAATAAGTATATATTTTTTTATTCTTAGCTACAAAAATGAAGAAATGGGGAGCCGTCAAAGTTGACGGTTTTAGACCATTTTTGTTAGGGGGTCTATCTCAAAAATACTATATAGTGTATTTAAACAACAAATAGGTAATGGTAACACCGATTTATAATGCGGTTTGTAAGTTGTGACCAAAACAAACGAGCATTTTTTCCCCATAATGCTAATATAGTACTTTCTAAGAACTAAGATACCTAATACTTATCTAGTTTTAAAAAAATTATTTGGTCATATGTACAGAACCCTAAAAGAGCGAGGCCTGACTCGCACTTGGCCGATTTTGCGCATTCAAAACAACCATAGAGTTAGGAAACGACTTATATACCATTGTCTATGGGAAACGACACAATTCCCTATTTCCCAAAGATAATGTAACCGCTACGTTCTACTATTTCCTAGCAAGGCCGACACCCCCTTACAAGATCTAAAAGACATCCTCACTGAATATTATGTAGGTACATTGTACATACATAAACATTCACCCACACAAAATTCGAGAAATCATATTGAACATGTGCCATTAGTGTGTAGGTATTTTAGTAGTTCGTCAAGTCTGTGGTTGCGACCAGACATAAATATGGTGGAGAAACGTCATCGCATTTATTTAGGTCGTAACTCGTACCCATCGGTAGGTACCCATCGTAGGTACAACTCGTGTTGCTTTGTATTGGCGAATGACGTCACCCAGGTTGACAAAGTGTTCTGTGCAAAATATCTATTGTAGATACTTATCGACCGAGCGAAGCGAAGGTCTTTGAGTTAACTAGGGCGATTTGCACTTGTCCGTCCGTCCGTCCGTCCGTCCGTCCGTCTGTCAGAGCCTTATAACTTTTGAATTACTGAACGTAATTACTTCAAATTTAGATATAATATGTAAACCGATGGCCTCCAGCCGAAAATGGCTTAAAAAGTTATAAAAATCTTTATTTCAGGGGGGCTCTCATAGAAGCGAATGCGAAGTAAAAAAAAAAAAATCGCGTTACATAAAATTGTTACGTATCATTTTAAACATAATTTTGAACTGAGTACAAAAATATTTTTTTTTTAATTTTTCCCTTAAAATTGACGAAATGGGGGGCTTTCAAAGTGGCGATTTTATACGCTCGCTTGAAGACGCTCTCTAGAAAAATCCGCTATGGATTTTCAAACTGATTTTATGTTTTTAGGTCACTTATATCCTGTACTTGAACAACAAATACTAAAATTATATGAATATTATAAAGAAACGAGATTATTTAATTTTTAATGGGCGTCAGTAATTCATATAGCATCAACATAGCTTCACAATAATGCTAATAGATGGCGCAGTCAGTAACTATTCCCATGGAACTACGAGTTAAATTCAATGTTTGATAAATAATTCAATGTTTTCACTAACGTTCCCTAACCTTTACGGGCTACCTATAAGTTAGGTGATTGATGTTTTCTGTCAACTTATTTATCACGATCCTGTACGGGACACCTAAAAGGATATTGGGACGGATGTTAGGACTTAGGATTGTATTTAGGAGCTACCTACGTTAAGAGACTCCTACTTAGGGGATGATTTAGGTATGTTTGGTGAAAACGGGCATAATAATAATGTCAGTTTTGGTTATCATGTATCGATTGAATGAATAATCATGGGATACCGTTACCGCGAGGTCTCAGTTCGGGGCGAACCACTAGTTTAAACAAATTACAACAATTTAAATGCGCAAATATAACTATGTAATACTTACTTATTTTTAATTTTGTAGGTGGTACGCATAAATACTCGTATATTCGTTCTTCATCCACTATTAAGTCCATTCACGTCATAATGGCATCCGCTGTGAGCGAGGTACCTACCTAGCACGAGTCTCTTATTGTAACTACCTACTTCAAACGTTAACGTAAAGCAACATTCAACAAAGAAGTAACTAATAAATTGTTTTTTAAATATTGAATAGAATCAGGAGTTACTTTGCGGAATTCCATGATAGGTATTTAAAGAAAAAAATATTTCTCTTGCTATAATCCGCTAAACAGAATAAATCATTTTTGTTTTTGACGTGATAATGTCTTATAAATCGATGAACACCGGCCGGCTGCACGCACAAAAAGTGCCCGTTCCGCCTGAGCCTGCGCGTGCAAGCGAGAGCGCGGAATAAGCGATAGAGAGGCACGATCGGCCCAAGCGTTGGCTTGTGACTCCTTCTTTGTATACGTATACAAAATAATGATAATTCAGTGATAATAATTCAATTCAATTTATAAAAATATGCAATTACCGTAGAATGGTCCTACTTTGCTCCTATATGGTTAATTATGCTCCAATTCTCTGAAATGTTTTATCGCTTAATATTTCCAAATCGGTGCAACATTTCATTTTTTTGTAAACGCATCCGAATAATTTTACTAATAAGTGGCAACACTGAACTGGCAAATTTCTCGTCAGCCATTTTTTTCTTATGTCAGGTGCAGCTGTAGTTCAAGACGTTATAAGTTTTTTTTTTTAGTATCCGAAAAAGCCACTTCCATCTTGAAATCTGCATAGCGCATTAAGGTAATTATGTTCTAATGTTATTATGTATATAATCAGGTAAACGAATACGTAAATATTTCATTGAATTGCTGAGTTGGTTATAATCTAACCTCACTTTTTTGGCGTGCTCATATTTTCTTTGGTACGATGGGGTAACTTTGCGCCTGGAGCAAAGTAAACCCAAACATAATCCATTCAAAAGTAAACATAGTCTATTCATTGTAAGTGGTTATTAATACACTTTTTATCAAGGAAATTGATTTTTATTTTCAGAAAAGATGCCAAGAAATTATAAAAAACGTATAGGGTCGAGAAATTATAAAAATTACAGCTCCGAAACTCTAAGACAATGTTTGGCTTCCATAGAAAATAAAGAAATGACGCAGAGAAAAGCCAGTGAAAAGTATGGCATCCCACGCAGAACGATTATTTATTAATCAGCTAAGACTCCTACGATCTAAACTGCCATCTCGACCTCCAGGCGCACCAACAACATTTTCAACTGAAGAAGAAGCCTTATTTGTTGACTGCATTTTAAGGCTGAGCGAGTATGGCTTTCCTCTCACAATTTTCGATCTTCGCATCGTTATTAGAACATATTTGGAGAAAATTGGTCGGAGAGTTTCAAAATTTAAAGATAATTGTCCAGGAACTGAGTGGGTGTTAAGTTTCCTAAAAAGACATTCATGTTTATCACAAAGATTTGCGACCAACATTAGGAACAAGGAAACCATCACTGCCTATATAGAAAACTTGAAAGAGGTGGTTAGAGACATACCACCCGAAAATTTATGGAATTTTGATGAGACTAATTTATCCGATGACCCTGGTCAAAAAAAAGTAATAGCGAAGCGTGGCGCAAAATACCCCGAACTTATAAGTAATACCTCCAAAAGCTCAACTTCTATCATGTTTTGTGGTAATGCTAAGGGAGAATTATTACCGCCGTATATTGTCTATAAATCTAAGCAATTATGGAGTACATGGAGGGAACAAGGGCCAAAAGATGCCAGATATAATAATAGCCCATCAGGTTGGTTTGATATGAAGATATTTAACGATTGGTTTTGTACACAAATTTTGCCAATATTAAAGAAACAAGAGGGTCCGAAAGTTATAATAGGAGACAATTTGTCATCTCACATTTCTGTAGACGTCCTAAATGCCTGTGACAAAAATAACATAAGATTTGTTTGTTTGCCACCTAATAGCACTCACCTAACTCAGCCGTTAGATGTTGCCTTTTTCCACCCAAGGAAGGTAGCATGGAGAAAAATCCTGACCGAGTGGAAGGCGAGTGTTCAAGGTAGGCGAGAGCAAGTACTCCAAAAAAGCAGTTTCCCAGTTCTGTTAAACCGACTCATCGATATTTTGGAACCGACGCGGGAGGTAAACCACGTTTCAGGTTTTCGAAAATGTGGAATTTATCCGATTGATGCCAATCCATTATTAGAGAGGTTGCCTACAACTGTTGACAAGACTGCTTTACAAGACTCTTTTCTACAGAGTCTTGAAGCTAAGAGGCTAGAATGGACGACAAATGGAACTACAAGAGGACGTCGCAGGAAACTACACATCACTCCTGGAAAAAGTGTAACTGAGGAATTAAGCACACTTTTGGATGATAAAGAAAATGTAGAGTTGGCTCAGCCGTCAACTTCAAAGCAACCATGTCGCCGAAGAGCCAGTAGCGAAAGCTCTTACGCAGGAAGTATCGACATGTCAGTTCATGATTCTTCTGATCTTGGTTCTCTTGGAGATTTAGAAAATCTTGAAGCTAACACTGATACAGCGGCCGAAACTTGCAATTTCAAACCAATTGTGAAGGCGGTTGGGCAATATGTAGTTTTCACGTACGAGGGGGAAATGTTTCCTGGTAAAATTACAAAAATAACTAAAGAAGGGCCGTATATCTCTTCAATGAAGAGGTCTCTAAAATCCTGGACGTGGCCTAAACCCGTCGATGAAATTCAATACAATTGGCAGGATGTATTGGGATGTATTGAAGTCCCTAAAAAAATTAGTACCCACCGTGAAATATATTCCGTTCCTGAACTAGACCAAACTTGGGGTTTTTAAATATGTCCAGTTTAAAAATGTTACATTTTCATAAATATTTTTTAGTTGTAAGTTTCATTTTTGAGAAGTTTATCTCGTTTGTTTATTTTAGACAGGTTTTTGTCTAAACCACCAAACTTGGGGTTTTAAATAATTATGTCAAGTTTAAAAATGTTACATTTTCATAAATATTTTTAAGTTTATCTCTTTAGTTTATTTTTGACTGATTTTTGCCCTAAGACTAAACATTTCTAACCAAAGTTACTAGTTAAGATAGCAGTGCCTATTATAACTTAGGAATATAAAAAAACCAATGAAACAATGTGATTTTGTAACTAAATTTAAGAATATAACATTATTACTTTAAAAAACACGGTTTATTTTAATTTTTACCCATTTTTCGACCATTGATACGTATATATTATTATACTCTTTGATTGATACTAACAAAAAAGGTAAAGCGTAATATCACGGGAGCATAGTTTGAATAAGGAAAGTATAACTCTGCTCAAAAAGCTTCCACAATGGAGATTTCTTAAGAAATATACCCAGGCGCAAAGTTACCCATGACCATGGGTAACTTTGCTCCTTATTTACAGTTTTATTTAAATTATGAAATACTTAATTACGTTGGTTTAAATTTAAAAATATGTTAGATAACATGTTATGCTTTAAATTAATACATCTGAGTATATTTCATAATGAATAGTTTAAACAATATTAATAATTCCCTTTTTTTGGAGCAAATATTGGAGCAAAGTAGGACCATTCTACGGTACTCATCACGTAAAACTACCGTCCGTAAACCGAATTTACAGACAACCAATTTTTTACAAAAGTTTCAAGTCGGCGCCATTACTCCAATGACCAATCTGCGCTTTAACGATATTAGGATATGTCTCTTCTCACACATATGCGCATGTCCATTGCTGTAACAATTTACAATGTAATAATATTATATTCATAAGCTTTTGGTATAATTGTTTCGTACGAGTTATGACTCGTGGCCACTAGTGGCGTCCACTATTATGATGGCACGAGTCTACACTAGCGGCACGCTATGATGGCCGGTTTGACACATTACAATAGTGATGTGGAATGTCAATTTATTCTCGAACAAAAAACAATTAAGTTTTGTTTTTGTACCTGATTAAATAGGTTTAATAAAACAAAAATGTATATGTTTATTTAATTTATTTGAACGAACTGAATATTTGAATGAAAATGAATATACATACTTTATATGCACACAAGAAACATATGAATACAAAAGATACCAAAAAAGGTGCCACAAAAGGCCATAATTAATCAGATTCGTCCATACTACTATTTTCACTGTCGTCACTGCTATCATCACCTACATTAATAATTATATGTTCGTTTTCTATAATATTATCTATTTTCACATCTCTTTCATAATCTTCCCTTATTAATTTAACAGTTTTCACAGTATTCACAACCTTTTCCCAGTCTCCTTTAGTCACATGTTCACAAGCTTCTTCTAATAATTTTAGCATTTTTTTTGTGGTAAATGGGGGTTCTGTATTGTGTCTTGCAGCATATCCCTTAATTTGAGCCCACACCAACTCAATCGCATTATACTCACAATGGTAAGGCGGTAACCGTATAACTCTGTGCCCATGTTCTAATGCTATTTCGTCAATGACGTATCGGATCTTGGTTGGTTTGTTTTCTTTTAAAAGACGTACTAATTCCGCTTTTAACATATTCATGTTTGCATCTACGCCATTTTTACGAAGCCATGCGACGATATCAGCTTTCTTTTGGGATTGGGCAGGTGGCTTGTCAATTTGCATCGAGTGGTATGGGGCGTTGTCCATAATTATAATAGATGGTTCAGGGAGGCTACACAACATTGAGGTAAACCATTCAGTAAACTTTTCTCCATTCATGTCTTCATGATAGTCTCCAGTGGTTTTTGACGCAAAAGCCATGAGAGAACCTTCGACAAACCCGTTGATGGTTCCGGCGTGACAAATTATAAGTCGCGATCCTTTTCCTACAGGAACTTTGGAAGTAGATGCTGCTGTGTCATCGTTCCAAGAACGGCCTACAGTATGGTTAGCATTAAGCCATGTTTCATCCAAGAACACAACATTTTGCCAATTTTTGATTTCTTTCACTTGCCGTAAAAAAGTATACCTTGCCATCGCTATATCAAATCTTTCCATCAATATTTTGCGTTTGTTACATTTTTTGTATCGAAATCCAATGGTCTTCAAAATCTTCGTTAAAGAACTTTCCCCACCGAAGAATAATCCAGCTTCCTTCAGTGAATGCACCAACTTTTTTCTTGTTGGATACTCCTTCTGTAAATAGTAGTCGTAAACATGTCTTCGGATAGCATCGGCATCAAAGCTATCGATGCCTACGACTGGTTTTGCTCGTTTTCTCTTTTTTGGTGTGTGAAGTTTATTTTCTTCTGTGCCAGTCTCGCCATATTTTTTTTTAGTTATCCGTCTAACAGTTCGTTGTCCAATATTAAGCGCATCAGCTACGCGTTCAACCACTGACGTTATAGGTAAAATTGGCCCTCCATTTTGAGCTTCACGATCGAAATAGTTACGAAGGCGTATTACGAACTCACGTGTCTGACTATTTAGAACAGTTCTCTGCGTACGTTCGGTCATATCGACGAAATCCACAACAAAGGGCTTGAACAGAGTCCAAATTAACGAGCAAGGGTCAACAGTAATGCAGTATCAATATTTGAAATCCAAAGCCAGGTCAAAACTATATCACAATCGCATTGCACTGACAGTTTATACTTTTCGAAGCAACGTCAATTCGAAACTGCTTTGTTTTGCATTGAGCATTGACGCGAGTTTGCCGGAGGTAGTAGTTGTGCTAGCCAGCGATCCTATGTGACGATCGTATTAGATTCCATTTTTAAAAATTTTCAATTTAGAAAACCAAATGCCGAGTTGTGGTACCTATATATCATATAAAAATAAAAATTTTACCTTTTGTATGAAACAGCTGATATTTTTTTGCGATTTCAGAGGTTTGTCCACATAGTGAAAATTGTTCATATTCACAAGTACATTCACCCCTTAAATGGTGCAAACTGATTTTTCTACACTTGTATACATTTTAGAAATCAATTTAATAAATAAATTTTGAGTCCTAAACCTAAAACTACATTCGATAAAATTTATGAATCTCTGCACATCACTATCGTCAATAAAGTAATACAATTATTTCCTTCAAAGTCGTTATCAATTAATACGGAACTTCATGAGCGGACAAACGTCAAACCGGCCATCATAGCGTGCCGCTAGTGTAGCTGTTGTGGTTGAAAAGCACGTGGTTCTGTACACGTGCGAACCTTTCGCAATGTGCGCTCAGCATAACATGAGCTCGAGAATGGGCTTCGACTTAGGCTGCCTATTGATGCGGAGTGGAGCGGAGATGTGATCGGTGGACCAATGATATTGAGAGATGATGTGTTAAAACGTCTCCGCTCCGCTCCGCATCTACAGGCAGCCTTATGAATCCGGAACGAGCGTACTGCGTAGCAGGAACCGGGGTGGAAAGGGCCTAGACCTGCTTTGCTTTTTCCACTAATATTTTGGCTTCCTGCGAGCCGTACATTATCAGAAATTATCTGCCAGTAATCTATCTCAACTCTCAAGCATCTGGACACACGATATCTGGCGAACTATAACAAAAAGTAGGTATAGAGTGCCTTCCGGAACTCGTCAGAAATTACTAATACCTAGTATACCTACGGCCGGATCGTCCGAATTTTCAAATACTTACCAAAAATTGCGGAATCTGCGGGATTCGAACTCTACGTGTCCAGGTATAGCGCCGCGCCGTAGCGCCCTAATAAGTGTGTTTACCGCTACCTACACTACGGTTTCGATTCTCCAATGCAGTGTGTTTATTTGTAGGTAAGTAGGTACCTAAACACTTATAAACAAATATTACATAGGTACCTACATACAATTCGTCATCCCTTTACACAACGCCCACACATTTTATGTGCTATTTCCTGATACCTACCATATTAGGTATCCTGCCATCGTTATTACCATTTGTAATATTATAAAATGTTCGGTTGGAAATGGGATTCTTTGTTGTCTGAAGCCTGAAGCTGACATTTTATATTTTAATTCATATTAAAACAAACACTTCAGTGTGGAAACTACCTTATATACCTAATCTATTTACGAGATAAATTTGTCAAATGTACCTACATAATTAAGTAAACAAAATTTCCGTTTAGTTAATATTCCGTTACAAAATAAATCATAACAATGTGGTTTTTATCTCGGGGAGTTGAAAATCTATCTGCAGTCTATATGCTTTTAATACTTGAGCCGCAGGCGAGGGTTTTAAATAGAGTATTAGATTTTAATTTTTTAATGCGCACTCGTAATGACGTCATACGTTTGAACCATTTTGCTAAGGGGTTAAGTAGACGTGCATCGATCATAGTGAGTATAGTTTACCGCACTTTTGCATTTTATGATTTTCAATGCAAGGTTTTTTTTGCGGCCAGCTGTGGAGTAAGTAATATTTTATCACACAACTTAATATGCGGTGTAAGGGGTTGAAAGGTCTACGCCGTAGATCGTTCAACCCCTCCCCCTAACCCCTAGCTAGCGTAGACTCTACGCTACGAGTACGGGTAGGTACTTTAGTTTGACAGCGATGTAGGTAAGACCCATTTTACAAGCAAACGTATTGAAACTTATTGATTTTTTGTCGGCTAAAAATGAAACATACAGATTGCAATATTGAAACGCACACATTTTTCAAAAATTTGGGCAAAATCACACAAATCTTTGAAGTCGTCGGAATTATCGACCCGATTATAAAAATGTCTAACCGTCTGACGTGGGCGGCAAGCCTATGCCATCATTGCAACATGTAATTCTGTCCGTTTTACTAAAAAATACATTAATAAGAATAGTGTTTCTATTATTTGTTATCCTAAAACCTAATTACTGCCTACCGAAATTGGAAGAGTTTGTTTTTATCAACGACCGATTAGCACTTAGCCACGATTAGGTAAGTAGGTAGGTAGGTAGACAAGTCACACAGAAATTAAAAATCTGAAATTAAGTCGTTCTCAATACCTAGCGCTTTGGGATTCGAATCCGGGTCTCATAATTAAGTAAATCGCAACTGAGCACACCACTGAGCCAGCCAGGTAGGTAAAAAAGGTTACCAATTGTCTAAAAGTTATTCCATTGATCGTATTCGATGACATTAGCGTCAAAGTAAAATAATCCTTGATTGTATTGGTTTAGTCACAAATTCATACAGCCGATTTTAACATGGAGCGTATCGTATATACCTAAATTTATAATACATACACGAAATTGAGCTTTAATTCAATGCTGTTATGGTTAATTTTACTTTGACGCTAATGTCATCGAATAAGAGTACGATCAATGGAATAACTTTAGACAATCGCAGGGCTGATGTACTCGTCCAAATATTACTTTGCAAGTATGCCCGATTCAGGTTTTTTTATTCGATGACAAGGTAGTCCTTGACTGCGAATTGCGATCTCACCTGTTGGTAAGTGACGATAGGTCTAAGATAGTAGCGGGTTAACTTGGAAGGGGTATGGCAGTGACATTCAACCCATACTAACCCTAAATCTGTTTCTATACACGCCAACTTGCTGGAACGCTTAATTGCTTGACGGTAGGGTGGTAACTAGCCACGGCCGAAGCCTTCCACTAGACCACCTGAAACAATTCAGAAATAATAAATTCCCAAATTGCCCTTGCCGGGAATCGAACCCGGACACCTCCCAGTTAGAAGACCACCGCGCTCACCACTGCGCCAGGGAGATCGTCAAAGGTATCCATAGATAAAGGGAACAGTTTAGCTTCGCAACTTCTCGGTAGTAGGTATCTATCTATTAGATACCTATAACAGTGGGTGCTTGAGCCATTAGAATTTAAAATGAAGTCATCCATGCTCCTGCAGACCGGATTTGTTGATACATATCTCATTTCTGAAAACAACTTTTACAGTCCACTTATTCAAGACCTGACCTAACTAAATGAAGGGGAATGACCTACCTACATCCTTCTTCAATCAACAAGCGAGATGAAATTAGTTTTTGTGAACAAATAATCTTGTTGATATTCTATTTGAAACACCTACTAGAACATTGTTGGAAATCCTCAAAAAATATATTTTGGTACACACTTTCACCTTTTTCAAAGCTATATGAATTTAGGTAGTAGCCTAAATAAAGGTCACAGTGTTATTTACATACACAATAATTTATTGTTTCTTACAATTTAGTGAAGCTAAAATACATCTTGTCGATTGATTACAGATTGAAAAAAGCTTTAGGTTTACTATCTGTCCCTGTGTTAACCAAGTGAACAATCAACAAAAGCTTCCTCAATAGCTGTAAGTAACACATCATACTCTGCCACCCAAGCTGTGGTGTCAGCTCGCCATACTGATAATAATAAAACCAAGGAGATATGGATAGGTCGTGGATAGGATTTATTTCGCGGAAATCACAACGCAGGTATCCTTACAACCACAATATATATTAGATAAAATTATAATAAAGATTGCTGTATTGAAAAACTCTAGATTTAACTTATAGTCTTATGAGATACACTGTAATTTATACTGAATCTTGTAACTATTGGAGCGCCTTTTAAATATTGTGGATGAAAGAAAACTGACCACTGTAATCACTGTCAGTCTGTTTAGCGGCACGCTACATATTTACTAACTTAATAAAAAAGTTTGTTTACAAAAAAATTAACACTCACTCGATTCGTCAACAAGCTCATTTTGTTATCCCGTTTACTTATATTATCATAAACCGAATGTTTATAACATGTGTGCTATACATACACAATTCATTTGACAAACTTATTGAACAGGACAAGTGTCAAGCATTTAACGCTCCATTTTCTATAAACATATGGCTATTGTACAGTTCCACAATGCAATTTAGATCTAGTTAAAGTACAAATTCTTCAGGAATTACATACATGAATTCAAATAATGTATAATTCAACTAATGTTTAACTAAATGAGTGTATGCGATAAGACATCTACCAACACATCAACGTTAAACAGAAATCAATCTCTTATAGAAAACGTTACTTACACATTAGATGAACAGAAACTATTTGCACATGTGAATTGAATTAGATTTTTTTTTACTTAGCAGTAATAATTGGCATTGAAAATTACAAGACAATCATAGTTATATATCAGATTCTAAAAGATCTTATATTTGGTTTTAACACAAATGCCAGTAATTTAATTTAATGGTAGGGAATTGAGTCCAAAAGGTAGTTGGGAACAGAAACAGAGGAAGGGTATAGCCTGGGCTGTGGCGATGTGTGTGTATATGTTTTGCTGATGTCACATTTGACTCATCACATGGCATACTTCCTCGTCCACTCTCTGGCTAATTCATTGTACTTTTCTCTGTCGGTTTTATAGATCCTAGCAATTTCTGGCACCAAAGGATCATCTGGGTTTGGATCACATAGAAGTGAGCAGATTGAGAGCAACACTGAAACAAAAACATCAAACAACTTTACATCACTTCTCAAATAAATCACATGCCTGTGGTCTAGAAGACAAATATACTAATTACAGGTTTGATAAAGGAGTTGTCCAAAATTGGTTTTTTAAATTTGAATTTAATTAACAAGGATGATTTTAATGAAGTTGGATAAAGACCCCAAAAGGCTTCTATCAAAATAATTTACAGATTTTTTAAAGCCTCCGATGATAAAAAAATTTTTTTGCTTGTGATTTGTCGTAATTCCTTGTTCCATGTGATTTATACACCGTTAAAAAACTGAAAATATTATTCTATGTAAGTTGTCAATGTCAGATGATTGTCAGGAACAAATAATTTCATTTTCGAATAGGCAGTTCAAAAGTACCTAGTCGTAATTCCTAGTTCCTGGTCTGTGATTCCTAGTTCCATGGTTCAAAATGACATGTATTTGGTTCAAAATGACATTCACGTGACATTAACCGGTGCCAGATTTGATAGTCTATAGATTATAAAAGTTTTTAGTGTTACCATCCATTGAAAAATATTTTCTACAAACGGTATTTTTCATAATTAATTAAAAAAAAACCGAGGACACTAAAATTATTATTTTTATGGCGTTTAATTTTATTTTTTTTTCTCTTTCACATAATGACAGTTTGGTTCTGGTTAATGGACACTCAGAATAAAAAACCACCCTCCATACTAAACTGGGACATGTCTTTTGGTAAAGTAGTTTATTCTACAAGTCTTTGTGAATTCTTATTGGTTTTTATACTGTACTTATTTCACATTATTTCTCATAATTATTTTTAACACATACTATTGAATTTATTTCTATATTTGGCAATAAAATATCAGAGAAGTCGGCTATTAAGCCCATAGTATGTTTGCCTTCTTAAGTGAGTGTATGAAAGTAAATAATACCTTTGGATATGGTGAGTGCCGGGGACCACTGTGCACGCAAAATATCAAGACAAATAGAACCATTACTGTTTATATTGGGATGATAGATACGTGTCGTGAATGCAACTTTTGGTGGTTTGAATGGATAATCTGTAGGGAAATGTATAGTCAGGAAGAATACACCACCCTGGTAGGGACTGTCGACCTGTGAACAATAAAATTATGTAAGTTATGTTCCAAGTCTATTTCTGTACAAGACATGTAATCAACTTGCTTCATTGATTCTATGGCTTCATTGAAATAGATTGATCAGTAGGTACAGGCCTTTATATTTCAAGCCACATAAGTTGTAGCTATAACTTCAAAAAAATTATTATGATTTTTAAAATAATTTTATGATACTTACTGGACCCATAATTGTGGCTTGCCAGTGAAAAACTGTAAAGTAAAAGAAACACTTTACATTTACCATACTGACTACATTATTTATAGCTTAGAAAACATCCTAAACCTTCCATCACAAACAGCTGATTTTGACATAAGAGATTTCCATTACAGCATAGGTAAACTACAAGTGCAAATTTGAATACCTACTAAAGAAAAAAACATGCAGTATAGGTACTGCACATGAGAATTCCATTGTTATTTTAGTAGTAGTCTTGTTATAATGAAAAAATAGGATGTACTGTCAAGGGAATATTATCAACAATTTCGAACAATGCATCGAAAATTCAAAAATATGAAGACATATTAGGTGCTCTTTATGATGAGTCACAAATATAGCGCACATAATTATTTACAGGATCAATACACAGTTTAGTACTCACGATCTTCTCCATGTGGACCTGCTGAACATTGTGCTGGGGGATCTCTACCCAGGTCTTGTAATTCCTGCAATGGTAGGCAATATATTTTAAATGTGCGATTCAGGAAAACAATACGAAGGCAAGCAAGATGTGTCAAACACATCATCACTTAAAAACAGAGGATGAACAAAGCACTGACAATGGACCGTTAGTGTCATTGCTATCGTTTTTCGTTGTACGATAGAATTTTCCTAGACAGAGTTTTTCCCCGTTTCAATTATATGACAAGAAATCCTTAAAATTGGCACATATTTCCGACATTTTATGTTCGCCGTGTGCATAAAACTTGCCTTGGAAAGCCAGCAAGACAACGTTACAGGGGCAAAAATCTCATTCCACTATAAATGCAGAAAGTAACTGGTAATAGGTAATATCATCACGCACACAGAATTATCCAGAAGAAATTTCGATAATAGGTATTCACAATGACGAAACATTCACTACGAAGTCTGTTACCGTTTTGCAGCACACCACTTTTAACTTATCAATTTTTAGAATTAACAATTTAATCTTCGAATACGTACCCTATTAATTCGTTTTAACGCCATTTGATTATTTTATGATACAATAAACTGACTTTCCACTAGACAACGAAACTGTGAGCCAAGGACCTTTGATTAGAGATTGCAAGATGGCTCCCGTCTAAACGCAAAAGTGTCGTTTTATGCAATAATAATGAAAAAATAACAATTAAGGCAAAACTTCAAAGACTTAAGTAAAAAATAATATTTTAACTAATATTAAGAAATAATAAGAATTAGAACAGAGCGCAGGTTCTAACAAAATTAACATTTAACACACTCGCGACAAATGGAGAACAGCAAACAGGAAAATCGACCATTTACAAAGAACGTTTATGATTACAATTCTTTTTTTTAATGTTCCCTGATATTGAATTTAAATTTTTAGTAGTATCCCTGATTGAATGGGCGATCAGAAGATCTTAGGATTTATGAAAATTTGCAGTTTGTTAACTTATTGCAATATATTTTTATTTCTATTTTAAAATTGTATTATGAACTTCTGAAAGTTTTGAATCAATACGGATTCATCTTTTGGCAACACTCGATTTTGACTACGGATATGACGTATACCTATCGGAATTCTCGGCGCTATTTTTGGATGACAAAGTAGGTATAAGGTTATTTTCAAGCACATTTTTGCAATTTGAAACTTTCCCAGGTGGTAGTGTTGGAATTCTTACAACCCTCTTGCCTAAAAAAATAAAATTTTATGATGCCTCTTGGTTACTAATATTTTACCTACAAAATATTAAGAGTGCATAAAAACCAATATTATTTGAGGAGTACGAATAAATTCAGTGGAATCTAATAAATATCAAGAGAGTAAATTATAAATGTTAAAAGCCTACGACGGAACAGGATTCCACAGTTTCACCAGAAGGCTTGTAGATGTAAAAAATGCCTATCCGTAAATTATTATTTTTTTTTACTCAAAATGATG
The DNA here is from genome assembly GCA_029955525.1 of Oeneis ivallda. Taxonomy (NCBI): domain Eukaryota; kingdom Metazoa; phylum Arthropoda; class Insecta; order Lepidoptera; family Nymphalidae; genus Oeneis; species Oeneis ivallda. The sequence continues at coordinate 7,553,440 of JARPMR010000010.1, read as the reverse complement.
GAAAACTAAGTAAAAATATCAAACGAAAATCCAATACTAAGTGCTATACTCTGCTGGCCTATAATACCTAATCTAAAAATATTGAAGAACTTACTATTAGTCCGTGGTAATATTGTAAAAACAGCATCGGCATCGGCCCAGCAGTTTTCAAAATATTCTAATATAAAAAATTAAAAACAAGATTGCAACGCCTGTCCTCGCTTGTGCTATATATTATATTCAGTAATATCAAAGTCGAATTTTTATTTGTTTAGTACCAAAGAAAGTACATAATATACGTAAAACAAGAATAAGAAAAGGTGGTGGGTAGGAAAACACTTAGCTCTATGAGAAATGTCTACCAGTGGCTCTATAACAGTGGGAGAGGGTGTAAAGGAAAACAAATTTAAAAATTACAGTCAAATCGGACTACTCGTTTTTCAGGACAATGGTAACAAAAATCGCACCTAACAAAATAGGTACTTAATTCTACGTTCTAAAGTCTAGCTTAACCATAGACATTACTATAGTAATGTCTATGGTTAAGCTAGACTTTAAGTAGACGGTTGGTTTATGTATTTTCCGTTTATTTTCTTTTTGATAGCTCAGTCTCACTCACTCTCACTATGTGAGAGTGAATGAGACAATATTATATTGTCTTTAGTCTATAAGCTTGACCGTACCAGAAATGCCAGAAACAACCAACCGCAGTTAGAGGTTATTTTCCTTCCCTTTATATGTTTGTGTTATTTTCTGTTCCCGTGGAGGTAGTACCTAAATTCCATGATCTATAATATTGATTCAAGTTCGACCTGGGACCTAACTTGGATTGGATCCAAAGATTTAGTTTTTAGGCTTGTTCTTGCTCGGTCACAAAAATCAGCGGTCCCTACAAGTACAATCAAAAGAATACTAATTCAGACTTCAGTACGAGTATTACAGTAGATCCGAGTTCCGACCAAGCGACAGAATCACCAATTACCTTTATAGGTCTACAAAGAACAATGTTTTTAAATGCTAAATGAACGATGTACTCTAATGTACTGATTCCTTGTATCCATCATAGGCCACGAACACTATAAAAAATGCAATATATAATATAAAAAGCAATGAACAGAGAACAATTTAATTATAATTAAATTGTTCTCTGTTCATTGCTTCAATGTTATTATTAATAATTATTAATAACATTGCTCTCTTTAACAATCTTGGTAAAGTTGATAGTTTTTAAGATAAATGATAAAATATAATGATTCAAGACACAGAGAGGCCGATGCAACGCATGACTCAGAGAGAGATAGCGATACTTAAAGGTAAGCGACGCATACTTGTGAGCACGCGAAATTAACAATTAAAAAAAAGATATAAACAATGAAATTTTTTTAAATCTCTATTAACAATATTATTAACTATTGTATAGAGAATTAAAAAAAAAGTGTGTGTGTCAGCTCCGACGCACGACTGGAGTTTACTACTTAAAACGTCGTAATGCATTCGCGGCGCGCCGCTCCGACCCGATCGGTACGCGCTCGGCTTCCCGAAGCGAAAGCGCTTTCGCATTCGACAACTCAAGCGAAAACCAACCTTATTTACTCAACCTTAGGGTAGAAATTTGCATCATTGTGAAAAACGTAACAAGGGCATTCGACAACTCAAGCGAAGACCAACCTTATTTACTCAATGTTAGGGTAGAAATTTGCATCGTTGTGAAAAACGTAACGAGGTCATTCAAAACAGATTTCACTGCTCAAATTTTTCTCATACCGGGCGCCTAAAATCGATTCTAAAGGAGTAAACTCCAAAAATATTACTTAATTATGTTTTTTTAAATATATTTTTCATGGGTCGAAAGTACTTACCCAAATTTGAGATTTTTCGAACCTTTAAAAATTCATATCTTTAAAAATATTAACTTTATCGTGAAAAGTCATATGACTTTTTTATTGTTATTTCAATAAAAAATATAAAAAAAAATTGTCCGGTTGAAAAATAACAATTCCTTGCAATTGTTTAAACAATTTCGATTTAAACAATATGGCACCGGGTTGCGCCATGGCAACATGCATTTATATCATCAGGAGGGCAATTTGAAGAGGATTGCATAAAAAAATTGAGATGGAATAGTTTTCGGTACTCATGCCATGCGCCGATTCCTTCCGGACTAAATTGTATTCTAAATTTGAAGCTTCTATGTCTGCTAGAAGTGCCTTAGAGTTTTGATGATCGGTCAGTCAGTCAATGAGTGACAAAATTAAGAAACTTTGACTAGTTATAATTCTTAAACTACTGGTTCAAATCGAATGAAATTTGAAATAGAACGTGTTACACAATGCCTGCTTGGTTACTGAAAATTCAGGCTTCAAGTTTTATCCATAACGAAGTTATACGGGGGTCGAAAATGGCCTGAACTGCTTCAAAAAAAGGATGGTACGGCCGTGCCGCTTTTTTGCTCGCGTTGGCGGGGGCACTGCCGTGCCCTCAGATTTATGTTTTGAAATGTCACCAGGCTTTCGTGCCGCTACCCTAAACCTATACAGGCATTTTGATTTATGCTTCTCTCTCTCGCTTATTATTAGACATAGAAAATATTTAATATTATTTATAGTACCTAACCAATCAGTTAATAATAGGCTATTTGACTACTTTTAGAAAATCATCTTAAATTGTTAATAATGCTATGCTGAAGCTAACAAAACATATATTTCGGCATAATTTTCATTATTTTTCATAAAAATCGAGAAATAAATTCAAAAAAATAAATTGCCGCCGAAACTTTCCATTTGCTCTCATGACGTAACAGTTCACATTTCAAACAATGACAATTTTATAATATGTGTTTAGGCCGCGTGTCGCATACTATTTGGTAATTAATAAAATAGTAACGATGAAAAACAGACGAAATTAGCCTATTACGCCGCACAAACACGTCGAAATGTATTGACAAAATGAGAATTCCATAGGTGGTGTGGACTGTGACGTCATTCGAGATCACGGAACGTTTTCGATCACGTGACCATGGCCAGAATTAAAGCAATTTTATTTAATGTTTTCTAATTAAATAAAGCTTTATTTTTTAGTTTTGTCGTATGGAATAATGTTTTTAGATAATAATCTTTTAGGATGACACCAGTTGAAACGATATTTTTATTATAGTCAAATACCCTATTACGATTGATTGTAAAAAAAATTGTTTTTGATATGCATGCCTGCAAAACTCCATAAGGCAAAAATACTACTTTAGCCATCGAATTGAGCGATTTTTTTTAAAGAAATAATACACTATATGCTATTTATACTCATAATTTTAAGATATATTGTTTTCGTGCCTTGCCTGGGTTTTTTTTTGAGATTTGATACCATGGAACTAGGAATTACGACATATTGTTTGATACGTACTCATAACTCCTTGTTAGACATTTTTTTTTAACTCTTTATAATAATTTTTTTGAGAGCTTTTGGAAATCAATTAGTTTAAGATTCAGATAAATTGTGTAAAATTGGAATGCAAAATTTTTATTTAAGCTGAAAAAAAATTTGAATTGAAAAATTGAATTTTTATTTAGACTTGCACGCCAAAAAGGTGCACAAATAGAATAAATTTAACCTAGTAAGGTATACTTAATGATTAAACGAACTTACCTGTACGTGAAGTTCTATCATAATTATACGAAGGCTTTGTCCGAAGAGATTAGCAATAGATTACATGTAGTAAACACTAGGTGGCGCCAGTCTATCACTGTCTATTGAGATCCTTTTTATTTTTTATTTTTTATGTCGGTGGTATCACTATTCAGTAGGTACCTGCAATCTTCATCGACCGAGCGAAGCGAAGGTCTTTGAGTCTACTTGAGTGAATTTGCACTTGTCCGTCCGTCCATCCGTCCGTCCGTCCGTCCGTCCGTCTGTCAGAACCTTATAACTTCTGAATTACTGAACGTAATTACTTCAATTTTAGATATAATATGTAAACCGATGGCCTCCAGCCGAAAATGGCTTAAAAAGTTATAAAAATCTTTATTTCAGGGGGGCTCTCATAGAAGCGAATGCGAAGAAAAAAAATTTTTTGCGTTTCATAGTGTTACAGTACCTCATTTTAAAGATAATTAGGAACAGAGTACAAAAGTATTTTTTTTTTATTTTTTTCCTAAAATTGACGAAATGGGGGGCTTTTAAAGTGGAGATTATATTTGACCTCACAACGGAATAACCATTGAAAGCTGGGGCTTGAAAGTTTTATAATTTTAGCGTAATAATAATAATAATAATAATAAATCATTTATTGTCCAGAAAGTAAGTACAATTTCATTAATAGGTTTAGCGTCTGATGTCTACGATAAGTTTAAAACTCGTGTTATAGGCATCAGAGCTTTCCCCTTACAAACTTCTCATACTACATAGACAACAAAAGAGCATGCAAGTTATACTGTGTGTGTGTGAGTGTGTGTGTGTGTGTGTGAGTGTGAGTGTGTGAGTGTGTGTGTGTGCGCGCACGTGTGTGTACTATCATGTACTTGAACAACAAATACTAAAATTAGATAAATGTAATAAGGAAACTAAATTATTTAACTTTTAATGAGCAGCAACAACAGAACTTCACAATGATGTCAATAGATGGCGCTCTCATCTCATATAGCAAATGCAGCTATTATGTAACATATTATTCAATTAAAATTATTATTTAGTCATTTAGCAAACATCAATAAAACTTCACGTTGCAGTTTGTTTTTACATGTTTTCTGATCGTGTCGATAGTTGACGCTGTGTACAAGTAATTTAATTTGAATGTTCCAAAAAACTATACCTAAGTTTGATTGAGGCCTTGAGGATTTCACTATAACAGTTCCCTAACCTTTACGGGCTACCTATGTTTAGTTAGTTGACACTTTCTGTCAACTTTGTTATTACGAACCTCTACGAGACAACTAAAGGTGAAAATGACATTGGGATGTTAGGATTGTATTTAGCGGCTACCTACGTAAAGAGACTTCTACAAAGGGGATGATTTAGGTATGGTTGGTGAAAACGGGCATAATAATAATGTAAATTTTGATCGTCATGTATCTATTGAATGAATAAGTAATTATGGGAAACCGTTACCGCGAGGTCTCAGTTCGGGGCGAACCACTAGTTTACTTTAGAGCATCTAACAATTCTTTGTCAATATTGATATTTGAATGTACCTTTACTGAAATATATAAAAGGTTAGCAGATTTAACTGTAAAATGTTAAATATACGCACATTATTCGGGAAATGGGGGGGGTGGGTTGCTAATCTCTTCGGACAAAGCCTTCGTATAATTATGATAGAACTTCACGTACAGGTAAGTTCGTTTAATCATTAATTATACTCATGCTTTGTCCTTCGAGATTAGCAATAGATTACAATGTAGATGTTGAGAGTGAAAATATCAACATTCAAAGAAACAGTAGATTCATTTACTTAGGAACAAATGAATCATCATTATATATAGCCTAAGCACATACATTAGTATATATTTTATTATTAAGTTAACATCAAATAAATAATGATTTAATCATTTAATGAATCACTCATAATATATCTTGCGAAAGAGACATCATGATTAGCATCTTGAGTTTGATTCTATTAAAAAGCTTTCTATTAATATGTTTGAGAGCTACCGCTCCATTCTGAAGTTTTTATTTTTATTTTTATAGATGAATAGAATGTACAGTATAAATTAACAGCCCATGAGCTTTAAAAGTAGCAAGATGTGCAATGGGTAGTAAAAATTGATATATCTATACCACAACTACTTAGATTTGTTTAATCCATCTGCTCCAAGCCTGAGATGTGATGGATTTATGAGTTTTCCTAAACTTTATAACAAGACAAGTCTTTTTATAAGTATAGATTATCTTCACTACGCAAAGATTGCGTTATATTTAGATAGCAGCGCAATGTAACAACAGGACATATTCCTGCCATTCATGAAAAGTAGGCAGAATCAGCAATGGCTGCGTTGTTCCAAAACAAGAGGTTTTTATCAAGTGTGGGATTTTTACGATATTTTTGTTGTGTAGAAATTCTAATTTATTTATTTTTATTATCTTAGTGATTGTTCAAGCCCTATGCGCTATTGTTAGCGCGAGTAGTCGCTAATTTTTTTATTTGTTTTGATATATTTTGTAAATTTAAGGTTTGTAAGGGTACCATCTCGCTAAGGAATTGAGTATAAAAAATGTGACCCATTATGTTTATACGTGGGCAACGGTGGATGTAATCTATGTACGCTTGTTAAGATCAGTATTGGTTAATTCCTGGCTAGGGATAAGAAAAAAGAGCTGATCTACAACTGTTTTATAGTTTCATATTTTGCACCAGACTCATACGATTGTATTAAAAGATAAAATTATGCACAAATCCCAAGTATAAAATTAATTTATTCGATTTTCAAAATATGAAACACTTCCTTAAGTTTTACGAGTTTTCAGAAAGTGATGCCAACATTATGGTTAAGGAAACTGGGTGAAAATTTCTTCACAAGGGTGAAGTCCTGAATAGCATCACGGCAACCATCAGGGTAACCTTCCGATGCACATTTTGATTACCAGAGTGGGAGATAATAATCAACGTGTCAGAGGGTTTTAGAATCAACGGATTAGAAATTAATAGACTCTTGGATAAAGATTATCACCGTTGCATGGGCCAAAATGGGACTACCATGATTCCCCTAACCTTGTCATTAATAATAATTTCCCCAGTGCCTTCATTATAACGGCAAATGGTGGAAAAACCTCTTATATACCAAGTCTATGGGAAAAACAATATATATAAATAAAGATCTGGCCACAGAATTATAAATGCATCTCCGAAAAAAAAAAACATCTGGGTCACTATGCCATGATAGTTTACTGATAGTTCAGCCAACTAGCAAATATGTCAATTTAATGATTTCCAAAAACGTTGCATTATTTTTTCTAATTTAATGAATGTTTAGACAACGTTTGTGAGATGCGGGAACTAGGCTCCTCCCATGGTGGAGGCAAATCCTAGTTCCATGATTCCATGCGATTTATATTTATAAATGAAACTACCGTCAATCCGTCAAACTTTTGACAGTCTTGATAAAATTTTGCAATGGGTTATAAACCAAAAAAGGAAGCTAAGAGTTCTATATTTCTAAATAATTAATATGTCGAAGAAAAAAAATTATTCTTTTTAGTGTTGATAATGAAGCCTAGGACCTTTAAAAACCTAGTTGTGCCGTAAATGTTTTTTAGACATGGTTTTATACTAAGTATTAGATAGATATCAATAAAGTATCATCTAAATAATATATTGCTGATAAATGGCCACATGAACTCAGTAAACTGTACCACAGAGTACATTGGAATAGGACTGTACTGTTTACCGGATTCATAATCTTTTTTAATAATCCAAAGGAGCGGTAGGTACCAAGTTAGGTACCAAGTTTATTGTTAAATTGAAAGCTGAGATACCTTTTTTAGGATAGTCATGAACGCGTATAAAAATATGCGTTTTTTAGATCTACCGTACTTATAAAACAGTATCTAAAAACAAGTCTCAGGGTCGTTCGCAAATCTTCAAGCTTGACGCGAGAAGTATCAATAAATTTATTTAATGATTTTAATTTTTAAGTTTAGAGTAAACTAAAAAACATATTTTCCATTAGGTTTCGTTTCTAAAAATAAATGAGACAGAAATTGACCTTTGCAAGGTTGATATTCCGTAACAGCATATCAGCTATTTTTAACATATCACGATCAATCAAACATATTGCTTACTATCGTAAACAATCAATAGAAAATACGTATTATATTTTTCCGTGACAAAAAACATTCTTGTCAACAAGAACGTTTGTTTGTTTCACTGGATGGGGAAGGTATTTTACACCCCTTTATCCACTAAAAGTAATAATACTGTCGCTCGTTATGAGTGACCATTGATCACAAAGGTAAGAAAGCCTACTGGCGTAACTCACCCTGTGTAGCTGCAGTTGCGGCTGTAATTCTGCGCTGGACGCGACGACGGCTTCTATGAACTGGCGGGGTGATCCTCGTAGGCAGGTTTTTACGTTCTCAGAGTCCCTTTCGGCCTGTGGTACTGGGTACGAGCACACCAATTTAAATCTTACAATAATTATGTTGGCTTCATGTTCGCTCCGGATTTAGATAAGCTTTCACAGCCTTTAATGTTTTAGTCAAGTCTTCGCTAAAAAGCGATATTTTTAGATTCTGAAGGTATTAGCAGTGTGAGTGCTTCAGCAACACAAAAACACAACAATGGAAGAGCGTTGCATCTGTCTGAGCAGTGAGCTCCTGCACCTTTAACTCTTTTAACCACAGCCTCGGGGACAGCAGCATCACTTCCGGATTGAGAATGGGTGTTTCAATCGAAGTGCAGTTTGCCAGCGGTAAATAATTAGATATCCGTGACCTCCTTATTACGGATGTCTCTCGGCCAATCCATCTTAGCTATATGCTACGACGAATAGGCAAGGTCTGGTTGAATCGGTTCACCGTACGACTTTGCCTGCGTATGATCCACTCCTATGATCATGATCGTGATCCTATGAGTCACGGACCAGAGCCGGTGTTGGATCTACTAATCATCATCGGCATCATGCCGATTCCATTATTGTAGGTGGGTACTGACGTACCCCGCCGGGAGGCAACGCTAACTTAGGGCAGCTCGGCGGCGGCAAACAGCACTGGTGGAGGATAAGAGCGCGGTCTCAAAAGGCGTTGGCGACAGTGGTACTAGTCGCATGTATTGGCACAATTGGGTAATGAAATTCCCAATAAAATGTATTAAAGATTGTATTTTTTTTTTTTAATCGTATGGCATGTTACGCCGTCTAGTTCGTCGCTTGTTTAGCACCACCCGGGGGACACGTGCAGGGAAGTGAAAGGTAGTGCCTGCGGACGTGAGCCCCCATATAGATTGTATATTTTGGTTAAGTGACAGCCCCAAAGGCTGACCGCATCTCCAAATTAATACTACTGCAATTATTTGAGTAGGTGTGCTATATACAAAGCAATAGCGATGAAGTGACATTCCCAGAGAATGACCGCATCATCACTTTTGTTTAAACTTGGTTTAAACACGTCAATTATAGTGAAGTGAAAGTCCCACAGACTACCCGCATCACTATATTATGACGTAAATGAAAAAAATAAAACGCCGAATATAAATAAATTGGTAACCCTATAGGTTAACCGCAGTATTAATTTAAGATGAATGTGTGGGTAGGTAGCTTTGAATTTAATACTCAAAGGTAGGTAGTGATAGCGGCATTCATCACTTTTGTTTAAACTTAGTTTAAACACGTCAATTATAGCGAAGTGAAAGTCCCATAGACTGTCCGCATCACTATAATATTATGACGTAAATGAAAAACACCATTTATCAATAAAGTGATAACCCCATAGGTTAACCGCAGTATTGATTTAAAATGAATATGTAGGTAGGTTGATATTTCATCTACCTTCAATGTATATTGTGCCCGGTGGCGGCGATCGCGAACCTGAAGCGGAACTTGAGCGTGATGATGATCTTGATCAGACACTGATAATGACGACGATGACAGCCTTGTTGATCTCGCGCGCGATGTTCTTCATCGATCTTTTCGTCGTGTGCGCATCAATTTTTGTTCAAACTTTCTAATTTATTACCTATGAGCTATAGACTTATAGCCCTCGGAAAGGTACGATTACGTTTACCGTTTATTTTTTGTAAAAATAACACTTTAATGCACAACACGATCGAACGCGTGCAGACTGGCGGAGCACTGAATGTGTAATGAAGATTGCAGGTACCTACTGAATAGTGATACCACCGACATAAAAAATAAAAAATAAAAAGGATCTCAATAGACAGTGATAGACTGGCGCCACCTAGTGTTTACTACATGTAATCTATTGCTAATCTCGAAGGGCAATGCATGAGTATAATAATCTAACCTCAGCACCTGCTTAGTATTTAGGGCATTTAGTAAACCTGAACGCGACCACTGGCTCTATAGTATTTTTAAATGTATTTAAACTATAATTAAATTACCGCCACTAGTCTCTTATGCCAGCTTATGCCCCTCCCAAAATAAAATACTGAGCGCTCTGGGTAATCAGTGATTACTGAGTGATTACTAATCACTAATCACTTTTAGGGACTTTCTGGCGACTTTTGTTAAAGTGTCTAGCGACTGGAATTTGGCAACACTGGTATTATCTATGTTCACTTTAGTTCACTCTATGAAACTTCAGATGATAATTATGGCAGATCACGCACATGAAGTTTTGTATTTTTTTTTTCGGTAGAGTAAAAGGAGGCTGTGGTAGATCATGTACTACAGATAATTTCGTACTTCATTGATGGGTACCACCCATGAACTTAATATACAAACAGAACTGATAACTCGGAAAATTTGTATTTACGAAAATGAACCTTATCACAAATAGATAAAGTATATTTCCTGTTGCGCAATACACAGAGGCTAATCCGAGCCGAGAGGGATAGTAATAACGGAGGCCGTGTGTCTCGTTCTTTCATCAGTTTCATCTTGCCAGCCTAATAAAATGATTTTGATCAAAGAATTTGGCTAAAAAAATCAGTTGCGAAACTTATGTTTTAATTTTATTTTAACATTTTTAAGTCACCGTATTTAATTGCATTAATTTCGATAGTTATATTTCTTAACAAAAAAAAAATATAAATTTTTATCTAGTCTATTTTTTTCGAGCGGCAACCCGTTAAAACGTGAACGCTAAATCTACAACTATGTTGACCATGATTTTTTAAATTCTTGTATTGTGTGATGAGTCGAATACGTACGATGCATGCCGATTCCGATTACGATGGTCTCTTACTCCTTACTTTTGTACTATTATTATTATTGCAGCAACGGAATATGGCGCGGGAGGGGAAGTGGGGCTGTATTTATTACTTTGGGTGCCTTTGACCAGCTATTATGATTAATATCTAGAGAAAATGATTAATTTATCACATTATCTACCCATGACCAGTCATTATAATATCTAGCAATGTACTCAATATGACTGGACAAATCGATACCTTGTACTATTTGTATTATTTATTTCGTAACCAATCCCTAATCCCTAAGAAATTTTCCATTGCTAATGAAAAACTTCAATAATTGTGTTTATAATAAAGTTATAATTAGTAGGAAGATTGCAAGATTGAATTTGTCTCACATAACGAAAATCTTATTGTCACCCTGTTAGAAAGGGACACACGGCCTCTGTACTAGCTATCTCGCTCGGCTCGCTTTTCAGCTGCGAGTACTCGGTCCTGTTTGTTTCCTATGTCCATGGTACCACCCACTTAGTAAAGTGCCATGCCTCTCCAACAACCACAGACAGTAGAAAATCGATTTTGAAATGAAATAAATCGATAAACATTGTTTAGGCTGTGCACCATTGTGCTTGTATTAAATAACCTTAAATATTTATTCCTTGTTTCATTTCACCCTAAAGGCCTTCTCTCAGCAATTATTTCGATTTACGCGTATGCCATGCTAAAAAGGTTGACTGATGAAACAAAAATACGCACGAATCGAAATCATCGTTGTGGGAGGGCTTATACAGCCATATTAATAAATTATATTAATTTAATAAAAAAAAATAGTTAGATTTGTATTATCTGACCAACTTAATATCAAACATCCATGCAACTATCGATTCCAAGTTCTATGGGAATATTAATCAATAATCGAATAAGTTCGGTAACGATTACACACAACCTCATCCCTACTGTGAGTTGTCAAATGTCATTTGTCAATCAGTTTTGAGTAGTAGTCACTTGGATGTATTACCACAATATTTTACCGCTTTAAAACATTGCTTACATTTTGCAGTTGTGTCATTTGTTTTAGTAAAATAAGTCCATATTTTAGACTTTGGAGGCGCCATATCTTAACAAAAGACGAACGCAATGCAAAATTAGCCTTGGACTTGGACACAAACAACCAACACTAAAACACAGTCACAGACCACAGCCAGCATAGGCAGAGTCAAGCAAGACAATATGGCGGCCAAAGATTGAATGGCGACCGACCGGACCGGCCGACCGGTTCCGGTCTTGCTTCTGCGTGCGAGCGAGAGAACGTTATTTAATATTATCATAAGACCAAGCGAGAGAGGACACTTGATTCGATTCGTTCATTAGGATTCGTTCATATCATACGAAATTTTACACTCTTTCATCATTCAGTTTGTCTGATCTGATTCGATTCGATACCAAGTACTTTTGTTCCGATACCGAGTAAGTATCGCAAGATTCATTCGATACCAAAAGTACTTGGTATCGAAACATAAGTATCGAGTACTTACTCATATTTACTAGTCAGTTACCTTTTGCAATTCAGCGCGGTAGGAATGGTTGTCTGTAAACACGCGTGATTATTATCAATTATCGCCGCGAGTGGCCACTGGCAATTAATATTAATTATTAATTATAATAAATATGATTAGCCTTGCATCATAATAACCGAAATTCAAAGTGTCTTATATTATTTTATTCTGGGATAGGTCTGTTATTATGAAATTATTCTAAACCATTTTTGTTGGTAATAAATAAAGTTATCTGCATCATGACTCTAACCATGACGAGAAAAGTGAGCGAATGCCAAGCAGAGACTGTCCAGTTCTTGCCCGTACAAAAAGTAAGTAAGTAGGTACCTACCAAGTCCGGAAGAAAAAGTCTAAAAGTTGATAAAGTTTTAACACCTTTCAAAAAGCTTTCTCTAAAGTCAAAGCCATGAGTAAAAAAATTCTGTTTATTTTATTTTTTCGATAAAACGTAGCCTACAGTGCGAAGTAAACTGGTTTCGTTTTTGCGCTGCACAGCCAACAGTTGATTCTTTGCATAAAATTCTGTCCAAGTTGAACTTTCAAGTTGATCACCCATCAAGATGAGTTTGTGGCCTTGTTGATGAATTGAGCCAACTGAAACAGACAGAGAGAAAATAATTAACCTATGTCCTTTGAAATAAAAGCTTTAATTTTAATTTAACTTTACTTTGACTAGAGCCCTGCCGCCTGTCATTGCTTGCAATCTGTAGAACCTTTATTTTATGTTTTCTTTCATCTTGCAAACTCATTGACTCAAATTATATTGTTTAAGCTGGAAGATGACTACATACCAGACAAAGAGTTCAGTGCTGGGAACACGTTGCTCAGACGAGGCAAAAAACTAGAGGACAACAACAACCTCTCTAAGGAGGATGTAGAATACATAAACTTCAGAAAACTCCTCAAATATGAAGAAGCACCAGAATACTTGCAGCACAATCCATATATTAGAGATGGTTACAGAAAACTATTACCAACCAGATTATGTTGGGAGAGGTATGATTATTTCTTTTGGCAATCTCTTCTTTGTCAACCTATTGACGTCCACTGCTGGATAAGGGTTGTGGCAGGGGCATCGCCAGGGGGGGGGGGGGGGGTTAGATAGGTAGGGGCAGCTGCCCCCCCACCCCTAGACATTTGAAAAATATAGTAGTAGTAGATTGATTGAAATCCAGATACCGCTGCCAAATCTTTAGTCAATAATATCAACTTGCCCCCCCTTGGCCATCGGCTGGCGACGCTCTTGGGTTGTGGGTTGGAATATTGGAAATCAAAGAATAATGACAATAAGGACTGTAGTGTTTTTACTAACGATGAAGGGTGTTTTAAAAAGTAGCCTACTGCCACTAACTCAATTTTGACAGGCTTGTAGGTTGGAATGTTTTTGCATAAGTACGTCCAATTATGCTTAGAAGAAAGCAGTGATGAGCTCTAGGTTTGAACGCGCTTGCCTAGAAGATACGTATTCCCTCTTGCCTTGAAGGTTGTGTAAGAATAAGGCAAAGTTAGAGGATAAGATTAAAACCTACTTTATTTTTGTGCAATGTAGAATTGACAGCTAAACGTAATTTTGTCTTTGGTTAAGTATGGTAAAAAATTTGACAATTATAAAAATGATAGCTAAACGTAATTGATAATATCATCAGTAATATGTTTTCTCTTTGAATCATCATTAACAATGCCGCGAGCAAGACGATCAAATGTTTCCTGCTACAAAAATCCACGCAGACGAAGCATCAGCTAGTAAATAATAAATTATGTTGTAGTACAATATGAAATTATGATCTACTGATTGCCGATTGATATTGTGGATGACTTTGGTGATTTCATGTCAGCTCCTCTAGCCTGATGCTGAAAGTTGAAATCAAAGCCACATAAACTATGATGATGTTGTGAGATTCTATAGCTAACATAAAATTGCTTATATAAAAAGCTTTTATTTTTTATTAATTAACATATAAAATTCAATCTACAAATGATTAGCGTCATTTTCCCAAACACAGTAGGTTCCTAAGTAGTTCCTAATATTAGATTTGGAATTTCGAAATTAATATAATTATGACTAGATTTTAGTTAGTTACATTTCATACCCTGGATTAACACATAGGCTACATTTTATTCCGGAGCAATAAAGAGTTCCCGCGGGAATTAATAATCTTAACCCACGCGGACGAAGTCGCGAGCATCATCTAGTTTTCTCCATTTCACGGTTGTTGTGTACGTCATTATCACCCGTATTCACAAACATTACTTCCGTATGTATAGCAGCAGCGCTGTGCTAAGTACGATGTTTCTCAGTGGGTTCGGTATGGCGAGCCATTCATTTCATAGACAATACTCAAAGGACTTTTTGCTGTGGGTACCCATAGCGTGAAATAGAGCGCTGTGATTGGTTAACGTTGTGATGCAACTTCACTCGAGTTGACTGACGTCCTGTGCTAACGTCTGAATAGGATTGACAAATGACAATTGACATTTTATCAAAATAAAATATTTTCAATACGCGTATTTTATAAATTAAAGTAAGTTAGTAGTAAGAATATTGGTTGGAACATTGAAGATAAGCGTAAGCACGCTTAAAATGTCGATTTAAAGAAGAAGGTTTGGTATGAATTGACGATTTTACACAATCATACAATTATTCACAATCGTATGTTAAATACGCCTCGGAATAACATACAACTGAAAAGATGTTAGGAAAATATAAAAAGCCAATCAAAGTTTGTTTTTGTTTTATTTTATCTACTGAAATTAATTCTAAAAAATGTTGTGCTCTACATGGCTACAATAACATGGCAAGTTGTTATAAGATTTGTTGCCAACTTTTTAGACAGGCAAGGAATACCTAATTCAAAACCTAGACCCGATGTCGAACTACGACGTCGCACTATGCGTTGCGTAAAGTAGCTAGCGAGCTACTTTATCTGTGCGCTCATTTTAATGAACCCATAGTGTCGTTCGTCCCTCAAGTGTTGTTTACGATTAAGTTTTCTGTACCCTGTGCGTTCGAGCGCACTATGAGACCTCATAGTAATGTTTGTGAATACGGGTGTTAGTCACTTAACACTTAGCGTTAAGGTGGAAGACATGGGTCTGCCCGCGAAATTCAAATTTAATTTGGTTTTTCGCAATTTGTAAACTAATTTTATTATTATGCTTATGGCCTTCTAATTGCGCCAGTGCAATTATCATCTTCACAGGTTTACATAAAAATCTTTACTTGAAACTTGAAAGTGAGTTGGACGTGAGTTACTCACAAATTAGTCGATATTTTGATTAATTTCTTAAACTGGACACTTTCAAGTAAAGATTTTTATATAAACCTGTGAAGATGATACTGCCATTGTCGCAATTAGAATGCCATAAGCCTACTTTGTCGTATTAGTTTACAAATTGCGAAAAACCAAATTAAATTTGAATTTCGTGGGCAGAACTGTGTCTTCCACCTTAACACATTTAGCGTTAATGCTAAGAATTAATTTTCAGCATATTCTGGTGGACGAACGAGACAATGAACATATGGACGCACATATTCGGTTTCTTCCTGCTGCTGTTCCTGACTATCAACGATCTCGTGATCATCAACATACACGCGACAGTCACCGACAAGACAGTCGCGGCTATATTATTCTCGTGTTTTCTGGTGAGTGATACTTAATTATTAATTTATTTAATAGGGAACTGCAATGTTTAAAAATATTAAAATATAATGTTTAAGCAATTACCATTTTCGTTTATTAACAATGTCTGGGGCCCTAGCCAAATTACACTTCGTTGTATCTATTCTCTTTCTATGGGCGTTAACGCTTGAAGGTTTGGCTAGATCTACAGCGCCATTTAGTTTGCGATTTTGTAACTCCTAATTTACTACAGTGTGCATTTAAAATGGACACTACAGGGAATAATTTATGCATTTTAAATGCTAAAAAAACGTTTCTACTACAAAATGCCGCGAAATATTATCAATACACTTCTGTCTTGGATCAGCTGATTCAGAATTCAGACAGAACGGAAAAATCCGCGAGCAATTTACTGGCTCCTTTCCATTCTTTCCGTCCGCGTCCGTCCGGTTTTTAGGGTTCCGTACCCAAAGGGTACCAACGGGACCCTATTACAAAGCCTACGCTGTCCGTCCGTCCGTCCGTCCGTCCGTCCGTCTGTCAGCGGGCTGTATTTCGTAAACCGTAATAGATAGACAGATGAAATTTTCACATATTATTATGTATTTCTATTGCCGCTATAACAACAAATAATAAAAATTAAATTAAATTAAAAAAAATAAATTAAAATATTTCCATGGGTACATGGAAATATTTTTATTTAAATTTTTTTTTACGGAACCCTAAAAGAGCGAGGCCCGACTCGCACTTGGCCGATTTTTTTATTATGTAGGTATAAGTACTTATTTATAGCATAAATTAAGTTTAGAGGGGATTACGGCCAATAACCTTCTTTGTGTACAATGGTAATGAGTTACTTCAGAGAACAGTTTGGTACAAAATAATAAAAAACACATAGCTACACTTAGAGGTCTTTGTTGTGAACGATTTGGCATCTTATGTATTGCCTGAAATCAGATTAAACGAATGTGAATATTGTAACTAAGGTAAATAACACCTACCCAACTTAACAACATACCATTGGTACTGGTAGGTAGATAACGTAGTATTTTACAGAGAATATGCGAGCGTATCTAGCGTAGAGTTAACTTCGCAAAAGGCCATAGCGGTATAGCCTTTTGTGAAGTTACCTCTTATATCGACATAATGTTGACTTACAAGTTACGAAATATGAGCTCAGTACTTTGAACATCATTGGTAGACGCCTCGAAAGCACAGCCTCATGTCATTTCCGACTCGCCTGCTCGCTTTAGTGAAAGTTTGGCATTTTGTTCCGCCCAAGCACGGTAAAATAATGGACTTTAATTTTATAAGACACTAGTGAAGCAGTGATAGCCTAGTGGTTAGGAATGTGGTCTCCTATTTGAAGGTTGGTACTTCTAACTTTTCGAAGTTATGTGCGTTTAAGAAATTAAATATTATCACATGTTTTAACTTTGAAGGAAAACATCGCGAGGAAACCTGCAGTCTGCACACCTGAGAGTTCTCCATAATGTTCTCGAAGGTGTGTGAAGTTCGCTAATTCGCATTGGCCAAGCGTGGTGGACTATGGCCTATAACCCTTCTCTGAGAGGAGACCTGAGCTCAGTGAGCCGTTGATGATGATGATTATGACCAGTCATTACCCTCGTTTGTAAATCTAAGACTGAGTTTCCACGGCGCGGTTCGGCGCCCGCGCCCGCAGCGGTTGCGGGCCCGCGGCCTACGTAGAATGCAGATTTGTATGGAAAATGAAGTTTCAATTTCCACTGCGCGGTTTGCGCCCGCGGCGCGCGCAGTACTAGCGGTACCGCAACCGCTGCGGGCGCGGGTGCGAATCGCGCCGTGGAAACCCAGTCTAAATAAACTCGCCGGCATATTTAGCGGAACATAAAAAAAGGTCCATAATTAAAAAAATATGGTTTTATTTTAAAATCTACTTACTACACTTCTTTTGTTATTTAAAGTTTCATTTGTTTTACTTAAAATGAGATCACATTAAGAACGGATTTTGCGAGTAAAGGCTATTTGTGAAAAATTGTACATTTTTGAACTTTTCATGTAACCGGGAAAAGTGAAATTTAATATTAAAATAACAATTAATTAAATTAGAAAAATGGTGATTAATATCGCGTATTTCCTCCACGTGCTTTTATTAAAGTTTCTACCCGTCTAGGCATACTGAGAATGATGTTATCGATGGTCTCCTGGGATAGTCTCCGCCATTCCTCAACTACGGCGATTCGCAGTTCTCCCACGTTGGCAGGAGCTGGAATTCTGGACTTAACTTTTCTTTTCAGCAAGTCCCAAACGTGCTCTATTGGGTTCATATCCGGTGATCTCGCCGGCCACTCCATAACAGTGATATTCATATCATTAAGATAAGCTTGAGTTACCCGAGCGGTATGCGGCCGAGCATTATCCTGCATAAAAACAAAATCGTCACCGATATATGGGGCAAACGGTACGACATTTTCTTCTAAAACTTCTCTGATATAGCGGTCTGCAGTCAGACTCCCTCTGTCAATCACTACCAAGTCTGTGCGAGCTCCCAAACAAATGCCCGCCCAATCCATTATTGATCCACCACCGTATGCAACTGTAGTTTCAAAATTTGTCTGAATGTATCGTTCTCCTTTGCGTCTGTATATTCTTTGCCTGCCGTCAATTTGATTTAAGAGAATTCTGCACTAATCACTAAACAATACCATACTCCATTGGTCCGCTTTCCAAAGTCGATGTTCCTGAGCAAAAGTTAACCTGTTTCTACGATGATTTACCTCGAGCCTTGGAGCCTTGGCGGGCACAAATGAACCCAAACCAGCTTCTTCGAGCCTTCTTCGTACCGTACGCTCACTTACGGTTAAACCCCGCACTGCTTCTAACTCATGTCGGGCTTGGACGGCCGTCAAACGGGGGTTCCTACGTACACGAAGCCGAATGAAACGATCATCCCTACTCGAAGTGCGTCTTTTTCTGCCTTGTCTTGCTCTTCTCACATAAGTACCGGTCTCCCTGAACCGTTGGATACTGCGATGGATCGTTGAAACTGGTCGACGAAGATCTCTGGATATCACTCTGTAGGTTTAACCATTTCTTCGCATTTCGAGTGCCCTGGCAATCTCCGTTGGGGCTAAGTCAGGCATAATTCAGTCATCAACTCCAGAAAGATACGCGATTAAAAAAAAACTAACAAAAAACAGTATTTCAATGAAATTTTAAATCAAACTCAGAAGGAAGAAATACTCGAAGTTCGCTCCAGATAAGGTGTATTTGAATAAAATTAAAACAATTGCATAAAATGTGATGTTCAGTTGTTTTCTTAGTTTGAAAATATTTCTTTTTAAATTAAATGACGTATAAACCAGCCAGCAACCTTATATGATACTGATATCAAACCTTTTTTTTATGTTCCGCTAAATATGCCGGCGAGTTTATATTTAAAAGGAAAAGGTGACTGATTGATCTATCAACGCACAGCTCAAACCACTGGACGGATCGGGCTGAAATTAGGCATACTCAGATAGCTATTATTACGTAAGCTTAGACTATAATAACGCTTATAGACCGATAGTTCCATACAACGAGACCAGCTTAAAGTGTAATCATAAAACGAACTATGTGTGCTAAGAGGCGTCGTTTATTTACGCTCGCCGACACGTACACTAGTGTGAGTGCCGGTAGGCGAAACTAGTCTTTAAATGCTACCATGAAAGGGTTTATTTTCGCTCGCCGACACGTGCGTGCCGATAAGTGTAGCTAGCCTATAAAGGCTACCATGAAATGCACTCCGCGCGCGACTACTGCCTTTCTAAGCGTTATAATTCAATGGACGTAGGCATCCGCTAAGAAAGGATTTGAAAATTCAACCCATAATAAGCGGGTAAAATAGGGGTTTCAAAACTCGAGCTTAACTTGAAGTAAGCCGCGGGCAGAAGCTAGTAATAATATATTTTGTAAAGAATATTATTATGGACCATGTGGAACCTGCAGTGGGGGTTTTTAAAATGATTGCATCAGTGTGACGATCGCAATCACCTCTGATTGGCTGAAAGTATGGCGCTCTGACATTCCATTATATTTATTAGGGCGAGCGAAGCGAGCTAGGGCTCGCTTCGCTCGCCCTAATAAATATAATGGTTGTGGGCTAGTGTTAGGACACTAGCCCACAACCTGTGCATTTTTGTGGTACACTTTACTGAAAAACGATCATGCTTTTAGATTTGTGCTTTAACATAGTAATTTAACTTCATATCCAGATGTGTTATCCGTCAAAAAAAAAATATAATTTTATAACCATTAAAAAATGAACATTAACAATTTTGTATTCATTGGATAGAATGTTATTGTACTACTAACGCCATCTGTTAGAAAACCAAAGAGGTAACATCGCTGCAACAGAACTTATTACCTGTTAGAAAAACTACGCGAGCCCTCACAAAGCTTAGCTTTTTGCTACTTTGTAAGTCAGGTTACAATTAAATCTTGGATGAAATACTGGTTTGACAGTTCTTAGTTGGGAACTTTCCACTGTTTTCCACAGCTATTGGAAATGTCAACAAAACAAGTGTAAATTGAACAAAAACAACCCCGATTTGTGAATCTATGGACGGACTATGTACGATATACCTGATATCCTGTTACCCAGTCTTCTGCTCCATCATCAGTTCCTCCCACTCCTCCTCCTCGATCCTCGATCATCATCTATCTAATGCCTGTTCATTGAAAACTCGACTGGCGTGCTGGCGTGTCGATGACGAAAGTCCCTTCAATAATGGCGTTCTGGCTGTCAATTTTTGACCAATAGCGAGAGAGTACAGCCAGAGGTGATTGCAATCGTCAAGCTGGGTCTCCACCAAAGAAAAGTTGCCGAATGTTGTCACCAACACGTGTTGACAACACAAAAGTTGGCAACTTTTCTTTGGTGGAGACCCGCCTTTACACTAGCAATTATTTTTCGATATGGGATTACCCATAGCAGTATTTTTTTACATAAGTTACATAGTATTTATTACTTACCGGCTTTTAACTTTTCTATGTTCCCGCCGCTGAAATAAAATACAAGTACCTATCTAACAACATAAAGTTGATTTGAAACGAACTTGAAAGTTTAGGAATTGTCTAGAAGCAAGCCTGTGATAATTTATGTAAGTTATTATTAATTTAAAGTGGACACGGTCGGTTTTTTAAATGTCTTCCGTGTACGTAAATAAAAAATAATAACTTCGCGAGTTTGTTTACACTCCGTAATTATGTGCATATTTTACGCTGTAGCAAAATTATTGAAGGTTAGAGTTAGAGCTAAAAGAGTCTTTGCAGTCGTTATAATACGACATTTATCCTATTCTAGACCTTTTAAATTGCGGAACGTGGGTCTTCATCTCGCCTCGATTTAAGGCGTGTCATATCCGTGTAGAGGCAATGAATTGGAATGAATACACGTTATTGTACTTATATTACGAGGTTTGCCGGCGGCTTCGCCCACGTTAAGTTCGATTTTTAAATCCCTATTTTACCCCCTTAGGGGTTAAATTTCAAAAATCCTTTCTTAGCGGATTCCTACGTCATAATACTTATCTGTATGCCGTTCTGTACACGTTATTGTACTTATATTATCAAAATTAAATCTTATAAAAAACAAAGACAAAATCAAAATTTCAAACAATCTCAAACTTACTAAAGATCTGCTTGAAGGAACGCGAAAAACAACTAAACCGGTTCACTTATTCTTTAGCTCAGTGGGAAGAAAATTATAATAGTACTTAACGTTATAGAATTCACGATTTGGGTGCTCGTTCTGGCTTGTGGCCATGCAAATAGTCATATGAAAATCAGTCCAATAATTTTCCAAGAAAATGGAAATGAAGAAACCTGTATTCCGATGTGGGTAAAACCGGTAAAACTCCCACTAAAATTGACTATCAAAGGAGGCATTACAAAGTTTTAAGCTATTGCATAGCTTTTATCGCGGACTTTGAACTAGGACAAACAGTTTGAGCGCGGCGACCGAATCAAGAAATTCCGTAACGAAAGAAAACCTAACACCGTCGTTCAGTAAGCGTTCAACATTTTAGAGGTTCTCAAGTAGCTCTATTTGGCGCATTGGGCGAACGACCGCTTTCTTTGATGATGTCGCAGGTTCGAATATCACTCACGAAGTAGGTAGTGACAGTTCGCTTTTCTTGTTTGTTTGTTTTTTTTTGCATACTTTTTATTATGCAAAAAAAAAATATTGCATAAATATTATAATTGCATAAGTTGATAAAAAATGTTATGCAATAGCTTTACCGCGGCAGTCCCTGAGTGACACTTAAGTTTTTTAGTATACACACACATACACACACCGTATACAGTGGTTGCTCAGTATCTCCGAGATCGATCGTTCTCAGCTGACAGGTACTTACACGTGTCATTGCCTTGAAAGGTAGGTACTTGCTTTCACATTACTGAAGCGCTGACCATTGAGACTCTCTATCAATGGGTTGTCTGGCTACAGGCACTTGAATAAACCAGGTTTGCCGGCGGCTTCGCTCACGTTAAGTTCGATTTTCAAATCCTATTTTATCCCCTTAGGAGTTGAATTTCTAAAATCCTTTATTAGCGGATGCTTACGTCATAATACCTATTTGTCCATCCAGTGATTTCAGCTGTGCGTTGAAATATTATTAGATCAGTCAGTCAGTCAGCCACTATGTCCTTTTATATTATATTTTTAGATAAATGAACAGATACAAAGCTTTTAAAGACTGTGTAAAATTATGCCTATTTTAAAAGGGCTGTGTTTTGAGGGTAAGATAAATTTAGCAAAATATTAGTTATCTGTACCTACAGATAACTAATATTTTGTACCTAGTTATACGAAAGTGTGCTCTTTTAAAACCTATTAGAATTTTAAATAATTAGGGAGTGAAAAACTTGAGCTGACCCCTGGCCCTGCAGGCGAAGCCGTACTCGCCGGCAGCCATTAGAACTCACATACATTTATTTGGTAACATATTATATGCAATATGTAAAATAACGATGCTAACTTCTACTCCATTAATCTATCATTTTTTTTGAAACGGTAAATACAGAGTATGGGTCATTTGAGCATGCTTTATGTAAAGTCGTTTGCACTTTCACTGTCAATGGTATGGTCACTATAATAGTGAGATGTAATTGGCGCAGAACCTGTTCATGTAAACTTTCTTTTATTAAAACTGATAAAGTAATATCTTCTTTTTCTTTATCAACCGATATCTAGACGTCCACTGCTGGATATATTCCTAAAATTCTTAAAATAGGTGCTAAATCGGTCTAAGCTAAATCGCATACCGATCTAAAATTTTTTTCAGTACAAATGTAAATGTTAAGTTAAGGTGAAGGTGAATTTTATTAACATCGTAAAAATAAATAATTAATAATATATTTTTGATTCTTTTAAGAGCTTCATCAATTCTTTTTACTGTCATGTAACTCAATATTTTTTTATTATTTGTCGTGTAGGAGGTAGGTATGTAATATAATTGTAGAGAATAACTAGGTATAATCCTTTTTACAATGTACTTATCTATTTAATTAAAATCTAGTACCTAAGACATGACTAAAAATAACAAGATTATAATATTATCTAACTTCAAGATGTAACAGTGTTTAATAAATACACACATCAAAAGTGTCTAGGGATCAAGCATTTTTATGCGGATTTCTTGAGATTGAGATGTGGCTTTGTAATAAATTTATGATTTTATAAATTTATATGGATCCTTTTTGGTGCATTTCATAATTTCATAATCAGCGATTAAAATCCTGCCAGGAAGTCCATCCTTATAGTGGTGGAACCATCATGGTATGGGCGGGTATTTGGATCGGCGGAAGAACTGAGTTGATTTGGATCAGAGGCAACCTCAACGCTCAAATTTATGCTGAGACGATTGTATCAGACGTCATCGTTCCTCTACAAGTGCAAATCGGTCCCTTATTTCAGTTAATGCATGATAATGCACGACCGCACACCGCAAGAGTTGTAAGACAGACTCTCGCCGCAGCTAACATCAATGTCCTGCCCTGGCCTGCTCAGTCGCCAGACTTGAACCCGATTGAGCATGCATGGGATATGCTACAGAGAAGAGCTCTGCCGAATATGGAGGGTATCCAGTGGCAAGAAGACCTTTTTTTGTTGTTGCAACGAACATGGGCGGCCATTCCACAGCGTGATTTGGATGAACTCATTTTGAGTATGCCAAACCGATGTTCTTGTGTTGTTAGTGTTCGCGGTAGAAACACGGATTATTAATTGTTTAAGTTACCCAATAAAATTTTAAAGAAAACTGTTATTTCAGTCTTTTTTTCGAACTTTAATGTTAGTGGTTCAAATGTCAAAAATCCCTTTATTAGGAAAATAGCAAATTTCTTTATTAATGCAAAGGTGACTTGGTTTATCGTTACTGTGACAAACGAAAACACTTTATTTGATGAATCCTTAAAGAAAATTTTAATTAATATCAATCAGGAGAAAAGTTATTGCAAAAATATATGTTGATCCCTAGACACTTTTGATGTGTGTATTTTTTACTAAATAGATTTTTTTGACTACAATAATATTGTGGATTACGGAATCGCTTTCATCTAAATACATAAAAGGCAAAGGTGACTGACTGACTGACTGACTGACTGACTGATCTATGAACGCTAAGAAAGTATTTTTGAAAATTCCAACCCCTAAGGGGGTAAAATAGCGGTTTGAGTTATATTAATAGCGCGAACTTAACGTGAGCGAAGCCGCGGGCAATAGCTAGTAATATAATAAGTAATTATGCTAATATGGAATTTTTTTTGTAGACAATTATTATCGTTCATGGAACGTTTCAACATTTTTTAATTGAACCGCCGCTGCAGCCTTTAGTGAGCTGCGATACGTCACTGCCTCACTGCCAGTTGTTGATAAACAGACATAGCTAAATCACGTCAAAGAAATTCGCACTTCAATAATGCATTCTAGGTACTTACGGCGGATATCGGCGTATCGATTCAACTCACAGTATTTGTAATCTGAGATAGCTATTTCGGATTACGTTCAAATTACGATCATCTTTATGCCGCTTCAGTAAAATGGCTCAATGAATGAAACGATTTGAAAGAAAGGAAACATAAAAATTGGTGTTAGTTTACACCTATTAGGTATTATTTAGATTGAATTTTGAATATGATTTGAGCTTGTTTACAAATCAAACTTACCTATCTTGCCTTTGCCCGCGACTTTGTCCGAGTAGGCTCTATAATTACTTATGTATAAAACTAGCTGATGCCCGCGACTTTGTCCGCGTGGATTTAGTTTTTAAAGTCCCTCGGGAACTCCTTGATTTTCCGGGATAAAAAGTAGCCTAGATGTTGACCCGAGTAATAAGCTACCACGGTATAAAATTTTGTAGAAATCTGTGCGGTAGTTTTTACGTGAAAGAAGGACAAACAAACAGACAAAAAAAATTTAGCTTCTGTTTTGATATCTGTAAGTATCTTGAACACAATTAGAAGCAAAAACAAAAACTCTTTTTTGAATCTATTTCATGTACAGAATTGGTTTCGTTTCTGTTTTATTATATGTATATATAGATTATAAAATTATGTATAAAAATAGTGGTTCGCCGTTCGCCCCGAACTAAGACCTCGCGCCCTAGAAGTTTGTAGATCCATCTAGAATTGTATGAACTTAATGTTTATTATTTCTAAAAATATATTTATTTCTATTTAATGGGTATATTTTTTTTAACTCCAGCTGTGGGATTGCCTAAAATTGATTGCATAAGGGTGACCGATCAACACGGAGCTATGCTGCAATGTGCTGTGCTATGCTCAATTTAGTCGAATAGCTCCTCTTAGATTATAATATAGAAACAAACGAACCCTGCTGTGCTGCGCTGTGTACGGTTGCGCCAGCTTAGCTGAGCACAGAAAGCGCAGCATAGTTCAATGTTGATTGGCCAGTGTACATATTACGATCGCTAAGAATACACACTAATAATTTTCTATAATTCATTTACTCCTGAGGTATAATTCTTCCGCTCACTTTTTATCGATCCTCTACCTTTGGTTTTTTTATTCGATGACAAACTAGTCCTTGACTGCGATCTCACCTGATGGTAAATGACGATGCAGTCTAAGATGGTAGCGGGCTGACTTGGAAGGGGTATGGCAGTGCACATTCAACCCATACCCCTAATAGGTTTCTACACGCCATCGCATCGTGCCGGAACGCTAAATCGCTTTGCGGCACGTCTTTGACGGTAGGGTGGTAACTAGCTACGGCCAAAGCCTCCCACCAGACCAGACCAGAGACAATTCAAAAATTATGAAATCCCAAATTGACCCCGCCGGGAATCGAACCCGAGACCTCCCAGTTATAAGACAACAGCGCTCACCACTGAGCCAGGGAAGTCGTCAAAAGTCGTTGTTTGAAAGAGAGAAATAGTTTTAGTAATATAGCCGCTTGTTCATTGTCTTGTCACTTTCTTCTTTCTAATATGTTTATCTTATTTGGTGAACAGTGCACTGGAGGTATACATACACATTTAACTTTTTATTTGTCTCCAGGTATGCATGGCGCTGTCGGCGCTGTACCACACGTTCTCGTGTCGATCAGAGCACGATTACAACACGTTCCTCATGTACGATCTGTTCGGCATCGCGCTCTCGCTGCTCGCGATATACACTTCCGGCGTGTACTACGCGTTCTGGTGCCACCATGTAAGTCTAGTCTAGCCTATACATCGCACCTTTACAATTAGGTATAGAGACTGTTTTCGACTTTGAGTCACAAAACTACCTTGGATCTTATCTTATTAATTCTAAATTATAATACGTGTACTCTTATTATATTAGACT
Organism: Oeneis ivallda; assembly: GCA_029955525.1. NCBI lineage: Eukaryota > Metazoa > Arthropoda > Insecta > Lepidoptera > Nymphalidae > Oeneis > Oeneis ivallda. The sequence goes on along the minus strand of JARPMR010000010.1, from coordinate 7,526,651 downwards.
AATATAATAAGAATCTATAAAGTTTGCTATCCAAGGACGTTTTATGACCCCCAAAGGCGAAATCTCAAAGTTTCGAAATAAGTCTCTACAATTCTAAAGGTGCGACATACATAATCCAATCTAGCGTTTGTCCGCCAGGTAGGCTTTTAAAATCCCGCGGGAACACAGTTTTTCCGGGATCAAAAATAGCCTTTGTCACGCTCCAGGTCCTCAACTATGCTCACGCAAAAATCACGTTGAGTTGTAGCTCTGTTGCAGCGTGGTTGAAGGACAAACGAACAAACACACTTTTGCATTTATAATATTAATAATGAACATCAATAAGGATAATAGTCTAGACCAATCGACAGACGTCTTCGAATAGTGCGTGTCAAGCCAGTGATGACGGATCCGAAACTAGCAATTGGCCTTATAAGAAGGCTCAGGATCAGCGGACGATGTATCCCTGCGAGATCAAATCAGAAATGCCTCATTTCTGATCCATAGGAGAACTAAAATTACCAACATAGAGGTCAGGCTGAGCTCTCAGCGAATCGCGATACTAAAGTGGGAATCATAATTCCCATATAGGGCACAAGCCATGTCAGTAATTTAGAAATGAAGAAAATAATGTAGAACAGGATTTCCAACAGCAATGATTCGATCTTACAGGGATATGTATTATACTTATAGCAAAATATAGATACATAATATGTAAAGTGCTACCTATCCTAGCGAATGAGTTTTCATATTTATTATTGTAGAAGGACATTTGTAAATTATGAATTCTGTAGTTGTTTCTTATAAATCTTTTCTACTAGGTATAGTAAAAATCTCAAGTGATAATGGTTTATTAGAATTTCGCGCGCGGAATACGTAACAAGATTACGTACATGCCTGTTTCAATTGATTCTACTTATTGTATCAATGGCTAAAGCTTAAGTATGTCAGTTTTTCATTTCCATAAAGCGTGAATAATTGACCCCGAATGACATTTCTGCCCTGAATTTTTGTGATTTAGCTCGAAGTGGTAGGTCAATAAGGTAATTGAAATACAGTAGGTACGGTCAAGTGATTATCGCTTATTAACAGAAACAATACAGTTGCTGAAAATACGCCATTTATTTTTCGGACTACCGATTCACTTCTCCAATTTCATTTGGAAATTTTACAAACATTAAGATAGTATTCATTACAATGCCCGTGAGCCGTGTCTTCTGCTAGGAGTTTTTTGTAATCATGACAAGTTGACTGCGATCTCACCTGAATCCTGATGGTAAGATTGGTAAGTGTCGATTAAGTCAGTGTTAGGTATGGCACCGACTCTATAATTGGAACGAAGTTCCTTATGGGGCGTTGCGGAGGGGTACCCTAGCCGGCAAAAAACGTCCGTAACGTTAAAAAATAAAAGCGTAAGATTTTTTCGTCACAGTCCTTGTTGTCTTCGTTTATTTTACACATTCCATCAATGCTTCGATGGCGCAGCGGTAAAAAGAAGGAGCGATACTATCGGTTCAGAGGTTCGAATCCTGACTTCAGATAATTATTATTTCATTTTGATTATTAATTTATTATAATTTATAATATTTGGTAAAAAATTAAAAACAAATTACACTTGTTATTATATATTTTTATAAATCATTGTAAATAAAATAAAGGTGTTAAGATAATTTTGTAAAGTAGTTTTTTATTTTTATCGATAAAAAAATCACGATAAAAAATGAATACCCCGAATAATTATTTTCTTTATACCTCGAATAGAACTTGAAATAACTATTTTTATAATAAGGAACTTCGTTCCTATCTGGTGTCCCACGTCAGCACACGACTATATAGGTTTTTGAAAATCGAGTGGGAACTCTTTGTTTTTCCGGGGTAAGCCTATGTCATCCTCCAGGTCCTCAACTATACCTATCATATCACGTTGATCCGTGGCTCTGTTGCGGCGTGATTGAAGGACAAACCAACAAACAATCACACTTTCGCATTTATAATATGTGTGATTAGTTTAATAGGATAGAATTTTATTGGTCTGGAAATAAGTTATTACTTAGTAATACATATTACATTACTCATAAAGTTTTAAATCAAGATACTGAGCCCTAATCGATATTTAAACATTTCCACATAGAACATGTATCGATTCCCGACGTTGCAATAGGTATTTACGATATTTTGTCATATCAAGCGAATCGCTAAGCGAAGCATAGCGCATAGCCGAGTTCTTGTAGCATGGCGCAATTATACCTTATATGTTTTCTATACATGCCTCAAACACGTCTTAGATTTCACCTTTTTACACGCTTCATAATATATCATACAATATGAAGCGACAGAAGAAGTTAGAAGATCATTTCGCAATCAGCATATTATAATCTGGTTTCCGAACCGTTAGTGTCTTGACTTGTCATAAGAGCCACCGGTTGGTCGGCATGTGTAAATAAATAATTTTGAATATTCGTTTTGAATAATATCCACCCGTCCATAACTTTTTTTAATAACGAAAGGGTGCTTATTTATCCCCCACATCTATGTTAACTAAAGAACCCAATAATAATAATTAATTATTTATTTATTACTAGCTGATGCCCGCGACTTTGTCCGCGTGGATTTAGTTTTTAAAGTCCCTCGGGAACTCCTTGATTTTCCGGGATAAAAAGTAGCCTAGATGTTGACCCGAGTAATAAGATACCACGGTATAAAATTTTGTAGAAATCTGTGCGGTAGTTTTTACGTGAAAGAAGGAAAAACAAACAGACAGACAAACAGACAAAAAAATTTAGCTTCTGTTTTGATATCTGTATCTTGAACACAATTAGAAGCAAAAACCCTTTTTTGAATCTATTTCATGTACAGAATTGGTTTCGTTTCTGTTTTATTATATGTATAGATACTGAAAATTATGCCGAAAAATATGTTTGGTTAGTTTCAGCATAGCATTATTAACAACTAGCTGATGCTCGCGACTTTGTCCGCGTGGATTTAGTTTTTAAAGTCCCTCGGGAACTCCTTGATTTTCAGGGATAAAAAGTAGCCTAGATGTTGACCCGAGTAATAAGCTACCACGGTATAAAATAAAGAAGGTACACGGTATAAAGAAGGACAAACAAACAGACAAACAGACAAAAAAAAATTTAGCTTCTGTTTTGATATCTGTATCTTGAACACAATTAGAAGCAAAAACCCTTTTTTGAATCTATTTCATGTACAGAATTGGTTTCGTTTCTGTTTTATTATATGTAGGTATAGATCTTCTAGGCCGAAGAGTTCCATCTTCGACTAAAAATATCACAACTTTCTATCGTGTGACATTGTCGTCAAGCATAGGCTGTAGAAAACCAACCTATATATACCTAGCTAGTAGCTACCTATCTACCTTAATTAATACATCATCATCATCATCATCAATATCATCATTCATCATTAACCCATCGCCGGTCTACTTCTGGGCACGAGTCTCCTCTCAGAATAAGTCTAATACCTTTGAGATAAGTATGGAAAACTCTCACGCATGCAAGTTTCCTCACGATGTTTTCTTATAAGTGCCTTTGCTTAAAAGTTAAAAGCATTTAAAAGGGTTCGTGTCTGGATTTAGAAATCTTCCGAAATGTTGCCGAAACACCAACTAGGATATCGTCGCGTTTTTTTTTGCCCCCAATTTCTGTATAGGTCTCACAAAAATCTTTGTGTCATTTCAAATTGCACGCAGGTTTCACGCAAGTAAAAGTTTAATCACGCTCTCGCGTCAGTGAAAGGCTCTCTTTGCTATCTTACATCTCTACTTTACAACATTATTTACATTTGCAGCTTTTGTATCTAACTACTGTAACTACTTGTGGCAATGTGGTTTTACTAGTGTTTTTTGTGGCTCTCATTCAACGGTTGATCTAATACTTGATCGGTTGTAGGTACTATAGTGTGAACACAGAGTAGGTATATTAAAGTAACAGAGCGGAAGCTACATACAAACGGTTCGCGGCGGGCTCACCCATACATAGCGCAACGCTGTGTGCGTGAGCTCTCACCGACACATTCACCGACACGCCGCGGCGCGCCGCTCAGGGTAAGTCAGGGTCAGGACGTAAGGGCTGACGGTCGTGCGTTTAGTAGAAATAAATAGACGAAGAGTGAGTGTTTGTTTGTTGTGAGTTTAGATTTATTTGTGTATATGTATGTAATAGTGTAAAAATGCCAAACTCTGTAGGACTTTTTGGATGATGAGTTTAAGATAAGAAATCTAGTAATAATTTCCTTTCATGTACACGTTTCAGTTTCTTAATTAAAATTGTTACAGTAGTTGCGATATATTTTATATATTATTTTAAGTATGTTATCGTCAGGATTAGTATATTGTTAGTTATTAACTGTTACCTATGTAAAGCAAATTTAAAATTGTTTTATATTGAATGAGTAAAATGTAATTAATAATGAATATAGATTTTTTTATAATAATCCAAACTCTATTTTCTCACACGTGCAGAATGCGTTACTGTATTAATATTGATATTTTATCATATTATATCGATACATGACGACCAAAATTGACCCATACTTATAATTTTTGGGAACATTAGCAAAGGGCCCGCCAATTCAAATTTAATTATCTGTGCACAGCGTCATCTATCGACACAAACACAATTATTTGTAAATTGTAACGAATAAACTTTTGCAAAAATAACGACGTGAAGTTATTAATAGTTTTATTGATATTTGATAATTGAATAACATAATTATTAATACTTGTCATACAAAACTAGTGTGAATTAAAAAAAAAAACATTTTTACAAGACAAGCTTTTCGTAGCTGGCTACATTACCCATGGACCATAATTTAGGACCAAAGAACTTGTCAAGACTTGTCAAACGAGCCCTAACTCGATGAGGTTACGTCGTTTAATTACTGAGTTCCTATAGCCACATTAAGGCTCAATCGTCAGAACCTGGATATCATCTAGGACCAGAGTACTTTTCAAGATTAATCAAACGAGCCCAAACTTGTTAATAATAAAGTTATATTACTAAAGTACATAAAGTTTTATTACTAAAGTTGCCAAAACCACCTTCCAGCTTCATTATCAGACCCTGAAGGTCCATCTCAGGCCAGAGTACTTGTCAAGACGAATCAAACGAGCCCAAATTTGATGAGGTTAGTGGGTTTTTTATAGTTCCTATAGCCATCTTCCAGCTCAACCGGAAAAGTGGTTCTATCTCATCTTGTAAGATTTGATACATGTATGTTTACATGTATGTATGTACGCTTAATACATATACCCATGTATACATACATACATTGCAAGTTAAATAAAAGCTTGTAATAATAATAATAGTCGATAGTAAATGACGATGCCATCTATTAACATTAATTGTGAAGTTAGGGCAAAAATACTGATGTTCATTAAAAAAAATCGTTTCTTTATATTTTTGTTAATTTAAGTATTTGTTGTTCAAGTTCAGGATTTAACTTGAAATTATACATAATTATACAAACTTCAAAATATTTTTATTTTTCCTTAAATTGTTGATATGCATCAGGTGACAACCCTAGCAGAATAGGTATACTTCTTCGCCCTTGTTAGGAAGCTTCCTCTCTGTTCGGTTACTCGTGTGGTGTGAATGAGCGTATTTTCATTGATAGTAGGAAACGCACAAGATAGGATGCGGGCGATTTCTACAACGCAGGTCCACAAATTGATTTGCATTGATACATTTGGCGTGCCGGAGATTTCTAAAACATTGGTGATCTGATCGAATTTGAAAAAGAATTTTGGATTTGAAAAAGATTCGCGCGTATACCTAACTAGGTAAGGTAGGTATAGGTACTATCGAACGGTCGCCCGTTTATCGATTCATTCGGTTCGATGTTGAGTAACGTTCAACGAACAGTTGCGTTACCGCAATATACCAACGTCTACTACGCCATTGACCTTCGTGATGCATGTTCAAGCCTCGCTTACGTTTGCGTAACTTTGAAATTTTAATAGAAGACAATGATGATACGTTCACATTAATCAGTAAACTAAACATCAAATCAAATTATAAGTAGGTCTTAAGTTAGTGCTATTCTTTTCGCAATAAGTGTCGAAAATAATCTTTCACAAGTTTAACCGTTGGTACCCCTAAGTATTTGTAGGTAGGTATACCTAGTTACACTTATCTCTTGCTCAGCATTTAAAAATTTTTGTTAATTGCAGCTATGGATGGCCTCTTTAGTGTAACCGCTAAAGCTTAGGTAAACCTAGAGCATTTCTACGTCAGTACCTCGTACAATAAGTATATGCTTCGTTTTTCAAAAGTATATTATTTCACGAGGCACAGAAACAAAAGTAGTAGCCTGCTTTAATTTGGGTAAATTCCATTCATGACTACATGGGTAACCGGTAGATAAATTAAATAAAAAAAAACCAGAAACGCGAAATGTCAACAAGACTTCCTACTCTTTATTTATTAATAAAAATAAATAAGTAATTAAAAACATCATAAAATGAGGAAAATAAGAAAAAGTGTAAAGCCTATACGCACATTTTCGCTGCAAAATACTTACTATGATTTGTGATGAAATACGCGCGAGATGACGTCCGTATGTTTTTCATTGGCGGTGTGGCAACGCCGAAATCGTGTGGTAAAGAAAAGAGAGATTCTAAGGCTGAGATACTGAGATGCTGAGATCTAATCTCCTTTAGCTCAGACTCAGATAGGATCTGAGGGGCTATTCTCTATTTCAGTGGCTATGAAAATAATGAAATATGGTGATAAGAATTGTCAAATCCGCATTACGTGATTCAAAATGGGTGTTTCACAGTTCTTGGCAAGTTTCGATAGCCACTGCCCACTGGGATAGAGAATAGCCCAAATAGTCTGAGATTAAACCTAAATCACGGGCATCATCGTCTGATCGCACATAAGTTGTGTCGTACAACGCAGTAGGTTATTGGAAGGGGCCGAGCAAAGTGATCCATTGTCGGCCACTTCGCAGAAATTGCTTGCTGGTATTGCAATACAAGAACACATCCGCACTTTATATGCAGGTTATTGGATAATTGACATGGTTCATTATGTCTAAAGCGAAGATTACGCCGACCCCAGTGCATGTTATCAGAAATTATCTCTGAAAACAAAGCTGTTTCATGTAAGACTTGTAAGTATTTGGCGAGCGTTAGAATGGAATATGAACAATCTGGCGAAATTCGACTGTCGGGGGTCTAGTGTATAATGTAGATAATATCTATTAAGAACGCGTATAACACCAAAAAAAAAATCAGATTTCGCGATGAAATAAAACAAAAGCCGCATACACATAACATAGCCGCAACCTCATGTGAGGCGCGACAAAAGAAAGCGTTTTGCGCGAAATAGGAGTGTAGTAAGCGCCAAATACTTTGTAACTCGTAAAATATTCATTTTCTTTTCAATTCACTAGGCTACTCTCTTGATAATATCAATCGGAATTTAATGTAAAAATTTTGGCTCTGTAATATGCAACACATTGAAAATAAATGAATATTGGTTAAAAATTAGACCTAACTTCGCGATTTTTTATTATCGAACACATCATTTTATGTTTTTGCCCAAGCACGTCCCTTGGCAGTATGATGTAATTTTTGCGTGTTTTTTTTCGGATAGTTGAAACTTGATCTACTACTGTAAAAATCAAATCTGTTTACTGTTAACGAACGCACACCCACTCTTAAGACAGCCTTTTATAATGAGACGGCTTAGGAAAAATAGATTATATATACCTGTGAGCAGAGAAGCATCTTCCGGGTTCTTTTAAGGAACCGAATGTAACGTATAATGTGTATTGCGCGAATTTAAAGGGACTCGTATCTAAAAAATACGCTCATCTGGCCGAAATTGGCTTAATGCTTAATTTAGTCCTTTTTTTTCATAGAGGCTGTCTTTAAAGGTAAACAAATTGCAGAAAACGTTCCGGAAAAACACGTAACCGACCACCTTTAAACAGGCGCTTACTATGTTTTGTAGTTCGCTTAAAGCGTCGCTTACGCATTTCTGCAAGAAAACCCTTATTTCCGTTTAAGACAGCTTAGCTTTAAATAGGCTATAGAAGATGACTAGCTGATGCCTACGACTTCGTCAGCGTGGGCATTGATTTTCCGGGATAAAAAGTAGCCTATGTCACACTCCAGGTCCTCAACTATACCCATGCAAAAAATGAAGTCAATCCGTTGCTCTGTAGGGGGCGTGATTGAAGGACAAACCAACAAACAAACACTTTCGCATTTATAATATTAGTAAGGATTAGTAAGATAAGTAGTCTGTTTGGGTTAAGACTATCTCGCAATCTAACATCGTTCGTGATTTAGGTTGCCTAGCAAAATAATAGTACTCGTAATAACATCGTTCGAGATTTAAGTTGCTAGGTTGCCTAGCAACCTAAATCTTGAACTGTATATGACTGTCGTGTAATTAACATATTTTAATTTGCAATAACAAATATTGATGTCAATATTAAGATAAAAATTACTATCTTTTAAGTTGGACCAAATTACAGATAGTTACGAAGTTTGATCAAAATCGGTTCAGTAGTTTTCGAGTTTATCCCGAACATACATCGTGACACGAGATTTTTATATATACAGAAGATTATATATATATATATATATATATATATATATATATATATATATATATATATATATATATATATATATATATATATATATATAGATTAGATAATATGTCAACTGAAAGAAGGTTCTATTGACCTACAAAATTTTCATTTTTTAGTGTTTTTTTTCTAAACTAAGTGCTAATAGAATAGAATAGAATATTTTATTTGCAAGAATGTGGTACAATCAGGTCTTAGAATTAATTTGCGCTTACACATTCAACTAATTCATTAGTGTGCAAATTTGATAAATACATAATGGTAACACAACGTACGGATACGTTGAACTACAAGTGTAATAAGGTTTAATCCCTTCGAACGTAGCATCTCACATAATTATGATAGAACTTCACTTACAGGTAAGTTCGTTTAATCATGAAATATTCTTGCTTCCAGGAATGGAAGACGTTCTACATGATATCCGTGACGCTGATCTTCGCCGTGGCGATGGTGCTGCAGGTCCCGCGGCTGCAGGTGCCGTACCCGGTGAAGATGTGTGTCTTCATTGGCTGGGCAGCGTACGGCGTGCTGCCCACGCTGCACTGGACCTATGTCATGGGAGGCTTTGATAACCCCATGGTGCAGGTTGGTATTCTACCTATGAAATTATTTGGATAGAAGCAGGCGTTACTTTGCGGAAGTCCATGATTAGCAAGAAAAGGTTAGAATTATTTTGCTATAATCCGCCAACAGAAAAAATCTGTATGGTCAAACATGCAATTAAAAGCTAAGCACCACTCACCTACCCAGCCAAGCAAGAAAGCCAAGTTCCCAAGCAAGCAATGCCACCACCACTCACATGCACCACCACACAAGACTTTTACACATCTCCTGAGGATGCTCCGGTGTCGGGGCGCAACGTGCGTCGAGAGTAGTGTAAAAGTCTTGTGTGGTGGTGCATGTGAGTGGTGGTGGCATTGCTTGCTTGGGAACTTGGCTTTCTTGCTTGGCTGGGTAGGTGAGTGGTGCTTAGCTTTTAATTGCATGTTTGACCATACAGATATTTTCTGTTGGCGGATTATAGCAAAATAATTCTAACCTTTTCTTGCTATGAAATTATTGTTTCGAACCGATATTATCTTTCTATATAGCCTCAATAGCATTACGGTTAAAGGTTACTGGAAACTGAAAGAACGTTAAACTGAAAGGATTAGCTGAATTTATGGTGTTCTTGCTGCATCATTGCATTGTAACATATTTTTAATCCCTAGTGAGTACCTGATGCCAGTCAGAGGTAATTGCGATCGTCACATTAATGCAATCATTTTCAGACATTGATGCAATTATTTTTAGACACAGCTGAATTTAAAATTTGATAAAGCGGCTAATTTCGGTAAATTGGGTATTTGACTGTAGTGAAAATGTCAAATGTGTAAGAATAACATTTGTAAAAACAGAAAAAAATCGGTCCAAAAACAAATAAGTAACAGAACTTTAAAGTTTCCTGTTGGACAGAGAGAGCGCTAGTGAAGTGTGATGTCACAATTCAGCAGCTCCATACACTCTCCATAGAGAATTTCATAATAATTAACATAAATAGAAAGAGACAGATACAGTCACAGTAAAACAACTTATATTTCCGAGACTAGTTAAGATATTCAAAATAGAGAAATAGCATTGTGTTTATTCAAAAACATTATTTTAAATAAATAAAAAAATATCAGTCAAATACCCAATTGATCCACATGACGTACCTACAGCGACCGCGACCTATACTTCAAAGAAACTATCGACTTAGCCCCAGCTAAGTCGACAGTTTCTTTGAAATATAGGTCGCGGCACGAAAGTCTAGCGTTGAACAAAATAGCTGTGCATGGGGTACTGTCGCGCAACCAATGACAACGGCCGGAATGCGACTGGAGAGCCAATCAACGCCATGATACCTTATTTTCGACTTCTGCGCAATAACGGTCATCGCTAGACTTTCGTGCCGCTACCTATATCTCGCTAATTTCTATAGTCGAGCATGAATCTCGCTGACGTTGTAAGTTCGTTAGACGCTTCGAAACATAATATTATCACCATGTAAAATGGACCTAAATACCTAGTTAAAGTTGCGAAAGAACTAGTATTGCACAGTTTCCGCTTGGGGCGCTGAATAATGTTAAACGTATGAGCGAACTTAAACCTGTAAAAGGCAATTAAATGCATTTTATTTTGACATTATATAGTGTTTTGTTAGTGTTAGTGATACTTGCTATATTAAATAACAACGAGTTGAGATGACGTGGAACCCAGTACTCTTTGGCCCATATTATAGCGGTTGATTCGAAAATTCTGTTCCTGTCCCTCTAAAGAACTTAAACATGACGTTTGTTTTCGTTCCAGATATTCTTCCCCAGAGTAATAGGAATGTACGTCATCAGCGGGACTGCATTTGCGATTTACGCCTTCAAGGTAGGTTTAATCCTTAATTAACATCATAAAACATGCGAAAATGTATCTGTCTATAAAATTCAGAATTATTTATTTCACGTAGGCCAAACTGTGGTTCTTAATTATCTCCTTTCTAAAGACTATTTTGAATCGTCACTAGAATAAAGATTTTAGTACCTCGGGTTCACAAAGTTCACTCCACTAAAAAAGCTTTTGAGTGTATCCGGTCTGTAAACGCGAAAGTGCGATAGTTGTAAAAATTCTCTAGGCCGCGCGCCTTTTTGACCTGTTGACGCTAAGTGCCGATTCACACCGGAATGGCAGCGGCCGGCAGCTGCGCGAGGAGGCCGGCCGCGGAAGGCTCGCGTCGCCGCCGGCGGCCGCGTGCCCTTTTCAAGCGATACTGGTCTTTTATAATTAGTGTAGATAAAGTTTAAAATTATTTCACACTGAAAGTGCTCGCCGCGCCGCTGCCGGCCGCTGCCATCCCGGTGTTAATCGGCCCATAGTGTTGACCCAGTCTGACTGACAGAATCTTGTGCATCGATGACATAGTCCAATTTAATTTAATCAGAACCAATTTTAGATTTTAAGATTAGGGTCTGATTTTTTAAAGTCTCGGAGCCGCGACTCTAAAACTTTTGGGTATAAAATTTTTACTTTCTACATTTGCTTTAAAATTTTAAGTAATTATTATAACGAAATTAACAAAATTTCCATAAGTATTTTACCTACTTATTGCGCGAAATATAGAAGCGCCACATGTAAGCTTTTTCTAATAAAGCAGATACTGCATAAGCCACGTATTTAGATAGACAAATATTATTATTATCATCTTTATTTACTTTTACTCATATTCTTTACATTTTTAAATATTTCATTATAAAACAAAAATAAAAAAAATATTTAAAAATATAAAAAATAGCGGTCCACCGGTCTCGGGAACAGGGTCCAAGCAACCGGCGGTCAGGGCCCCAGAGAGAGGAACCTCCTGACGATGCGAGCCGTGTCCAGGAGTACAGCCTTCTGGATCTGGCCCTTGACCCAGCTACCCAACGAGAGCCTCGAAAGATGTTGGTCGAGGCTCTTGGCTATAAGACCATTAGCGGTTATCACTATCGGTACAATGATTGCTGAGTCTACATTCCACATGGCGACAACCTCGTGCGCTAAGTCGAGATACTTGGTGAGTTTCTCTTTCTCGGCTTTCACGAGGTTTTCGTCATGCGGGACAGCAACATCAACAATCATTGCACGGCGCTCTGATCGATCTATCACCACTATGTCAGGCTTATTGGCTACAATAGTCCTGTCTGTAATGATAGATCGATCCCAGTACAGTGTGATATGACCATTTTCAAGAACTGGGTCGGGCACATACTTGTAGTACGGTACCTCCGATTCCACAAGATTGTATTTCAAGGCAAGTTGCTGGTGGATAATCCTGGCCACTTGGTTATGTCTGTGTAAGTATTCGCCGTTAGCTAGATGAGAACAACCAGAAACAATGTGACGGATAGTTTCTCCAGGACGGCGACATGCCCGACATATGTCTACCGTTCCATCCTTCACTATGTATTTTCTGTAATTGTTCGTCATCATGACCTCGTCCATAATTGCACACACAAACCCTTCGGTTTCCCCAAAAAGGTCACCAAAGCGCAGCCAGGCCACGGACGCTTCAAAGTCAACATCAGGCCCGTGGAGGGCCCGATAAAAGCGTCCGTGAAGCTCCTTACCTTGCCATACAACCCTGCGGTCATTGGTACTGAGCACGACAGGTATGCGCCAGTTCTCTTTAGCCAAGGAGAGCGGCGTCAGACCCCTGTCCACTGCGACCACATCGCGGTGCATCTCCGTCTCGGCGTGGAGAAAGTACTCCCTGAGACTGCGCACCTCGCGGTTGTGGAGGGATTTGGCATTCAAAAGGCCTCTTCCCCCACACTTCCGCGGGATGTACAGCCTCATCACCGAGGAGCGCGGGTGATGCATCCGATATGCGGTCAGCAGCGCACGAACTTGTCTGTCCAGGGCGTCAAGCTCAGTCTGAGTCCACCTGAGTATGCCGAAGGAATACATCAAGACCGGCATGACCCAACCGTTGAAGGCGCGCACCTTATTGCCTCCCGACAAAAGGCTTTTTAGCACTTTCTTCAGACGGCCAAGGAAACGCTCCCTCACCGACTGCCTCATGTCGGCCTCTCTGATACCTAACGCCTCCGCCATGCCCAGGTATTTGTAGGTTTCAGTTGGGGAGAGCGATCTGAGGTATAAGAGCGATCTGGAATCCGAGAGCTCAACACCCTCAGATTCCACAATCCTCCCTCGCTTTACATGCATGACCGCACATTTGTCCACACCAAATTCCATCCTAATGGAATCACTAAAGGCTTTAGTTACCTTCAGTAACTCTAGTAGATGTGATTTGTTGGGGGCAATGAGTTTTAGGTCATCCATGTAAAGGAGGTGTGATATAACCTGACCACCTCTCCTCAACCGGTAACCTAGCCCTGAATTTTCCAAGAGAGTACTCAGAGGATTCAGAGCCAGGCAAAACCACAAAGGACTGAGGCTATCGCCCTGGAATATGCCTCGCTCAATCCTTATAGGCTCCGCGCTCCCCAGGGTCCGGCGACACCCTGGATAGTGAAGGACTGTCCTCCACTGCCCCATACACGTCTGTAGGAAGGCGCGTAGTACTGTGTTTACTTTGTACAGTTCCAGCACCTTCATGAGCCATGTATGGGGCACAGAGTCGTAGGCCTTCTTATAGTCTATCCAACATGTCGACAGATCCTTTCGGGAGCGCCGAACCTGTTGACAAATGGCCATATCAATGAGGAGAAGCTCCTTAGTACCACGGGAGCCATTCCTACATCCGTTCTGAGAATTAGACATGATGGATTTTGTATCGATGTGATCGTTAATTTTCGTTCTCAGAATGGATGTAAGAAGTTTATACAATGTTGGTAGGCACGTAATCGGCCTATAATTTTTGGGCTCCGCGGTACTACCTTATTTATGGAGCAGGAGGGTAATACCTGTTGTCAGAAACTGGGGTAGCGACTCTGACTCTAGAGATGATTGGAATTGGGATGCCAAACGAGCGTGCGAGCTGCGTAGCCACTTTATCCAAAAGTTGTGCAGCCCGTCCGGCCCAGGGGATTTCCAATTGGGCAGGTGACGGGCTGCAGTGGCCACGTCTTCAGGGGTTATAGTAACTAGGTCCATTTCTGGAATTTGATCGCACGCTCTTTCTACATCCCACGTCCAATCACCCTCAGTGTGAGCGACAGGCGCCGACCAGATGTTGCGCCAAAATGATGTCATGGCTTCATCATCCGGTAGGCGCGCATCGGTGACACCTTGGTCAGGGTGTTCCCAGCCTCGGTATACCCGCCTTTGATCGCTTTGGAAAGTGCGATTCAGGGTATATCTCTCGACCCGGCACTTGTATCTGCGAATACGGCTAGCCCATGCCGAGACCTTCTGTTTCAGGAAGTCAATGCGCTCAGTGACGCGCGCCATATAATCTTGAGGGCTGATATCAGTCCCCAAGAAAGCGCGCCTCACAAAGCGCATGACTCTAGGGCGAGTGTTGCCCTCCCTGAAGCAGAGTAGTTTGCCAATGAGTGCCCTAGCCCCATCAATACGACGTTCGATCCTGCACTGCCAGGCTGGTGCGGTAGGCTTCGGTCGTGTTGCTGTATCATTATTAATTAACTTTACATTAGCAACACGACATGCCGCAACAGCCGCGCAGTACAGAATCGAATGTGTGTCGGAAAGGTCTTCGCTGCTGTCAAAATAACTCGGCAGCAGTGAATCCAGGGCACCCATTAGCGCTTTGTTCTTATTTTTCATGGGCAACCGAGGTAACCGCGGTCTAAACTCGGGTGGTGAAGATCTATATTCCCGAATAGCACTCTCCAAAGCACTCCTCAATTGTTCACTACACTGGGTACTTACATGTGCAGCCCCGCTATCCTGTCCCTCATCAGCCTGAGTGGGCTGCAGCGAAATCGCATGAGCAGTTTGCGATTGTGCTGGAGCTTGCGGTGAGGGGGGGGGGGGGGTAGCGCGGTTACATTGCAGTTCAGAGCGAAGCCGATCAAGCACGGCGTTGTCCAGCATGTGATTACGCTGAATAACCCGCACCTGGTCCGACAGTCGCTGAGCTGACACATTGAGAGCTGGTTCAAGGACCTGAAACAAAGCATGCATCCTAGCACGGTACGCGGTCATGTTGGTTCCACCCTCAGTAGCCCCTAAGTATGCGCGCATGACATTTTCATTAATGGATGTTGTCCACCTCATGCGCGACACACTACCGCCGGAAGCGGGGACCCTATCAGAAGCCGGTGGGCCTCGGGATCCCAAGCAAGTCGGCGGCCGGCCTCTCCCACGACGATGTACTGGTGGTGGCGACGTCGGCGGGGAGAAAAACTCGTCGCTCGAACTCGACGCAACTGCAGCATTGGGCGTGGTCCCGGGTGGCTGCGAGGCGGAACTGAGCGACGAGTCCGGAGGTGGTGTTTGTGCGTTCCGTGCTCTGGATCGTGTCAGCATTCTACATTATTAATTCGTCTAGTAATTTCTTTTGTATTCTATCCGGCATCTATTGACAGGTTGTGTCAGTTATATTTCGGACTGTTTTGATTTTCTTTATTTGTTCTTTCATGGTTTGTTGTCCTTATTAGTTTTTACTATGGTAAATTTATTGAATTAAATCGAAAATTCTGTTGAAATCCGTTTGATTATTATCATCTTTATTTACTTTTACTCATATTATTTACATTTTTAAATATTTCATTATAAAACAAAAATAAAAAAAATATTTAAAAATATAAAAAATAGCGGTCCACCGGTCTCGGGAACAGGGTCCAAGCAACTGGCGGTCAGGGCCCCAGAGAGAGGAACCTCCTGACGATGCGAGCCGTGTCCAGGAGTACAGCCTTCTGGATCTGGCCCTTGACCCAGCTACCCAACGAGAGCCTCGAAAGATGTTGGTCGAGGCTCTTGGCTATAAGACCATTAGCGGTTATCACTATCGGTACAATGATTGCTGAGTCTACATTCCACATGGCGACAACCTCGTGCGCTAAGTCGAGATACTTGGTGAGTTTCTCTTTCTCGGCTTTCACGAGGTTTTCGTCATGCGGGACAGCAACATCAACAATCATTGCACGGCGCTCTGATCGATCTATCACCACTATGTCAGGCTTATTGGCTACAATAGTCCTGTCTGTAATGATAGATCGATCCCAGTACAGTGTGATATGACCATTTTCAAGAACTGGGTCGGGCACATACTTGTAGTACGGTACCTCCGATTCCACAAGATTGTATTTCAAGGCAAGTTGCTGGTGGATAATCCTGGCCACTTGGTTATGTCTGTGTAAGTATTCGCCGTGAGCCAGATGAGAACAACCAGAAACAATGTGACGGATAGTTTCTCCAGGACGGCGACATGCCCGACATATGTCTACCGTTCCATCCTTCACTATGTATTTTCTGTAATTGTTCGTCATCATGACCTCGTCCATAATTGCACACACAAACCCTTCGGTTTCCCCAAAGAGGTCACCAAAGCGCAGCCAGGCCACGGACGCTTCAAAGTCAACATCAGGCCCGTGGAGGGCCCGATAAAAGCGTCCGTGAAGCTCCTTACCTTGCCATACAACCCTGCGGTCATTGGTACTGAGCACCACAGGTATGCGCCAGTTCTCTTTAGCCAAGGAGAGCGGCGTCAGACCCCTGTCCACTGCGACCACATCGCGGTGCATCTCCGTCTCGGCGTGGAGAAAGTACTCCCTGAGACTGCACACCTCGCGGTTGTGGAGGGTTTTGGCATTCAAAAGGCCTCTTCCCCCACACTTCCGCGGGATGTACAGCCTCATCACCGAGGAGCGCGGGTGATGCATCCGATATGCGGTCAGCAGCGCACGAACTTGTCTGTCCAGGGCGTCAAGCTCAGTCTGAGTCCACCTGAGTATGCCGAAGGAATACATCAAGACCGGCATGACCCAACCGTTGAAGGCGCGCACCTTATTGCCGCCCGACAAAAGGCTTTTCAGCACTTTCTTCAGACGGCCAAGGAAACGCTCTCTCACCGACTGCCTCATGTCGGCCTCTCTGATACCTAACGCCTCCGCCATGCCCAGGTATTTGTAGGTTTCAGTTGGGGAGAGCGATCTGAGGTATATGGAATCCGAGAGCTCAACACCCTCAGATTCCACAATCCTCCCTCGCTTTACATGCATGACCGCACATTTGTCCACACCAAATTCCATCCTAATGGAATCACTAAAGGCTTTAGTTACCTTTAGTAACTCTAGTAGATGTGATTTGTTGGGGGCAATGAGTTTTAGGTCATCCATGTAAAGGAGGTGTGATATAACCTGACCACCTCTCCTCAACCGGTAACCTAGCCCTGAATTCTCCAAGAGAGTACTCAGAGGATTCAGAGCCAGGCAAAACCACAAAGGACTGAGGCTATCGCCCTGGAATATGCCTCGCTCAATCCTTATAGGCTCCGCGCTCCCCAGGGTCCGGCGACACCCTGGATAGTGAAGGACCGTCCTCCACTGCCCCATACACGTCTGTAGGAAGGCGCGTAGTACTGTGTTTACTTTGTACAGTTCCAGCACCTTCATGAGCCATGTATGGGGCACAGAGTCGTAGGCCTTCTTATAGTCTATCCAACATGTCGACAGATCCTTTCGGGAGCGCCGAACCTGTTGACAAATGGCCATATCAATGAGAAGAAGCTCCTTAGTACCACGGGAGCCATTCCTACATCCGTTCTGAGAATTAGACATGATGGATTTTGTATCGATGTGATCGTTAATTTTCGTTCTCAGAATGGATGTAAGAAGTTTATACAATGTTGGTAGGCACGTAATCGGCCTATAATTTTTGGGCTCCGTGGTACTACCTGATTTATGGAGCAGGAGGGTAATACCTGTTGTCAGGAACTGGGGTAGCGACTCTGACTCTAGAGATGATTGGAATTGGGATGCCAAACGAGCGTGCGAGCTGCGTAGCCACTTTATCCAAAAGTTGTGCAGCCCGTCCGGCCCAGGGGATTTCCAATTGGGCAGGTGACGGGCTGCAGTGGCCACGTCTTCAGGGGTTATAGTAACTAGGTCCATTTCTGGAATTTGATCGCACGCTCTTTCTACATCCCACGTCCAATCACCCTCAGTGTGAGCGACAGGCGCCGACCAGATGTTGCGCCAGAATGATGTCATGGCTTCATCATCCGGCAGGCGCGCATCGGTGACACCTTGGTCAGGGTGTTCCCAACCTCGGTATACCCGCCTTTGATCGCTTTGGAAAGTGCGATTCAGGGTATATCTCTCGACCCGGCACTTGTATCTGCGAATACGGCTAGCCCATGCCGAGACCTTCTGTTTCAGGAAGTCAATGCGCTCAGTGACGCGCGCCATATAATCTTGAGGGCTGATATCAGTCCCTAAGAAAGCGCGCCTCACAAAGCGCATGACTCTAGGGCGAGTGTTGCCCTCCCTGAAGCAGAGTAGTTTGCCAATGAGTGCCCTAGCCCCATCAATACGACGTTCGATCCTGCACTGCCAGGCTGGTGCGGTAGGCTTCGGTCGTGTTGCTGTATCATTATTAACTAGTGGTTCGCCCCGAACTGAGACCTCGCGGTAACGGTATCCCATGATTATTCATTCAATCGATACATGATAACCAAAACTGACATTATTATTATGCCCGTTTTCACCAAAAATACCTAAATCATCCCCTAAGTAGGAGTCTCTTAACGTAGGTAGCTCCTAAATACAATCCTAAGTCCTAACATCCGTCCCAATATCCTTTTAGGTGTCCCGTACAGGATCGTGATAAATAAGTTGACAGAAAACATCAATCACCTAACTTATAGGTAGCCCGTAAAGGTTAGGGAACGTTAGTGAAAACATTGAATTATTTATCAAACATTGAATTTAACTCGTAGTTCCATGGGAATAGTTACTGACTGCGCCATCTATTAGCATTATTGTGAAGCTATGTTGATGCTATATGAATTACTGACGCCCATTAAAAATTAAATAATCTCGTTTCTTTATAATATTCATATAATTTTAGTATTTGTTGTTCAAGTACAGGATATAAGTGACCTAAAAACATAAAATCAGTTTGAAAATCCATAGCGGATTTTTCTAGAGAGCGTCTTCAAGCGAGCGTATAAAATCGCCACTTTGAAAGCCCCCCATTTCGTCAATTTTAAGGGAAAAATTAAAAAAAAAATATTTTTGTACTCAGTTCAAAATTATCTTTAAAATGATACGTAACAATTTTATGTAACGCGATTTTTTTTTTTTTACTTCGCATTCGCTTCTATGAGAGCCCCCCTGAAATAAAGATTTTTATAACTTTTTAAGCCATTTTCGGCTGGAGGCCATCGGTTTACATATTATATCTAAATTTGAAGTAATTACGTTCAGTAATTCAAAAGTTATAAGGCTCTGACAGACGGACGGACGGACGGACGGACGGACGGACAAGTGCAAATCGCCCTAGTTAACTCAAAGACCTTCGCTTCGCTCGGTCGATTAACTTTACATTAGCAACACGACATGCCGCAACAGCCGCGCAGTACAGAATCGAATGTGTGTCGGAAAGGTCTTCGCTGCTGTCAAAATAACTCGGCAGCAGTGAATCCAGGGCACCCATTAGCGCTTTGTTCTTATTTTTCATGGGCAACCGAGGTAACCGCGGTCTAAACTCGGGTGGTGAAGATCTATATTCCCGAATAGCACTCTCCAAAGCACTCCTCAATTGTTCACTACACTGGGTACTTACATGTGCAGCCCCGCTATCCTGTCCCTCATCAGCCTGAGTGGGCTGCAGCGAAATCGCATGAGCAGTTTGCGATTGTGCTGGAGCTTGCGGTGAGGGGGGGGGGTAGCGCGGTTACATTGGAGTTCAGAGCGAAGCCGATCAAGCACGGCGTTGTCCAGCATGTGATTACGCTGAATAACCCGCACCTGGTCCGACAGTCGCTGAGCCGACACATTGAGAGCTGGTTCAAGGACCTGAAACAAAGCATGCATCCTAGCACGGTACGCGGTCATGTTGGTTCCACCCTCAGTAGCCCCTAAGTATGCGCGCATGACATTTTCATTAATTGATGTTGTCCACCTCATGCGCGACACACTACCGCCGGAAGCGGGGACCCTATCAGAAGCCGGTGGGCCTCGGGATCCCAAGCAAGTCGGCGGCCGGCCTCTCCCACGACGATGTACTGGTGGTGGCGACGTCGGCGGGGAGAAAAACTCGTCGCTCGAACTCGACGCAACTGCAGCATTGGGCGTGGTCCCGGGTGGCTGCGAGGCGGAACTGAGCGACGAGTCCGGGGGTGGTGTTTGTGCGTTCCGTGCTCTGGATCGTGTCAGCATTCTACATTATTAATTCGTCTAATAATTTCTTTTGTATTCTATCCGGCATCTATTGACAGGTTGTGTCAGTTATATTTCGGACTGTTTTGATTTTCTTTATTTGTTCTTTCATGGTTTGTTGTTCTTATTAGTTTTTACTACGGTAAATTTATTGAATTAAATCTAAAATTCTGTTGAAATCCGTTTTATAATATTTATTTCGGCAAAAATGTAACGGTGAAAAAATATGATGTATGCTGACATTCAGGGTTGCCAGGTATTATTATTATTATTGTGCTATAAATTTTGACTCTCACACCCGCGTACAAAATAAATACATACAAAACCAAAGAGAGATATAATAAACATAAATATATATACATATAATAAACTTACATATAGATTACAACTTACATATAGATTATTATTATTATTATTATTATTATTAATATTTATGTAGTAAGGAACATCTATCGGAATCATTGGAACTAGCGTAACGCTCGACTTCATCATTTTCTCGATAGATGGCGCTATTTGCAATATATATATGTTCGCGCCATAATTCCTAGTTCCATGGTCGTGACGCTAGCAATGTCTTTGGCTCGCAATGAATTTGACAGATGACACTTGAAAGGTTAAACTTGCCGCGATTTTGGGGGTGGTCTTTGCAAGTTCCTTTTCGTTTGACAGCTGAATTACACGTATTCACAAAAATTCCGGTCGTCTCGCGCACGTTTTGCTTTTGAGTGTCTAGATTTAGCTTATTTTACGGTTTTGTTGCGCCCTTGAGCGATCTATGTGTCGACCTAACTATAAGCCTAATAACAAAAGAACTTTTTGGAACCCGCCGGTCTTGGTCGCCAACCGCCCGGCGAAAGTGACTTTGACCGACTCCAGTTGGGCCTTACTAGTGATAAACCAAGTGTACAGTGCTACGCCTGCCCAGCGTCCACAGCTGCAGGCCATAACTGTCTGCCTGCCTGCTCCTGCGAGTGGCCTCTGAGACATTCACCAGCACACTTAACTCCATAACACACCCTACATAATCACCACTAATCATACCAATCTCAGGCCCTATACAAGAAGGACTGCGGCAAGGAAGGTCAGTGAAACCCTACCATTAAGTTACGACGAGAACAAATCTGACCGCGGTTAAAGGCCGCTTTGGGCAGCGACCCTGGACTCAGGTTATAGCTGATGGGCCCCTATATCTCGTGTTCCAAGCCTTGACTCGTTGGCCAAGCCGTGGGCCTCAACATTTGGTAGTCAGAGCGCGGTTAAATTGATTCCGCGGACAGATTTGGCATTACTGTGACTTAACTTGGCCGTTCTAGGGTTAACTCATTTATTGTAAATTAATGGACCTTATAACTTATTAATACACAGGCTTATTGAGTTACTAGTACATAGCCTGCCTTGTCACATGTAGGCCTGTATAATGATTGCAATTATTGAGATTTTGTTTTGTTAATTTTGTTGATTAATAATTAATAGTATCTAATTGTTGTTTGTGGCCCGTAACTGGCCAACAGTTAGATGTAGATTGGATGTAATAAATAAACTTAATATTAATATAATTTGATAATTGTAGGTTGTTACCAAGCCAATTTGTAATTTGCAGTGCCTAGTATGAGTCTAGTGGCTTAGTACGGGTAATTAAAAACTTAATTTTTCTTTTATCTTAATTTATGTTATTGATTGACTTAGCATAAATTATTGATAGCTTAATTTGTATCTCTTGGTACTTTTAACCAACAAATACTTTGTTTGTTTGCTAGAACCCCTCGTGGTTAGATAACAAAGTAGTTTGTTTGATGTATTTAAAATAAATAATTCTTGTTTTAAAGTTAATAATTCTTGTATTCTTAATAAATAGTATTTAAGTAGTAATTTGTTTGTGTTTGAAGTGGGTAATTCTTGTTTGATTATTAATTTGTTTGGTGGAAGTTGAAACATAACTTGTAACAAATAACTTTGTTTTGATTTTGTTATCTATTTGTTGTAACTACCTTTATTTAAGTTGTTTTGTACCTACCTAAGATGTCAGCCCACAAAAAATTGAGCGTGCAAATTCAATCAGAGCTGCGTTGGGCTGCTACAGCCAACGCCTTGGTAGGCCGGGTGGACCGGGCATCCGCACTGCTCCAGCGGTGCGAGCAGGTGCGGACCAGGCAGGCGGTCGTCGAAGAGGCCTTCCGAGACCTCATGGCATTGGAGCTACCTCCGGAATCGCTGGAGTCCTCAGTGCGGGACTACGAACAGTTTTTTGAGCTGACAGACGGTCTGGTGGAGGAGGCCGCGAGGCTCAAGAAGGAGGCGAGAATGAGCTCTATTCTTGAGTCTCCCACCAGACCCACCACGCAGCCTGCGTTACAGGGCAAGTTGCCAACAATAAACTTGCCCCACTTTTCTGGCAACCTGAGCGAGTGGCTAGGCTTTCTCAGCCTCTTTGATAGCCTGGTGGACGCGAGAAGGGACCTGTCTCCCTGCCAGAAACTGGCCTATCTACTCTCTTCCCTGCAGGGAGAGGCTCTGGGTTTAGTTAGCCACCTAGACCTCTCCGAGGAGAGTTATACCACCGCGCGGGAACTACTGACTCGGCGGTATGCCAACGTGCGCCGGTTAGCAGACACACACGTGGCACAAATTCTAGCGCTGCCACGTGTCTATGGGGTGTCTCATTTAAGAGAATCGCTCTTAAATCCACTGATTGTAGCCTGCAACGCTCTTAAGCGTTTAGAGCTTCCCGTGGACCAGTGGTCCTTCCTTTTATTACACATTGTGTTGTCCCGCCTACCTCCCGAGTTGAAACTGCGTTTTGAGCAAAGGTATGGTGGGGACCGGGCCAGCTACCTGCCCCCCTTTTCGGACCTTTTAAAGTTCCTTGAGGAAGAGTGCCGGCAGGCTGATAACTCCGGGATTGCTGGTCCTTCAAGGACCCCAGAGCGGCCTGCCCAGCTGAGGAAGGAAAGGGGTCACACTGGCGTCCCTGGTAAAAGGGCCTCCGACCGGAGACCAATGCCCGTTTACACTGGACTTGCTGCCACTGAACCCGCCCCTTGTAACTATTGCAGGCGTCCAGGCCACCGGGTGCTTTCTTGCCCCCAGTTTCTCTCTAAGCGGATCAAGGATCGGAGGGGCATTGCAAGAGACCGCCACTGGTGCTATAGCTGTCTGGGAGCTCACATGCAACGGGACTGCCAACAGCAACGGCCATGCCCCATTTGTAGGGGTAACCACCTGGAGATTTTGTGCGCCAACAAGAATGGTGTTGGCCGCCGGGTGGAGAGTGAGGGCGCGCCCCGCACGGGCGGGGGCGCTCTTACCGATCGCTCCCCGGATTACTTGCGTCGGTCTCCTGATCAGGGCCATGAATCCCGACGCGTCCGGATTTCGACCCCGCCTATGGGGGCTTCACCCCCCCGTGAGGGGGGCGCCAACCCCCCTCGACGTTCTGATGGGAGATTTGTGGCGGCTCCGTCTACGGCTCAGCCTGCCCGCTATTCACCTCCGCTTCATGAGTGGCCACGCCTCGAACGCCGCCCACCTCGAGCGGGTCGACAGCAGTACTACGGCCTACCGACCTCAGCCCGTATGACTAGGCCCGTGCTGCCGCCACGAGATGACGCATGGGTTTACCCAAATGGAGGTCCGTCCCACTCACCTTGGGAGGTCCCCCCTGAGTCTCAATATGAGATTCCCCGGTTAGAGGACCGGTTTGATGAGGACGACCACCAATAGGTAGTTGCCGCCCTAGCCCCCACCACAGCAACTTCTCCTGAGACCTTGAATGTCCGGCAGTCTGTCTGTCAGACCATTCTTTTGCCGACTGTCTCAGTGAAGGTATTCAACCCGAAGGGTGAATTTTTAATCGTTCGCGCCCTTTTGGATTCGGGTTCACAGCGCTGTATTGCTTCTTCTCGTTTGGTGGGTGAGCTAGGGCTCCCTTGGACTCCTCGAACAGGACGGGTGATAGGTATCGGGGGTATAGAGCCCTCGACCCCTACCGGGGAAGCGGAATTAATGTTTGGCCCCGTTACGGGCAATCTTAGGGTCTTGGTCAAGGTGTCAGTCCTTGACAATATCTTAGGTCCCCTACCGCAGGTCCGAATAGCTGACGCTGCGGTGTCCTGTGCATCAGGCCTAAACCCAGCTGACCCCCACTGGACTGAACCCGGTCCTACGGACCTTTTGTTGGGTTCCGACGTGTTGGGCCTGGTCTTGTCAGGGGAAATTAGGGTTTTGCAGAAGGACGGCCTATGTGCCATGTCCACTATATTCGGTTCTAGCTTTTTTGGACCCGTGCTATGGTCTTCGGACCTACCGGTGCTGGACCAATTGCAAGCAGCCGGCTTGACGCTGTCGGACGTGGTCCAGCGCTTTTGGGAAGTTGAGGAGCCGCCGCATGCCGCACGAGTTGACCCTCTTGACCTTGAATGTGAGTTGTTTTATCAAAACAACACAGGCCGCCGTGTTGATGGGCGATTTGTAACTCGCTTGCCCTTTCTCGCTTCTCGCCCCCCGCTTGGTCAATCGCGGGCCTTGGCGGAAAAGAGGCTCTTGTCTATGGAACGGCGCATGCGGCGCGACTCCACCTTCCGCTCCAAGTACGTTGAATTTATGCGCGAGTACGAGGGCCTGGGGCATATGTCACCATCCAATTTTGATTGGCGCGCACGCGAGCACTACTTCTTACCCCACCATGCCGTCTTGAAGACCCCTGGGGGGAAGATTCGAGTGGTTTTTGACGGCTCCGCGGCCACATCCAACGGGGTGACATTGAACCAATGCTTGCACTCCGGTCCTAAGCTGATCAAGGATATCTCCGATATCCTCACGCATTTCCGCCGGCATCAAATTGTTTTCGTAGCTGACATCAAGATGATGTTTAGACAGTCGATGGTACATCGCGATGATCGGAGATACCAAATGATTCTGTGGCGCGAAAATCCTAATGAGCCAATGCGTGTCTTTGAATTGAACACCACGACCTATGGACTCAAGTCAAGCCCCTATATTGCTATCAGGACCTTGTTAGAACTAGCTAACCGGGAGCGACTGAATTACCCTCGCGCATCAGCCACCTTGGAATCGTCAGTCTATATGGACGATATTTGCACGGGAGCCTCGAGCGTTGAGGAAGCTCTGACTCTTCGCGATGAATTGATTGCAATACTGAAGTCCGGAGGTTATGAGTTGGGCAAGTGGCTGTCCAACTCCCCTCACGTCTTGAAGGATCTTCCGGGAAAGGATCAGCAGGATCCTCATATTTTTGAAAATCCCGAAAATCCCAATTTGCTGACGGTCCTTGGAATACAGTACCAGCCCGTCCAAGACGTTTTCACCTACCGGGTCAAATTAGACCCACCTCCCAAGGTCTGGACTAAGCGTTCCGTATTGTCTACGGTTGCTCGCACTTTCGATCCCAATGGATGGATCACTCCCGTAATATTTTTGGCTAAATGTTTCCTCCAGAAGCTTTGGATTGCTGAACTCGGTTGGGATGAACCACTCCCTGGGAAGTTATTGAAGGAGTGGAACTCCCTTGTGTCTTCACTTCCTGAAGTTAACCGAATTTCCATGCCTCGACGCTTCCTACCAACAGGAAGGTGTCATGCCAGTCTCCACGGGTTTTGCGACGCCTCCGAACGAGGATACGCCGCCGTGGTATATTTGAGGACTGTCGATGTCGCCGGTGAGGTCGCGACGCATCTCGTCTTGGCAAAAAGCAAGGTGGCCCCTATTCGGTCACGGTTAACTATCCCGAAATTAGAATTGTCTGGCGCCGCCCTTCTGGTACGCCTCTTGAACCACGTCCGCTCCTCTTTGGCATCTGCGGTCGATCTGACCGACGTTTATGCTTGGACGGACAGTGAGATTGTCCTTTGCTGGCTACGAGCCGCGCCTCACAACTTAGAGGTCTTTGTTGCGAATCGGGTCTCCCAAATTCAGAGCTCTGCCGTACCGGTGATTTGGAGACACGTACCCGGAGAACTGAACCCGGCCGATTGCGCCTCCCGCGGCTGTGAGGCCTCTTCACTAGTCCACCATCACCTTTGGTGGGATCCAAGTTGGCTATCCCAATCCGAGACGACTTGGCCTCAAAATAGGTTTTCCGCTCCCGAAGTATTGCCGGGCTTAAGAGTCGGAGTGGTTGAGGATAAACAGATCCCCGACTTGAACTTTCTTTTGAACCGTTACAGTTCCCTTGATAAACTAATTGGTGTTACCGGTTGGATTCGACGTTTTATCCATAATGGGCGGAATTCAGAAAATAAAAATTTGAGTCCTGTGCTTTCCCCTCTTGAACGCCAAGACGCCCGGAACTACTGGGTGCGTGTGGTTCAGGTGGAGCATTTTTCATCCGTGATTGACACTCTAAAGAGAGGTTTAGTTTTGAAGGGCCCCCTTGCTCGCCTAAGCCCTTTTTTGGACAATAACGGAATGCTACGCGTTGGAGGACGCCTCAAGAATTCCAATCTGCCCTATGGTGCTCGCCACCCCCTTTTGCTACCTAAGGACGGCACCTTTGTCAAATTGCTAGTGACACACTACCATCTTAAAAATGCCCACGCTGGTTGTAATGCACTCTCGGCTATTTTACAGCGCGAGTTTTGGATTCTGGCAGGGAGACGCACCATCCGGAACGTCACTTTCAAATGTATTCCGTGTTACCGCTTGAAGGCTAATACTTCACAGCCGATGATGGGTGATCTGCCCTCCGACCGCGTTCTAGCCACTCGACCCTTTGCTGGGGTTGGCACTGATTTTGCTGGCCCGTTTGCCATCAAGAGCTCTAACCTCCGCAACGCCAGATCGCTCAAGGCCTACCTCTGCGTTTTTGTATGTCTCGCTACCAAGGCGGTACATTTAGAACTTGTGAGTGCCTTAAGCACTGAAGCTTTTGTAGCCACGCTAGGTAGATTTGTCTCTCGTCGAGGATTGCCTAACCTGATTCGCACTGATTGCGGCACCAATTATAAGGGCACTGATAGATATTTAAAAGAGATTGTCGAATTCCTGTCTAGCAATAAGATTAGATTAAGTACAGCATTGTCCAAGATGGGGGTAACCTGGAAGTTTGACCCCCCAGCTTGCCCTCATTGGGGTGGAATATTCGAAGCTGCGGTTAAGGTGGCCAAGACTCATCTCCGGCGCGTTATAGGCGAAACTGTTTTAACCTTTGAAGAACTCGCCACCGTGTTTTGCAAAATTGAGGCTGTACTCAATTCTCGGCCACTCTGTCCCCTCTCATCTGACCCAAATGACCTAGAGGTCTTAACTCCCGGTCATTTTCTGATTGGTCAGCCCCTTAACGCTCTACCCGAATACCCCTTCAGGGACGTGAAGGTCTCACGTTTGTCCCGGTTTGAGCTGCTGCAACAGATGACTCAGAGTTTTTGGCACCGTTGGTCACTAGAGTATTTGCATCTTTTGCAGCAGCGGGTTAAGTGGGCTGACAAATCTGATCCACCCAAAGTTGGTGACCTGGTGCTGATTAAGGAACCTAATTTGTTGCCTTTATACTGGCGCCGTGGGCGCATTCTTAAGCTGATCTACGGGTCTGATGGGGTTCCCAGGGTTGCCGAGGTAATGGTCGGAGACTCTGTCTTGCAGCGAGCCGTTTGCTCCTTATCACGTTTACCCATTTACTAGTAAGTGGACGTAAATCCTTACGACCACGGGCGGGGGGATTGTTCGCGCCATAATTCCTAGTTCCATGGTCGTGACGCTAGCAATGTCTTTGGCTCGCAATGAATTTGACAGATGACACTTGAAAGGTTAAACTTGCCGCGATTTTGGGGGTGGTCTTTGCAAGTTCCTTTTCGTTTGACAGCTGAATTACACGTATTCACAAAAATTCCGGTCGTCTCGCGCACGTTTTGCTTTTGAGTGTCTAGATTTAGCTTATTTTACGGTTTTGTTGCGCCCTTGAGCGATCTATGTGTCGACCTAACTATAAGCCTAATAACTAAAGAACTTTTTGGAACCCGCCGGTCTTGGTCGCCAACCGCCCGGCGAAAGTGACTTTGACCAACTCCAGTTGGGCCTTACTAGTGATAAACTAAGTGTACAGTGCTACGCCTGCCCAGCGTCCACAGCTGCAGGCCATAACTGTCTGCCTGCCTGCTCCTGCGAGTGGCCTCTGAGACGTTCACCAGCACACTTAACTCCACAACACACCCTACATAATCACCACTAATCATACCAATCTCAGGCCCTATACAAGAAGGACTGCGGCAAGGAAGGTCAGTGAAACCCTACCATTAAGTTACGACGAGAACAAATCTGACCGCGGTTAAAGGCCGCTTTGGGCAGCGACCCTGGACTCAGGTTATAGCTGATGGGCCCCTATATCTCGTGTTCCAAGCCTTGACTCGTTGGCCAAGCCGTGGGCCTCAACAATATATATATATATATATTGCAAATGGCGCTATTTGCAATATATGTTATATATCGGAGATTCAGAGGATTGGAGTTTCACGAGCTCGCTGTGTACCTATATCCGCCATGTTTTTAATCTATCAGTGCGCACAACGGGTTTTGCGCAGGCGTTCTCTTAACAACCACGAACTGACTGGAACTGAAATCCACCCGAGACAAAACAGACACCCAAGACAAACGCACCACTGACCGACTCGACGGCAACACAGACAATACTTCACTCTAGACTTGTACCATAGACTTGTACCTCTCTCTAGGCACGTACCACAGACAAATTACAACTTAGATTGTCTGTCACGCAGTGAATTATTTCTACTTAGATAAATGATGACGTCGTATTTTCGTTTTTTATCATTCGGTATAATTTCTTTCAAACTATTTCGCAAACTAAATAGTACATAAATATGTTTTGTTATTCATATGACATATCACGTGGGTAATTTAGTATACAACTTCGTCACATCTATAACGGTAAACTTACGAATCTGCAAAAGATGCATTTTACTTATATAGATTTTTTCTTTATTTAATGTAATCTTAAAAATATTTCTATGCTTTCAAAAAACTCCCTGAAAAATGCCTCTTTTACCGATTCATAACATTGCCATAAAGGTGACGTTTTTACCATAAAGTTTAGAAGTCTCGGACTTTAAACTACGGCCGTTCAGAGAATGCGTTCCTAACACGTCGCGATTGAACTGACGACGTAACTTTGTAATGGCGTTGCAGTTACGATAAAAATATTATTGCTGGTTGTTTATCGTTTTAACAATTGATGAGCATTAAAACAACATTATTATATCAATAATCAATTAATGTTATAATTTTGTGCCAAACTGAGTGTCAAATAACTTGGTAAACAATATTTTTCGATAGGTGTCAGGAACGCATTCTCTGAACGGCCGAACTATAAATAAAAACATCCTCAACTCCATGTTTGATGGTTGCAGGTACCAGAGCGCTGGTTCCCTGGCAAGGTGGACTACATCGGGCACTCGCACCAGTGGTGGCACGTGCTGGTGCTGGGCGCGCTGTACTACTGGCACAACTCCGCCATGATCTACGTGCAGTACCGCATGAACCACGGCTGCGCCAACACCATGAGGATATTCTAACGATATACTACTATTGTTGGGCTATTTTTAATCCCGAATATTTAAACACATCTTTAACTATTGTCGGCGCCGTCTTAGGCCAGTAAATAAAGCCGTTTTTTTTGGTCAACCTCGCACTAAATTTCCGATCCAATTTTAATTTTTTTTATGTTACGGGTTACTTACTGACCATAAAAACACAAAATGCTGACAGATCCAGGTGGAGCTTCGATCGCGATCTTAAAGAAAAGTTTTTGACCGATATCTCGGAAACTATCCACTTTAGGGTAAAAGTTATTCAGCCCTTTTTTGTAGAGCATAAAATTTTGCATCTTTTATTTCCTGTAAAATTTTTTGTAAAACTTACCGTTTACGATTTATGGCCCATTTAATGAACCGGTTTTTCGTGTGTGTGTGTTCCGAAACATTTTATTCTCTACAAAAAAGGTCTTAATAACTTTTGCCCTAAAGTGGATAGTTTCCGAGATATCGGCCAAAATCTTTTTTTTAAGATTGCGATCGAAGCTCCACCTGGATCTGTCAGCATTTTTGTGTTTTTGTGGTCAGTAAGTGACCCTTAACCTAAAAAAAAATTAAAATTGGATCGGAAATTTAGTGCGAGGTTAAATGCTTTATTTACTGGACTATCTTTGATTTGAAGGTTTGAAGATTTAGTACCTACTGTTAATTTGTTAATCGCCTTTTTTTTTTTCAAAATAGTGGCTATGCATAAAACCTGTATTAATCAATCAATCACTGTTATCAATACGAACAAGTATTGTATGAGACAAATTCTTCTAAATAAATAGCTTCTAAAGTTGTAATGGTGGCGCCATCAGAGAATAGAAGTAAAACGAAAATTAAACGTACATATTTTGAAAAAAAAATGGCGAACAGTAGGTTGACGGATTCGGGTGCCCGAATACGGTCTAGCTGTGATCCGCAATTAAATGAACAGACCGTCAATTTATGAATTAATTTGTGTTCCAGTATACGTCCGTGGGATTTTAGGGTTTTTGGGCTAGTTAGAATTATCCTAGGTAGGTTCAAATTGTAGTTAGTTTTATTTTAGAACATTTGCCTCTTCCAAACAGGTGTAGACTCTGGACTTTTCAAGAAGATTTTAAGATTAAGACGCTGCAGTGCAGTCGTACCAACTTTAGTTAAACCGACTGTCCACTTTTTACTAATTTGCCTATTTACACACCAATCGATTTTCAGCACCAAGGCAACTTATGACGTGGTCTCATTTCTGACTGCATCAACGACTATCATGTTTGATAATTAGCTTCGTTAAGAATACTCAGGTTGTTGGCCAAATTAAGACTATAATATTATTTAAAGACATTAAGGCTGGAACCACATCTGTGAGAATCGATTCGCATTTCGTCCATTTTTCATAGAGTCGTGTACGGATCAAACGGCTTTTCGATGCCTACGCCACTCTATGAAAAATGACAGTTTTGGTATGGACAAAATGCGAATCGATGCGCTCAGATGTGTATCCAGCCTAAAACAATATACATTATTAGAGATACAATACACAATACACACTATTAGACAGTTCTAATGACAGTGACGTTTTTACATTGACATATCACATAGACTATAGGGTACTATTCATAACACGACAAAACTAGTTTTCGACAAGTTGCTTCGTGTGAACTCGATTGATATTTCTGTGCTACTTATGTAATCGGTTGCGTCGGCATTGAAATTCGTTTTCCTTTGACACCCTATTGAAATAGACTTCTTTGTTGGTACTCTGGTAATCAAACTGGCAGCTCTTTATCAAACGTCAAAACGCACGCATACTATGGCAGCTTTTATGAAATAGTGAACTGTGACGTCATATTTGACGTTGTTTTAGCAATTTAATCGATAATTTAAAATAGTGACTACACTTAAAACTAAGAGTCTACGTGTATTTTACTTATTTTGGAAATCACTCTATTGGTAAGAAATAATTTTTTTTTTAAATAAGCAACAACCCGTCTAGAGATGCTATGTCTGCACAACTTCTTGATATATTAAATGAAAATTGGCGTAACCGACTAGTTGAGGGTTGCCAGTTGCCAATAGCAACATATTTATGACTCGTTTGGTGTGGTAGGTACCGCATGCATATTCTGCTTAATAGCCTGTCACTTAGACAAAACCAATATTTATACCTGTTTGTGTGAGAGAGAAGTCAGTATTTGAACTAGATGTAATACTCTGATAGATAGAACTCTCCAATCTATAGATTGACTTGTCATATTTTTTACGAATCGTGAGGGTTGCGATATAATATGTAGTCGTCTCGACAAAGCCGGTTGTTATTAGCTCAAATGAACCCCGGTGATATAATAAAAACTCAGTTTACATGGGTAAATTGAAAAATAGGTTGTAGCAGCATTGTGAGAGTCATCGATGAATCAAACAGTTTGATAATTCATATTAAAATAAATCTGATTTTAATTAAAAATAAACTATGCACACATCAATGTGCACTTATGACTATACACAAGGCTGTTTTCACTACATTTTTTCCCAAACCTAAGTGTTTTTGTTGTTCAAAGAAAACAGTAAATATAATATCATGTATCCATCTCTAGACTATAATATGTATAGCAGCTGCTTTGGTTCCTCAATGTCACCAGTTTTATAATATTACTGCTCTCTTACTCTCTCTTGCATTTATCATTAATGGGTAATGAAGTAAAAAAATTAAATGGACCAAAATGTCACAAAATATAGACACACGATATGACCAACATTATTTAACGGTAAGTAGGTTCTTGCTCAATATATTTAATTAAAAGACTTTATTATAAAATTTTCAAAGCTAAGTTATGCGAATCGAGTATGAAAAGACGCCGAGCTACGCTGAGAACTAAACCAACTGATTAGTTAGTTAGTAGTGTAGTTTAGTTTAGTTCTCGGTGTGGCTTAGTTGGCTCATGTAGGATAACGCATTAACGCAAGAGTTAAGATACAGGGTGAGATGATGAGACGAGTCAGTGAAGTGAAGACTAGCAAATAGACATTTTCTTTTGTTGGTTTTAAAGAAGGAAAGATTAATTTGATTGGGCCTGTTTCACCACTATCCGTTAGTGTCTGATATATATCTAACAGATAAAATAGCTGTCAGATAGATTTGTTTGATATTTTTTAGAGATCTGCTAGATTGCCTTAACAGACACTTGTGAAACAGAAATTTGAACGCTATCTGTCAGACAAGGTGTGGATAGGCTATCAGGCACTTTATCAGCATGTGGTGAAACAGGCCCTAACTCAAAATCTAACCCTGTATAAAATTATAGAAAATAAGTTTTAATTTTTTTATAGTTAATTATTATTTAACAGTTCTACATCATAAAATTACTAAATATCTAATTTTGTCAAAGATCTGATATTATAGCTAAAAGCATTTATTTTATTGTCTGTGATGTTTTTATTTTATTTGAGATGTTCTTGTTATTTAATGTTTTTTTATATATTGAATTTACTTTACTATTTCACGGGATAACAATGGCAATTACCAATAATTAATATGAAATAAAATATTTTTTAAATGTTTCGTTTTAATTGACACCACAATAAAAAA
This sequence comes from Oeneis ivallda, assembly GCA_029955525.1. NCBI lineage: Eukaryota > Metazoa > Arthropoda > Insecta > Lepidoptera > Nymphalidae > Oeneis > Oeneis ivallda. Next base: position 7,493,139 of record JARPMR010000010.1, on the reverse strand, counting down.
ACTTTAAAGTTATAATATTAAAAATATCCGCATTAACATTGTATTGTATATCTACATATGCTATCGCTTGCCTTATTATTCAATCATTAATAAATCTTAAAATCTAATAATAAAATTATTGTCAGTAGACAATCCGATAGGATTTAAAAATCGCAAGGTAGGTACCATGGAAGTGTAGGAAGGTACCTACACTTTACTACAAGTACACCTGTAATAATTTTAATCATGAAACTAGGAAGTAGTCGTACTTTCTAGTTCCATGATTTTAATTTTTTTCTTCACATTCTTCATTTTATTCGGCCCACAGGCCCATGGAAGTGGGAAGACTATAGTCGTAATTCCTTGTTCCAGGCACAGGCCACAGAATAAAATCAAAAAATGGTAAGGTTATTTTCAATTTGAATTGCGCGCCATCTATTGGTGAGTAGCAGATTTAATATAAACTTGAGAAATAATTCTTCTACTCAACAACAGATGGCAAACTACGTTTCATTTTTGTTTTTCAAGAATCTAAAAATGTAGCGCGGAAAAGTGTATTTGTATTGAGCCTAGTCAAAATTAGATTGTTATTGTTAAATATTATATAAATATTTATATATCTATTTATGAAATATAATACATAGGTACCTATCTAGATAGTTCAAGCTTATCTCTAATCTAGGAAAGCCTTTTTTGATTTATAAAATCACATAATTTGATTTATAATATCATTATTTTGGTTCGTAGTTGGTAGGGTAGTTTGCTGTACGTTATATTTTTACTTTTATTTTAAAAAAACATCATTTTGACGATCTCACTGATTGTGGTTAGAGCTGTAGCTGTTGTCTGTCTGGTCTGGGGTTCGATTTCTGGCGGGGGCAATTTGGGAATTTATTGGCTTTGACCGTAGTTAGTTTACCACCCTACCGTCAAAAAACTGCCGCCATTCGCCAACCGATTTATACACGCCATCGTACCGGAAGTTTTCTGGTACGATGATGGCGTGTATCAACCGATTAGGAGGTATGGGTTAAATGTATACCTACACTGCCATTCTTCTTCCAAGTTAGCCCGCTATAGTCTTTGAAGAACTGCATTAGTCACTTACATTAGGCAGCATCAGTTGAGATGACAGTCAAAGGCTATCTTGTCATCGAATATAAAAAAGATTATAATAATAAGAATAAGAATAGAGATATTTTGATGTGAAACATCTATAGTGGCTGGTCAGACCGACTAGTACTGGTGGTATGGCGACGAGTCGTCGCCACGGCCGGCATTCGTCGCCACGCTATTCTTTAGCGGCGCGCGGCGGGTCAGACCTACTGTTGATGTGGCGACGCGCTGTCGGTCTGACCCGCAGTATGTATGTAGTAGTATGTATGTATGTAGTACGAAACAGTGTTGTTTACTACGGTAGCGGTACAAGTAGGTAACCTGTGTCTTACTTGAAAGAAATAATTTTAACAATAAATTATGCCTGAGTGATAGTTTAGAAAGTGAAAGTGAGCAGCCTTTTGCAAAGAAAGCAAATTACAATTAGAGTGTGCATTTATGTGTGTTCGATATTACCTTTACCAACTATTTCGATGTTTCACATCTGCCAGGCGTCCTGCGACGGCTCACTTTTTTTTAATTTCTGTAAGTAGAAAGAGCGGGATCATTCCATTTCGCAATATATCAAATTGAAAATACACTTTCGACGCGCGTCAAACAATATAGTGATTTCACATATCAGCGAGCCGATAAATGAAATGTGACGTGCACACAAGCGCAATACACATTCACAGTTGGAGTTAAATCGTGAGGTTCGGAGGAAAAACGGGAGATAAATGGGCAATATTTTCATTGCACCGGTGACTGGCGCGTGTTGACTCAGCCTACTGGAAAATATGGACGCTATCATCCCGATCGGAGATTGGTAAATCCAATTGGATGATGGCTTTGAAAGGTTCGTTAAAATATTATCTGTTCCCCCTTCACTTTTTTTTTTGTTTATTGGATATTTATTTACAATCAATGATCCAACTACTATTTAGGTACTGCACCATAATATATCCTAAAGGTACCTGTAATTCTATGTATGTCCTAATCCTATAGCTATTGTACGATGTTTAAAAAGTAAAAACTGTAACCGTACTGAAATTGGATGTAACGTCCGTATTTAATTTTGTTCGTAAAAAATGTTGCCTACGTCACCCGTAATAATAATATATGGAATCGATTGACACTTCATTCATCAAAATCGGTCCAGTAGTTTAGGCGCTACGGTGGAATGTACTTAAATAGACACATACATAGATAGACATAATAAAATGGAAACCCTTCGTTTTGACTTTGCTGTAGTGAAGTAAAACTTGTTTTTGTTAGTTTGACCTTCAATCCAGCAACGGAGCAACGGATCAACATGATTTTTGGACGGGCGTAGTTGAGGTTTTAGAGAGTGACATCGTCATTTGATCCCGAAAAATCAGGCTTCCCGCGGTATTTTAATAACATAAATCCACGCGGAGAAGTCGCTGGCAATAGTTTAGTAAATAGTAGGTATAATCGTCGAGGTCAACGTCGTAAACCGACATGTCCATCGCTGGGCATAGTTCTCTCGTTAAGATTTCGATACCCCGCAGTCTTTCCTACTGCTTTTCATGTCTTTTGCCCACCTAGTGTGGATCTGCCAATAGTGCCAGTTCGCCATTACAGTGAGACCGTTATAGCCGTCAGTTGTTTGACACGAAGACGACAAATATCTATGAACCTAAGTAAGAATTTCTTATCCTAAATATTACCAAATACAATATCGTTATCTCGTCAAAGACAAGTGGAATAACAAATTGGCGGGGTGCGCGTCCCGCCACGCGGCGCGTCCCGCGGGACGCGGGCGAGGTCGCGCTGACGGATTGGCGCGCGATCTTGCCTGACGCGCGCGCGACTGACTGACAAGTGACATGTGTCGCGAGCACTTTGTTGCCATGCTGCCAGCACTGTGATGAAACGATGAAAGTCAATTAGACATCATTGATATTAAAGTGTTATGCAAGTAGGTATAAAAAAAATCTTAGAATATACTTAGAACAAAAAGTTTGTCTCAATAGCTCAAAAAGCGCTAATTTTTGCTTGAAACCTGTGAGCAAAAGACAATTTTGCTCACTCAGTAAAAAAACTGTTATATGAAACTAGCCGATGCCCGCAACTTCATTCGTGTGGAGAAAGTTTTTAAATGAAACCTTTAAGTATTAAAATGAATACTTACCTAAAAATATTCAACTCTTAAACATCTACCGATAGTAACCAAGTAGGGTTGGGAATTTTATACAAATGGCAAAATTGTAATCGCATGTCGCTAATCGTCTATTAGCATAAATCCGAAATGCATCTTACGCGGCTCCGCCCACTGACAGATGGAAACCTTATACGACTTTAATACGTATTTCGTATGCTAATATTAAAAAAAACTGTTTGGAACATTGTAAACTATTTTTTATGGATGTAAAAAAACCGTGGGCACGCGCGGGTTAATCCTACGAACGTAAATCTTTTTTACTCTTGCTTTTGTGTTACGAATTTTGAATATGAAAAATTACTAAATTTTTTACGGTCGCTCGGTCTTTGAAAACAATAAAAATTACGAAAATAATATTTATGGACTTTTATTTTGAAACCAGATCATTTATCAACACATTAATAACTGTAGACGGTTAACTTCTTCTTCTTCTTTATCAACCGATAGACGTCCACTGCTGGACAAAGGTCTCGTAAACTTACACTTATATAGGTACTTGAGTTTCGCAGAATGTATTTCTATAAATAAAAATACCTTAGAAGCTTAGACTTTTTTTAGGATTTTTAGGAGTTTATTTGTAGGATGTTTCCATCAATAAAATAATTAATCATAATAGACATAAAAATTATGGAAAAATAAATTAAAGAAGCTTAGACTAATAAAGTAGTAAAAGAAGGTCTCCCATACAATTTTATTTGCTAATACTAGAAAAAAATTGTCTCGCTCGATTTTAATACCTAATAGCTGGTGTTAAACTTGTGAGATCGTACGGAACCCTTCCTGTGCGGGTCTGACTCGTACTTGGCCGGTTTTGTTTAGATGAAATAAAATAATAAGTATACCTACCTACCTATACCAGGTTGTTACTGTTACATTACCTACTATGTTACCATCATATGGCCCTAATGATGTAGTAAAATATTATATTAATCACAGAGTCCCTAAAAAGACAGACTCTACCTACTTCGTAGAGCATCGTCATTGTAACTCATACCTATGTGAGAGACGACGCTCTATGAAGAAAAAAATCAGTTAACGCGCACCGGAACGCACTCTACTTATTTTATAAAAGACACCGAACCATCAAAATATTGCCGGACTGTAGGTACCTGCGTTCCTTTCCGATGCTCGCCAAATGCCGGTTTCAAACAGAAAATTTCCGATACGGCCGTTGTAAATTAATCAAGGTAGATAAACAATAAAATAAATAAATCGAAAGGCTATTAGTTACCTAGCTACTAAATAATGTTCAAATATTTACACACAATTTCGTTTGCACGCTCAATTTCCAGTAACAAATTGCACTAGCATACATAACTAATACATCGTTATATTTCACGAAATTCCGTACAACAGCGGCGTATCTTGTAGGTGTTTAGATAGGGTTGGCAGGCTAAATTTTTTTTATTTTTACGCATATAATTTTGAAAGGGGCCATCCAGACACTTCCCGACACTAAATTCTGAGATATATTGTTGTTCCATTTTGTTACAGATAGGTAATTTAAAATTAATTTTATTAAAAAGAATATAAAACTATTGTAAATAAAGTTTGCCATAACAAGCTAGCAACTTCAGTCAATAATGCACTAAATAATATAATGCAGTCCCATAGAAAATTCTTTAGAAAAAGCGTCCAAGAATTAATTGATGACTTGACGGCTGTCAACCACCATTGCATTACAAATAATTTTAAATGCACCCACTGGGTAAGTAACTTCTTCATCATCAACAACCCATCAACGGCGCACTACTGAGCGCAGGTCTCCTCTCAGAGAAGGGTTATAGGCCATAGTCCACCACGCTGGCCCAATGCGAATTGGTGGACTTCACACACCTTCGAGAACATTATGAAGAACTCTCAGATGTGCAGGTTTCCTCACGATGTTTTCCTTCACCGTTGAAGCAAATGATAGTTAATTACTTAAACGCACTTGACTCCGAAAAGTCAGAGTTACCCGGGATCGAACCTGCGACCCCCCGAATAGGAGACCACAGTCCTAACCACTAGGCTATCACTGCTGTACGTAACTAACTGTAAGTAACTTCTTACTTGTTGTTTTTTCCTTGACCACCGACGGCATAATATCTGTTTTTTTTGTGTTCCTCAAAAATATCTACGATTTTCCAGTGACCTGTTGTTAGGTAGACATAATTTTCTCCAAACTGACAGCCCTAGTAAGGGGGATGATTAATCACGCTACATGAATATGCATGAGTGTTAGGGCTGTCAGGTGCGGGGCTACCTTTAAATATGGAATTAAACATGTAGACGCTCACACGTGGCCATGTAGAGGAATATTTACGTAATACATAATATTATATTACTGATTATAATTATTAATATTATAATGAACGGGTGAAGATTGCTCTGTTGGCGTTTTGAACAGGCAATATAAATGCCTGTTCAAAATACAGAGCAACGAGGTTAATCAAAAACAATATGTTTTTTTTCAACTAGCTGATGCCGGCGACTTCGTCCGCGTGGATTTAGTTTTTGAAATCCCGCGGGAACTCTGATAACCTGTGTCACTCTCCAGGCCCTCAACTATACCCGTGAATCGTTGTAATTTTGTGAAATTACATCGATTCATATCTCTGCAGCGTGATTGAAGGACAAACCAACAAACAAACACACTTTCGCATTTATAATGTAGGTAGAATACCTCTCTCTGTATCTGAGGTAATTAATACATTTCCATTGATCTCACGCAATAGTTCTGGTAGATATTTTCTTGCAATAATAGGGTTCTTAGCTCCTTCAACTAACAATAGGTTGGTAGATACTCTACTTTTACTACTATTTCCTTACTAATTTTTACTAAGAAATTCTGACAGAAAATTCTTGGTTGTTTTTACAAGCAGGTAGGTACTTATGACGACAATAGGTATTCTGTGGTCAAATTACTATAATTATTGAAACTAAAGTAGTTATTAGTTATAATTTGAGGATTGTCAATGAAAAAAGGATATTATTGTTGTAACTAACTTATAGATAAGTAGCCAATAAGTTACTAGCCTAGAGTCTGTTCAATAAGGCAGTTTACATACATAGTAGGTAAATTGAAAATAGATTGTAGCAACATTGTGAAAGAGTCATCGATGAATCAAACAGTTTGTTATTTTACGTAAAAATAAAACTGATTTTTATTAAAAAAAGTGTGTGTGTCAGCTCCGACGCACGACTGGAGTTTACTCCTTACAACGTCGTAATGCATTCGCGGCGCTCGCTGCGTCTAGGCGCCACTCGGACCCGATCGGTACGCGCTCGGCTTCCCGAAGCGAAAGCTCTTTCGCACGAAAACCAACCTTATTTACTCAACGTTAGGGTAGAAATTTGCATCGTTGTGAAAAGCGTAACGAGGTCACGGCTTCCCTCGGAAAGCTCTTTCGCACGAAAACCAACCTTATTTACTCAACGTTAGGATAGAAATTTGCATCGTTGTGAAAAACGTAACAAGGTCATTGATAAGTAGATTTTACTCCTCGAATTTTTCTCATACCGGGCGCCTAAAATCGATTCTTAAGGAGTAAACTATAAAATAGACTATGCCCACATTAATGTGGAAAGGTGGAATAATTGGAATCGACTCAAAACTCATGACTTATAGAACAGACTATACCTAACTTAGGTACCTATAGGTTAACAGGAATAAAGAACACTTACCTGAGGTCTAGTGGGTAACAGGAATAAAAAAAACAAGTTCGATGAGCTTATTAAATCTCAAAATACTATTCGTAACATTTTCTTAAAATTTTTAGGTATAGATACCTACTTACATAGATACGACTTAAAATATGTATATTTCACTGTTCAATATGTATTTTAACCAATATAAGTAATTTCGTAGAAATAAACAACCTACAAAAACAAAAAGTTCCCATTACAATCGAAAAATGAGGCCATTAATTGGCAAACCGCGGCCGGGCAACGCCGCGCGGAATTACGGCCGTCCATTATGATTGCGCGGCATTATCATCTAAATCGCATCGCCACCGTTTATACGCTGTTTAGGTATTTGCACACTATTGTTAGTGGCGTTGTGTATAAAATAAACATTTGTTATGGCAGAAGGGACCGGGCACAATATCGGAGCGTGTATATCCCGCATTACCATTAGAATGGTGCCGGCTGATGTATGGTCGCCTGTATTACTCCAGCCTCCAGGTTGGGCGTTGTGCGGATTTTAGATCGCTTAATGTGATTTTGCTGTTTTTTTGAGAAATCGCAGGTTTGCGACTACATAACCACTTCTTACCTCGTGGCCTCGTGTGTTATTTCAAAAAACCTTGATTTTTGAGAAAATGCGTACTTACGTAAGTACTACGTACCCGTAAAGATTAGCAATGCCTTGTTGGTCTAATGGTTGGCATGTTAGACTAAAGATGACAAAGTCCCAGCTACGATTCCCGGGACGGACCAAAAAACGTACCTATAGGATTTTTCTGTCAAGAAGTTCTCAATACTAGCACGGAGTTAGGAAGAAGGCGACGTGTCTCTCCCGTGCCTTGGAGAGCACGTTAAGCCGTCCCTACCTACCTATCTACTTATCTTTGTTCCAATATCCGGACGACAGCGACCTCGTGCGCACGTGAGCACGCGTGGGCGCACGCGCTCGGCGGACGCGCGATGATCAAAGCTCAACGAGACGATGCTCATTTTAAATTCACAAAAGAAAACACTCGAGACAATTAAATAATAATGCAATCTGGGAATCTGTTTGCTGAGCGCGCGATGACGTAACGGGGGCGGGCGATGAAATCCAAACTGAAGTGCTATACTCTAAGCGCACAGCCTCGCTCGCAACGCTGTTAATACAATTCAGCACTTTATAACTAAGCGACTTATAAACGAGTGAGCCTGCCTATGTATGATATACTTACCTACCTACTCGACATCTTGTTATCCACCACCTTCTTGGTGCTGGTCCCATTTTAAACCAATTACGTTAACCAATTTCTCTAAGAAATACTAAGTACTCAAGACTAACCCAACGTGTACAAATTCGTTTGTCCTATATTTCGTAGAGGTAAGTAGGTATACTTGTGTCTACCTATCTACTCCAGCATCAGACACCATCTGTAAACCAACTACTCATTCATCTCAATCTATCCCCGGCCCTGCACTACTTGGCACAGATCCCCTCTCAAATGAGAAAGGTTTAGGCCATAGTCCACCACGCTGGCCTGTGTGGACAAGTGCGGGCTGCAGACTTCCACACCTTTGAGATAGATAACTCACTGCAGGTTTCCTCGCGATGTTTTCCTTCGCTATATGGCTTTTATTTGCTTATGTGGTGTAGAACCCTAAAAACGATCACGTACGTACCTAATGATATCACTGTACCCAATTTTCAACAGCGAGCACAGCGTAGAGTGACGATGGTGGGATTTTACAGAATACACGACTAAATTCGCGCGGTCGGATGACACAGGCTTACAGAGAGATGATGGTTGTAAAATAAATACTAGGCGTGAGGGCGCGTAGGGGGTCCGCCGTTGCTGCGACATGCGGGGTTCAGGTCGCGTGGCGCTCACGTGCCGGCGCGCGACCACGCGGGGGCGGCATTCAATTCCAATCTACTGACAATATTTTGGCGGGAAAAATCGGGTAATTTTATAATTCTAGCAGGAAACATTACACGCTAATTTTGCGTTTTGGGGGCTCACAATTGGTCGAGATTGATTGTCCGTGGCGCGTACGGATTAAGTTATTTATCTTAGTTGACCTATTGTCGAATGTATAGGTTAAACAAATATCCTAAATTTTTTATTTTTTATTTTTTTGACTTACCTATCCTTTGCGCGCGTTTTTAGTTGACCTATTCATCACGCGCACTACTGGTCATAAGTCACTTCTCGGATTTACCCTTAGAATAGAGTATTTATTCTAAGGGTTTACCTAAGCCATAGTCCAAAAATATGCTTGCCAAGTGCGTTTTGGCAGTCTCCACATACCTTTGAGAACATTACGGAGAACCTTTGAATATTAAACTACCTACTAAAAGTGGAGAACCCTTAGGCATGCAGTTTTCCTTACGATGTTTTGCTTCACTGTACTTATGTATTTAATTGCTTAAGTTATGCATAATTGCCAATTTCACTATGACCGAGTTACGTTTAACCGAAGAATAGTTAAACGTTTTGGCAAATTTTTGATACAAAAACTGTTAGAATGTCATAATTCCTCGGTTAATTAGGTACTTACTTATTTATCTACTTACAAAAACTAGCAGAACGTTAAACTTCTCGGTTAATTACTATTACTAACTAGCATTCTTAATTCAAATTGGCAGGTGTGATTAAAACAGGCTTTGAATTGAAAATGTATTGTAGTTTTATAGTAGCATCTAGGCAAGTTACTGCTCTTAATTGGAGTAGTTTGAGAACACAGTAACACGGGCTATAAATTGAATCGTTATTATATGTAGTGGAAGTAACGGCGGGGTGAACTAGCGTGAGATTAAGCATTCCATTAGAGATAGCTTTATTGAACTGAGGAGGTAATTAAACTTTGCGTATATAGACATTAGATCTGTAAGTACACTAGCGGCACGCTATGATGGCCGGTTTGACACATTACAATAGTGATGTCAATTTATTCTCGAACAAAAAACAATTAAGTTTTGTTTTTGTACCTGATTAAATAGGTTTAATAAAACAAAAATGTATATGTTTATTTAATTTATTTGAACGAACTGAATATTTGAATGAAAATGAATATACATACTTTATATGCACACAAGAAACATATGAATACAAAAGATACCAAAAAAGGTTTTTAAAAATTTTCAATTTAGAAAACCAAATGCCGAGTTGTGGTATATATCATATAAAAATAAAAATTTTACCTTTTGTATGAAACAGCTGATATTTTTTTGCGATTTCAGAGGTTTGTCCACATAGTGAAAATTGTTCATATTCACAAGTACATTCACCCCTTAAATGGTGCAAACTGATTTTTCTACACTTGTATACATTTTAGAAATCAATTTAATAAATAAATTTTGAGTCCTAAACCTAAAACTACATTCGATAAAATTTATGAATCTCTGCACATCACTATCGTCAATAAAGTAATACAATTATTTCCTTCAAAGTCGTTATCAATTAATACGGAACTTCATGAGCGGACAAACGTCAAACCGGCCATCATAGCGTGCCGCTAGTGTAGATAAGTGTATTAGGTAGAAGATGCATTTGTTCTCATAAATTGAGTGTAAGTAGAAGAAGTAAATACTTACTCAATATAATTAAAATCGAAATCAAGTTAGCAATAATTAATAGGTTCTTCTAGGTTTTTCTTTCCAAAAATGTTTACAACGTTAATTATTTTAGGTTTAACGTCGATTATTTTAATAACTATTAAAGCTATCGACACGAAATTTGGAATATTTCTGTATAATAGTGGCCCAACATCATTGGAATAAAAAAATCGAAAATTATTTTCATTTATAATTAACACGGAACCAGACGGAACCCTAAAAAGGTAGAAAATCGGGGGTTTGAAATTTTAAAATAAGATAACATAACTATACCGAGTGGGGTATCATATGAAAGAACTTTACCTTTACACTCTAAAAACAGATTTTTATTTATTTTTGATTAACTGTGGATTTCACCAACGTAAAATAGGTAAGTCATAAACTCATAACAGAGCGTTTTGATATTTTGGCAAATTTTCAATACAAAAACTGCCAGAACGCCATTCCTTGGATAAAAGTCACTCGACGTTGGTGAAATCGGCACTTGTTGAAATGTTGGTGAATCTGAGTTGAAAAATCTTGGTTTTATAATAATATAGAAAATACATGTTTATGGAAAGCATCAGATATTCAATCAAACCTTTAGTTTCAATCTACCGCTTCTGGGAGCACGGGCCATAAATGGAATCGTAATTATATTATTATGTAGTGGAAGTAAGTGCGGAGTGCGGGAGGGGGGGGGGGGGGGGGGGGGTGAACTAGCAACTTGGTACATTACACGAGGCTTTATTGATTCGAGACGGTAATTAAACTTTGCTTCTGTCACTGGTAATGGAATAACTACTCCCTACGATTGTTTTATTGGAGGATTTACCCGACTATCAGAAAGGAGGGTTAAGATTGTACCAGTTTCGTAACTCCTTTAAATTTTTTTACCTAAGTTACGCTATGATAGGTGATAAGTGTAGGTATGTAGGTAGAGGTACAATTAAATACACGAATATTTATCTAATTAATCTAATTAGGTAAGTAATATCTCTTTGTATTTAAAACTGGTGTCTATTGTAATACCTCGCATATTTTTTGTTTAAGCAAAAAAAGCACAAACTCAGTGCTTTCAACTACCACTACTGGTTCGGAATGTCTAGAGGAACCAGCAAGAAACTTGACTGTAAAAAGTTAGAATAATGACGTCACATTGACATTCTTCACGTTTGGAAAATTATGGTAGGTATAGGTACTTATTACGGCCTATTGGCTATTATTAAAATTTAACCCTTTTGAACTACGATGAGCGGAGTTACGGAATTGTAGCGATCCTTTTTGTGATGGGTTATCACAATCATACTTCCATACGGTACGGGCCTACGCATAATAAAAAGACTTTGAATTAGGTAGTTGTACCTAAGTAAGTACTACTTTTATGCATACATTTTTCATAAAACTCATAAAAGTCACAAGTACGGTATGTGATACTTAAAAGAATAGGTAGATGTACATATAGTTGGTAGGTGATACTTAGAAGAATGTACCTAACATTTAGTCGAATCCGAATTAAAAGATAAGATTTCAATTTGCGAAGTTCAGTGGATGCCCCCTAAAGGGACACGTTGGACTAAATTAATTTGAGCCCTTCTATAGAGATGTGACGAATATATCGATAGATCATTAAAAATATATAATATACTTACCAATTACACAACAGACAGATTGATACATTCAATAACAAAAATATCAGCAACCCATCTATGGCTCACTACTGAGCGCAGGTCTCCTGTCAGAGAAGGGTTAGGGTCAGAGAGAGTCAGAGAGTTAGGCCATAGTCCACCACGCTGGCCCAAATGTGAATTGGCACAATACATGCACAATACATTGATACAATATTTAGGTACCAAATTAGAGAAATATCCAGAGATGATAGAATCAAAATAGAATATCTATTATCTCTGAAAATATCTAATATTGACCGTTCACTATAACTTGTCCATTGCCGTCATGTTGGCACCATTGCCTCACAATGAAAAAACCCTGACAACCGGCTTGAGATAAATCATGCTCTTAACCGTATGATGATTTTTTAAATTATGTAAAAATTAAAATTCTACTTTGTGTTCTAGTTTATCTAACTTGAAACCACATAGGTATTTTAATTTTTAACTATTCATCATCAATTTAGGTAGGTACTTTAAATATAACCAAAGTTTATGTGTGAGAATAATTAATATAGTAGATGTTATAGATGGGAGGGTTCCCACCCGTATTGGAGAGATACGTTTTTGCAGATTATTAAGTCCGAGTGATAATTTGTTTTTGATGTTTAATTAATTCTTATTTACTGTAAAATTAACACTTTTCAATATGTTCAAAATTGCAATGTTTTGTTTGCTAATAGGTAAATTAATAAAATACAGACTTGAAAAGTAGGCGTAAAAACCTACTTAGGTACTTATATCAAACGGGGCGCAGTGCCTAATAGCTTACCAAACTGACGCAGTCCAAGTTCCAGCCCTATTGTTCTGTTTGCCCGTCCTGTTTTCGTAGGCTTAGGTGCTGCTCTTAATTACAGGGCGTCGTTTTCTCAAGTATTACCTATAGTAGACAAAATTTGAACCAATTTGTTGAAATACATTTAGGTGGGAAATACTGGTTATAATGTTATTCATTAAATAGTCTTAAGGTTTTAATCAAGATTTTAAAACTTGTAAAACCGCAAATTTGTTTGTCTACCCTTTTTGCCCGACTACGGCGATGTTAAAAGGACGGGTTATGATTTTAGCAGTCTGTGTGTATGTATGTAACTATTTAAGTACGAATGTTGCACCGTAGCAAATAAACTAACGAGCCGATTTTTGATGACAGATGTTACATCTCCGTATATGGTTACATTTTTTGAACTTTTATAGGTAGGTACTTATTTTGTTTTGAAAACCTAGAAAGTGTAAAACCATAAAAGATTCTTCTCTCCCCTCCAAATTTGCGGAAAGCTTTAGGAGTGGGTACGACAATTGTGCAATCGTTTGGGGATCGAACTGTTAACCTTTCAGATACAGATTAAACAGTTAATTTAGTAATCCTTACTAATATTATATAAATGCGAAAGTGTGTTTGTTTGTTTGTTGGTTTGTTGGTTTGTCCTTCAATCACGCCGCAACAGGGCTACGGATCGACGAGGTTTTTTGCATGGGTATAGTTGAGGACCTGGAGAGTGACATAGGCTACTTTTTATCCCGGAAAATCAAAGAGTTCCCGAGGGATTACAAACTAAATCCACGCGGACGAAGTCGCGGGCATCAGCTAGTTTAAGAATAAAAAAAATAAAAGTGAGGTACAACTTTGATTACACCGATCCTTAACCACGTTTGTCAAAGTTGCAAGAAATAAATATCTTCATGATTTAGAACAACTTCATTATAGTGCCCTCTCGATCATAGACTGATGAAGCTACTAACTGAAGATGCAGAAAACATTTACACTTTCACCGATTGTGACATTGTTTGTGAAATAAAGAGGTCTGTGAAAGGAGGTTCTGCGGCATTAGCGCAAAGCCCTTATCTCAGGCTCGTGCGAAGTTCGTGCCCATTGATGAACGCATTTTGAATACGCATAATTTCGCTTCATTAAAGCAATGAAATGATTAATCACTGGGATCTTTGCCTACCATTGTATTGTGGCCAAACTTTATGAATATTCGGAATAATTTAAATGAAATTAACGAATTAGTACAGGTAGGTAGGTAAGTATAGATAACTGCAAGTCGTCTGTCGTAGCGTTTAACTATACCCTGTCCAACCTTTTATTTTATTCTCACTATGTGAGAGTGAGTGAGACTGAGCTGTGAGTGAGAGTGAGCTGAGCTCAATATGTGAGAGTGAGTGAGTGGGTATAACGGATGTCTAGTACTGAAACCCTAGTGCGACTTTTCAAACTTACGTAAAGAGTGGGTGTACGTTCGTTAACAGTAAACAGATTTGATTTTTACAGTAGTAGATCAAGTTTCAACTATCCGAAAAAAAAAACACGCAAAAATAACATCATACTGCCAAGGGACGTGCTCGGCAAAAACATAAAATGATGAAATTTGTTCGATAATAAATAATCGCGAAGTTAGGTCAAATTTTTAACCAATATTCATTTATTTTCAATGTGTTGCATATTACAGAGCCAAAATTTTTACATTAAATTCCGATTAATATTATCAAGAGAGTAGCTTAGTGAATTGAAAAGAAAATGAATATTTTACGAGTTACAAAGTATTTGGCGCTTACTACACTCCTATTCCGCGCAAAACGCTTTCGTTTGTCGCACCTCACATGAGGTTGCGGCTAAGGTTTTTTTTCATCGCACCGCGCCTTTGAGCATATATGCTCAAAGCACCGCGCGGGTGAAATCTTATTTTTTTAATTTCTACGCGTTCTTAACTGTGCGGAAATTCGTCAATTAGTAGGTAGATATGGACGGAAAAAGGATGGAAAATACTCCGTCCCTTTCCCGTCCATACTAAGTGACAGATTTACGCACAGTTAACGTAAACTTTTAAAAGTCACACTAGACCTTATCTGTAGCCCTAGTGTAACTCAAGTTTACGTAAATTGTGCGTAAATGTGGGAAAGGGAGAGATACCTACTCCCTTTTTCGTCCCTTTTCCGTTCATGCTAAATGACAGATTTACCTACGCACAGTTTACGTAAAGAAACGTTACACTAGGGCTAGTGGACATAGATCCAATGAAGGGATTTCTATAGTTCAAGGTTGCTTCAGTTATGTTCAGCGTCATCCGCAGACTCGTTTGACGTCGTCTGTCCTGCTGTCTACCTGAAAGGGTCTTTCAGTTGTACTAAGAGGTTGCCATAGTCAGTAGTTCTACCAGAGTTCTTTTTTAAACTTTCCTTCTTCGTCCTAATTTTTGGCTCAATTACACAAGCAGTTTTTCAAATGCGAGCGAAATTTTTGACACTCGCATTCGAGCATCGCATGAGTTTTTGTCATAATGTATAATCGTGTAAAGTAATGTAGGTATAACCGCGGGCGAGAATAATTGTATGGAGAGTTATTTATTTATATCGCTCGCATTTGAGAAATTCTTCTTGTGTAACTGACGCCTTATACCTACCTAATTCCAGGATTCAATCCGGATTTCATTTACGATAAGTACTTACATAATATTTAACATACCCGCTTGAAGGTACGTAAAATGCTAATAGTATCTATAGTACAACTTAGGGTAGGCTGGTCTAGGAGCACGCACTTAAGGTTCAAACTGTTTTGAAATAAAATTCACTAACTGTAGATTATCAGCTTAATTTTTATTTGGTACTCAATTTATACAGCTTTCATAAAGTAACATGAAATGTAACAGTAATGTGCCATATATTAGAAAAATAAAAAAAATAACAAAAGTGGTAAATACTTACTCTTACACGAGCTATTGGATAGGAGTGCGCATGTAAGTTGATAAGAGTAAGCAGGAAAAATTATCTCATATTTCTTAACTCATTCTCATTCGTGTCCATGCTACTTGCAGATTTCACAATAATACATATTTTCAGCTTCATAGATCATACAGGCTTCATGCCACCTCATCATTTGGAACATCCTATTCAGTCTTCATTTGGAGGTACCACGTCATGAGGGACATCCCCACATTTTCTTTTTGGGTTTATTCTTTGGAAGTTTTAGTTTTATATCTCCTTTAGTAATAGATTTCGCAGTCTTTTTTTCACTGGTGCTTATTTTGAGGCCGAATCCTCTTCGAGAGCCAACTAGAACCGAGGTCAACTCAAAATGTCTAACTTTGCTCTTTTGCGGTTCGATCTTGAGATTACTTCAGCTCGTGGTAGTTGAGCTATACCGGAAAGCGGATTTAAACATACAAATAAATATTAAAATACATGTGAAAAAAATAAAAATAAAATAATGTGTGTAAGAGTACGCGCGTACTCTTGTAACATACACAAGTACGTATTCTTTCACACATTAACGATTTTATAATCGAGCGAAGTGTAACGTCATCTATTAGCATCGACCGGAATCATTGTCGCTGTGACCTCTAGGGGAATTCCTTGCCGATCAAGCCGTATTATCGTTTTTGTTTAAAATTTTGTAGTTTTTTCACAAACATAATCCCAAAACGCAAAAATTATTTAAGAAAATAGGTAAAAATGTTTAAACTTAAGTAATTTTTGTGTTTTTGCATGTATTAAGCCAATAGCTTGCACTTGAAAATAACTCTGAAGTTAGCCGCGTATCGTTAACAGCGTCACGAGTGTTGGCATTGCGTACTCTTATCGGATGCGTGCTCTTAGACCAGCCTACCCTACTTATTTTACATCTAGCTATTATATAGCTATTATAGCTAGCTAGCTATTATATTAGTACATCTAGCTACTTTATTATTTGGAGTTATTTCCACGGGAAAGCCTGCCTATTTATACTCTAAAATAAAGTGGATTCATGATAATATCAATCTTAGACCGAAGTCAGCTCCCCGGATCTCAATGCCTAGCCATAGATCAGCCGCTTTCAGGGGGACGTTTAAATATGCAGCCTGTAAAATATGGAATGATTTGCCTCCTCCGATTCGTTTGATAAAGTCATTATATTCATTTAAGAATGAGATTAGGAAATACTTTTTTGGGAAACAATAATATTGAAATCAAACTTGTAGTAGGGGAGCCAAGCCCAAAACGGGTAAGCTAAGGTTAGATAAAAAAAAAAGCAGGTTCTCAATATATTTTAAACTTTTAATTTAAGTATCATAGTTCCCTACTTATAGAACTTTAACTAATCAGTCTCAAACATAAAAAAATATCTTCATTATAACCAAAAATAACCTAAAATATAAAATATTAAAATAACCCGTTTTGCCCTGGGGGGGTGCCTAAAGCGGGTAAGGCTTTTGGGCAAAGCGGGTAGTAGTAAAAACAATGAGATCAATCAACTTGAACATCTGATAAGAACTTAAAATAACACTTTTGGTTTTATAATTATAATCACAATCTTTGAATCAGCCTTAATATATTACTTAGAAATTATTCCTGGCACAAGTCACAGTAGAAAGAACCTCTGCCTGAGTAAGAAGTGCAGGCTTCATGAGCCCACATTCCACAATCGTCGCATTTTATCCAGTCTTCTGTTGGTGGATCTTTATAAATTTCGCTGCACACCAAGCATCGGTACTCGTTACAATCGTTGTTATTTTGTTTTGGTCCTTTTTTTGATATTTTCCTCTTTCCTGTTTTCGTTATTTTCTTGTGTTTATTTACTTCCTTCTGTCTCTGTTGTTCTTTAATGGGAGTGCTTGTAAGTATTTCAGCTCTTTGTGATTTTCTTTTACGACTGGTTTTGTTTGGTATTATTTTTGGTATAGGTCGAATATCAAGTGGGGTTAAATGTAACGCATTTTCAGTCTTATCATGTTCTTTAACAGGGGTTACATAAATTGAAGTTTTTATAATTTGTTCACCATCTAGAGTGGGTTCTGGAGTTCTGCAGCTTTGCCCATACATACTTTCTAGAATACACGGTGACACAGTGCGATCTGAGTCACTGGATTGATGCCCGACGTTTGCGTTTGATGTATTGGGCACATCATAACTTTGTCTTATGTTAGTGACAGCTTGACCATGAGTTGGCTCTGGCCGATCAGTCACAGTTGATGGCATATAATCCGAATCGTCGAATATGTTCCTATTGGTGGGCCATATTCCCGTACACGAAAATCCTTTTATAGCATTTTGAGCACTTGCTGCCTTCATATAAGCTTCTCCAAACAATTTAGCTACTTCATACTGAGAGATGATGCGACCTACGTGTGTCCTTTGAAAAAGGGAAACCTCCTGCTCAAAATAGTTCTTCAAGGGTCCGTAAACGCACGTATCGAGTGGCTGCATTCTATGTGTTGTGTGTGGAGCAAGAGAGATGAATATAACATTGTTCTGCGATGCATATTCCAATGCTTCGAGGTACTTATGCGATACGTGATTGTCCATCACTAACAAAACTTTTTTCTCTGCTGATGGTCTGGTCATTTCCACAAAATGACGCAACCACTCTAAAAAAACTAGCCCATTTATCCATCCGTTATCGCTACAAGTAGCTCTTGTACCAGGTGGAGCTCCGTCTAGGAGTCTTCCCACCATTCTTTTTCGACCAAAGATCAAGAATGGTGGTATAAAAGAGCCTGCTGCATTACAGCAGCACACCACGGTTGTTAGTTTCCCTCTTTCGACGCTAGATATTACGCCAACTTGTTTTTTCCCTGACTTAGTTAAAACTCTTGGTGGTTTATTACTGGTAGTTTGGATGCCAGTTTCGTCCTTGTTATAGATTCGGGTGGCATCGATGTTGTGGATGTTGATTTGTTGTTCAAGAATATCAAAGAACCTTGCAACCTGTAGTCTGTTAAAGCCTCTCGCACGTGCAATCGAGGTTGGTTCCGGCTTGCGCAGAGTTATATCAGAATGTCGTGCCCTAAAACCTATGTACCAGTCTTCACCTGCCACGTTGCCTTTAAACGGATGCTTTATTTTGTTTGTTTGGGCATATTGAAAGACTAGTTCCAAAAATTCTTTTTTAGTCAATCCAAAAAATAGATTATCCATGTGCAAAATATATTCGACTAGCTCTAACTCTTGAGCTTTGGTGAAGACGGGTACAAATCTTCCAAGGATTTTGGTCGCTGATCCCTTCTTTATGTGCCTTTGCAGTGTTGACAAATTGATACCATATTTTTTGGCTGCTGCATTGACAGAGGTTTTTTTGGATTCTTCCATTGCAAGTTCCATTGTTTTCTCGTCCCATGATGCATTTGTAGTTTTTCTTATATACTTATTAACCATCTAAAAAATAAGAAAAGACAATGTCACTCAAAAGTCATAATTATTTGCAAAATCTGCTAGGGCAAATCAGGTATGGGCAAATCGGGTACCCGCTTTATCCATACCCGATTTGCCCAAAAGCACACTTTCATTTCGCACATTCATAACCACAAACCCAAAAGAACAGGTTACAAATCACTTCACTGATAAGATACTTCAATTACAACAAGATTATATCACCAAACTATTAATTACATACAACAAACCAAAATCGACTAATCAGAAATCCAAATTTTATAATAATTTTATCAAAAACAGCAAAAATCTTCAATCACAAATTACCTTGCAACCGCGTGATCCGTGCGTACGAGGCGACTGCCTGTGATTGGAAGACGCCCTCGCTATGCTGCTACACGCACACATTGAAACAAATGCGAAAGGCACGAAATTTAAAACGCTTACCCGTTTTGGGCGGCCTACCCGTTTTGGGCTTGTCTCCCCTAATATTATTAAGGTAGCTTTTCAGACTTCATATGGCACAGGCTCGAAAGTATATTAGGTAAGGTTATACTCAATGTACTCAATATATCTGTTAATTATTAGGTTGTATATAATATATATTAATATGTGTAATTGGAATAATATTTATACATATATATCAATAATTGGAATGCATAGAAACTGTTAGATCAGTCCGTGACGTCACTGTGAGGGTCATGCCTGAAAACCAGCGCTATGGTCTTTCTCGACTGTAGCACATGCTGAGGCAGCGCCCTGTTCAGCAGCAATAAGCACATTTTATAGGTACTTAAATATATAAGGATAATATATAAGGATATTGTTTGGCGCCTAGTTTTCCAGAGAGCCGATTATTGGGTTTCTCTTTTTCGGTTCTTTCGAAAGCTTAAGGGGCCTTTCTTGTTTGTTTAACTATAAGTTTTTAAATTTGTGTTGTATGCTTGCTGAATAAATGTTTTATTATTATTATTATTATTATTTACGAAATGTTTTAGTAATTTTACCTTTTTTAAGCCAGGAGTTAAATTAAAAATAGCAGTTGACTAATTAGGTATGCTAGATAGTAGGGTAGACCGGGGACAATAGTAACATTTTTTAAACAACGGCTTGTAGTTCAGAATCTACAAGTTTCTATTGAAAACGGTTTAAACATAGCATACTCAGCTTTATGTTCTATGCTTTTGTAGTGTCTGATTTTATTCATTGTTGCAGAACATTGTATAAATTGAATTTTTGTCCAGGGATACCCATTGTTACAATTGACCCCAAGTACGGGTCAATTGTACCACAACTTTGGAAGTTAATTAAAGCCATATGTATGATTTAATCAAAAAAGTTTTATTATTATTCCTTTAACTTAATCGGTCTGATAAGTTACATCAGTCATAAGTCTCAGAATTAACATTATAATGAAAATTATAACTTTTTTAAGTTTAACGACGAAGAATATAATTATTTTAGCTTGTTACGGATGTAAGTAACTTGTTATGAATAATATAGCTAAAGAACATTACTTTCGCATTTCTTTTTGTAAGCTATTTGTATTAAAAACTAAAAAGACATCACTTTTTTCAAAAATCACATTTTGTATGGAGTTACAATTGACCCCTGGTACTATTAACCCCGTTCCACACTTATTAGTCATAATTCTGGAAAGCTCTTTTCAAGTTCGTCATTGCGTCCAAACGAAAGTAAGAAATATAACAAACTTAAATTTCCCTCCTTTAAACCATAATTTTTAAACTCAATAGAATGCAAGCTCCAGTTCAGCATTAGTGCTTATTCGAAGTTACAAAATCTCTAAATTAAAGTAATTTGACTGGTCTAAAAATAATTATTTACAAAATATTCCTCCTTCTGGCGAAGTGTATTACTATTTTATACCGATCAAATATTACTATTATTTTAGTTTATAGAGATTTTGTAAATCAAAATAGGCACCAGATTCGATTTCGAAATTATTCCATGATTATTCCATGAAATTATTCCATGGAATAATTTCAGGTCATTATATAATGACTTCCAATTGCAGTAATTACATTAGGTTTTGTTAGGAGAACATAGTATGTAGATACATGGATCAAATTCATTTTAATTAAATAACATAAAATTCATTATATGAAAATATGGCTCGAGGTCATTTGTACCGTGGGGTCAAATGTAACGTTTCAAATGACCCCGAATGTGCTGTTACAATTGTGCCAAAGTGACCAAAACCAGAAAAGTTAAAATAACTTCCGTTTTAAATGAAACTGGCCTTCGAACTACTACACAAAGAAAGCGTTGATATTTAGTGGATACAATATTAATTACGATCTAGCAATAAAAGTATTTTTAATGAATAATGAGCCAATACATAAAGCGCAAATTTTTACTGGGGACAGTCGTAAACAAAAATTATTAAATAGCTCGTCCATCTCTCACCGTATCAAGTCGCCGACTGGTGAGCAGGTTGAGAACCGCTCGAGGCACGTAAGCATGCACTGACACAAGCTTTTTTTAGGTAGTTGTCGAAATATCGACGATGTTACTATTGCCCCGTGTTACTATTGTACCCGGTCTACCCTAAGGCAGGTCTGTGCCTAAGGTATACTTACGAGGACCATAAAAAATATTGTTCTGTGCTGCCCATACAATCACAAAGTCACGTGAATGGCATCGATGAAATCGATTTTTATATCGATTAAAATAATCAATATTCAATATACCTATAGCTATTATATTTCCTATTATGTAATTTATTAAGGCAAAAGTGTGTTTGTTTGTTATCTTGTTAGTTTGTCCTTCAGTCACTCAGCTACGGAGCTACGGATCGACGGACGAGACTTTTTGAATATAGGTAGGTAGGTACAGTTATTTAGACCTGGAGAATGACGTAGGCTATTTTTTATATCGGAGTCATACCCAAAGGGTTCATGCTTGACTTTACTGATGATTTGAGTGCAGCTTTAAGAATTTAATTGTTTACTGTTTCCGTAAATCCATTCATAAATCATAGTCACCCCCGCAAGTGATACCAAATTATTGAGAATGATTTTAACAAAACATGGTCTCGTTATTGTCTTATATTATTTGGAAATAAAATGAGTATTGAGCATGAATATTCATTAAGCATAAATTATTATTAATATTTTATTTATATACTGCTGTGACTGATTCGTCCTATCTTTAAGTTTTATTCTGAAGTAAAATGAAGGTACACATTATAAAAATTGTGTAATAATCTCTTGCGGTTTCTGTTTTCAAAATCCTTTGTATTTTTAATACACATATTTACACATAGGCTGCTTTTGATATAAAAGTAGGTACATAAAATATAATTATGTAATTTACAGGTAATTTTCTGTCTTTTTACTATTCATTTATTTTTTACTAGCTGATGCCCGCGACTTTGTCCGCGTGGATTTAGTTTTTAAAGTCCCTTGGGAACTCCTTGATTTTCCGGGATAAAAAGTAGTCTAGATGTTGACCCGAGTAATAAGCTACCACGGTATAAAAATTTGTAGAAATCTGTGCGGTAGTTTTTACGTGAAAGAAGGACAAACAAACAGACAAACAGACAAAAATTAAATAAAAATCTGTTTTGGGCTCAGTATCGATAGTAAAGCATCCCCCAATTAAAATTTTCAAAATACCTATATTAAATGTACAGAAATCTTCCAGTTACAGTTTTATTATATGTATAGATAAATAATAGAAAACTAAGTAGGTATTCTTCTATTACTAGCCATACCTATCTAGGTACACTTATAGGTAAACTTAGTCATCAATCAAAAAGGTACCTAAGTACTTGTTTTGATATCGACCAACTTTACATAACAGTAAGTACATATTTACGTAATACTGATAGGTGTAAGGTGAGTACATATATAGATAGGTAGATAGATATTAACGAAAAAAAATATATTATTTTCATTTATTATCATTGTCAAATTTCATATTCACGAAAAACAGATAGCGGGTGCAATAAAGGGATTAGTGACATGTTTATATTATAGCATTGCATACGTGAAGCCTTATCTGCAGTCGTAAATAAAAGTAAATCTAGACTGTTATCAATGCCACTGAATTTTTCGATTAGATATCAATCACGAAATGTTTCTCGTATACCTATCTACCTACAGTTTAGGTTTTTATTTAGACTATAAAACTTTATAGCTTTTACAAGCTTTTTAGTAGCTCTCTTTTATACTCAAAGGCTTTTTCTGTCCGTGTTTACGTCGAAATTGGTAACTAACTTTTCGATTGACCTGAAAAACGGATAAATGTAACTTTTTAATGTCAATAGCTGATTTTCATGATACCATTGAGCCTGACTGATAATGGAGGGCACTGAACTCCTTGATGACATAATATGCTAGGTACTACTTACTTAGAAGTTCATTAAGGCCCGCTTGCAGAGACGTCGGGATAGGCTCAAACCAGGAATTTTGTAATTATGACAGAACTTTTATACGAAATTTGTCTAAGCAGCAGCTAACTCTGGGTTAAAAGGATAATCCGGCGTTTCTGCAAGCGGGCCTAAGACTGTCGTGCCCCTTCCAGGTTAGCCCGTTTCCATCGATGATGATGATGATGATGGTGAGATCGCAGTCAAGAGCTTTTCAAGAATAGAAGGAGACATCGCGAGCTATGTCAAAAAGGAAAAATTACTGAAAAATAACAACAAAGTTCGTTAAAATGTATAAACTTATTTAATTCAAATAGATTCGATACTTTTTTACCTATTATATACCCTGCATCATTGTTACAATTAAGACGAACCTAATATGAAATCCGCCAAACAACGTACCAAACAAATAGACCTACATACACATATATGCTCGAAAATCATTACCCTCCTTCGGCAGTCAGGTAATAAAGAATCGAATCCTGTTCGTAGGTGTGCTACGCGTGTGTGCTACGTACCTATTTATCATTAGTTTGAAAAAGGAAAGACAGCATTATCTGTCGAAAAGAAATTTTCCCCCTTGCCTATACTAGATACACTTCTTCTTCATCAACCTATAGATGCCCAACACTGGATATATGTCTTGTAGAGACACTCGGCTAATAGTCTCTGCGCGGCCTGCAGCGGATCCCTGCATTCCATTCGTGCAGATTGGGCCCTATAAAGCTATCGGTTCTACGAATAATGTGACCTGCTAATTACGATTTCAGGTTCGCCACTAAACTACGTACCTACATACTACTCTATTTCCAGGAATAGCTGACTCTACGTCACTTCTACGTGAACGAGACTGTCCAACAAAGCTACTAACTAATATCACTAATTAGTTGGCTAAGTAATCTCGTATAATATAACAGCTAATCTGGACTCGCAGCGCATAAACCTTTATAGTGGCGCATAAATTGCAGCTAATGGAGCAATCAGCGGGTTTATAGTTGTATAATATCTGTATAATAATGAGAATAATGTGACAGCTTAATTATGCAACAATTGCTGAAATGATTGCTTGGTTGTTGCAGTTTATACAAGTTACGAGCTTTAATAAACTATGGGCATTATATACGGTATGTACAGATTGTTACAGGTATTCGATAAGAAATTTTTAACTACCCACCTGATATTATTAACAAGCCTGTGACAGGTCGCTGGACGCACATTAGGTAGGTAGGTACTTACAAAGTAAGCTCTAACTTTAAAAATTCTTTCTAAAATCTTAAGACCGTCAGTACCCAGCGTTTCTCATAGCAAACGAAGCTGGCACAGAGGGTTTTTTATTCGATGACAAGATAGTCCTTGACTGCGATCTCACTTGATGGTAAGTGGCGATGGTCTAAGATGGTGGTAACTAGCCACGGCTAAAGCCTCCAACCAGACCAGACCAGAGACAATTCAGAAATTATAAATTACCAAATTACCCCCGCCGGGAATCGAACCCGGGACCACCCAGTTATAAGACCCAAACGCTCTCCACTGCGCCAGGGAGGTTTGTCAAGGGTCACGATCCTCAGGCATGGGTCATGATGAAGAAAAATTAAAACGAAATCTCGATTGAAACCTTCATAGAACAATCTTCATCAATCACTGGCCCACTACTAGGCATGAGTCTCTTCTCAGAAAGAGAAAGGTCTAGGTTTAGGCCATAGTCCACCACAAAGGCCAGATTGGTAGCTTTCACACACGTTGGAGAACTTTATGAGAAGAGAAGAACTAAGAAGGCATGCAGGTTTCCTCACGATGTTTTACTTAACCGTTAAAGCAATTCATAATTGCTTAAAACGCACTTAGCTCAGAAAAGTTAGAGGGTTTCCGTTTTCCTGAGATTCATTAAATGTAGATAACATGATTTCTTTCTCTTTTCGAAACAACACTATGCAATTATTCAATGTTTCAAGGTGCTTGACATCTGAAAATCTATAATATTTTCTAAAGATAATATAGCAAGAATGCAAGCATGTACATTAAAAGTAAAGAAAAATTAAAATGGATTAGAAAATTGACTAAAAACGTAGATAGTAAGTATTAGGTATTACCTAACTACAATTTGTACTTCATTGGTATGTTTACAATAGTTTTTATTAATTTATAATTTTACTTATAAAAGTGGTCGTACTAAATTTACCTAGTAAGTACCTTCTTAGTATGTGTGTTAGTGCGAAGTAGATGTTGGTATTCATAAGCATAGTAGGTATAGGATACCTACTGCATAGATTATTATAGGCGATTAGCTTAAGAGCTAATCCTCTGTCAACGGTCACCGAATGAACTTGACCGCAGAAAGTCACGATCAAATAGGTATATTAAGTATCAACCTTACCTATCTACAGCACTTATCTTTAGGTACATTCTTTGCCATGCGTTTTTTTCATTTTTAGGGCCAGTCCACACGAGGCATTGCGGTTAAGTCAATTTATGTTCATAGTTTTAAAACCTATACAACCTACCACAATTAATATGTGGTGGAGCAACCTACTTCATAGCTGGCCGTTTTCCTGATGCTGGCCGCTCGTCTGTCCGAACAATTTCTACTTCGATGAATGTTATTTATAATATTACAGAACACTGAGAAAGCAATATCGCGAAACTAGGTTGCGGATTGAACTTTGTGTGATAGACTGAATTAGTTACTCTTGAAAGTCAAAGATCAGGAGATGCGTTCGCTTCAAGGTTCGGAGGTTGACTGATAAAAATATCACTGTAACCTTAGTAACAAGGAGGCCGACCTTTCTTGATAAAATCTAGAATGTAACTGACCAGCGCGCACATTAATAACGCATCAGTCTACCACACGATTTCAAATTACGAGCACGTTCTTAATATAAAAATAACATTCATCGAAGTAGAAATTGTTCGGACAGATGAGCGGCCAGCATCAGGAAAACGGCCAGCTATGAAGTAGGTTGCTCCACCACAAATAAACTGCAGGGATTTGATCGAAAACCATTTTCGTTTTTCTGTGAAGTTCCTGATTTTGACTTAGGTACCTACCTACGTCCTACGCGCTACTCTTCGCCTCTAGGTATTGTCTGTATGCTCTGTCCGCGTTTTAATTCATTTGATCGTAATAGTAAACGACGAAATTAGCATCAAAGTAAAATGAACCATAATAATATCGATTTAAAGTTACAAATTCAATACAGACGATTTTAATTTGGAGCGTTTTCGTATAAGTAAACGTATAAGAATACATACACGAAATTTAGCTCTAATTCAATACTATTATAGTGTTTTTTATAAAGCAGTGATAGCCTAGTGGTTAGGACTGTGGTCTCCTATTCGGGGGGTCGCAGGTTCAATCCCAGGACGCACCTCTGACTTTTCGGAGTCAAATGCGTTTATCCAATTAAATATTTTTATGATTAAATATTTTATTAAATATTACTTGCTTCAACGGTGAAGGAAAACATCGTGAGGAAACCTGCACATCTGAAAGTTCTTTATAATGTTCTCGAAGGTGAGTGAAGTCCGCCAATTCGCATTGGGCCAGCGTGGTGGACTATGGCCTATAACCCTTCTAAATAAAATCTTAGGTATTATCACTATTTAACGTCCATCACGAGCTGGAACCTTTTCATAGATAAATTCTCACTGATACCAACTAAGTACCTACAAAAAAAAACTTTCAGGCGTAGGTAGGTAATGGTGATAAGTAAGCTGAAGATCCCGAGTTCAATTCCGAATCGATGTCATTTTAAGAATTCATAACTTTTTAAATTGCTTATCTCATAGGAGGCTTAGACCGTGGCTTTTACCGCAACGGCAAAGCTGTACCTACAATTTGTAGGTACCTACTACCTACATGTCTACCACCAACCGATATATGGTATGATGCTCCTTAATTAAAGGTTGCTAGTTGCTACTTCCGTATTGTATTTCGGCCAAACTAAAAAGTTTATCTTACTGCAAAAGCCATCCATAAGTACAGGGGAATGCCCTCGGATTAGTTGTTGATGAGACAGACTCGATGCTTTATTTTTGGCGAGACATCTGTGACACTCGATTAGTCAGACGAATCGTTACTGATCGCTGTTTGCTGCTGGTATTCACATCGGGTTCTCCGTTCTATACTTTTTAATAATAAACAATGTCCATAGTATCCTCTGAGTATTAAGAGATAGTATTTATCTACCTTCATATGTTTTAATTATAAATTAATTAAGAGGAATTTTAGTTTATAATTTTTTTTAAAAACCGACTTCGTTCGCGCCACAACAAAGTACATATATGTAATTTATTGTTGATATTTTAAAAACCGCTCGACCGATTTTAATAAAATTTAAATGGGACCACCTGAGAAGTATACCTACTACCCTCTAAAACAAAATAATAGTTAAGGAGTAAAAAAGTGTGTGTGTCAGCTCCGACGCATGACTGGACTCCTAACGTCGTAATGCATTCGCGGCGCTCGCTGCGTCTTGGCGCCGCTCGGACCCGATCGGTAGGTACGCGCTCGGCTTCCCGAAGCAAAAGCTCTTTCGCATTCGACAACTCAAGCGAAAACCAACCTTATTTACTCAACGTTAGGGTAGAAATTTGCTTCGTTGTGATAAACGTAACAAGGGCATTCGACAACTCAAGCGAAAACCAACCTTATTTACTGAACGTTAGGGTAGTAATTTGCATCGCTGTGAAAAACGTAACGAGGTCATTCATAAGTAGATTTTACTCCTCGAATTTTTCTCATACCGGGCGCCTAAAATCGATTCTTAAGGAGTAAACTCCAAAAAGAATTTTCAAATCGGTTCAGGCGTCTTCGAGTAATCGGTGAATATACCTACATAAAAAAATCGGCCAAGTGCGAGTCGGGCCTCGCTCTTTTAGGGTTCCGTTAAAGAAAATTAAATAAAAATATTTCCATGTACCCTTGGTAATATTTTAATTTAATTTTTTTAATTTAATTTAATTTTTATTATTTGTTGTTATAGCGGCAATAGAAATACATAATATGTGAAAATTTCATCTGTCTATTTATTACGGTTTACTAGATACAGCCCTCTGACAGACGGACTGACGGACGGACGGACGGACGGACAGCGTAGGCTTAGTAATAGGGTCTCGTTGGTACCCTTTGGGTACGGAACCCTAAAAAGAAAAGATTCCGACGAATTGAGAACCTCCTCCTTTTTTGAAGTCAGTTAAAAATACATAGGTACCTACAACTCATTGAATCGAATATATTTTACTATCTCACAAAATGTAAAGAAAATCAACAACTGTGACGTGTTGCTACTAGATGTCGCTAACAGTTGCTTAAACTGAAAAAAATAGATAGGTACATATATCACTAATTTCGATGCTGACGTGTGTGCGGCTATGGTGTAACGCTTACACACTCGGGCGCGATTCCCAAGAGGTGGATTCGAATCCCGCTGGCCTCGGAATTTTTTATATGTGTTTATAAATTTATTCTGTAAAGAAAAAGAAAATTATTTTCATCAAATTTATCAGAAAAGAAATAGCTTTAAGGCTGACTTGCACCAAATTAGGTACTTAATCATGTTTAAGTAAGTACCTAGTTAAATTTTGTAATGCTGTCCGTCTCATGTCAACTCTGAAATAGTAGATATTGTCAAAAAGTGACATCATTAGCATTACAAAATTAACTAAAAATGATTAAGCAGTTTGGTGCAAGTCGTCCTTAAAGTTAAAAAGGGTAAATTATCTTCATTATGGAAAAAAAACAGCAGGTTACTTAGAAAATATAATTTTGTTTAGGTATTAGTAAATAATAAAATACAATAGAATATAATATAAGATACTTAGAAACAATTTAAATTTATTTCACATGATAATATAATTTTTCTTAATACATAATAGGTAGGTATCTATTATAAATAAAAATCTAAGCTTACCTTACCTTACGTACCTACTTTTGATGCGGAAAGTGTTTTTATTCGATTAAATATAAGCGTGTCTACTTTATTAACGGCTGTGGAAAGCTAAGTGATGTTTAAGTGTATATAGTTGACTCATACGATCTGAAAATAAAGATAGGTACAGTCCGTTCACAGTTATTTTACCTCTGACATCTGCCATTGTACCTATTTTCCACTACGTTGACACTACTTCCTGTCAAGAAACGCTTGAGTACTTTAAATAGTAAATAAATGACGTTAGCTCTATCCGCATTATGTATCACCCGTAGGTATTCAAAATAAATAAAAGCTATAAAAATGTTACTATTTTTAATTAGTCGCTAAATAAAGAATAGAATAAATACGTAATTGAGCTGCAGAATGCCTTTGTGATAACACAGAATTCAGGTTAGCCAACAGCTAGAGGTAAAATAAATGTGAACGGACTGTAAGTAAGTACCTATAAATGTTTTTCGTATGGAAAATAGGTATGATCGATGGCTCTCAATAGGTCCTAATAGTAGGTAAGTAGGTTCCAAATTATATAAGTATCTAACACAATAGTTAAATAGAGTTGTGTAGCTGTGTGAAAAACTTTATTTGAAATAGGTAGGTAAGTAAGTAGATAGGTTTTCCCATAGATTTAGGATTGGTAAGTTAAGGCTGTAATAACGCTTAAAATGCAAGGGTTTTAAATAAACAATTAAGTATGAGCGTTTAATCGAGTTTTAGAGTAATTAGGGTAAAATGCCCAGTGTCCGGCAAATAAATGTATGAAGACATTTATTTAAATGTATAAAGTTTCGAGATAGACCCTATCCATATATAAAAGAATCATCAAAATCGGACGAATCTACGAAAAGCTTATTCAAAGCTGCACCCCTACTACTAAAAAATCAAGCTAAAAATGCAATGTAGCGTAACCACGAAACCTCGTTTTGGAAATTAAAACAGACACACACTAGTTTCACAGATTTTTATAAGCAGGTATAATATGGATATTGGACGGAGACTAGTACTATACCTAGTTATCCGGCCACAAATCTCGTTAAGGGCCAAATTACTAGGCATTACTACCAGTTTCCGGCCACCATATAATATTCTCATAGAAGATCCGTTACCCATACAATATTTAATACAGATTATTTTGGCGGCCGAATATTGGACTTGACATTAACTCGAAATTAAGAGAGACATCAATAAAATTATACTTCACAGTGTGCTCACGTTTAATAAAATACAATAAATAAATTTAATCCTCAAAGCCAGTGTCCGACCGGGGTACCTACTTAGGTCGAATACTGAGTAACTTCTTATTGCTCCAGTACACCGGCCTCTGTTTTTTTAATATAACAGTGCAATTTAACGCATATTTTACTTTAAAAACAAGTAATTGGACATATATATTTGTATCATAAAACTCAAATATTTTTTTAAATAATGATTAACAGGACTAGAAATCGCCACTTAAAATCACTTCTAAACTATTTTTTTCTTTATGGAACGTGGCTGTCAACACGCATGCTCTCACATCTTCTTTCAAATTCAAACTAAAACCCTAATATTTTCTAACGTTACATATATTTGCATCTAAGTTGTAGATAATTGAAAAAATTTCTTAAAAATGTCGCTTATAGGCTCAAAATCACAAGAGCATTCCTATTTTATTTATAAATGATGTCGTCTGGTCGGACACTGGTGGGGGCTAGTACACTGGTCAGGTTACCCTATTTAATTAATTTGTTTAGGTAGTTGTATATAAATACTGGAAAATCAAGAAATTGATCTAAGTGAAACACTGTAGACAATCCTACTTACTTACATAATATTATAAATGTGAAAGTTAGAGCATGTATGGATGGACGTTTGGATGGATAGATGGGTGGATGTTTGTCTCTTTCACGCCACAACGAATGAACCGATTTAGCTAAAATTTGGAAAGAATACATAGGTATAGTTCATACCCAGGATTAACACAACAGCTATTTTTATCCCGGAAAATTACACAGTTCCTGTGGGAATTAAAGAACGTTATTCCACGCGGACGAAGTCGCGGGCATCATCTAGTTAATTAATAACGATAGTTAAAAATAGTAATAATGAGAGTCGTTATCTAATTGTTACTTACACTAGAAACAAAAACAAGAATTTCTTTAGTTGTAGATACGTTTTTCCGTCGGGAAGTTGCCGTCGCGTTGGTAATCCTGAACACAATTTTCTTATTACAGATTTTCAATCATCAACTACATTAAACTACAGTTTGTGTTGATTTTTATCTGAACACAATACAGCACGTGGAAATTCCTGAATAAAAGCACACACGGCGTCCTGTTTCAGACGTGCTCGCTGCAAGAAGGTTGCGTGTCTGGCCGCCATATTGTATCGCGCCCCTCCCATCGAGATATCGCGCGATCCCATTGGTCAACTGGCATGCCGTGGGCGGAGCATCCCGCGCCTAAATGTTGCCAGCTTTTTGAATAAATAATTTCAGTAATTTAAGTAATGAAGGCAATTATGGCGTTGTTTAGCTAAGTTTGCGCGGCAGCGAGTGGGAACTTTATATTTATACTCTCTTTATGTACGCCGACGCGGTTAATGCGCCCGATCTGTTTACGTTGCGAACGGTTTATTTATTGCGGGCGACGTTGCAAACGATTTAAACTGCAATTATTTTGCGCGCTATAAGGAAAACATATTGCACGATTTAAATGCTTTGAACGTTAATTTTAGATGATTTTTATAGTATGTTCCTAACCCTACCTACCTTTGTATTTTCTAATTTATTGATTTTTTAGTAAATTGCTTAGGTACAGTACAGAATTCGTGATTTTAATATAATATTCACACCAGCACAAGTTTAATTCATAGGTTTTATTTAAATACAGTATTGACACTTTGCTTTTTTAATAAATAGGTTATATTTTCTACCTACTTATAATTACTTAATAAATAATATTCCTAGGAATTAACTTTTAATCACAAAATTAAAAAAAAACATGAAGTAACCAATTAATTGAATGCCACAATAACGTCCACGTCTATCCGAAGTAAACAGTGACGTCACGAGGCGTCACAGCAGCCCGATAAAAAGTCGATTTTATCGGCATAAGTTCGGCCAGCTGACTGCGCCCCCCGCCCCGCGCCCCGCGCCCGCACGCACTGAAAACTCAACACTGCGAGATTTCAGTGAGAGCGGGACGGCACTATGCGGAAAATGCGTAGATCAGAGCGAGAGGAGCGTATGGGGTCGCGACGGCGCGGTGGGCGGGAATGCCGAATGATGTATAGAGTGGTGGAGTTAGGTTCAAATTGCGTCGGGAAGTGGCCGAGATTAGAGCCAGTGCGGGCCGTAGCGCGCGCGTTCGTAAGCCCACTTAAGACTGTTTTTAATACTAGTATTTTTTACGCCCCGCAAGGATTTAGCGGCTTTTAGAAATACTCTGGTGGAGATCGCGCGGTTTGATTTATCGGTATCTGTTCTGTGTTTACGTTTGGTGACGGGCTGACCGCGTGGTGGTAATCCAGCGGCTTGCAGCAGATTATGACGGATAACGGCGGATCAGGTGCTCTGTGATCAACTGATCAGGAGCGCGCCCGTCAGCGCTCGCTCTGTTCGACGCGGGGAACATTTGCGCCGTAAGTGGTCACTAACTACTTAAGTACTATTTAGCTGTTCAAACTTCATAACGTGAAGGAAAATTAATACCTACTGTTAAAGTGAACGTGTCACTTAGCAACGTAAATACGCAGTGAATACTCTCTTAATACAGTGATAGCCTTAACGTCTTTGAAACCCTTCTCTGAAAGGAGACCTAGCTCAGTAGTGAGCCGTTGATGGGTTGTTAATGATGATGATGATGATGATGACAGTGATAGCTACACACTCAAGTCTTAATGTTGATGTAGGTACAACTATTCAGCGACCAAATTGAGCTAAGCATAAATACCTACTTTAAGAACCAGCCTGGCTGTTAAGAGTAGAAATGCAGCCATTTTTCTTAGCACCGTTCAACGGCGGATGATTTGTAATAAAGTTATTAGTTTAGAAAAGCTATACCTACTTACCTAAGTTTTATTGTAAACTTAAAATTGTATTCGATGTTAAAAATGACATCTAAGCAAATTAGGTAAACTATAGCTAAGTTAAGTACCTACCCACTTAATGGGTGGTCAGTTCCAAGTATCTACTTACCTACATTACAACTGTGAAGTTGTTCTTTACCACAATTTTTAAGTACCTACTGTACCTAATAGTACCTACCTAAGTATGTACCTATACCCGATATGGCCAAGGATTGGTTTAGCTTAGACTCATCTGCAACTGTAGTAGCAGAATGGGTTGCAGCAGGTGCTTCCATGCAAACCTGATGATTTATTTCACTGCTACTAAGTACTTATCTACCTACTCTACTTAGGTAGATCGTAAGTCTTCTATTGGGTAATTATAATAGGCTACCTATTAGATTAGAAGATTAGGATACATGAGAACTAGGATTACCAAATGTTATCATTGATTCATTCATTGGTAACAGTCGCGGTAAAAAAGTTTTAACACAGCGACTTAGTTAAGCGATTTGGTTAGCTAGGTAACCAACCTATTGGGATTTTGAAAAATAAATAGGTAAATTAATAGAAAATAATGAATTTACTGAGTATTTCATACATTTGACATTTCGCGCTCGTATAGAGGTACCTAACGCTCGTAGGCGTATGTAGGCCTAACTTCCTATGCTAAGTATCACATCTCTGTTAATTTCTCAAAAGTCTCTTTCACGTACTCTCTAGTTTCTGCCCACATGTAGCAATTTCTGTAAACATAGAGGACTGTGTACAATAAACCAAGGTAAGTATATCTTAAATTTCAATTTGGCAGATTAAGAAGAGAAATGTTTATAGGCCACTGTTCATCCATAGTCCAGCAAACTGGCCCTTTGCGAATTTGCAGACTTAACAATCATATTATATTATTATGTTTAAAGAGAGGTAAGTAGGTAGGTATATAGTACTAAGTAGAAATCATTAACTTCACACATCTTTGATAACATTAGAAGAACTCACAGGCATGCAGGAGAGGTCGTTGCTTGCAGGTTATCTCACAATGTGTTCCTTCAATCTAAGCAAGTGATCTCTTAAATGTAAAATATCCTAAATACCTGACTACCTACTTACCTGTACTTACTTATTTGGATGTATTAAAAAGAATCAATAATTTAATATTTTATTATCCATTTTAGCTACCGTCGATAAATAATTGTAATATCTTAACTGTTACCTACCTATTTAGTTGATTAAAATTATTATGAGTCAATATTTTATCACGATACCGAATTTGTTATCTACTGAAGAGTAGCTAATGGTACCAATTACAAACCCATAACAGAGTTTTTACGTTGTGTACATTTTTATATAGGTATTTTATGAATTAAATTTTACAAAAAAAAAAACAACTTTAAACATTCAACCTCGATGCGTTACGGTCTCGCCCAGTAGGTAAGTAAGTACTAATTGATATAATAAGGTACACTTATTATATCAATCCGACTTGTAGTTTCAGAATTAAAAGGGCAAGCTACATTTGTATGGGATCTCGACTTTATCGAGCTTACAGAAGACTGTTTAAACTTCCCACAGCGTGTGCCGTTTATTACGTTTGTGATAGCCTTAACGTCGTCAATCAGTACACTTACTTAGGTAGGTAAGTACTTACTTACATGTAAGTAAGTACTTACAGGGTGTAATTTTGAGAGCGGAACATGCCGTGCCTGGTCTTGGCTCCAGAGTAAAAAAAAATTTAACGTATTTATCATATAAGTATAAAATAGAGGAACTATGGCATCAATTTTGAATCTAAATAAACTTATAAGTAGGTATATGTGAAAGGAAAAGGTGACTGACAGACTGATCTATCAGACTATCAAGGGATAGGTCAAACCACTGGACGGATCGGGCTGAAAGGCATAAAGATAGCTATTATGACATAGGCATCCGCTAAAATAGGATTTTTCAAAATTCCACCCCTAAAGGGTTAAAATAAGTGTTTGAAAAATCTTAATCAACGTGAGCGTAGCCGCGAGGAAAAGCTAGAACCTAAGTAAGTATAAAATAAACTGGAAACAGCATTCAAGGATATCAAAAAATCTCAAAGTCAACCGAGTTACTTTTTCATAAAATAAACTGCATACTTATTTACTTAATAGTAAGCACTAATTAGTAATTAATAATTAATAAAGGACAACAAGGCGCCAGGTGATGACGGAATCACTGCGGAACTCCTGAAAGCGGGTGGAAAACCGGTACTTAAGATCTTTCAGCGATTGTTAAATTCCGTCATCCACGAGGGCACAACGCCGGAAGCATGGCACAGGAGCGTGGTGGTTCTGTTCTTCAAAAAGGGTGATAATACCTTGTTGAAGAATTATAGACCCATCTCGTTGTTGAGTCATGTTTATAAGTTGTTCTCGAGAGTCATTACGAATCGTCTCGCTCGTAGGTTTGACGACTTCCAGCCTCCCGAACAAGCCGGATTCCGAAAAGGCTTTGGTACCATAGATCACATTCATACGCTGCGGCAGGTTATACAAAAGACAGAAGAGTATAACCGGCCACTTTGCTTAGCGTTTGTGGACTATGAGAAAGCCTTTGATTCGGTGGAAACTTGGGCTGTGTTGAGGTCGCTGCAGAGATGCCGGATTGACTACCGGTATATCCAAGTGTTGAAGTGCTTGTATGAAAACGCCACAATGTCAGTACGTATACAGGACCAGATTACGAGGCCAATCCACTTGCAGCGTGGAGTGCGACAGGGAGACGTTATCTCCCCGAAGCTCTTTACCGCTGCGTTGGAGGACGTCTTTAAGCTTCTGGATTGGAACGGGCTTGGCATCAACATAAACGGCGAGTACATCACTCACCTGCGATTTGCCGATGACATAGTAGTCATGGCAGAGACTCTGAGAGACCTCAATACAATGCTCAACGATCTCAGCAGGGTTTCTCAACAGGTGGGCCTGAAAATGAACATGAGCAAGACGAAAATCATGTCCAATGCTCATGCACCGCTCCACCCAGTAATTGTTGAGAACTCTGCACTCGAAATTGTCGACGAGTATATTTACCTGGGACACACAGTCCAGCTAGGTAGGTCCAATTTCGAGAAAGAGATCAACCGCCGAATCCAACTCGGCTGGGCAGCGTTCGGGAAGCTCCGAGATGTCTTCTCGTCCAAAATTCCTCAGTGCCTGAAGACTAAAGTCTTCGAACAGTGCGTGTTGCCAGTGATGACTTACGGATCCGAGACATGGTCGCTAACTAAGGGCCTCATAAGTAGGCTCAGGACCGCTCAGCCGGCGATGGAGAGAGCTATGCTCAGAGTGTCCCTGCGGGACCGAATCAGAAATGAGGATCCGTATCCGTAGGAGAACCAGAGTCACCGACATAGCTAAGCGAGTCGCGATACTGAAGTGGAAATGGGCGGGGCACATAGTTCGAAGAGCTGATGGTCGTTGGGGTCCCAAGGTGCTGGAGTGGCGACCCCGCACCGGGAAGCGCAGTGTCGGCAGACCCCCCACCAGGTGGACCGACGACATCAAACGAGTCGAAGGGAGCCGCTGGATTCAGGCGGCGCAAGACCGAGGCCTGTGGAAGTCCATGCAAGAGACCTTTGTCCAGCAGTGGACGTCTATCGGTTGATAAAGAAGAAGAAGAAGAAGGCACTAATTTAATTATGTTCATTGAATCTACTGTTGAAATTTTGACAACAGTCAGTGAAGCAGTACTGAACTTAAAGGTCTTTAAAATTCTTCTTTCTCTGACAGTTTAGATTTTCGCCTCACTGTCCTTTCCCATATAGGGTAGGCTGGTCTAGGAGCACGCACTTAATGTTAGATAATCAGCTTAGTTTTTATTTTGTACTCAATTTACACATCTTTCATAAAGTAACATTAAATGTAACCAAAATGTGCCATATCTTTGGAAAAATAAAAAAATTACAAAAGCGGTAAATACGTATCTACTCTTACACGAGTTTTTGGATAAGATTTGCACTTGCAATTTGATAAGAGTACGCAGGAAAAATTACCTCATAATTCTTGTCCACGCTAATTGCAGACATTTTGTAACATACAAAAAAAGATATTTTCAGCTTTATGAAGCTCATTACA
This sequence comes from Oeneis ivallda, assembly GCA_029955525.1. NCBI lineage: Eukaryota > Metazoa > Arthropoda > Insecta > Lepidoptera > Nymphalidae > Oeneis > Oeneis ivallda. The sequence continues at coordinate 7,455,381 of JARPMR010000010.1, read as the reverse complement.
TAGAGGCTTCATGCATAAAATATAAGTCTAAATATAATTCTTATATATAGGTACTTACTTACTGAGATTACACGTAACACAACTTAAATAATGAAAGTTTCAAATAAGAACTTGTGTTAATTAATATTGGTAGATTTTTAGACCTCGTCGACCCCAAAATCAGTTCTCGTTTATGTCGACCCCTGGGAAACCGATTTCGACCCCAAGGGGTCCATATATCGACCACTTGGGGAATTCCTGGCTTTAACCCTTCATTCTGAAAAGAAACCCGAAGTGGGCCGGTGGTCGATTGAGATGAACGAATAAAACTCAATAAACTTTCTAATTTTAGCCACAAGATAGGTACCTTTACTAATCGAAAACAGATTTAAGTTCAAAGAATAACCTTTCTCACGGAACGAGTATCGAGCGTGTCAATATCGATACACAAAGTCGCGTTATCAGCAGATACGTAGACGAGATACAAATAGATACACTCAAAATATTTGTGTTGCATGTCGCTTAACACATGTTTTACATTCAATTCTACAAGTTACAACATAATTATGTGATACAATCATAATAGGTATAGGTATACTTTGTAGGCGTGCATTGTAGAGTCAACATGCTGAAGATGTATGATGTTGCGTGTTGATAGATTTGATTGATTTCCAATGAAGTTTTTTATAAGTTTGTGTAGTTTGCCGAATTATAATGGTTTGGACATTCGCTTTTAGATTTCGAAAAGGATTCATGTAGGTATGTGTGGACCTTAAACATAGCATTCCTTACTACAGGGTGTGGACATAGATTTGACATTAGGGCTAATGGGAGGCAATGAGTAGGAAAAAGGTCACTTCAGGTTCTTTAGGTACATGTTATATTGTTTTGTAAAATTTTATAAAAATAAATAATGTATTTAGTTTAGAGCGTCTTTTTTTGGGTTCCGTAAAGGGTGCCAACGGGATCCTATATTACTTAGCCTTTGATGTCCGTCCGTCAGTCTGATAATGGGCTGTATCTCATGAACCGTAAGTAATAAGCAGATACTTGTCACAGACAACAAAAATGTAGTAAAAAAAAACTACAAAAAAATGTAATAAAAAAAAGAGTTATAAATTAAAGAGTGTGTCCATACAATAAACTTTTGTTTTGTGCTCGATAGCTGGTGTTACATCTTATACGATGATGGTACGGAATTCTTCGTGTGCCGAGCCGACTCGCATTTGGACGGTTATGTATATATGTTTGAAATTGGTAAACGTACGTATTAAAAGAATAACAAAATATAATAATTACTTAATAGAAATTTAAATAACAAATACAATTTTATGGTTGGTATTATTATCTTTTAGTAATTTGTCAAAGTGATTATCGCGCTTGGAATTTTACTTTGGTTTGATTGATAACAACAAATCTTTAGGGTTAAAGCAAACTATGGAATTTTGCTGCGGATTGCTAAAATTGACTCTTACTGTTATTGCCAAAATATTTCTGAATTTACTTTGTATTATTAATACATTAAATATTAATATCTATTGTAATGTTGACACAGTTATTGCCACAAAACCACATACCTATACATAATATTATACATTATTAAAATATGTACATTATCTACTTGTTATTTATAGTACTTAGGTAAGTATAAGAAATACTGTTTAATTATTAGGTACCTACCTACATGAACAAATAATAATAGAGAAAAGTTACCAAAAATGTAATAACTCACAAAGATTTATGCCATTAAACTACTTCTAAATAATAATAATTAATTAATTAGCAATCCTGTAAACAGCAGGTTTGTCTTGTGAAACATCGGTTAAGTTGTTTTGTGTTATTGCCCTGTCTGACATGTGCGCTGAGCCTTAGGTGACGGAAAAGAAAAATAAATCTTGACGGTAAATAGGTATTGAATGGGTCTGTCTGCATAAAATTTTCTTCTGTAGGTTTGCACGACTTGTATAGCAAAAGATAGGTCTTAATCCGGAAATAATTATGTGATAATTAATATTATTTTGTACATATCCGGCTTAAAGTTTTACACAGAATGCAAATTCTCTTTAAATATTTTGCAGCGCCACAGATAATAACAGCAGAATATAAAACGGCACACAATGAGCACGTTCGCGCTTCGCCATCAGCTACCTTTGTTCTTTTGTTGAACATTGAATTCCCGACGTTGCCCGTATGCAAAAAATGGCAATTAAACCCATAAATCACGCTGTGCGAGCACTTTTCCACCTATTATTCTACCTTTTATGATCCCAAAAAGTGTTGCCCATCTACTGACAGCGCATTTGAAATATGAAAGTTGTTAGGCTGTATATCTCTATCACACCGTTATTTAGGCGCAGTGTTTGTTTTTTACAGCGTTGTGTACAGGCCTTAAATCAAACTGATAATGCTGTTTTATGTAGTACGGATATATTGTTACAGTTGGAACTTTTTAACTTTCCTTTTAACATACAAAGCTGTAATTTGGAGGAAAATTTTGATAAAAGTTTGAAGTCTCTACATCTTCTCTACATTGGTATATATTTTCTCTTTCGTTTCGTTTTTTAATTCTTTTTTGGGTTAGGTACTGTCTATTTAGGTTTTACGAGTTCTGTATAAATAAAATAGATACTATGAAAAAATGCAATGCATAGTAAATAAAAATTATCAAGACACAAAGAGGGGAACTCTTTGTGGAAATATTATCGACCGAGCGAAGCGAAGGTCTCTGAGTTTACTTGAGTGAATTTGCACTTGTCCGTCCGTCTGTCAGAGCCTTATAACTTCTGAATTACTGAACGTAATTACTTCAATTTTAGATATGATATGTAAACCCATGGCCTCCAGCCGAAAATGGCTTAAAAAGTTATAAAAATCTTTATTTCAGGGGGGCTCTCATAGAAGCGAATGTAATTTTTTTTGCATTTCATAGGGTTGCAGTACCTCATTTTAAAGATAATTTGGAACAGAGTACAAAAGTAATTTTTTTTATTTTTTTTCCTAAAATTGACGAAATGGGGGGCTTTCAAAGTGGAGATTTTATTCGAGGCTAGATCTCTAAAACCACTTTATTTTAAAAATTGAAACTTACACATAACTTGAGTTATATTCTGTACTTGAACAACAAATACTAAGATTAGATAAATATTATAAAGAAACGAAATTATTTAAGTTTAAATGGGCAGCAGCAGCACGGGTCGTCTTCACTGGCCGAGGCCAGCGAAGGGTGCGGGCTTCGAGGCATGGCCTCATTACCCGGGCGGGGCGCGGGGAAGAGCACTTCCCCGGTGATGGGTTTTCAGCCGTCTTGGCAATTAGGTCCATGGCGGCTGAGGCTCCTTTTCTATTTGGTTAGGGGCCTTGCGGCTGAGTGTCAGTCCAGTGGCTCCGCTCGCTGGCGGGCAAGATTGCCGCCCCGAGCGGAGCGGTGTCGGGTCCAGTGGGTGGTCCCGCGCTACGGGCGATAGAGTCGCTGCCGTGCGCGGGACCGGTGTCGGTCCGGGGGCCCCGCGTCGTAGGCGACCAAGTCGCCACCGCGAGCAGAGCGGTGTCGTGTCCGGTGTAGGGCCCCGCGCTACTGACGATAGAGTCGTCATCAAGCGCGGGGCCAGTGTATCGCCAGGGGCCCCGCGTCGCAGGCGGGCAAGTTGCCGCCGCGAGCGGAGCGGTGTCGTGTTCGGTGAGGGGCCCCGCGCTACTGACGAAAGGGTCGTCATCGAGCGCGGGGCCTGTGTATCGCCAGGGGCCCCGCGTCGCTGGCGGGCAGATAGCCGCCGCGAGCGGGGCGGTGTCGAGTCCGGTGGAGTGCTCCGCGCTACGGGCGATGGTGTCGCCACCGTGCGCGGAGCTGAGGTCAAGTCCGGTGGGTCTCGCGTCGTCGTCGCTGTGGCCGCCTGCGTGCCTCCTCGGTGGTGGCGATCGCAGGAGCTCACGAGGTAGAGGACGCCCGGTCGGTGGTCGGCTGGCTAGCGGTGCGATGCCGTGGAGGTGCTCGTACGGTCCGTTGTCGGCGCTGGCGAACATGCGCGCGCCAGTGTACGGACGTACTCCTCCACGGTGGGCGTCTTGAGGTCGCGATGGATCACATCGTTCCTCACGTACCTCGGAGCTCCAACGATCAGACGGAGGCACTTGTTCTGTTGGACCTGTAGGCGGCGCCTCTGGTATGCTGAGCAGAACGCATACCAGGCTGGGGCCGCGTACGTCAGTCTGGAGCGGACATAGGCTCCATAGATGAGGAGCTTGGTCTTCGGTGATAATCTTGAGGTGAGGACTTGGTACAGCATCGACAGTGCCGCCTTAGCCTGACTCTCCACGTGATTGACCATGAGAATCAGGTTCAGGCTGAGGTCGATGCGGCACCCCAAGTAGCACACCGAAGTTTGCCACTCTATGTCCTGCCCTCGGAGTCGGAGCTGACGTATAGGCTTCCGGGTGCCGAACAGGATCGCGGCCGTCTTCCCCACGTTGACGGCCATCCTCCACTTGTCCAGCCACTCCGGAAGCAGGTCCAACAGGCGCTGCATCTTGTTGCAGGCGACGATCTGGTGGTGCGACGACGCGAGATACGCGCTGTCGTCGGCGTAGAAAATGGGCATCAATGTTTTTAACAAAACTTCACTATACTGTTAATAGATGGCGCTGTCTTTAATATTGTAAATACAGTTTTGCGTCAGCTATTCTTATTTTGTCTATTACTAATTATGTTATTCAATTAGCAAATTATTATCAATAAAAGTATCACGTTGTTTTTGCAAAAGTAAATCCGTTTCTATTTACCATAATTAGACGTTAGCACCTATTTACTACCGTACTATGATGGTACTGTGTCTATGAATGTAAAGATGAGCGCGCATCTAGACATGCTCGCCGCAGAAGCCGCAAGCGCGCAGTCATGGCAGTTTATAATTTTTTTTATTATGAAATCGTATACTACGTAACACTCGTTCAGCGAACCAGCTGAATTTTAGTAAAATACTGTAGGCATACGCATCCCATCCACGAAAGCAGATGATGATTGACGTCATCAGATTCGGCGCGTTTTAATTACAATATAATATAGTTAAAACTACCTTATGGCAATCATGGGATACCGCGAGGTCTCAGTTCGGGGCGAACCACTAGTATTTTATTCTAACAAAGTTGCATAGGTTAAATCAGCTTGGCATCCAGCTGCCCATAAGATAGAATAAAAAACTTATTAAGTACAATGTAATAGCTTCATAATAATATGAATGTAAAATGCTTATTTTGAAAAGAGCAACTGCTGAGTTTCTTGCCCAGACTTGTCATAAGAGCCACAGGTTGGCCACGTGAAATAAATAATTTTGAATTTTAGCGGTTCGTAAACTTAAATAATTGTGACTTGTTGAATGTGGGTCCTTAAACGCACTTTTCCTTCTTTCAAGGTAAAACCAAATGCGAAACGCCCAATCGTAAAACCGTGGTCGCGTGTGCGGCTCGTTCAACCCGCGTGGACCAAAGGCCTCACCATTCACCTCCGCGTGTACAAAGAGGCGCTGGCGGCCGGCATGGAGCCGCTGAGCGAGAACGGCCTCTGCCTCGCTGAGCTGGACCTGCACGGCGGCGGCCACCTCCACGAGTCGGTGGCCGCGTCGGTGGGCTCGGCGATCTCGAGCCTGATGGCGCCGCTGCACCACGAGCCGCAGCACGCGCCGCTGCACCACGCGCCGCCGCTGCACCACGAGCCGCTCGAGAAGTTGAAATGTAAGTACGTAGACATACATTTTCCTTTCTTAATGCTCCCTGCATATAGGAGTAGCTCATCATGGGCAACCCGTTAATGTCTCACTACTGAGCGCAAGTCTCCTCTTCTTCTATCTATAGATACCTACTTCTATCTATAGATCGTCCTCTGGCTCTGTACAAGACTCAAGATAGAGTTAAAATGAGACACAAATATGTCAGTTTTGAGTACTCAGTTTTGAGTCTGAGCTGAGTGAGAGTGCCATCTATAGATCTCACCCTCAGAGAAGGGTTATAGGCCATAGTCTACTTACCACACTGACCCAATGCAAATCGGACTTCACACACCTTTCGGAATATTTTGTTGCACTCACAGGCGTGCAGGTAACCTACCGTGCCGCCAAGCGTTCCGGTACTATGCCGTGTAGAAACCAAAGGTACCTATGGGTTTAATAAAAACTGCCTTGGGTTTAATAAAACTCTTCCATCTTAGACTTGTTTTTATTTTATTTATTTATTTTATTTTACAGCATATTACAAATTATGGGCATTCTTATAAGCTAAGAATACACTTAAAGAATAGGGCTATAATGTTAATCAAGCTAAAGTTTCACCTAAAAATAAACTAATATTACAATCTTAGTCTGCATCATCACTTAGGTACCAGGTGAGATTTCAGTCAAGGGCTAACTTCTGTCTGACTAAAAAAAATTTTGTGTAGGTACAGCATAATTAACCACAATGTTAAATTCTTACCAAAACAAGAAGGAAGTTTAAAAATTGTAACCCGACTATGTACAAACTGGATATAACATCTATCGATTTTGTTCGTCTGAAACGTCTGTGTCACCCGGATCATAATAACAAATCGATTGACACCTCATTCATGAAAAAGGGCTCAGTAACTTTGACTTTACGGTTGACATACGTAAATAGTTTAACCATAACTGTACACATAGTCCTTTTGCCTCGGCTGTAGTCGAGTATTAATTAATGTTCTCGCGGGCAAATTCGCGGGAAAAGCTAGTTGCAACCATTACATAAAACTACTGAATTATTCACACTTTGACACCGCTGCGCTGACCGTGATTATTCTTTTTCTGTGTCGAGGCAGGTGAGCCCGGGGCCGCATCTAGGGCTCTTTTGGTACTAAGCCAAACGTTGCAAAATCTGAGCATCTTTTGTGGGTCGCATCCCAAGGGATATCAATTTTAGATCTTGCAGACTCCTAATGCATTATCTATATCGCACACCTACATCAAAAGTGAAACAACCCAAAAAAAAATATGTCTCGGAACCTTTTATTAGTAAAGTTATGAAACCCAATTTTATTTTAGGTCACACCATAGAATTTATGGTGTATCCTAAAATAAAATTAACTTTCATTACTTTACTAACAAAAGTTTCAGATTTTGGTAGGTAATTTTTTCGTCTATGGAACAGAGACCTTTTTTGGGTTCTCTCACTTTTGTGCGTATTATATTATGTGAAGAAAAACTTAAGTATTGCGCGCACGCATGCATATAACAAATTGTGTTACATATGCATGGACTTATCTATCTTCTATCTAAATATATAAAAGGTGACTGACTGACTAAATGTCTGACTGATCTATCAACGCACAGCTCAAATCACTGGATGGATCGGGCTGAAATTTGGCATACAGATAGCTCTTATGACGATGACGTAGGCATCCGCTAATAAAGGATTTTGAAATATTCAATAAAAGTAAAATAGCGGTTTGACAAACGAACTAAACGTGAGCGAAGCCGCAGGCAATAACTAGTATTAAATAAAATATTTTCTTACAAGTCCGTTCACAGTTATCTTACCTCTGACAACCTCTAACAAGCCATAGTATTTTGTCAAAATACTTGCAAAATTCTATGGCTTGACAGAGGATGTCAGAGGTAAAATAACTGTGAACGGACTTAATACTGACAATATCAAAAATGTCAAACACATAATTCAACCATCAAACCAAATCAAATCATCATGGTCAAACCAACGTAGTCGTAAGTAATTCCTACTTCAATGGGTCAAACAGATAGGTCGGTTATAAAGAGCCGCGGGAACTGACAGACAACCTTTCATCTCGGAATAACAGGGGGTTCCCGCGGAATTTTTAAAAACTGCTAACTCCACGCGATCGAAGTCACGGGCAAAAGCTTCTTGCTGCAAATTATATGACTTCCATAAAATTTGCAGCAAAAATGACATCAAACGAACACATTTTGTAAGTGCTGGAATAATAGAAAATTGCGTATCATATCAGCAGCCAGCAGGACATGAATGAACCGTAATTTTGTATACAATAACGAGGTGCCCACATCGCGTCACGGTTGTTTGTCGAGCCCCTTGATGGACGCTTTTTATTTTATAATATTCATCTCTATAGATAAAGTCATCGATTTGTAGCACGTGCAACCATTTTTGATGATCCGTAGCGAAATTAATTTACATTTTTTTTATCAATAGTCACTTGTTTTTCAATGTTATACTTAACTAGCTGATGCCCGCGACTTCATCCGCATGGATTTCGTTTTAAAATCCCTCGGGATTGATGGATCCCTCTCTTTGATTTTTCTATTGATTTTGATTGAACTATACCAACCCATGCAAAAATCAAAAAATCACGTCGATCCTTAGCTTTGTTGCGGCGTGATGGAAGGACAAAACAAACACAGTTTTGTCCTTTGTGAACTACAAATTTTTTTTTCTTGGTTTTAAGGTAGGTAAACTTTAGATAAATAATCATTTTGGCGGTTTAAATGTATATTGAGAAGAACTAGAAAAGTTGCATAATTCAAAGGAAAAATTGGAAGTTTGGATGGTATTTTTGTCTGAAAATCTTAATAATAAACACTTCTCAATTTCTTCATTAGAATAAACTGAAGCCGTGCGAAGCCAGAGCGGGTCTCTAGTCTATTTATATAAAAATCTCGTGTCATGATTGTCGTTCGGGAATCGGGATAAACTCGAAAACTACTGAACCGATTTTGATCAAACTTCGTAACTGTCTGTAATCTGGTCCAACTTAAAAGATAGGATAATTTTTATCTTATCTTACTTATTGACATCAATATCGACCTCACAAGTTCGATTGATCATTTATTACACGACAGTCATATTATAAACAGTTCAAGATTTAGGTTGCTAGACAACCTAGCAACCTAAATCTCGAACGATGTTAGATTGCGGTTGTCTAGATGGTGTTACAATTTTGCGTTAGGTACTCATATTATAAATGCGAAAGTATGTTTGTTTGTTGGTTTCTCCTTCAATCACGTCGCAACAGAGCAACGGATTGATGCGATTTTTTTGCATGGGTATAGTAATGGATGTAGTAGTGGGTCCTCAGACCGGGAGAGCTACTTTTTATCTCGGATAATCAAAGAGTTCCCGCGGGATTTTTAAAAACTAAATCCATGCGGACGAAGTCGCGGGCATCAGCTTGTATATTATAATAAATAATTTCCGGAAGAATAATTTTATTATGAAAAATCTAAATCTAATAATTGCGAGTAGGTACTGTCGGTGTCGAGTATATCTTATACACTCAGCATGCACCTGTTACAGAAATTATTCAGTGACGATTTTCGTAATCGGGAAGCTGCAAGCGGGTAGAGGGGTGGAGGGGAGGGGATGATCGGATAGTTTTTACAAACACATCAATATAGGATTACGCGCGCCCCTGCCGTTTAGTTACGCAATTAGTATCGAGACAGGGGTGCATACAGGAACGATCGTTCCTCGGACTATTCGCATATAAGTTTTGTTTTTTACAGCCTAGGCCCACGATAAATCATTGTAAGATTTAAACCCATCGCTTGTATAAAGTTTGTACTTTTAACGTAGAGCCTAAAATGTACCACTATACCAGGCACACTGTTATAATCTCAAGGTTGTTGTTGTTGTTTTAACTTTCTGGCTTTATTTCGTGCCATAATTGGCAAACATAATCCGTCCAAGTGACCTGTGTCATTTAAGTAGTATGTCTTCGATCACAGAAAAAAGTGATCGAAGGATTGGTAGTCGCTAAGACCTATTTATGCACTAACATACCTAGGGATATTCTCCCTGTAATACACACTAAAGAAAAACAAAACAGTATATTATTATTTTTTATTAAAGTGTTAACTTACACTTATGGAAATATCAGAATAAATTTATAAACACATCAAAAATTCTGCTGGCCTCGGAATTTTTGATATGTGTTTATAAATTTATTCTAAAACAGTATAATCTGTGAATGTCTAAAATATTTTTTTTCTACCCTTCCTGTTATTATTTTCCTGTGATCCAATTTGAATGCTTAGGTATGCAAAAACAGGATTGTAGCGCCACTACGTGATCTGAAATACTGTGTGGTTTTGATGCAGTATTTTCATGGTAAGATCTTAGATACCAGTCAAGGTTATAGTCCACGGGGGACAGTTCGTAGGGGGTTTTTTATAGTTTTAATTTTACGTCTTGTAATTTATTAAACTATTCGTGTCGAGTCGAGTTAGAAATCACCTAACAATAATACATAACGATTTTAAAACTACTACACACAGGTAAAAAATAAATCTACGAAAAAAAAATATTTTTCATTGAATTTGTACTCTGTAGTACCAATTTATTTTATACAAAAACAGACACAATTTAACACACGTGAAGCTGGCGTAAACGAAATGATTCGCAATCCATCACCGGCGAACAAAAAAGGCAATCATTTAAAGTCAATCCAAATAAATCGACTAAATCGTCCGTCCTTTTCATTCATCATAGTTTTTTGTATGAAAAGAGTGTAACTATCTCGCTTGCACAATAAAAAACGTCCCCCCGAAACCGGTGAACCATTATATTGCGATGATTAGCCCTGCACTTGCTTTGCCATTGAATTTAAATAGGGGATTAGAATACATTTTATTTTATTAAAACTATTGTGTGTTAGTTCATTAGTCAATTGCTGTCGTCGCTCGGCGATTGTTGAAAAATTGCATTTTTACCCGACTACGTACTGTAAAACGGCAAAGGATGGGTTATGATTATCACTTGCTTTAGTGATAAAGGAAAATATCGTGATTGAACCTAAATGCCTGACAGTTCTCCACAATGTTCTCTTATTAGGTGTGTGAAGTCCGCATGCTTTATGGAATACCGGCAATCCGCACTTGGCCAGCGTTGTGGACTGTGGTCTAAACGTTTCTTTTTCGAGAGGAGACCGACTGACTAGTAGTGTTCGGCAATAAGTTGAAATGAATAAATGAATAAGTGTATTCTTCGCATTGGGCCAGCGGCGTGGTGGACTATGGCCTATAACCCTTCTGTGAGAGGAGACCCGCGCTCAGTAGTGAGCCGTTACAGTGTTTTTTAAATTTTTTTTGTTACGTTTTAATTTTTTTTGTTAAGCTTTAACACACCTAGTTATTAGGGCGAGCGAAGCGAGCCCTAACTCTATCCCACAACCTGAGCATTTTGTGGTATACTTTACTGAAAAACTATCACGCCTATAGATTTGTGCTTTAACCTAGTAATTTAAATTCATATCCAGATGTGTTATCTGTCAAAAAAATATATAATTTTATAACCATTAAAAAAAATGAACATGAACAATTTTGTATTAATTGGATAGAATGTTATTGTACTACTAACGCCATCTGTTAGAAAACTAAAGAGTTAACATCGCTGCAACAGAACTTATTACCCGTTAGAAAAACTACGCGAGCCCTCACAAAGCTCAGCTTTTTGCTAGTTTATTGTTATTTGGTTACTATTGTTCGCGTGTAGTTTTCTACGATAAGTAAAAAAGGAAAAGTTTTGCATAGCGCAGACTATTTATTACTTCAACTAATGACTTGCTTACAGAGGTATATAAGAAATTTAGAATCACACCCTTTGACATTCAAGACGTCAATGCCATGAAAAGCATTTCCGGAAAAGTAAACTTCCTTCACAGTCGTGGTGACAGTAAAAAATACAATCATTTGTGTTTGATGACGGTACAGTATGACGTCATATTGTTACGGTCGTCGACGGCCAACTTGAAGCGGACATGTACTAGCACCATTGCCTCAGTTCATAAAATTTGTAAAATTTAAGTATCGACATTCAAAAAGTGTAAAATATTATTTTTCTGCTGTGTGTTCAATCATGTAAAAAGAGTTAGAATTAAAATTAATACTTTCAAAGTAAAGGCGTTATGGAACGTAGGTACCTGCAGGATATTATTTAAACCTACCTGTCCCGTAGACCTTTTCATAAATTAATAAAAAAAACGTAATCGATTCAGCGTAATATGATATTGGCGCCTGAGCTTACTTCGAAGATTGTTCGCATATCCCGAGATTTTTATAAAATACGCGAAAAACACGTTTCGTGGCTCTAATTTTAAATTGAGCAGATTTTGCGGATTCTTCCAAAGCCGTCGTTGATTTTGTCGGTTTTTTTACACCTTCGAGTAACACCCTTTCTTATTAGGTTCAAGAGAGAATGGGAAACTAATTATCTGGCGCACTTAGAGGATTCCTCAGCCTTGTCGTTCAATACTTTTACTCACTGTTTTTTATAAGTAGGCCGATTTGAAACCTAAAATCTATTGTTTGCATGGGTCTAGTGATGCCTAATAATATCTACTTAACGAATTAGACAGTTACATAATATATAAAAATTCTTTTAAAAAAAACCGACTTCAAACGCCACTGAAAAGTATAAAATAATTTCAGTTTATAATATGTTGAAGTCGGGCTGGCCTAAATAGAGAGATTGAACTAGGAATTTTGAGCTGGAACTAGGAATTACGACTACGTCGAAGTTTTTGAATAGGTACCAACTTCTTAAACATTTTTACTTACCTAACACTAAAACCTATGCTATTTTCTACGAACTGGCTTGCACTCCAATATTATTTAAAGTATAGTTAATCCTTAATCAGGGGTAAGCCGGGCCAGTTCACAATATGAATTACGGGTGAGCGAGCACCCTAATCCGGTACAAATATTTGTCCTGTTAGTTCGTGTCTCTCAGATTATGAAGTTTATCTCGACGTTCCTCCGAGAATCTGACCGGCGCGGATAGGTATCGCTGGCGCATCGGGATTCTTTCCTCCACTAAAATTAATTATAATCACTACTGTCGATTAAAAGACTACTAATTTCCTGGAGTAAATATGGAGAGTAAAATAATTACTTGTATAGCTGTTATTCCCGATAGTAAGTAAGTTGGGTAAAATCGGGTTTTAAAACACTTTTGACGTAATAACGTCTTATAAATCGATGAACACCGGCTGCAAGCACGAAAAAGTGTCACGTTCTGCCTGAGCCTGAGAGTGCAAGCGATAGCGCGGAACAAGCGATAGAGAGGCACGATCGGCTTAAGTGTTGGCTTGTGCCGCCCGCCAGTCATCGTCAATGTTTCTCTATGACGTTATCACGTAAAACTATCGTACGTAAACCGAATTTACAGATAACCAATTTTTTTTCTCTATACCTACTAACTTCCTACGTCTCTTATTATCATTTTAGATACCCACACCGTGATTTATCATTACAAAAACGGTACACAAAAACCCGCTGCCACACTGTCTGCTCCGCCGTTTCTATAAAGTTTTTGTGTTACAAAAAAATAGCGACCCCGGTGACATGAGATGAGAATACCGGTGTCGCCCCGCTTTGATGCATGCGGGACGCATGTTTTTGTTTTTTAATTGTTTTTATAAAAACTAGCTGATGCCCACGACTTCGTCCGCGGGGATTTAGTTATTAACATCCCGCGGGAACTCTTCGATTTTCCGGGATGCCTATGTCACCCTCCAGGTTCTCAACTATACCTATCCAAAAAATCACGACAATCCGTACATTTGTTGCAGCGTGATTGACGGACAAACCAACAAGCAAACTCACTTTTGCATTTTTAATAATATATATGTATTAAGGAAGAATAAATACTACGATAATAAAGGCAATCTATTAAATAGAACACAAAAGCTACTATTGTGAATTAAATATGATAGTTAGATATATTCCCTCTGGGACTTTTTTGTAGAAAATAATGAGTAATTTAATCATGTAGTGCATAATTTTTATGTGTCATCAATAGTTTTCTCTGCAGCACACGCCAAATAATGCATTTTATAGGCAAAATTTTGTTACTTTGGGTTACATTATTGCAATTTTCTTAAGGATCTCTAATTTTTTTGAAAATAAATTAAAGTCTATGTATGTATATGTATATAATTACTTCCTGATAACTTAGCTTTCTATTGGTGAAAAAATGGTTAAAAAATATAATCGGTCCAGTAGTTACAGAGCCTATTCGGTACAAACAAACAAACAAACAAAAAAATCTTTCCTCTATAATATTAGTATAGATTAAGGTTTTTATTATCTGGACATTTTTATAGATTTAGGATACGAGAAAAGGATCATCATCCACGATTCATACATTTTTGGCCCAAATCTGAAAGTGCCGGCCAAAAAAAATTTGCTGTATTTTGTTAGAACTTGTCCGCCTAAACATTTCTTATTATGCCACCAAAGCTGTAGGACCAATAACTTTACCTTTATTTGAGTTTTTGTTAACTGTAAAATAAAAAAATATGTTGTTCTACACATCTTATCATAACCACACACCCATAAAATAGAATAGAAGCAATCGCCCACTATTATTGTACATTATGCATCCTTCCGGATTTATCATCAGGTATCCATACAATAGGGTATTTGACTACTTTTAGAAAATCATTTTAAATTGTTAATAATGCTATGCTGCAGCTAACAAAACTTATATTTCGGCATAATTTTCAGTATTTTTCATAAAAATCGAGAAATAAATTCAAAAAAATAAATTGCCGCCGAAACGTTCCATTTGTTTACATGACGTCACAGTTCACACACAGTTCAATGACAATTCCAAAGCCCGAAGGTGGCGTGAACTGTGACGTCATTCGAGATTCAAGAACGTTTTCGATCTCGTGAACATAGCCAGAATTATAGCAATTTTAATTAATGTTTTCTAATTAAACTAGTGGTTCGCCCCGAACTGAGACCTCGCGGTAACGGTATCCCATGATTATTCATTCAATCGATACATGACGACCAAAACTGACATTATTATTATTATGCCCGTTTTCACCAAACATACCTAAATCATCCCCTATGTAGGAGTCTCTTTACGTAGGTAGCTCCAAAACACAATCCTAAGTCCTAACATCCGTCCCAATGTCCTTTTAGGTGTCCCGTATAGGATCGTGATAAAGAAGTTGACAGTAATCATCACATAACTTATCATAGGTAGCCCGTAAAGGTTAGGGAACGTCAGTGAAAACATTGAATTATTATGTAGGTACTAACGAGTGAAAACGGGTTAGGGGCATCTGTACAAATCGTCATCTATCGACGCGAATAGAAAATATACAAAATGATATTTAACTAAAGAATAATTTTAATTGAATAATATGTTATTATATTATGTACCTAAATAATAATGGTCGACGCAAAACTGTTTTTGGGATAAATCGTAGTCGTAACTCCTAGTTCAATGGAATAGTTAATGACTGCGCCATCTATTAGCATTATTGTGAAGCTATGTGAAATTTACTGATGCTCATTAAAAATTAAATAATCTCGTTTCTTTATAATATTCATATAATTTTAGTATTTGTTGTTCAAGTACAGGATACAAGTGAAGTAAGAAAATAAGTACAACTTGAAAATATACAGAAAATTTTCCCAGAGAACGTCTTCAAGCGAGCGTATTAAATCGCCACTTTGGAAGCCCCCCATTTCGTCAATTTTAGGAAAAAAATAAAAAAAAAATACTGTTGTACTCTGTTCCAAATTGTCTTTAAAATGATACACAGAAAACCTATGAATCGCAAATAAAAAAAAATTTCTTCGCATTCGCTTCTATGAGAGCCCCCCTGAAATAAAGATTTTTATAACTTTTTAAGCCATTTTCGGCTGGAGGCCATCGGTTTACATATTATATCTAAAAGACATGTCCCAGTTTAGTATGGAGGGTGGTTTTTTATTCTGAGTGTCCATTAACCAGAACCAAACTGTCATTACGTGAAAGAGAAAAATAAATAAAATTAAACGCCATAAAAATAATAATTTTAGAGTCCTCGGTATTTTTTTTTAATTAATTATGAAAAATATCGTTTGTAGAAAATATTTTTCAATGGATGGTAACACTAAAAACTTTTATAATCTATAGACTATCAAATCTGACACCGGTTAATGTCACGTAAATGTCATTTTGAACCAAATATATGTCATTTTGAACCATGGAACTAGGAATCACAGACCAGGAACTAGGAATTACGACTAGGTACTTTTGAACTGCATAATCGAAAATGAAATTATTTGTTCCTGACAATCATCTGACATTGACAACTTACATAGAATAATATTTTCAGTTTTTTACCGGTGTATAAATCACATGGAACAAGGAATTACGACAAATCACAAGCAAAAAAATGAGTCAAAACAAAAAAAAAATTTTATTATCGGAGGCTTTAAAAAATCTGTAAATTATTTTGATAGAAGCCTTTTGGGATCTTTATCCAACTACATTAAAATCATCCTTGTTAATTAAATTCAAATTTAAAAAACCAATTTTGGACAACTCCTTTGAAGTAATTACGTTCAGTAATTCAAAAGTTATAAGGCTCTGACAGACGGACGGACGGACGGACGGACAAGTGCAAATCGCTCTAGTAAACTCAGAGACCTCGCTTCGCTCGGTCAATAAAGCTTTATTTTTTAGTTTTGTCGTATGAAATAATGTTTTTAGATAATAATCTTTTAGGATGACACAAGATGAAACGATATTTTTAATATAGTCAAATACCCTATTGGATCGCAGGCATCAGACAGTAGGTAGTAACATAGATTTAGGTTTTGTAGCTTAGTAGTGTGCGTAGCGACTAAAAATTCTAAGTCCATGAGTAGCAAATAAAGCCCGCGATTTCGTCTACATCGATTTAGGTTTCTTAATTCACCCCTTTATGAATGGAAATCCTTAAAATTCCTCCATAATGCAACTCTCAGGTACTCGAGGAATATTTCAAATCAGGTCCACAGGTTAAGGCCCTACACGTTGTCTGTCAGCTAGAAAGTAAGTATTTTTAGAAATACCAGGAGTGTACGATAAATATATTATTCAAGAAAAAATACTTACGACGTAAGATTTTCTATTTTTGTGATTTTTGAAAGCTTTATGTAAGTACCTAGTAGACTAGATTTTTGCCCGCGGCTTCGCTCACGTTAAGTTCGATTTTTCAAACCCCTTTATTTTATCCCCTTGGGGATTGAATCTTCGAAAATCCTTTCTTAGCGGATGTTTATGTCACCTTTACCTTTTATATATTTAGACAGATTTAGATAAACAGCAGATATTCATGTTCTGATATTAATTTAAATATAGAAAAAGTACAAAACTTAAAAAATATCTTTTAGGTAGGTACATGTACTTACATAGGTATAAGCTAGGTCATTGATAAAAACTCCACTGGACTGATTTGTTGTTATTAGAATTTCACGCTTGTGATGTCGCCGCAGCAGAAAAAACCGCCTCCATCAATGTCAATATTTTCGAAATTCACGAGCTTTTCGCGGGGGGCGTGACTGCATTTTCTGTGCAACAGATGTCGCGGCATCGAACGTGCGTGAAAAAACCCTGAAGGAGGCGTGGTGGCAATAAATTTTGTCAAAATACGCGCTTGACATGAACGCTTCCCATCTCTAGCCCTATTAGAATAACAGAACAAATCGTTTTAATTTGTTAACAGCCGTCCCGAATGGGTGTCAGATGTCTACGAGGTAGGCCTATAAATTGTTTAGTCGCGCCTTCACTAATTGCCGATGACAAAGTTTAATAGCTCGAGCACATGTTTATCGGTGTTTCCTTGGTGAAAAAAGTTGGAAACCACCGAGTAGAATCTTCAGTTTCCAATGTAGAGCCGTCTGTTATCTCTTAGATAGAGTAAATGTTAGTAAAGTATGCCTAAAAATCACGATCGTTGTTTGCTTTTAAATAGCAATAAATATAATTTAAGATACCTACATCAAATGCAGCAACATAATCTCATTAATAAGAGCAATCAACTTACAATCAGAAAGTTACAAACAAAACCGTTTATCGAAGTTAACAGCGTATTTAGCTACAAAATATAGCAATTCATTATAAAATTCAACAAGAATGCGGAATTGACAGATATAGGCAAACAATAAGTCAACAGTACGAACAATATTTGTAGCGGGAATGATTGATAGTGGCCGGCAGATGTCGTTTTAACCCTTGCACTGTTCTGGTGCTGGCCATCTGTCGCGATATGTGGTCAGAAAGACCTCTTCGCCCTTAGATCATTTAACCCAATGGTCTATCTAAGTATTCGCCACACGAATTCGATAAACGATTAGGGCATTGAAACAAAATTCGAGAGAATTATATGGCTGTTTGACTCAAGCCTGACTTGATGACTTCTGAAATCATTATTCATCGTTTCAATAATTTTAGTAATCAAATCTTAATAATCAAATCAAGTTAATTTAAAAGTATTGGTAATAATAATAATAATGGGATAGATTTCTAGTTAGAAAGATAAACAGTCAATTAAACCAACAGCTCCGTAGAAAAGGAAAAAGAGAAAACTGTTTCTTACTACAAAAGTTAACTTCAGAGTGTGAATATAAAAAGAATGCTAAAATACAGAATTATTATGGAAGTATGTATTTCACAATCATTAAATTCCATTGTGTTTCACAAGATTTCCGACGTAATTCGGAGATTTAAATAAGAAGGCTCTAAAACCACGTGAAAATGTAGCTCGTCTCAAATGTTTGGAGTCTATTTAATACTCATGAAAATTTAACGTCAACGACGCGTTTTATTAGCTCCAATGGTAATATATTTCGAAAACAATGTCCATATCTTTTGTATAATATTACTTTTCTCATTCCAGTTTTATTTGTTGCTATAAAAGGGCACAATAACGATGGTTAAAGAGTAGCTGCGTATTGCACACATAGGATAATAAATCTCTTTATTTTATGACAAATTGTTGTCTGAACGCTGCTCACCCTCGCCGCTACAAAAGATCTAGAACAAATAGGGACATAATGGGCTGTGATGGGCAAATACAGCACAATGTGAACACACGTAAACATAAACACAATGATAGCCCTCCTGCGATATTAGTTTAACTGCAATCATATAAAATAGCTTATTGTTGATATTATTTATTGCTAGTGGTCAAATTTCTCATGACCGTAATATCAAATAGCACATTAAATTAAAGTTTTGACTTCTGTAAGATCAGGGGAGATAGCTAACAGTGGAATGGGTATATAATTCTAAAGAAAAATATACACAATTAATGATAATCTTATTGATTTCGTTTCCGTTGATGATAAATTAAATTTATGTATCATCCCAGCCAAAAGGCGAGGGCTCTAATGAACCTAATATGTAAAACTGACGAGGCGTTTGTATGAGACACGTTGACGTGTCACGTGATATATGACAGCGAACAATAGACGCTCCGGCGCGGTCTGCGGGACCCGGCGTAATTGCAGTGTTATGACTTAACAATATTACTGGGTATCTATCTATCTATTTTGCTCGAGCCCTCTAATGCTGATGCAGGTGGTAGGTGGTACATATCTTTTAATATTATTATTTATCTGACTAAAGCTTATCGTCAAATTAACCATTGAGTCAGTGATGTCAGTTCAGAGAAATGATGATAATGATGAATTTTATAATGTAAATACTCAAAATAAATATTTGACGTATCGAGCCCCAGATCGAACTCGAGAGAGCAAAAATCGGCCAGGCTCAGCATTGTAGAGCGTTGTCTCTGTCATTTAGGTAAAGCTATGTGACATTTTGTCTTCGTACGGCAGAGACTTGGCAGAGACGATACTGCGAAGCTGAAACCACCTCTTTTTTTCTTTCACCTCTGAAAGAAGTTTTACATTTGCAATAATTATTATGTTCAGTTAATTGCATAAGTTAGTTACGTTCATATATTTACAGTTAACACTGCTGAACCTATAGATATAATTTATTACACCAATAACACTAGATATATTTCGCCAGAAGGTAAAATAGTTAATGTGCTTGCACCCTCCAATTCACTGGTGGTATAACACATTAATCGGCATAAAATCTGTATCACTAATATATTTATGATATTACAGCTCCCACTAATATTTATGCAAATTGAAAATACACAGAATGGCGTTGCTCATGCCACCCCTGTCTGGTGTAAAACGACATATGTTAGATTTAAACCATTTCATCTGGTTTTTGTATTTATAGCATAGCATAACGTATACTGGAATAGATATTTTTCTGGTTTCTGCATATATACTAAGCATTTTTGTTGAATATAAACACTTTTAACACCACGCTGCACACCTCGTCTCTGCCAAAAAGCGGCATCTTCACAGACTGAGCAATTTCAGCGTACTTTCTGCTAGCCGTCGACCCATGGACAGCAACCTTTCTGCAAGCTGCCGACCACGGCACATGGAGAGTGAGCTTTCTACTAACTGCGTAGACAACAAGTTTTTTACTAGTTGTCGGCGCATAGTCAGCAAGATTTCTGTTAGCTGTCGGCACGTGCGCAGTGAGTTTTCTGCTAGCTATCGAGCGTTGACAGTGAGATTTTTGTTAGCGTATCGGCGCGTGATCAGTGAGGTAGGTGTCGGCACCTGGACAACGAGCTCTCTGCTAGCTGTCAGCAAGTAGACAACGTGCGGTCACTTCGATTCGATCAGAGCGGAGTAGTGCGGGTGCTGTGAGGGAGCTGTGCCGTGTGAGTGAGCTACGACTTAGGGTAAGATCTATAGAAGCCACTCTCAGTCAGCTCAGACTCAAAACTGAGTTAAAACAAGACAGATTTATGTCGGAAGATATTTATGTCTCATTTTAACTCTACCTTGAGTCTTGAGCAGAGCCAGAGTACGATTATTAGATAAAAGTAACCTTCGAACAAAGTTGTGAAAAGGTAAAGTCCCCAAAAAGGGATTTTCGGAGTCAGTTAAAAAGAACAATCATCATTGCTTTATGATCGCATAATGGTAACAATCCGACGTATCACTACACCCCATTCGAACTGTCATCGTCGACCGAAGGAAAGTAATTTGTGTCCATATGGGACCAGTGATTACCTCCCGAATACTTTCACCCTCGCGATTGCTTTTTCGCTGCCTATTTCCCATCCCCAACTCATTTTCTAAGATCTCTTTAACACTGTATTGGGGGTTTCGGGTTAAATATATTATTTGTTTTGGGGTTGTCTTTATAAAAGAATCTGTTAAATCTATTATTTAGATACGTCTTTTTGTTTTCTTTCGAGATTTTACGTCATATTGTAGTGTCAACATCAGTCAGTTTACTTGGGGATGGAACTATATGAATTGTATGTAAGAGTGGTAAATCTACCAGTATGTACTTACTTATTTTAATATAACATAATATGTAATTTAAGTAATGATTAGTTATACTTAATTAATAATATTATAATTTGAAAAAGGTACCTTATAACCTATCTTTTTGTTTATTATTTTCTTTAAAGTGTTTTCACTTAAAGGAAACTTCCATAAAAATGGAAATAGGTATTCGTAGGTAGGTACATAGGTATATCAATTATTGGAGGCACTAAAGCTTTATGTATATCTATCTATCTAATATCTTTTTTATGGAACAAAAAAATTTAATTGCGGTTAAAATTAATCCAATTTATTAAGCGTGTTCCAAAATTTATTTGTTGAAAACGATCTAAATTCAGCTCATTGCCGCTCCCCTAAGTTTATTAACCGCAGTTTACAACTACAAATATTTTGCGGGGCATTTTTAGTCTCAGGTGGTCTGTAATTTGCTTGCGGGCTGCGGTGGAAGGGTTGATTTATCCTCTAATGTGCGCCCCGGGAGCAACTATGACTCCCTCAGCGAATCGCGTGGCATTAATTCTTAAGACTAATTTAACCGAGAATTCAGTTATACTTTATTTCTGAAAGATTTTAATATAAGACTAGCGCTTGATCACACCTGATGGTAAGAAGATGCAGCCAAACATTTAGCGTGCTTACCTAAAAAATGCCTATTCACTCTTGATTTGAAGGTACCTAGTTGCCCACCCAAGTTGTAGTCAGTCGGAAATATAGAAACTGGAAGGCCATTCCCAATTTTAGCGGCAACAAGAACGTCGAAAGACGTCGAAGCAAAGCACTATTGCGCTCGACCGTGGGATGCCAACCACGTATATATAGGTGCAAATATATATATATTAAGATTATTTTTCAAGTATTAAATACTGAAGAAAAATATACTTACAGATGATATATGGGGCTAGAGTGCTAGACCAAGTAGCTACCTTACCTTACCTACTTAAGGCTTTTCTCGGAAGCAAAGACTTCTATGGTAGTATTCATAGAAGTCTTTGGTTGAAAGGCATTGCAAAAACTTGGGTGAATAAAATCGATTTTACGATTCGAAACTACTTTGTAAAAGTTCATTTGGATAAAAATCTCTATTATCGATACTGATATAGGAGCAGCGGTTCAAATTCTATTAGGAGACAACGTTCCGACCTTGAACGATTCCATATTATATGCATGTGATACTGAATCCTCGAAGGATACGTGTCATGTCTCTCTAAAATAACGAAACATGAAAAATTTCCAGACGCCCACATCAGACTGATAAATGGCTTCCGAAAATCCAAAGGAAGTTACAGCTTACTTGGGATTTGGTCTAGAACCTCTCACGTCCCATAACTGGTGCACTTCGCTTTATTACAATTACCATAAGCCTCAAAGTCCCGCACTCCATGCCTATCAGCTATGACTTCATCACTTTGAACCTACTTGCTACAGCAGTAAGACGGTTATTGCTTGGGTGAAATAGAAACCGCGGCTCGTGCAAACTCTCAAGATATAGCATACAACTTTGGCACTTATGCTAATCACAATAGGAGTCAAGTTAGGGATGTAGCGGTTTGCAGCGCAGAAGTAATGCGAGGTTCGTGCCTCCGAACGGTCCACTCTTTACATTTTTGTGTACGATATGTCGGCGGCTATTTGGAATACTAATTGGGCATGTCTCGGGACTTCCAAACAACGACTATTTACTATTTTTCCTTAGGAAAGTCGACAGAAATGAAGTGAGATGCCATATCCCTTTTAACATTGGGTTATTTCATTTTATGAAGATATAGATTCCTTATGATATATTTACCTAGATGTAGTATTCATGTAAATTCTTCTCGGGTTATGGAATACCTCGGTCACAGAATAATAACTAGTAACTAGCTCGGTCTGAAATGTCGTAGTGGACTTTTAGATCTATATAGAAATTAAAGTGAAGTCTCTATTTATTCATGTATACCTAAGTCCAGTTTTCGGAATGAAACACCTGCGTCTGAAACAGAACAGGTAAAAAGCTCATTAATAAATCCAGCTCCTTTTGCGTCGGCCTTTTGTATCTGTACCTATGGAAAATAAAGTTAGGTCTCTGTTTAATGCTAAAGATGTAAATACCGTTAAAGTATGTACAGTAAGTTTTTGGAATTAAACACCTCGCCGATGTGTTTAATTCCGAAAACTTATTGTACCTCGGTGACCTCGGTCTGAAACAGAACAGGTGAAAACTCATTAATAAATCCAGCCCCTTTTGCGTCGCGGCCTTTTGCATCTGTATGGAAAACCAGCAAACCGCGAAATGATGATGAATCGCGCCAGAGAAAAGGGTCGTCAGAGCGAAATAGACGTATGAAGATTAGCGAGCGGGAAAAGGAGCGTGATAGGGAAAATTAGTGGATGCTCGCGCGAATTTGTGTACGTTTTCAATGAAGGTTCTTTACGGTAGGTAAAATAGGAATAAAACGGATCGGGCCTAATCCGCCGGCCATTTATAACTCACACGCCATTAATTTGAGCGATAATAATTCGCGTTGCGATGCGATTGGTCGACTAGATACCGGGAGCACCTCAGCACGGGTATATCGTAGTGAAACTTGCCTACTAAATGGCTAATCACTGGTAGCTGTAGATACCTTTATCGCCCACAAGTGTTATTACTTGGCTACACGATTTTTATGATTGGGTTATATTTGGCCTAACGTGTATTAGGTATAATTCTGATAGCGATTCAATAACAAAATGGTTTTGGATAGGTACCTAATCTGATTGCCTTTAGTGTAAATATTGCTTTTAAACGCTTTGCTTTTATGTCTTAGGTAATTAAATCTAAAACCAAACATTAAATAAAAAAAACAGTTATAGGTAAATATTAAACTTAATCTAAGAGAAAGTTTTCAATTTCAAGCAGATCCGTCGCGAGGAGGAAATGCTTTATGACGTAACATCCGTTACAATTACTTCCGTTCTAGTGTATTTCTTGGTACATGTCATTTGAAATAGAGAGGGGAATATTGGTCAAGTTCAACATGGCTTATATTCTTTTGGTTTAAGGTATTTGAAATCTTTGTCTAGCAGTCGATGTCTATTGGTTGATTAAAGAAGAAGAAGATGAGAAGAAGAATGAGAATATTCATTAAAAAACAAGAAAACAAAGAAAAGAAAAGAACTTTACTTTGTTAATTTTTACTCTCAGATGACTAATATTAAATTTCAACAGCAGTCCATATCTACAGCATTACGTAAGCTAATCTCCACAATGCGGGTCATCTCCGCTGACGCTGTCCACATAATCGTCAACCCAAGACATTATCATAAGTTTTGATGTTCACACCTGTGACCTGAGGTATGATGGATTACCTAATCCAATAATAATAGCAAGACCCTAACATTGTAGTAGGTAAATTTAATAGCTCAGATGAAATATTTCTTTGCTAAGTCCTAAATTTTTGTAGCAAGTAGGTAACTGCAAGTATAGGTACTTATTTCTCATTTCTGGGAGTCATCTTCCATTAGGTAATCGTGCACCTAATGTGGGAAAGGCTTTTTTGCGATGACAATGCAGTGAGCTCCCAGATAATCCGCATTGTTTAATGGATTCCAATTCCGTGTATACCTTTTCTACGATGCGAAATCTCATCGGCTCTTCCATCATACTCGAGTGCCCCATACAAACGAAGCTTCATTATTATTTTAATATTAGCTATCAAACTTCACGAGCGCAAAGATTTGAATCGTTCGTTTCAAAAACCTCTTAAGTCACATTTTTTACAGATGTTTTTTTGCTGAATATGGTTCCTCAAAGGTAGATGTGTATTCTAGGTAGGTAGGTATTACCCAACCACGTAAGTTTTGTTTAGTTAGGTATTCAAGTACCTTGTTCCTAACTTGTTCTAATTATGTATTGTTTTGTATCTTTTTTATTTTGTGGTGTGCAATAAGTGTTTTCATAAAAAAAAAACATTTGTATGGTGTTTGCTAGAAACTCTACAACTTCTTTCGTTAAAACCCCACCTGTTGACACTATCACTTAATAATTAAATGTTTATAATTTTGTAGTAGCGTTCCATAACGGAAACACACACTTCCGCGTCAAGATTATGGTATTAACCAGACTCAATCTCGGTGGTCCAATCCACTTGATAGCATAAAGGCTTGGACAGACTACGCGTGATAGCGGCGACAGAAGCATAATGTTTTAACTTAGAAGCGGTTTTGGACGTAACAGAATCGGTAGTAAATATAATAAGTCTATGAATAGAATACATACAAAATACTACTATAATTCCAAGTTGTCATAAATTACATGTTAAAGGACTATGGGCAGAAATGTATGGATGATGGTCCAATTTCTCAAAATCCATCAATAGTATTCAAACCTTTAAACTACAATGTTTGCTCTCGATTTTAACTTGTTCACCATAGTACCTATGAAATAAATTGTAGGTACCCCAAAAGCTTTCATATTATGACATTGCATTGGTTTGAACACTGTTGAGTGATTTTGAGGAATAGGATCAAGATGACTCAAGGTCTTTTAGTCTCTAGGACCTTCGCGTGCACTCTAAATCGGCACTGAATCAGCTGTCATTTTATAATGACACACAGCAGTTTCAGAGTACAAGTTATATAGAGGTAGAAGGGGTTAAACGTCGCCGTCAGATTATGTTATTAAGCAGTAAGTATCTAGCCGGTTCCCGTGCCGGTGGTCCACTCGTTCTTAAGATTATCTTCGCCCGGTCTAATTGAGATTACGTTGGAATGTTTGTTTCGTACTCTCATTATTATACTAACAGGGGCTCGTGTCTTGAATCACTTGAATGAATGGGGGATAACACTGCATGACTGGACTGTGAAGTGTTCATATTTTGGTTATACAACTTGATAGTTTTCTTTCAGACTTTTGATGCTTGTTAGGAAGTTATATAATTTTCCTGTAACAATAAAGAGTTTGGGTAGGGTAGGTATTGAATATTATATTAATTTGGAAAAGCCCTTTAAACATATTATATTAGATTTTAACCTTATTTTGTGTATTGTACCTACGGGTGAGTCCTGTCGTGAATACGGTCCATGCGACTGGATCGAAATATCGACAGTTCCCGCTAAAATATTTATCGTGGCACTTAGGTACCAGTATACTTAGCCCCGATTTCACCAAAGTCGCGTGACGCTTATTCTCGACTATATATAAATTGGGCGTTCTGACAGTTTTTGTATTGAACATACTATCAAAATATCATGCCAGGAAAAGACTTATTTTACGTGAAATCGGCCCTTAATGCATTACATTTATTTTTACCTGACTATGGCAAAGCCAAAAAGACAGTCAAGTGTACATTGTATATTAATTATTGTTTTTAAGTATGTTAGTAAGTAAGTCTAACCTGTTGAGCCGATTTTGATAATGAGGTGTAATTCAGTTCGCTATTATGGTCCGGGTCCGGCTACATTTTTTACAAAAAAAATCTGCCAAGTGCGACTCGGGCCTCGCTCTTTTAGGGTTCCGTACATATGACCAAATTACTTTTTTAAAACTAGATAAATATTTAGATATCATAGTTCTTAGATTGTAGTAAATTAGCATATGGGAAAATATTCTCGTTTGGTTTGGTCTCAACTTACAAACCGGATTATTAATCGGTGTTTTCAGTATTTGTGTTTTTAATACAATAAGTATATAGTACATGATATACAGAAATTTCAAATTCCTAACTAGTTTAATTTTTCAGATTGACCCCGTAGCAAAAATGGTCTACAACCGACATCTTTGTCGGCCCCCCATTTCTTCATTTTTTAATCTAAAAATTATAAAAATATATTTGAACTCCACTTAATGAGCTCTAGACAATAACACCCCACATGCCAGGGGAAAAAACTAAAATTTAATTTGATTCCTTTTTCATGTATGGGAACCCCCCTTTATTTTTAATTTAATTTTATTTTTATTATTTGTTGTTATAGCAGCAATAGAAATACAAAATATGTGAAAATTTCAACTGTCAATCTATTACGGTTTACGAGATACAGCCCGCTGACAACGGACAGACAGACGGACTTACAGCGGAGGCTTAGTAATAGGGTCCCGTTGACATCCTTACGGGTACGGAACCCTAAAAATGGACGGATGTTACATCCTTTGGTTACATCCAATTTTCCGTAGTCGGGTAGATAATACTTTTTAAACTTTTATCTTGTTCGATAGAGTTTTGATCATAGTGTTAAGACTGGTCATAAGATGTTATTACTTATTACATACTCTCAAGTCTCAATTGATTGCAAGCCTAAGCTAACTAGCTTAAAAAACACTCATACCAGAAACATTGATTCAATAATCGGTGTCTACATGAAAGCTACCTCATTAATTTGTAGTTCCTTTGATAACTGGGTGACAGCTGCATTGGATCCAAACAATGATAGTGATACAAATATACAGAATTAATAGCGGAGCTTTTAACATCATATGAGTATTATGGATATGTTACATCGATTGTTTCTGAAGTAGTAACCTACATCATATTTTGTTCTTAGTAGGATAATGTTGACACACAATCTTATAGCAAGAAGGACAGTGACACTGAAAAGTTAAATTTTGCTTCGATGATTATATACACAACTTAGACCCGCTTGCAGAGACGCCGGGTTAAGCTTAACCCAGGAATAAATTTGTAATTTTGACAGAAGCTTTATACGAAATTTGTCAGAGCTAACTCTGGGTTAAAAGGATAACCCGACGTTTCTGTAAGCAATCCTAAGACTCGCTTGCAGAGACGCTGGGTTAGGTTTAACCCAGGAAAAAATTTGTAATTTTGACAGAAGCTTTATACGAAATCTGTCAAAGCAGCAGCAGCTAACCTGGGTTAAAAGGATAAGCCGGCGTTTCTGCAAGCGGGCCTTAGGGATCTATGATACAAATAACTAAAACTGAAGTGTCTGTATTTTGCCAACTTCAACTGTTTGTGAGTTATTGTGACACTAACCAAACTTTCACAGATAGAGGAATATACAAGGAGTTATTTGAGGCTACTTTTTATTTTTGAAATTCAAAGAGTTCCCACGGGATTTAAAACCCCAAACACGCAGATTACTCCCGGGCATAAGATAGTTACTTATATATGAAGAAAATTATCAATCGAAACATATATCAGAATTTATTTTTTATACAAAGTCATTTCAAAATTTAAACTGACCCTCAAAAGTTCACCTCAAAAAATTCGTTTAAATCAAATTTCTGGTTTTACGCTCAAACCTGAGTAGTCAGGGCCAAGATCGTAAATTACGTATACTTATCTCTGTTTGCCCCCACGACTATCTGTCTTTAGTGTAAATAAAACATTTTCTGTTTATATTCTTTGCTTTTTAACTTCACAATTTATAGCATCACGCCCTTGGGTCTAACAGTCGGTCTGGAGATGTAAAATATATTTACATCCCTAGTATCGGTCACCTGGTATTGATATTAAGAGTCAAGCAGCTGAGACTCTTGAACTTGCACAATGACGCACACTGGATCGTCTTTGTTTAATTCAATCAGTATCGAAAATAGGGTGTCTATTTGTCTAAATGACCACTCTAAGGTCCATGTCGCTCAACCCAATTGATGTCGTCAATGTAACCTTGGGATCCAAACGATTTCTCAGTGGATGGGTGTATAGGTTAGATAACATAAAAGCCCCACCCTTTACCACTTTCCTTTTTTTTGTTGCTCCAAATTATTCATTCACTTCAGCATTAAAACTTTTTGAGTTACATTTTCTTCAAATTTCCTCATTTTTGCTTTGATCCATCAATGGCTAAAAAGTTAAAGACTAGATAGGTGCCTACCGGATCTCATTGTTTAGTCTTTATTCAATTCCAATGACTTTATATTTCGCTTCCATAGTCGCTTTCAAATTATTTGAAAGTGACTATGGAAGAATTATTTTCAAAATATTATACATAATATGTATGATATAGAGCTAAGCTTAGTCTTTTGACGTTTTAATGCATTTATTACAAAACATCTACTTGTTATTTTAGGTACGCCACTACTTGCCAATGATTTATATATCAGGTTTATCATCAAGTTATTTCCCTACTGAT
Source organism: Oeneis ivallda (assembly GCA_029955525.1). Taxonomy (NCBI): domain Eukaryota; kingdom Metazoa; phylum Arthropoda; class Insecta; order Lepidoptera; family Nymphalidae; genus Oeneis; species Oeneis ivallda. The sequence goes on along the minus strand of JARPMR010000010.1, from coordinate 7,426,204 downwards.
TCTTAAAAACTTGTTAGGAACTACACACATCAAAAGTGTCTAGGGATCAAGCATTTTTATGCGGATTTCTTGAGATTGAGATGTGGCTTTGTAATAAATTTATGATTTTATAAATTTATATGGATCCTTTTTGGTGCATTTCATAATTTCATAATCAGCGATTAAAATCCTGCCAGGAAGTCCATCCTTATAGTGGTGGAACCATCATGGTATGGGCGGGTATTTGGATCGGCGGAAGAACTGAGTTGATTTGGATCAGAGGCAACCTCAACGCTCAAATTTATGCTGAGACGATTGTATCAGACGTCATCGTTCCTCTACAAGTGCAAATCGGTCCCTTATTTCAGTTAATGCATGATAATGCACGACCGCACACCGCAAGAGTTGTAAGACAGACTCTCGCCGCAGCTAACATCAATGTCCTGCCCTGGCCTGCTCAGTCGCCAGACTTGAACCCGATTGAGCATGCATGGGATATGCTACAGAGAAGAGCTCTGCCGAATATGGAGGGTATCCAGTGGCAAGAAGACCTTTTTTTGTTGTTGCAACGAACATGGGCGGCCATTCCACAGCGTGATTTGGATGAACTCATTTTGAGTATGCCAAACCGATGTTCTTGTGTTGTTAGTGTTCGCGGTAGAAACACGGATTATTAATTGTTTAAGTTACCCAATAAAATTTTAAAGAAAACTGTTATTTCAGTCTTTTTTTCGAACTTTAATGTTAGTGGTTCAAATGTCAAAAATCCCTTTATTAGGAAAATGGCAAATTTCTTTATTATTGCAAAGGTGACTTGGTTTATCGTTACTGTGACAAACGAAAACACTTTATTTGATGAATCCTTAAAGAAAATTTTAATTAATATCAATCAGGAGAAAAGTTATTGCAAAAATATATGTTGATCCCTAGACACTTTTGATGTGTGTATATTCTACTTCACCAGAGCGCAGAGTTGCGTTCCGACAGTTCTGTATTAAAAATCTGTCAAAACGTCAAATTTATTCACCAGTAAAAGTTTTTTGGCGATTGAGTAGGTTAATGTTTTTCGTCGTCATCATCATGATTCAAGAGTCAAGGGTTTTCACCACAAACAATTCTTTATTTCCGTAAGGTTTTCATCCCAGTTGACATGTTTTTGCATTCCCGCCAGTATTATACTCGTATCTCTAAATATTGTGAGTCGTGTTGTTGTATTGTTCAGCAAACTCTGCATAACATTCGATCGTAAAAGTTATAAAGCATGCTGTTATACAGTGTTATAATTACTACGATGAGTGCTGTAAGGTACAGTCGCGTTCAATACCTAACATCATAATTATACTAAAAGAATAACAAGTTAGTAAAACAGAATAAGTAACATCTAGCGAACACAGCAAAATGTTTACACAACTACGCGGAACCATAACAATATAATTAATGAATCTGAAACTAAATCAATCTAATGACTATATCAAATATATAAGAAAGCTATGATTTTGTAATAGAATGCAACACTTTTCATTTTAGCTGGTAGAAGTTTTGGCATTTTTCCATACAGTAGTAACATAGTGTCGATTCATTATAAAAACACGAGTTAATACTGACTAAGCCTGCTTAAGAAGGTAATTAGCAGTATTTTACAAAGGAGCCACATTCTCGTTTTCCCTGATTATTTATTCAGTTTCACTGATATTGTCGTAGATTATCTGCGCTTTAGATTGTTTTTTTGAAGATTTAAATTTGATTAATTTTGAGTATTACTTAAACTCTGCTGCTGTTCACATGGTGATTAGAAAGTAAATATTAGTAAATCAAATACAACTATGTTGGTGATTGTATTTTATTTAGATTTTTTTTACTAACTTACAAATCACTGAAATGGTATGAACAAAAACAACTGTGGACCAACTTAAACCTTACTGCCTATTCAGAGATATATTCAATATTTTAAAGCCTTTTGTTCCCGGTTCACAGAGAAAGCTACTGAAAGCACCGACGTGACGTCATAATATTTATTAACATGTAATATTTCTGCAAGAACTTCTTTTTAACTGCGTTATATCTGCTATATTCTACTAGCGCATTCTGGACATCGTCTGTAGTACCTATCACAAATACTACACTTCGCAGATTTACTAACTTTTATCACAATTTTTTACATTTTTGTTTTGAAAAGAGCAACCAATGAGTTTCTTGCCGGCACTTTTCAACAAAATGTGATTTTCTAACCTGTGGTATGAGGATTCAAAAATACTGGAATGAAGGATGACTGTATTGATACGAGTATATTATCGTGTTTTAAGATGTTAACTTTCATTTAACTTAATAATATTATCGAGTTATAAGATGTCAACTTACATTTAACATGTCATCTTTTCTAGTTTACAGAGTGCAAATCCGCCTTTCATTAAAATAAAAAAATTAATCACTTTTAGCCGCGACTGTGTGTCTGTTGTAACTGCGAGAGTCGCTTTACAACCTCAATAAAACAATGACTTGAAAAGAGCAACCAATGAGTTTCTTGCCGGCCCTTTTCAACAAAATGTGATTTTCTAACCTGTGGTATGAGGATTCCAAAATACTCCAATGAAGGATGACTGTATTGACACGAGTATGTAATCCTGCTTTAAGATGTTAACTTTCGAGTTATAAGATGTTAACTTACATTTAACATGTCATCTTTTCTAGTTTACAGAGTGAAAATCCGCCTTTCATTAAAATAAAAAATTAATCACTTTTAGCCGCGACTGTGTGTCTGTTGTAACCGCGAGAGTCGCTTTACAACCCCAATAAAACAATGACGCTTATCAGCCGTTATCAAAGCAGCAAACATAAAGTTTATTTGAACGAGTTTGTTCGTTCTGTACGTTTGTACGACCCGACGTTTGTTCTAGTTGTGATGTGATAAGATGAATACAATTAATGCTATCATGATATCCATACGTTACTGTAGTGTTTCAATTTCTCTTTCCTGCCCTTGAAGTTTTTTGAACTTTTTAGGGTTCCGTAACAAAATGGTAAAAATGGAAACCCTTATGGTGCGATTTTTTCCGTCCGGTCCGTCTGTCACAGTCGATTATTATTTTAGTAACTATTAAAGCTATCGACATAAAATTTGGAATAGTTGTAGGTATAATATAATAGTGATCCAACATCATTGGAATTTAAGAAAATCGAAAATTATTTTTAGTTTAATTAAAAAAGGGTGAAAATCGGGCGTTTGAAATATCATATTATATGAAAGGACTTTTACTGTACATTCTAAAACAGGTTTATTATTTATTTTTATATGTCATAGTTTTTGATTAATCGGGCAAAATATCGAAAAAAAATTTATGACTTGAATATTATGACAAATCTACACCAAAACAATTAATGACAAATATGTATTTGACTGATGCCAAAATGAAATCTGCAAGGTTTAGAATAAATAGATTTTAAAAACAAAAAATAATATAAATTGTTTTGGTGTAGATTTGTCATAATATTTAAGTCATAAATTTTTTTTTCGATATTTTGCCCGATTAATCAAAAACTTTATACAAATGCAAGGCTTGCGCTTAATTAAGCGCAAGCCTTGCATTTGTATAAACTTAATGATCGTAAATAAGTCACACCAAAGGCCACGATAAGTTTATCTGCTATCGAAAAAATTAAAAAAAAAAAGATTTACAATGAGCTCTTTCACTAACTCAGTATTTTTATCTAAGTCAGCGAGATAGGTGTGCGGAGTTATTTATAGTACTAAGCCTTATCAATAGATTTTGTTATTTATTGTTACATCCGATACCTATTCGTAACACATATTAGATAATACTTAGTGTATTTGTAAGTAATGTACTATGTAACTGTGCAGTGTACTGTGTAACTGTGATTCTGCCGATAACCTAGGTAAGTACCTACTTAGGTAGGTAATAGAGTCTTTTCGCGCTCGCGAGTTTAAATCGCTAAGTTATAAATCGTCATCATCATCATCCACAGTTCACTATTGAGCGCAGGTCTATCTATCAGAGAACAATAGGCCAGAACATAACTCCGAAAAGTCAGAGGCACGGGCTCAGGATCGACCCTGCGACCCCCAAATAGGAGACCGCAGTCCTAACCTACATAATATACCTAAGGCTATCATTCTACGTATAAATATCAAGAATGTATTTGATTTCCATACGTACTATGCGATAATTACAAATTCTGTGGTTTCAACCGATTGACGTGCTTTTCTGGACATAATCTTTTACAAGGATAGCAACAGAATACTATTTTGTGCCGCTTATGTCCAGACTCCAGCTGCTGCAAGCAATTTGCTTTATATTGTCCGTCTATAAAATTGTTCTTCGCTTGTTCTTTTCGGTGTGAAATCTCCATTCGAGAACCTTGAGTTTCCGAGCTAAAAAATATCAAATGCGATTTTAAAATGTTCGTGAAAGCACGTTTGAAATATTAAGAGAACTTTGTTACATAAACAATAGAATGATGAAATGTAATCTTTGCGGTCTTGGCAAATACAACACGCTTTTTCTTCAAATATATCTAATTCTCTCTCAAATAATTAATCGCAAAGCTATATAAAAGCTTTGTTACGAATTTAACACGAGACACCTAAATTTCTTTGAAATTTTATTTAGCGAGTGAGACATAATTACATTCACTTCGATTTTAATTATGAGGGACATCGGGACTCGTCGATTGTGCGTTCGTGACTTTTGCCAAAACAATGGAATCAGAGTGTCACAATAAAAATGTTTCACTGAGAAAACGTGCGGAAAGTACGATTGATGAAATCGACAGTGAAAATAGAATTGCGAGTGAATAGTATAATATAAATAAATAAATTGTAGGTAGAACTGTAAGCAACTAATTTTAAGATCAGTGATAGGTAAGTATAGAAACAACAAAATATTATCGCCGCATATTTTCTGTATACCTAGTTACCCCTACTTATATTACGATTTTAGATACAAATAGCTAAATAAATTTGTGATTACAACTATCTATCTTTTACTGCATCGTCATAATATCTATTAGAGCGATCTAGATATCATGAATAATGATCTTTTTATTATCATTACAATTCACTAGCTGATGCCCGTGACATTTTCCGCGTCCATTAACTTTTTGAAACCCGTGGGAACTACTTGATATCTATTGTCCTTTCTCAGGAAAGAAGATTTTATTTGCCTTTAATTCCTTGTCCTCATTAAGTCGTTATTCGTAGGTCAGCGACAGCGACGTGAAGAAGAAGGTAACAGAGTTAATTTCGCATTTAATAAATTATGTAGTAGGTACATATAGTCATCTAAATATATAAAAGGCAAAGGTGACTGACTGACTGACTGTTCTATCAACGCACAGCTCTAACCACTGGACGGATCGGGCTGAAATTTTGCACACAGATAGTTATTATGACGCAGACGTCCGCTAAGAAAGGATTTTTGAAAATTCTAACCCCAAGAGGGTTAAATGGGGGTTGAAAGTTTGTATAAAATTCATTGCTGCGGCACTCGATCCGAGCAGACGTGTTATAAATTTTTACTTAATTTTTAAAAGTTTTCATTTGCAATTAGAAGCCATAAAACATAAAGAAAAGAGTTGAAAGTTGTGTTTTGGTGTTTACGTCATATTCATTGCGTAGTAACAGGTACACCCCGCTCCTCTTCGGGGAAAAAGGACGGTTGCTATTTTTCGTCCCATTCACACCCGTACGGCCACCCTGCAACTATAGGTACCTAGTGGACCTAGTGGTCAGTACTCAGTTCACCGATAATATAACTACGCTTGGTTTCTCGACGCTTCCTAATCTGCCTCCATTGCATAGACGTCCACGTGAGTCAAATTATGTCATCTTCACAACCTGACCTATCGAAGATAAGTGATGATGTAGGAGTTCAAGTCACTCTTCGCAAAAGGAAGCTAAGAGACTGCTGCGACATAACATCCGAGATAAATAATTTTCGTAAGGAAATTACTTCTTTACTAGACCGACATCTTACACTGGTGCGCGACGATGTCTCTGCCTTGAGAAATCAGATTACTGAGATTAAAGATACTACCAGCACAATGTTAGCAGAGCAAAATAACATCAAATCTCAAATATCTGAACTTTTTCTTCATAATAGTGACACACAAGTAAACTTTTCAGAATTACGAAAGGAAAATAAAACCTTAAATGATAAAGTGTTACGCCTCGAAAAGGATATTATTGATGTAGATAATTGCAATAAGTTGTTGTCAGACAAACTACTCTTGAAAGAACAACAAGGCCGACAAAATAACCTTGAAATTTCTGGTATCCCGTTTCAAAAAGGTGAAAATCTTCACAGTATTTTGAACTTAATTGCAACTAAGGTTGGCTTTTCACTCCTTCCTTCTGACATCGACTTTATTCATCGTGTCAAGCGTTATCCACACCAAAAATTAAAGAGCACCCAAAAAGAAGACATCAAATCAGATGCCCAAATTCAAAACATCATCGTTCGCTTTACCCAACGTTATCGTAAAAACGACATGATAGCCGCAGTTCGAGCACGACGAGGCCTGACGTCGGCTGACGTGGGCATCGATGGTGCAGCCAGGCCTATCTTTGTTAACGATCACCTCGCTCCTCACAACAAGATGTTATATGGTCGAGCGCGTAAGGCTGGGCATGAACTGGGCTATAAGTACATTTGGCTTAATGATTGTAAAATATTTCTTCGTAAAAACGACACATCTAGGGCTATTTTAATTTCCACTGATAGTGATTTAGCGAAAATTAAGTGATGTGTGTGCTACTATTCTATATTGGATTATAACAATGTGAGTTTTTGGTGTTATAAACAATTTGCTTATAAGTATATTCAGTTATTATTGAACGTCTTGCAGTATTTAACCCTATTAGTAGTACTCACGATTTTAAAATATTTAATCATGTTTATTACTCAATTTAAAAAGTTAGTTATTATTAATCGGTATATTCTTAGAACCACAGATGAGAAAAGAACTGAGTTTATTGTTTATTATGTGAGCTGTATTTTTCCCTGTAGATTTATAACTTTAACATATTGTAATAGTTCCCACCTCAATAATAATTTAATTTTAATCCATCAAAAAAAATCTTGTGGCTCTTTTCAACGTAACAGTTGCAATCGATACTCTTTTTTCGAAACATATCAAACATGGCACATTAGCGCCATCTCTAATAAGCGTATTTTCGCTTCTGTCTTAGATGAAATTGCACAGTATGAAAACAACTAAGCCTATATCTATTTACTATCAAAACGTTAGGGGTTTACGTACTAAATCTCATGAATTTCTAAGTAGTGTACTAAATTGTGATTACGATTTAATCATTATTACCGAGACCTGGCTCAACGATAGTTTTTATAGTTCTGAGTTTTTTGATAGTAGATTCGAAGTATTTAGACGTGACCGCGATCTACATGCGAGCGGCAGCGCCCGCGGCGGGGGGGTCTTGGTGGCGGTGCGTCGCGAGCTGCAACCTTGTCTGCAGTCGACCTGGTGTGCGCCGCCGCCCGCCGACGAGCTGTGGGTGAGCATACCTCTGCGCGGGCGTCCCGTAGCCGCTGACTCTGCTCAACCCCATTTGCACATAGCGTGCACGTATATACCCCATGGCAACCAGCATCGGAACTTATTGACCTCTTTCTATGATAGATCGTGTGATATTATTCACGCCCACAATAGCGATGTATTTTTAATCGTTGGAGATTTTAATATTACCAACGCAGAATGGTACTATGACGATAACCTGAGTTGTATGAATATTAGGCCTAACAATGATTTCTTAACATCTCTCACTTGTGACTTTATAAATCTTTCACTTTTATCCCAGTTCAGCTCAGAGTTAAACATTAATAACAGATTATTAGACTTAGTTTTTTGTAATGAGACCTGTAATGTAACCTCATGTGTTCAACCACTCATACCCGAGGATAGTCATCATAAGTCCCTGAACGTTGAGATAAACATAAATGAAAATATCCCATTAAAATGTAATACTTTCATTAAGAAAATGTTTTTTAAATCAGATTTTGATAGCATCCGTCTAGGCTTAAACTCAATAGATTGGGATAAAACTTTCTCGACCTTAAATGATGTTGAATCTAGAATTAGTTATTTTTATGAAATTCTGTATAATCTTATAGATAAACATGTGCCACAGCGTCGTGTCATTGACATCGCTTTTTAAGCTTTTTTTTGTATCGATATGTATTGTTTTTAAATTATGACTGTTTTTGCCAAAATAAAATAAAATAAAAAAATAAAATAAAATAAAAGTCCGTCATTTATCAAATTATTTTTCATGTAATATCCATGAAACTTTAATTTTTGGGCTTTCGATAAAAAATAAGAAATACGTGTTTCGCAAATTTTGAAAATTCCACCCCCAAAGATTTCAAATAGGGGATGAAAATTTGTATAAAAATCCAGATTTTTAAGTTAATTTTCAAGTAATATCCTTCAAACTTGGTACTTTAGCTTTTATCTAAATATATAAAAGGCAAAGGTGACTGACTGACTGACTGACTGACTGACTGACTGACTGGTCTATCAACGCACAGCTCTAACCACTGGACGGATCAGGCTGAAATTTTGCACACAGATAGTTATTATGACGTAGACGTCCGCTAAGAAAGAATTTTGAAAATTCCAACCCCAAGAGCGTTAAATGGGGGTTGAAAGTTTGTATAAAAGTCCGTCATTTATCAAATTATTTTTCATGTAATATCACTGAAACTTTAATTTTTGGGCTTTGGATAAAAAAATAAGAAATACGTGTTTCGCAAATTTTTAAAATTCCACCCCCCCAAACATTTCAAATAGGGGATGAAAATTTGTATAAAAAACTTGAGAGGTGTTAAGGGACACCCGGATGTAACGTAGTTCCTTTCGATTAATTAATTTGGCATTGTGTTCGGTATTTTCGCGGTACAATAATGGGTCTCCGTAGCCTTGTGGCTTCTGCAGTCGCCTAACAGCCAAAGGTCGATGGTTCGAATCCCAGCTCGACAGACCGAATTTTCCATTTTCAATTTTATTTTAAACAATTTCTACATGTGGAATCTTTCCCTAATTTTTATAACATAAAAGTTATAAAAAATTAGGGAAAAAATTTAGTTTTCAAGTAATATCCATGAAACTCGGTATGTTGGCTTTTTACGGAGATACAAATCGCCTTAGGTTGGATTTTAATTACCAATAAAAATCTAACTTAACGTGAGCTAACCAACCGCTAAGAAACCATTTTTGAAAATTCAACCTCTAAGGGGGTAAAATAAGGGTTTGAAAAATCGAACTTAACGTGAGCGAAGCCGCGGGCAAAAGCTAGTATACGAATAAAATTAATCAGGTAGCTGTACATATAAGTATTATTTAGTACAGTCGCAACTTTAAAATATAAGACCTTACACTGCTATTCTCGTTGAAATCAAATTAGTTACAAAGCCGCCAGGGGCAACTAATTATATGGAAAGACGACGGGGTGCCCGCGTCGTCTTCCAATACGAATACTTAGATCATTTTGTCAAGATCAAAACTAATACCCCATATTAGTAACTTTATAACAGACTAGTAGGGCGCGTGGGTGCGCGGCCCGCAAGCGGACCGCGGTTTTTCTATCGTCAAGTGGACTTTCAGGTCCTGATCATTTTCTATCAAATAACCACTCTTCCATCTTTTATACTCCGAGATAGATGTCGATGAAATTGGTATGGCCGCCATCTTAAATCCGCCATTTTGAATTTTTTTCAGCTCATTGCCAATTGGATGAGGTTTCGAATATTTTTTTGTTTGAGCACCTCCCACCTATCTTCAATACCCTGGCCGTGCTCCTCACCCACCTTCCAAACCCTCGATCATCATATCACATCATTTGTCAGAATGAGAATTCTTCTATAAAAACAAATTTTCAAAAGGAACCGTATCAATTTCTTGCTTAGTTCCCAACTTCTAGTCTCTTCAATATTCGCCATATATTTTGTATGGAGAAAAAAAAATTCCGCCATCTTGATTTTTTTTTCTGTTCATCAAGTAAACCTTCGGGTCTTGATCATCATTTGCCAAGAACCCACTCTTCCATCTTTTATACTCTCCGAGATAGACACCGACGAAATTTGTATGGCCGCCATCTTGAATCCGCCATTTTGGAATTTTTTTTCAACCCACTGGTAATTGGATGAGGTTTCGAGTGACTTTTGTTCGAGCACACCCCACCTATCTTCAATACCCTGGCCGTGCTCCTCACCCGTCTCCGAAATCCTCAAGCATCAGCTCTCTCCATATTTTTCCTCCGAATGAATTTTTGTCCTCTATACGAAACCATCAGTGAAAAAAAAATTTTTCATACAAAATTTTACAGGAGAGGTGATCAATCAGTGAGTCAGTGAGTGAATCAGCACGAGCAGCTATATATATATTAACTAGTAGGGCGCGTGGGTGCGCGGCCCGCAAGCGGACCGCGGTTTTTCTACTCGTCTAGTAGACTTTCAGCTCCTGATCATTTTCTATCACAAAACCACTCTTCCATCTTTTATACTCTCCGAGATAGACACCGTTGAAGTTTGTATGGCCGCCATCTTGAATCCGCCATTTTGGATTTTTTTCAGCTCACTGCCAATTGGATGAGATTTCGAGTGACTTTTGTTCGAGCACCCCCACCTATCTACATTACCATGGCCGTGCTCCTCACCCACCTTCCAAACCCTCGATCATCATATGTCATCATTTGTCATAATGAAAATTCTTCAATAAAAAAAAATCTTGAAAAGGAATTGTATCAAAGTCGTGCATGATTCCCGGCTTCTAGTCTCTTCAATATTCGCCATATATTTTTGTATGAAGAAAAAAAAAATTCCGCCATCTTGAATTTTTTTTCTGTTCGTCAAGTAGACCTTAGGGTCTTGATCAGCTTTTGCCAGGAAACCACTCTTCTATCTTTTATACTCTCCGAGATAGACACCGACGAAATTTGTATGGCCGCCATCTTTTTTCCGCCATTTTGAATTTTTTTTCAGCTCACTGCGAATTGGATGAGGTTTCGAGTGACATTTGTTCGAGCACCACCCACCTATCTTCAATACCCTGGCCGTGCTCCTCATCCGTCTCCGAAATCCTCAATCATCAGCTCTCTCCATAATTTTCCTCCGAATGAATTTTTGTCCTCTATACGAAACCATCGGTGGAAAAAAAATTTTTCATACAAAATTTTACAGGAGAGGTGATCAATCAGTCAGTGAATCAGTGAATCAGCACGAGCAGCTATATATATATTAAAGATTATTAGGTGTGACATTTATTTTTATTCTCGTATGACGTTTGATTAAATGCAACATGGTAGTTGACAGTTAAAAATATTTATTTAGTTGTTAAGTGCAACAGAGGATTCAGAATTTAGCTGAAGACATTTTTGTATCGCGATGATTTAAGTCTTACAAATTAGTCGTACATTTAACATCATGCTCGCATCTTGCATGCCAATTGAGATATGAAATGTTGTTACAATTATTGCAAAATCATTTTCTAGCGGCACGCTATGATGGCCGGTTTGACGTTTGTCCGCTCATGAAGTTCCGTATTAATTGATAACGACTTTGAAGGAAATAATTGTATTACTTTATTGACGATAGTGATGTGCAGAGATTCATAAATTTTATCGAATGTAGTTTTAGGTTTAGGACTCAAAATTTATTTATTAAATTGATTTCTAAAATGTATACAAGTGTAGAAAAATCAGTTTGCACCATTTAAGGGGTGAATGTACTTGTGAATATGAACAATTTTCACTATGTGGACAAACCTCTGAAATCGCAAAAAAATATCAGCTGTTTCATACAAAAGGTAAAATTTTTATTTTTATATGATATATACCACAACTCGGCATTTGGTTTTCTAAATTGAAAATTTTTAAAAATGGAATCTAATACGATCGTCACATAGGATCGCTGGCTAGCACAACTACTACCTCCGGCAAACTCGCGTCAATGCTCAATGCAAAACAAAGCAGTTTCGAATTGACGTTGCTTCGAAAAGTATAAACTGTCAGTGCAATGCGATTGTGATATAGTTTTGACCTGGCTTTGGATTTCAAATATTGATACTGCATTACTGTTGACCCTTGCTCGTTAATTTGGACTCTGTTCAAGCCCTTTGTTGTGGATTTCGTCGATATGACCGAACGTACGCAGAGAACTGTTCTAAATAGTCAGACACGTGAGTTCGTAATACGCCTTCGTAACTATTTCGATCGTGAAGCTCAAAATGGAGGGCCAATTTTACCTATAACGTCAGTGGTTGAACGCGTAGCTGATGCGCTTAATATTGGACAACGAACTGTTAGACGGATAACTAAAAAAAAATATGGCGAGACTTGCACAGAAGAAAATAAACTTCACACACCAAAAAAGAGAAAACGAGCAAAACCAGTCGTAGGCATCGATAGCTTTGATGCCGATGCTATCCGAAGACATGTTTACGGCTACTATTTACAGAAGGAGTATCCAACAAGAAAAAAGTTGGTGCATTCGCTGAAGGAAGCTGGATTATTCTTCGGTGGGGAAAGTTCTTTAACGAAGATTTTGAAGACCATTGGATTTCGATACAAAAAATGTAACAAACGCAAAATATTGATGGAAAGATTTGATATAGCGATGGCAAGGTATACTTTTTTACGGCAAGTGAAAGAAATCAAAAATTGGCAAAATGTTGTGTTCTTGGATGAAACATGGCTTAATGCTAACCATACTGTAGGCCGTTCTTGGAACGATGACACAGCAGCATCTACTTCCAAAGTTCCTGTAGGAAAAGGATCGCGACTTATAATTTGTCACGCCGGAACCATCAACGGGTTTGTCGAAGGTTCTCTCATGGCTTTTGCGTCAAAAACCACTGGAGACTATCATGAAGACATGAATGGAGAAAAGTTTACTGAATGGTTTACCTCAATGTTGTGTAGCCTCCCTGAACCATCTATTATAATTATGGACAACGCCCCATACCACTCGATGCAAATTGACAAGCCACCTGCCCAATCCCAAAAGAAAGCTGATATCGTCGCATGGCTTCGTAAAAATGGCGTAGATGCAAACATGAATATGTTAAAAGCGGAATTAGTACGTCTTTTAAAAGAAAACAAACCAACCAAGATCCGATACGTCATTGACGAAATAGCATTAGAACATGGGCACAGAGTTATACGGTTACCGCCTTACCATTGTGAGTATAATGCGATTGAGTTGGTGTGGGCTCAAATTAAGGGATATGCTGCAAGACACAATACAGAACCCCCATTTACCACAAAAAAAATGCTAAAATTATTAGAAGAAGCTTGTGAACATGTGACTAAAGGAGACTGGGAAAAGGTTGTGAATAGAACTGTTAAATTAATAAGGGAAGATTATGAAAGAGATGTGAAAATAGATAATATTATAGAAAACGAACATATAATTATTAATGTAGGTGATGATAGCAGTGACGACAGTGAAAATAGTAGTATGGACGAATCTGATTAATTATGGCCTTTTGTGGCACCTTTTTTGGTATCTTTTGTATTCATATGTTTCTTGTGTGCATATAAAGTATGTATATTCATTTTCATTCAAATATTCAGTTCGTTCAAATAAATTAAATAAACATATACATTTTTGTTTTATTAAACCTATTTAATCAGGTACAAAAACAAAACTTAATTGTTTTTTGTTCGAGAATAAATTGACATTCCACATCACTATTGTAATGTGTCAAACCGGCCATCATAGCGTGCCGCTAGTTGTAGTTAGTTTTAGAGGGCTTTACGTCGTGCAATACCTATGGTATTATATAACTATCCGATCCAATTATATAATATGAAGTCGCTAAGTAAGACGTTTCAAGTTATATTACTGAGATCTACCCTATAAAACAATACAGAAATCCTTAACTTATTTTTCTGTTGCAGTATGGGCAGAAACAGGCGAGTTTCGAGATAGCGGGCACTCGTCACTCACGTCTGGTGGTTCTGGGATAGAGCAGTCGTCGCTGTATGCGCCGCCGCGGCAGCGTCGTGACCGCAAACTCACCGATGACAGTAAGTGTCTGTTAGCTGTTTAGCTACAGTTGCAGCTTCAACAGATATGGGAGAGTTTGGAGATAGAGGACAATTGTCGCTCTCGTTTGGTGCCTCGGGTATAGAGCAACCATACGCCCCGTTGCGGTACTTAGCGGTGCAATCGCAAACTCAGCGATGACGGTGAGCTTTAGTGGTAGAAGTATCAGAAACGGGCTAGTCTCGAGATGAGGACGCCGTGCCGCCGCGAGGAGGAGCGTACCTGTAATGAAATAACAGCTTTAGTTGTAACAGATACTTCCTAGAGAGTTTCAAGATAGTGAGCATCTCGTCACCCGTGTCTGTTGTAACAGGTAGAGAAGCCAACGTTGTCCGCGTCACCACAGCATTAGCAGTAGGTACCTGGGTAACTAATTCAATAATAGCAATGAGTTAGGAAACATCTTTTGTTGCAATATCAACAGAACCGCGGGTTAGAGCCCTAGTATCACCAAGCCAGAAAGCTTGTGCTAGAGTTGGATTACACAATTGCATCAATTTTTTCCCACAAAAGAATGTTAGCCAAAATTGACTTAAACTTAGAATTTTTTTTGACCATCGAACAAAATGACTTGCATAAGTTAATATTTACACCTCCTTGGTGGGTTTTGCAACCCAAAGTTTTGTTTTTGTTTGTTGTATACCTAACCTTATCCTGACTCAACGGTCTGCATATGCAAGTGGCGCTTACTAAAACTATTGAATCGTGAAAGGTGATTAATTTTTAAAACCGCAAAACAGTTTGCATAAGATAGTGTATGCAGGCCCCTTAATTTGCTAATTGACTCAAACACGAGTCGGCTGACGAGTGTGGTGCATTCCATCACTGTTATCAGAGTTTATTTCCATTTGAAACACGATACCGCGCGCATCGGGCGCAGGATCATGCTGAATGTAGGTATGGCTAATGAGCAGAGGTCGGAATTAGGTAGAGTTATTTATGTACTTGCATCAAAATGTTGATATTAATGTGGACCTTCCCGGGATTTCTAATGGACAATCCCGTGTGGCCAACAATATTACAACTAAATAACTAGTGGTTCGCCCCGAACTGAGACCTCGCGGTAACGGTATCCCATGATTATTCATTCAATCGATACATGATAACCAAAACTGACATTATTATTATGCCCGTTTTCACCAAACATACCTAAATCATCCCCTAAGTAGGAGTCTCTTAACGTAGGTAGCTCCTAAATACAATCCTAAGTCCTAACATCCGTCCCAATATCCTTTTAGGTGTCCCGTACAGGATCGTGATAAATAAGTTGACAGAAAACATCAATCACCTAACTTATAGGTAGCCCGTAAAGGTTAGGGAACGTTAGTGAAAACATTGAATTATTTATCAAACATTGAATTTAACTCGTAGTTCCATGGGAATAGTTACTGACTGCGCCATCTATTAGCATTATTGTGAAGCTATGTTGATGCTATATGAATTACTGACGCCCATTAAAAATTAAATAATCTCGTTTCTTTATAATATTCATATAATTTTAGTATTTGTTGTTCAAGTACAGGATATAAGTGACCTAAAAACATAAAATCAGTTTGAAAATCCATAGCGGATTTTTCTAGAGAGCGTCTTCAAGCGAGCGTATAAAATCGCCACTTTGAAAGCCCCCCATTTCGTCAATTTTAAGGGAAAAATTAAAAAAAAAATATTTTTGTACTCAGTTCAAAATTATCTTTAAAATGATACGTAACAATTTTATGTAACGCGATTTTTTTTTTTTACTTCGCATTCGCTTCTATGAGAGCCCCCCTGAAATAAAGATTTTTATAACTTTTTAAGCCATTTTCGGCTGGAGGCCATCGGTTTACATATTATATCTAAATTTGAAGTAATTACGTTCAGTAATTCAAAAGTTATAAGGCTCTGACAGACGGACGGACGGACGGACGGACGGACGGACAAGTGCAAATCGCCCTAGTTAACTCAAAGACCTTCGCTTCGCTCGGTCGATGATAAGAATGTCAGAGATAGACAAATAAAACAAAGATAATTAACATACAATTTTTATTAGTTTACATTAATTCACAATACAAATTATTGATAGTCTTAAGCAAATTCTCATACGCATATTTCGCCTTTTTTATAAATACGAGCGAATACTTTTGCTTCTAGCCTAGACTCGTGAGGTTTTGCTTATTCAAGCGGCCCATCAGAATCATTTTCCTTGTCCGATTGATCCAGTAAGATTTGAAGTGTTCGCTTCCGACATTACTGTATAACGTTTGTGAGAATTAAAATATATAACCATAAGCTTTTCAATATTTTTTGGCTTCAATGATTTTCTCCGAATGTCTAAAATCCATTTGTACATTGAAAAAGATCGCTCTACGTTAACTGAGGTGAGGTTAGCAAATTTATACACTTCCTCCTCCTCGTCATTAGTGCAGGAAGAAATTTTTTCTGCTATATTTCTGATAGTGTCCAAATGAACAATAGTGGTAACAAGTGAGCGCATTCGACGAACCGAGGTAAGCGAATGAGCTGAGTGAATGAGTAAACCGATTCATTGCTAATAGATAGTTTGAATGCGGTAGAAAGAGACACAATCTAGTACATTACGTTAAGCGGGGAGTGCTCCGCATTTGCGCTATTGTATTCTTTTGTTCTCACAAGCTATGTTGTGCGAACTACAAATGTGGCAACATCGCGCGTATTGGTATTTTGCAACTCTGGACATCCGATGTCATTGATGTAAGTTTGGCAACGTCGTGCCTGCAGTAGTTTAAATTGTGTAAAAGTAAATAACTTTTTATTTAAAAAAATCACGGGATTTTTTCTGCTCTTTAAAATTAATCTCGGGATTTGAGGCATATCCACTTTATTCTTTCGCTGTATGAAATCAGTGTAAGTACATGAATAACTCTACCTAATTCCGACCTCTGCTAATGAGTTGAGAGACGCTTGAAATAACTTGAGACTAGCTATTACCCGCGAATTCCTCCGCGTGAAGTTAGTTTTGTTAAAGTTAGGTTTTTGATGTATTGTGGTAGGCTTTGGCCGTGGCTAGTTAACTTCCTACCGACAAAGACCAACCGCTAAGTGATTTAGCGTTCTGGTGCGATGGCGTGTAGGCCGATGACGGGGTATGGGTTTAATTTACACTGCCATACAAGGGGTATTCAAGTTCAAGTTAGCCCGCTACCATCTCAGACTGCATCGTCACATAAGTGAGATTGCAGTTTGACCTTGTTATTGGTTGGTTGGTGTTAGGGGTTATTTCAAATATATATGGAGCCTGGGCTAGGTCTTTGTACAGTCTTCATCATGGGTCATGAAATAGTGATTATTTTTTCTTTATTTCTCATTAAAAGGTCCTTTTTACGAGATACAATGTGAAATTATTTTGCAAAATTAAAGCGCAACAACATGGCGTTCTTTTTGACGATGCCACGTACTTACAAGAGTCATGATGACATCTTTAGGTATATATAAAAGAAAGTGGTGTTAGTTACACTATTTTTAACTCAAGAACGGAAGAACCGATTTGGCTGAAAATTGGTGGAGAGGTAGCTTAGAACCAGGAGACGGACTTAGGATACTTTGTATCCCGTTCGACCGCGTTTCCGTCATGTCACTATAAAACGTGGTATAAGAAAAACGCATCTGACATGGACAAATGACAGCTAAACGTAATTTTGTCTTTGGTTAAGTATGGTAAAAAATTTGACAATTATAAAGCATTACTGATATTATAAATGCGAAAGTGTGTTTGTTTGTTGGTTTGTCCTTAAATCACGTCGTATCAGAACAGCGGATTGATGCGATTTTTTGCATGGGTATAGTAATGGATGTAGTAGTGGTTCCTCAGACCTACAGCTACTTTTTATCTCGGACAATGAAAGAGTTCCCGCGGGATTTTTAAAAACTAAATCCATGCGGACGAAGTCGCGGGCATCAGCTAGTTTGACATAAAAATAACCACAATTGACAGCAATTGACATTAATTGACATACCAGCAATTGACGTTTGACAATTGAAATGACATTAAGATGATGTAACGTCATTTCAAACATAGACAACAAAAGCGGATGGATGCACTCCAGGAGTTGCTATTCTATAGATGTACCCAATTATCAATTTTATATTTGTACCTCTTATTCACTGTAATACTACAAAAAAACACATTTTATTACAATTTCTATGATTTAATACTATTTTTTGGTATAGCGTACAAGTACCTGGCCCTAGATGAAACAAACCCTTTCGTACTCATGTCGTTTCGATGTAGTAAGTAGTTACTAAGTATATTAAAATGATCAATCTGTTACCGTAGTCATCGACATATAATGAACAACACGGGATTAAGGCCTCAAACTTCGGGCAGGACGGACGCTACCGCTTGCATTCTCGCGAACGATTACGATAGCACCTATCACTCGATATCACTCGATATCGCTCGATACCGATAAGCGCTATCGGCGATACGCTTTGTACGCCCGCCGACCCATCCATCATTGGAAAACAACCTTTGCGTTTGGCCGACGCGACACAAGCTCGAAGGTAAATAACGCAGTTAACATGTGTTAGAGATATCCCTACACGATGCCACTTCACGCCCGACACTCATTGACAACGTTTCCTTTAATGTTCTCTTTCATACTTGTAATGTAACGAAGTTGCTTCTTGTTATGGCGCTCAAATGATGTAAGCAAACCTACTAATGGACATCGCCTTCCTGACTAATCTTTATCAGATAAGTAGTTTTTTACCGTTAACTTTGAATTAACTATAGCTATTGTATCAGCTGATATATGTAGTATGGTAATCGAATTCATAATTCGACAATATATTTTGTAGTTAGATTACCTAGTAGATAAACAAGACTAAAAATAAACATAAAAACAATATTTATTATGTCAGATTTAAAGACAATAAACCGTAGATTTTCAAGTTGAAGATTTATATAATTGCGTGATATCTAAAGGTGGCTAATACCTACTCATTTAAATTACGAAATCATAAGTGATGAGCGATATATTTTTTATCATTTGATAAATAAATACCAGAGTAAAGATAGATAGAGTATGGAAACTACCTATAAACGTTCGAAACGGCTCACTCACACAAACATGCGCATCGACGAGACCAAATACCGGTCCTCAGTACTGAGAGCACTGCGAGGTCCGCTAATTGTCTCGTCGATGCGCATGTATGTGTGAGTGAGGCCGTTTCGAGCGTTTGTAGGTAGTTTCAGTACTGGTTATAATTCTACTGTGTAAATACAAACTGTAGAAAATTTGAGTGCCAGACATGGCTGCCATAAATAATTAAGAATTATTTAATTTTTATTCAATCATGATAATCTTGCCGCAATAAAATTGCTAGCTCTAATCCGATTAGAAAGAAAAGTTTCCCAATGAAATTAATTCGACGAGATAAAATTCAAAATTCAAAATTATTTATTTCACGTAGGCCAACCTGTGGCTCTTATGACACGTCATGACTCTTGCACCGCGGCACCGCACCGGTTCGGAAAGCGGATTCTGCTGAGAGTGAGAAGAGCCGGCAAAAATCGCAGCAGTTGCTCTTTCCAAAATAATCATTTTAAAATATTATTATTCTGCTATTACATTGTAATAAGTATTTTTATACTATCTTGTGGGCAGCTGGACGCCAAGCCGATTTAACCCATGCAACTTAGAATAGAATATTTCCACAATGAGGGGAAGTTCCAAAAAAAAAGAAAGCGTACTACAATTTAATTCATGTTAATTGTTAAGACATATAAACGGTGTCTTTATCAAGATGCAATACCTACCTATACCTAAAATAAAACACCTACTTTATGCCCATCTACTGATACTAAAGATATTGACACGAGGTGGGCGGCTACTTATTTTTAAATCCTACTAATATCCTACTAATATTATAAATGCAAAAGTTTGTAAGGATGGATTTATGGATGGATGGATGGATGGATGGATGGATGGTAGGTATAGATGGATGTGTGTTACTCTTTCACGCCACAACGAATGAACCGATTTGGCTGAAATTTAGTGGTAGCTCACAGCCCAGGGTTAACACATAGGCCGGATTTATCCAGGAAAATTAAGGAGTTCCCGCGGGAATTAAAAACCTTAATCCACGCGGAAGAAGTCGCGGGCATCAACTAAGTAGTTACAGTATTATTATCAATTAGTATCTACACGTAAAATGGATGGGGATTGAACCGTCGACCTTTCAGTTTTCAGTTCGCACCTATAACCGTTGGTCTATTGAGGAATTGAACAGATAGACTTAGGGATCTCAAGATGCTGAAATGCACCGGGCAACGCATTGTACGATACCAAGCGGGTTGCTGGCAGTCGCTGGATACAAGCAGCGCTAGACACTTTTCAATGGCAAATGGCATGTAACAGAACTATGCCCAGTGCAATGGTATATTCTCGACTTTTCATAATTGCCACAATGATCTCCAGCATTGATTGTCGTCAAATACAAGGTTGTCAATTATTAAAAAAAAAAAATTTCTTGGTCTTCTGTTTCTTTGGTCTACATGAAATAAATAATGGAGATGGTCCATTTTTGGGTGACTCATAGTACCATATTGTATCAAAAATCGCAGAAAATAGTAAAAATATATTAAAAATAAAATAGTTCAGTATTTTATTTAAATTAAGTCACACAAATCCTTAATAATATTATAAATGCGATAGTGTGTTGTTTGTTGGTTTGTCCTTCAATCACGCCGCAACAGGGATACTGATCAACGTGATTTATTGCATGGGTATAGTTGAGGACCTGGAGAGTGACATAGGCCACTTTTTATCCCGGAAAATCAAGTTCCCGAGGGATTTTAAAAACTAAATCCACGCGGACGAAGTCGCGGGCATCAGCTATCATCAATGTATCGATGCGCACAGATGTGATTCCAGCCTTATATAAGTATCGCACGTCGACGCCAAACCGCAAACGGCAAAAATGGCGTGCAGTTAGCACGCCATTTTTGACGTTTGCGGTTTGCGGTTTGCGGCAAGCCGCCATTACCAAGCGATGTCTAGTGTTTCTATCGTCAGATAGAAAATATGAACGTGACGATAAATGTGGATAAAATAGTGGATTTTAACAATAAAAAATGGTTTGTAATTACATTTTTATTAATTATAAGTAATGTACAAGGACCACTCCAGAGCTCCATACACATCTGGACCGTCTCAATTTGAATTAAGTAGTGGACTCTCAGTTGAAATGATGACGACGATGATAGACATAATTTATTTTCGCAAAATATAATCAAATAGAAAGGCCATTTAAAAAAATACTGTAAAGTAAATAAGGTGGATTTAGTACGCACCAAATTCAAAATTGTAGTCGAAATGAAAAGCACGCTAGCCATTATGAAACGAAACGAGAACCCAACTACAAATTAAACTTTCTAATTTTTGAAGTCTTGTAAGGTAGTTTTAGAATTTCAATATTACGATTTAATGAGAGTGTATTCAAGCGGTTCATTGACTCAGGGATTTCGGCTAAACCAATATGCGTTTATTGCGATCGCCCTTATCAGCTATTGATGTAATAACTCCTATCACATTGTCCCCTTACCTCGACATACTTATATGTTTGCCTCATTTTGGCCAGACATAATTACCCCTAAAAGATCATAAACACGCCATAAAAGTCCTCTAAAATATCGATTATTTTTATTTGACTTGTACTATTATTATCCTGCAATACATCAAACTGTAAATATAATATACAATTAAGAAAAAAAAATTATAACAATAAGTATAACAATAATGACAGTAATCAAAAAAACTGAGAACTTTAGAACCTCCACCTTTTTTGAAAGTTGGTTAAAAATTTTATTTTCCGACTTTGTCCGATTACGTGGGATTAGGCTTTTTCAAAATCCGACGGGAGCTTTTTGCTTTACCGAAATGGTAAGCAGACAGTCACTCTCCGTCCTCAACTCTACAAAAAATCACGTTGATCCGTTGCTTCGTTGCTGTGATTGAAGTAGAAACCAACAAATACACTTTCGCATTACATATTATAATAGTAAGTAGAGATGATTTGAACTTGGCGTTTCCTACAAACTTTTTTTTGTTGAGGTAACTAGGTAGTAGGTACCTAAGCAGTTATTTAGCACCCTCTTTTTTAATATATAACATCATTGTTTGGCACCTTTGATCGGGACAAACTCCACTTTTTGCACATTCACGCAGTTTGATAAACTGTCGTTTAACAAAAATAGATACTAGATGAAAATAAAATATATTATCGTCCACATAAATTATTTTATGGTGTGACGTAGATCATTGAGAACAACGAATTTACAGCTGCCTCGTAAAAGTTGGGTGCGCCTGCGACTAATCCTCAGTATTACCCGCGCGCTACCGTCGGTCATGATTCTATATTTTTTATTTGTAAACAGTTGAAATTATTTTTATTCTTTGGTAACACTTGAGTTTATTGTCTCGTAATTTGTGCAAGATACTTGATTCTCTTTTTAAATAAAATAAACTACTAAATATTCTTAGTAGGTACGTGTATGAAACTACGTAGACAATAAGTTACAACTAGGAACTATAATGTTAATTAGCTAATACCTACCCGTGACTTCTTTCTATATCTTGCTTCCAAGTTTCAGCTAGTAAATAGGTAGACTAATTTATAAAAGACTTCGTTCCCGCAGAAAAAAAAAATTTAGGACAGAAGGTAACATAGGAAACTGCCTGTTCTAAAGTGGAGAGTTTAGTATGACTTTGACTCTTTTCTACGCCATTATAGTGTTTTCCGGTACAACGTCACCACTCCAGCACCTTTAGGTCCCCAACAATCATCAGTTCTTAGTCCTATATCCCTCACCCTCGAAGTGGCAATCACTTCAGCTTCGCGATTCGATGAGTTATGTCGTTAACTCTAGTTCTACGGATCTCCTCATCATAGAGGCATACAATACAACAGTCATACACACTTTATTTCTTAGTCTTAGGGTCTTCCAAAATAAGTAAAATTAGCATCCACTGTTGGTTTTAAGTGTGATAATCACTTCAAATTATTATTGATTATTTAAACTTCAAAAAGTGCGTTAAATATTTTTTCATCATACCTATTCGAAAAACGAAAATTGGCGTTATACGATAGCGAGCACAAATTAAATTTTTTTCCTATGGGAGTTTGAGCTTTCTCTATTCCGATTGGTCCTCATTCGTGCTTTAGTATTGTGTTTATTACTAGTTGACCAATGAGATCCAACGCTTTGAAGAGGCTACTGGCCGGGTACGTTTTGGCGGCAATGCGCGCTGAAAAAATCATGTGCAGTGTGAATTCATCTTTCTTTGTCATTTCTTTTTTCTCCGAAATTTTCACGCTAGTCTTCTACTAACTAGATAAGACTAGCGCGAAAAGTTATAGCAAATAACAATAATAAAATCGGCCAAGTGCGAGTCGGGCCTCGCTCTTTTAGGGTTCCGTTAAAAAAATTAAATTAAAATATTTTCATGTACCCATGGAAATATTTTAATTTAATTTTTTTAATTTAATTTAATTTTTATTATTTGTTGTTATAGCGGCAATAGAAATACATAATATGTGAAAATTTCATCTGTCTATCTATTACGGTTTACGAGATACAGCCCGCTGACAGACGGACGGACGGACGGACGGACGGACGGACGGACGGACAGCGTAGGCTTAGTAATAGGGTCCCGTTTGTACCCTTTGGGTACGGAACCCTAAAAATGAGTTCTAGTAGTTTTTCCTCATAGGTAATAATGAAAAATAGTGTAGGTACAAGGGGCCAAAATATTTTGCTCTCGGGTAGCGTATATTGGTATAGTATTCTACTTTAGAATTCTTCCCTTCGCCCTGAATTCAAAATAACGCCCTCGAGGAACAAAATATTATTTTGGCCACTGGTAACACAAATAATGACACAGTCACACACTACACACACAGTCAATCACTACACACACAGTCAATCACAGTTCACTATACAAAGCGCCAATATACTAGGCAAGCTTTTTGACGTTGGATAAATAGAAGCTGGTTTTATTAGTTGACAACATCCCTATACTATCAAACGTCAACCATTCCTCACAATTACTCTTTCCTTCAGGTCGTCCGTTGACATCAGAGCCAACAATAAAGACGGAGTCAACAACACCCGGCGTCGGACCCGACGAGCCCTCCCTAGACGACAAAGGCGACAAGAAGAACAAGCGACAAAGGCGACAAAGGACCCACTTCACCAGCCAACAGCTCCAAGAACTAGAGGCCACCTTCGCGAGGAACCGATACCCGGACATGTCGACCCGGGAAGAGATTGCGATGTGGACCAACCTGACTGAAGCGAGAGTTCGGGTAAGTTGAATAGCTTTAAAGATCTATTTATTACTAGCTGACTGATGCCCATGACTTCTGTGGGAACTCTTTGATTTTCCGGGAAAAATAGCATAATATGTCTCTCTCCAGCTCGTCAACTATCTTATTATTGGTGGCACACTTCATTGCTGAAGGTCGTGTCCATATTATGAAAGTGCCTTCGTGGCGTTGGTAACTATAAATATAGCCATCCATCTCTGGCCGGCCCTCGACTTTTCTAATTGAGGCCTTTCATATTTGTCACAAGAGCCACAGACACAGAATACATAATAGTACAGGTACAGAAGATTATCTCCGCAAAATTTTTTAAATAAATCGCGAGTCTTGTAACCACACAATAAAGTGCAATTGAGGTCGCACAGCGCTAAATTATATCCAGTTATATTCACCTAGAAGTTGCCTCTCTTTGCAATTCACGAAGGCGAGTGAGCTTTACTTGTGGTTACTTCGTGTACATGCACATTGTATATGTGTGCGTGCCTGTCAAAGCCTAGGTGGGAGCGGGCAGGCGCGAGCATTGCGCTCACTCACACTTATACAGATACGACACACACACAACCATAAGTCAGTCGCCCTCGTGAATTGCAAGAACTATAACTCTTATTCCTTCCGACTTACCTTAGCTCATAGAAAAGGCCCGTCGCGACGGGCCCATGACGCCCGGTAGATACCTACTTGTAGTTTTATACCACCTGCCTGACACACGTTGGCTTACATGAGTGAAATAGTTTTGAATTTTGAATTCTTATCAATGATCACTTATTTATCGATAATAAAACGGTCTCCTTATTGTTCCCGAGAAGCAATGCGGTGCACGACATTAACGAGCGAGATGTTTAGACTAATCGTTGCATCCGGCGCGCATTGGATATATTTTTGTAGCCCGCCGTCGAACGGAACACGGAATCCCTTAATCCTCGAGGATTTGAAGCGTCTATTTCGGTCTTTTCATAATCCGCGGCTTAAGTGTGATCGCATCCACACACTGTCAATAGTTTTGGAAGGCCCTGTTAGAGATTCTGCGGTTCAACTCGGCTTGTAGTATTTACACAATGTTCTGGATTCGTAGAATATTTTTCGGTTTCTTCGCTATGCGTGGTATTAGTGTCGCTTGTGTTTTAAGCCACGAAACGTGTTGTTTCAACGGCTTCAGCGAATTCTTGTGATAGTGTCGTGTTTTAATGAAAATCTGCTTTTTGACTAGCGGATGCCCGCAACTTCGTCCGCGTGGGTTTAGTGTTTAAAGGTTCGATTCGATCGGAGGAACACTTTGATTTTTCCGGAATACCTATACCCATTACCCATGCAAAAAATCACGTTGATCCGTTGCTCTGTTACGGCGTGATTGTAGGACAAACCAACAAACAAACACTATCGCATTCATAATATTAGTAAGGATTATCTTTTCCGATTGAGCTTAATTTTTTACGAAAAGGAAAGTAACCAATCAACTTTTCAATTAAGAATTTCATGTTAGCGAATCACCACAATGAGATTTGGAGACTGTAGCAATGTTGGATAGAAGCAGTCGTTACTTTGCGGAAGTTCATGATTAGCAAGAGAAGGTTAGAATTATTTTGCTATAATCCGCCAACAGAATAAATCTGTATTGTCAAACATGCAGTAACAAGCTAAGCACCGCTCACCTTCCCAAGCAAGCAACTCAAGCAAGAAAGCAAAGTTCACAAGCAAGCAATGCCACCACCACTCACATGCACCACCACACAAGACTTTTACACTAATCTCGACGCACGTTTCGCCCCGACACTGGAGCATCCTCAGGAGAAGTCGACTTTACAATGCAGTATTTTCTATAGACTTTACAATATAATAATAATATATAATAAATGTTTTATTATCAGGTTACAGGACCCATAGTTTTTCTTTTTACATATTATACACATGACATGACATAAAATATTAAAATATTAAAATAAAGTACCTAAAAGTTAAAAGTTAATATCAATAAAATATTAAAATAATAAGATTAACTATGTCACACAAAAAAAGAAAAAAAAAATTTAAATATTATTAAAAATTAAATATTATTAAAAACTTTAGGACCTAAATTTTCACATAAAAATGTTGTTCTCGTGTCGATGTAGGTGGGACCAATACCTCGCGAAAGGGTTGGTTAGGTCGTCATTTATAGCACGCAATATTGTGTTGGGACTATGTCTTAATCTATCCCAGAAGGAGGCTGTTCTCGAGCGGAGAATGGCGAAGAAGTCAGGAACCCTCGCAACAGCAAACATAGATTTGGCACTGCAGAAACGAGGCTGCTTCATTAGGATGCGAAAGGCGTTGTTATATTGGATCCTAAGCGTATTATAACTTCGCTTGGTAAACCTTGTCCACAGCTGAGAGGTGTAAAAGCATTGACAAAATGCTTTAAACAAGGTCACCCTTACGTCTTCAGAGCAGCGCGCGAATCTACGTGCGACCATGTTTGCACGCACCGAGAGAGCCCTGCGCTCCCTCTCCATATCTCTGTCGTCCTTTAGATCTTCTGTTAAGATGTGCCCAAGATACTTAAAACTTTTTACAACCCGAACTGACGATCCGTTTAAAAATACCGGCGGAATCGTCTCCGGACCTTTACCAGCTCTAAAGACGAGTACTTCAGTTTTTGCCACATTATATTTGAGACCATGTTCTTTAGAGAACTGATCACAAATATTGAGCAATTTTCTAAGACCATTTATTGAGGGGCTGAGAAGAACCATATCATCCGCGTAGCTCAAATTATTAACGCACACGTTACCAATATGACAACCGATTCTAGATCTTCTCAGCTCATCAATTAGACCATTGATGTAAAGGTTAAACAGGTCCGGAGACGTCAGCCCTCCTTGACGTACGCCACATTCTAACTTATATTCACTAGAATGTGCGTCGCCCCACTTCACATAATTGGTTTGGTTTTCGTACCAAAATCTCCACAGGTTCACCAATTCTCCGGGTGCATGCTTCGCAAGTTTTTGCCAAAGGATTTTGTAATTGACGAGGTCAAACGCCCGACTTAAGTCTAAAAAACACGCATATACTGAAGTTTCCCTATTAACATAATAGTTTACAGTATATTTGAGACTCAAGATGGCAGAGTCCGTGGAGAGTCCAGGACGAAAACCAAATTGTGCTTCATCAATATTGAAATTCCTTGTCAGTTCGGGTTGCAAAAGTCTTTCCAAAATCTTGCCAACAATAGTACCTAACGATATAGGTCTATAATTGGAAATGTTAGATAAGTCGCCGGTTCTGTTTTTTACAATAGGGGCAACTACTGTTTTCAGTAGTCCCCTGGGTAGGTAACTATGTTTTAAACATAGTCTAAACATAATGGACAGGATCCGATATATTTCATCGCTGGCATAAAGTATATGCTCAATACTGAGTCCGTCGTATCCTGGCGATTTGCCACGTTTTATGCATCTTACAACTTCAGCAATGTGATCAGGAGTGAAAATATTACTAAGATCGACAGATTGCTCATGATGCAAGGACTTATTATAGACGGCGGTCTCAGCATTTTGCTCACCACATGTGTCCATGGGTTGGATTTTAAAATGTTTAGCAAACATGTCAGCAATTCGTTTCGGATCCTGTTCATTATTCACGGTTACCGGCAGTACATCTTTATGTTGAAGACTTTTCGTCGCTTTCCAAAATTTGGGAAAATTCTTTTTGTCTCTGCTCTCAGCAAGCAAATCCATTTTAATCATCTCTTCATTTCTTTGACACCATTTGAGCTTACTTTTAAAGATTTTTCTAAATTTTACCATGTTTTCGTAAATATATCCACTGCTGGGTTTACCAGAATCGAGCCACCAGGTAAAGTATAATCTAGCTTGTTCATGACTCGACTTCACATGATAATTCCAACCGGCAATCCGTCTACCCTTTTTTTCTGCACCGATACGAGAACAACTTAAAGCGGCTCCGTCCTGTAAAATACTTACCATTTCATCATATATACTATCAATGATAGACGTACAATTTAAAATATCACATTTATCTCCAGCTTTATCACAGCTATCGTAATGACTAGAATAGTTAACAAGTTTTAATTTTTTTGAGCAATAATCTCCATATTGATTTATCTGGTCAATATTTCTATTATTCCAAATAATTTTATTGTGATTGCTAGCAGTATGTACCTTATATTCTACTTTTTTAACAATGACGTCGATATTAATATCTATCAATAGCGGATAGTGGTCAGACCATTTTACACTATAGTCAACTCTTATATCCTTAATTATTTTACAATGCAGTACTGTAGCAATAATTTGCAGCTTTTCTGTAATCGACTAGCTGTTGTCACGTTTTTAATTTTTTAAACGTTCCTCAATGCAATACCTAGGTAAAAAAAACAATAATTCAATGTCAATAATACACTGAAAATTTATGAAAGATTCTATTTTCGTTTGCGATGTAGGTTGACAAGAAAATATTTGGTACTAGCTCTTACCCGCGGCTTCACTCCTGCCATCTAAGTGGTGAATCCTATAGGTATAAAACTACCAATTTAGTTTTTCGATTTTTCAGCTGTTCTTTTGGATTTCCCCTATTTTTTTTTGTATTTAAACCATCCCTGTATGAAGGCGAACATAACAAAAAAATTAATTAATTAAATCAGTCAAGCTGTTTTTGAGTTTAAGCCAGATTAAGGAACAGCGATTGTTTTTTTTATAATATAGTGTTATAGGAGGGTAGATCTTAAATACTGGCCAATTCTTTAAAAGCCAACGAGTACGGACGCCAGAGGCCATTCTGCTTCTGGTTATCACGTCATTTACATCTCTCTGTTGTGTTTCCTAATTACTTACCTATCCAATTATTGCGTAATGGACATTTGTTTAATTGTTAAACGAAGGAATTCCTTACTTTCTGTAACCAATGCCCCTTTTTTGTAAAAATAATAAGTATCCGCCATTAATAGATAGATAACATAGCTTCTGCAAAAGAGAACTATCGCTACGTTCATTGCTATTTTAAAGTACCTAACCTCGTAAATTTCATAATTACACTGAATTACTTTAGAGTTACGTGTAAATTGATATTTCGAGATGAACCCGGTATATTTCAAGTGTTAAATATTAATTTCAAATCATAGCCGTCTGTACTGAAAGGCCCGTGAGCTCTTTAAAACGTTACTTCTCCGTTTTCGTAGGGTTGTGACAAATTGGTTTGTCAAAACTTTAAATAGCAATAATAATCAAATATGTAGTTACAATAATTGACAGAGCGAAGCGAAGGTCTCTGAGTCTACTTGAGTGAATTTGCACTTGTCCGTGCATCCGTCCGTCTGTCACAACCAACCAACATGACGTTCAGCCGAATATTGCTTAAAAAGTTATAAAAAATCTTGATTTCAGGGGGGGGGGGCTCTCATAGAAGCGAATGCGAAGTAAAATATTTTATAGCGTTATATAGGGTTGCTGTATACCATTTTAAAGATAATTTTGAACAGAGTACAAAAATATATTTATTTTTTAATTTTTCCCTTAAAATTGACGAAATGGGGGGCTTTCAAAGTGGAGATTGAATTCGACGCTCTATGTCGTCTGAAAAGCTGAGGCTGAAACTTATGTATAATTTGAGTTATAACCTGTTCTTGAACAACAAATACTAAAATTAGATAAATATTATAAAGAAACGAAATTATTTCATTTTTAATGAGCTTCAGTATTTTTAACAGAACTTCACAATGATGTTAATAGATGGCGCTCTCATTTATTATTACAAGACCAGTTTTATGTCAACTATTTTTTTTTTTAACAAGTACTAATACATACAATAATCTAATACCTTTAAACGAGCAATTCTTGTATATATACTTATATAATCTGAATCTCGGAAACGGCTCCAACGATTTTCATGTAATTTAGTATGCAGGGGGTTTCGGTTGCGATAAATCGATCTAGCTAGGTTTCATTTTTAGAAAAGGTCGTTTTATCCGTGTTTTTAGGCAAACTACGTAAAATAAAGAGACTCCTACTTAGGGGATGATTTAGATATGGTTGGTGAAAACGGGCAAAATATAATAATGTCAATTTTGGTCATCATATTGTATCATCGATTGAATGAATAATTATGGGGAACCGTTCGCGTTACCGCGAGGTCTCAATTCGGAGCGAACCACTAGTTTAAAACTGAATATAATTAGATATCTTAGTTCTTAGATAGTACTATAAAATAGCATGTGGGGAAGAAATACTGCTTTGTTTTGGTCACAATTTACAAACCACATTATAAATCGGTGTTTTCAGTGTTTGTTAAAATACAACTAGTTAACTAGTTTAGTTTTGAGATAGACCCCGTAACAAAAATGGTCTAAAACCACCAACTATTGACGGCCCCCCATTTCTTCAATTTTGTAGCCAATAAATAATAAAAAATATATTTGAACTTACATTACACTTAATGAGCTCTATACAATGAAACCCCACATGCCAGGGTAAAAAAATAAAATTTTATTTCGACTCCTTTTTCATGTACCTAATTGGAGCCACCTTTATTTTTTATATTTGTTTTATTCATATTATTTGTTGTTATAGCGGCAATAGAAATTGGTACACACTCTGTGAAAATTTCAACTGTTTATTATTATGATTTACGAGATACAGCCCGCTGACGGACAGTCGGACGGACAGCGGAGGCTTAGTAATAGGGTCCCGTTGGCACCCTTTTGGGTACGGAACCCTAAAAAAGTATAAAATAATACTTCATCATTTTCATCATTAGCAACCCATCAACGGCTCACTACTGAGCGCAGGTCTCCTCTCAGAGAAAGGTTATAGGCCATAGTCCACCACGCTGGCCCAATGCGAATTGGCGGACTTCACACACCTTCGAGAACATTATGAAGAACTCTCAGGTGTGCAGGTTTCCTCACGATGTTTTCCTTCACCGTTGAAGCAAGTGATATTAAATTTCTTAAACGCACTTGACTCCGAAAAGTCAGGGGTGCGTACCCCGGATCGAACCTGCAACCCCCCGAATAGGAGACCACAGTCCTAACCACTAGGCTATCACTGCTTCAAAAAAAAATACTTAGCTTTAAAAAATAGAGCAATATTAATATGAAGCTCTGCCGACTGACACCCCTGACAAAGGGATTAGCGTGATTCGTCTGTGCGCATCTCCCCGCGTCCAATAAATCTGTGCGCGCGCGCATCGATAAATAACCCAACATTATTTTTGTTTCACGCTCATTAGGGTCGTTGCGCTTATTGACTCTTAAAATATGATATGTTAATACAATGTTTTCTTTACCACACTTGTAAATTGCGATTGTCTCGCCCGTTAACGCTTAATTTAAACGTTTATGAGGTTATTTGTGGTTTACATACGTTAAGCAGCCAATTTATTCATATTATAATGTACCTTATTTTTATAAATCGTGTCCAGATGCATCGGATTTGTTTATCATCACTAAACTAAAAGATTTGGCCTGTCATAATCGTGGCAATTTTGTTTTGATTCACATTTACACATATTATTATGACAAAGTAGCACGATTAATATTACTAGCGGACCCGGCGAACTTCGTACCGCCAACTTATCTATATAAATAAAACAAATAAACCATCCTAATCCAAACAAACTATCCTATCTTTCAAGTTGGACCAAATTACAGATAGTTATGAAGTTTGATCAAAATCGGTTAAGTAGTTTAGGAGTCCATCGCGGACAAACAACGTGACACGTAATTTATATATATAAGAAAGATATTCAACATTGGTTTTGCTATTCACAGCTCACCTTTAATCAATCACCTATAATTTCAAAAAACAAAATCAATATGACGGACGTACATGAGTTTAAATCAAATTTTCCGTAGTTGGGAGACAGGATACAGTTTTAAACTTTTTCTTGTTTCGTATACTAAGTGCATTTCGTAGCATAATTACTTTATCACATTACTTACCTAACAATTTACATAGATAAATTATTATTTTTTGTTTACTAAGCATATTTTCGTGATACGAGAGAAATAATAAGAATTATTTAACGCCAATCAATAGAAATTGCCCTCGAACTTCTGAGAAAACATGATTGGGGAGTAACATGGGAGTAACCGACGCACGTCTGAGCAATCGTCCGTGAAACAACTCTTGACACATTTCGTATCGTGTTCTATGACAGGGTATTAACTCATCGATCCTTTGATACTAATAGCAATATTAGCTAGTAATGTTCCTAAATAAATACTGTATGTTTTTATTATGGTTAGAAAAAAGGCCAATGTTTAGCCATAAAGAAAATACCAACGTTGAATCAAAACAAAAAGAGACGTACCAATAGTTCTTTCTTGAGTGACAAAATATAAAAAGTAGTTATCCTGTGGAAGTTCATGTATGTACTTCCGATGATTATCAGTCAAGTGGTCTCCTCTAAGAGTGAGAAAGGCTTAGTTCATAGTTCACCGATAAACATTGTATGTATTATGTACTTATTTTCGTAAGAGTTCACCATGCTGGCCATAGTGTGGATTGGCGAAATTGGCCATCAATTCACATACCTTTGAGAATATTATGAAGCTCTCTCAGATTTGTAGATTTCCTTCGCCGTTCAAGCAAGTGATATTTAATTACTTAAAACACATAACTTTGAATATAGTTCGAGGTGTAAGCTTATGGGATTCAAAACCCTGACTACCCAAAAATGAAGGCCGCAGTCTTAACCCTAGCAGACTATCACCACTAACGATATTATCACTCAAATGCAATGAAAACCCTTATTGTACTTAACAACATTAACTCAATGCTAGTGTCAATGGGATTGAAGGATTGATGCATTTCGGAACTATTCTGCTTTGGTAAGACGCGAAAACATTTTAGCGCTAACAAAAAAGCCCGCTACGCGTTCGCCGACAGGACAGGCTAAGCGGCACGTAACATTATTTATTTTACGTGGATCGGTCTAGGCTCGGTGTTTTTGCAATGCTTTTAGCGCGTGTCGCCTGTCGATTCATGCAAACAGTTTAGTTCCTGGATTTTTTTAACGCCCGAACCGGGTGAGCCGCGTTTTGGCTGAGTTTGCATATTCCTGCCCTATGTAAATGTTTCAAGCTCACGCTTGTTTAGAAAATTGCATTTTTTATAGGTCTAATAGATGTAAAATGTTAGGTTTAAATAAGTTGTAATACCATAACTGATTAACTATATTAAGCTATATTAGAAGTGTCGCAAAGTTCTAATTCTCTACTCTTGCAAGTATCTCATATAGTCGTAATAGTAATAATATTTCATTCCCTTTGCTTTGTCCTTTCTGCTCATGATTATATTATTTATAATAATTGTCGAAGTTTGTTCACTTTTAAATCTAACCTTACATCTGAGCTCGAGCTTTTCATAAGCTTTTGCGACTATATACCTAGATACGGTGCAAAGAACTTATATTTTTGTCTTTTACTAGCTTCAAATCTTTCGATATTGAAAAACCTGCTACGTGCTTTTGTTATACATCCACAACTCAAAATGGTTGAGAAATAAATACTACAATATTATGTTTCAAATTATCATGACTAAGTAGATTCTTTTGATTTAGGATACACCTCAAGTACACGAAAACTAATATCGTTTTCATGTTACTTCCGATACTTGAGCAAGCGTTTTTTTGTGTGTTCTATTTTGTGTTTAATAGTAGTCAATAATACACTGTGTGTTTTATCTTTATTGTATAGAGTTGTAAATTGAATATCAATGTGTACAAGCTTCGAGGTAAGCTCCTAGAATACTAGATGTCTAACTGATATCCTACTTATGTTTTGATAGACCGAATGTTGAGTGTTTTGATCGGGCAGATTTCAGACGGCTTTTCTGAAGAATTTATTTCAATGAATGTTGCTGAATTTATTTCGATGTCTTATATATTTTATAATCGCGTGT
Organism: Oeneis ivallda; assembly: GCA_029955525.1. Taxonomy (NCBI): domain Eukaryota; kingdom Metazoa; phylum Arthropoda; class Insecta; order Lepidoptera; family Nymphalidae; genus Oeneis; species Oeneis ivallda. The sequence goes on along the minus strand of JARPMR010000010.1, from coordinate 7,391,904 downwards.
AATCTCTATTTATTGACGGCTACCGCTATGTTTTCTTTGGTAGATACGAGATTCGTAACATGTTGGTTTGTGGGCAGTGAAATATCGCGAGGACTTTCAGTGCATAATAATATTACTAAAACAATATGAGCTTCGAGTTGAATGTATATCCATGCCTCAGGTTCTAATATTATAAATGTTAAAGCGTGTTTTTTTTGATTGATTTGTCCGTCAATCACGCCGCAACAAAGCGACGTGTCATTTGCATGGCGTGGCGTGTTATAGATAGCTGAGGCCCTCGAGAGTGGCAGGCATTTAGACCTTTAATCTCGGAAAAACAAACTATTTCCGCGGGATTTTTGAAGACCATACCTACTCCACGCAGACAAAATTGCGGGTAAAAGATAGTTGAAAATATTTTCGTGAGTAGGTAAAAAGCTGCAAGTAATCGTTCTATAAAACCAAATTCTACACAGTTTAAGATCAGCATATTTATACGTAATTTAAGAAGAGTTATGAGAACAAAAATAAAGTAAAGATGGAATTTCGAAATATCGGTGTAGCAACAAAAATAATAATATAAAATAGTTTATTTCTTCGTTTTCCGATCCGATTGAGGAAGTAACTCTTCGCACTGCAGGGTGCATTTAATAAAGTAACTACCCTTCTAGGTAGGGATGTCACTTACAGAAGAGACTTTAATTTTAATTGTTTTGTGAAAAAAAAATGTCTCTCTCTGTCTCTCTCTAAAACTATATACCGTTGGAGTCAACCAAAAAGTATACAGTTTTGATTAAAGAATTTGATTTTGACTTTGAATTACATAATTTAAATTAGCAGTGAACAGTAAACAACCATCTACTAAATCTGACTATGTAAAAAATACTTAAATCGATATATTATAAAATATAGGTAACACTAGGTAACCTACGCACCAAACATTTACATAACCACGCTCCACTGGTAAAATCCCAGATTAGCATAATATTTTAATTGGTATAACTATTTCACATTAGTTAAAAGTATATTACCACATCGAACATGGAAAACATAACGCCCGCCTCTAGGTATATCAAAAGGAAAACTTCGCTAGCAACCCTAAACTTCGCACGTGTCAAATCCTGGTTCATATCCATTTATTCGAGCCCATGTTTATTTGACTTACGAATAGTGCCTACGTAAATTGAACTACGTTATTGTAGTTCTACTTCCTATATAGATATAGGCTATAATTGAATGGCGAGGAAGTGTTCAGCACCCGCACCGATGGGCCGTCATTTGATTGATGACACTAATAAAACTGTGATTCTAGTTTAATTTAAATTTAAGGCAATTTAGCAACCCTGCGCCCGGCCCCGCTGACCGTAAAATGGCTTCATTATTCGCATAGTGTGGCCGCATCGCTCATTGTGGCGTTTATTATGCGGACAGTGTGAATAATGTTCTGTGAGAATATTTTAGTAATAAGTGCCTTAAGGATTATAGTTGAGATGATTTATATGAAGGTGCACTATTTGCTAATCAAGAGTTATTGTTGGTAATTAAGGGTTGTGTCAAGGATTAAACGGTTTGATTTTTTTCGCGAGTTAGTTTTTAAAAATCCCGCGATAACCCTCTGTTTTCCGGGATACAAGGTAACCTATGTCACTCTCCAAGTCCTCAAAAATTATAACAATCCGTTGCTTCAGTGTTGCGTAACGGACACACCAACAAAGCAAACACACTTTCGCATTTTTAGACTCGTAAGTCGTATGCTGCCATTGCAATCAACAATTTATACCTACTTGTTTATTGATACCTAATGTGGAAAACTCCACCAGATCCTACATGCCTATAACTTTGAAAACTGAAAATTGAAATCTCCTTGGTTCGATTTCATGGAAAAACTTTATTTTACTAAGAAAATTATGACGCCTTATAGGTTAATTTGCTTCTCCAGTTATCATTTCTGCTGTGGGATTATTTAAAAATGAATGCTATATAGTGTGAAGATTGCAATCACGTCTGATTGGTTGGCACTTTTTCGCTATTAGTTAAAACGCAGCACAGCAAGAACGCCATAAGTTCAGCCAATCAGATGTGTCTGCGATCGTCACACTGCAGCAATGATTTGACAATCCCACAACCGCCAATTTTTGCCTGTAGCAATCTTGCTACCAGTAGGACAGGGAAATATTAGCTTACATTGTCGAGTAGAGAAACTGAACGTAGTGTGTCTTGTGCCGTTTTCCTGGCTGTCAGGTCGATGCAGGCCTTACCAGTGATGGGGCACATTAATCTTGCTGACTACACGCCCCACATGATAACGCTCAGCGATAACACGCTTGTTTCCGTATATATCTGTGCGAATTTTCAACACACCATCAAAAAGCAATTTTTGTTTATCATAATATCACCCCATGACCACAAAGTTATCGTGTGCAATAATTTTTCGATAAATCTTTGCTTTGTATCGCAACCAACCAGTACACAAGCCGGATATTATTGTCACTAAATGTTCATGGGCAGCGATAATTATTAGTATACATCAGGTAATCCAGTTGCTTGTAAACAAAAAAAAAACAATTTTTGTCATTTTAAAAATAACCATTATTCTAAAAATATTATCTCGGCTGGGCAGTGTTCGGGGAGTTTCGAGTTGTCGAACTATTAATTCTTCGAACAGTGCGTGTTGCCAGTAATGACTAATGGATCCAAAAAATAATCGCTAACTTTGGGCCTCATAAGGAGGCTCAGGGTCACTCAGTGGACGTTGGAGGAAGCTAAGCTCTGAGTATTCCTGCGACATCAAATCAGAATTGAGGAGATCCGTAAGAGAACCAAAGTTACCAACATAGCTCGGCGAGTCTTGAAGTTAAAGTGGAAGTGGGCTCATAGGTCGAAGGATAGTTGGCAGGCAGGAACGGCATTCCGAACCAGTGGTAGACTCATCGACGATTCAAAAGCACTTGTAAAAAAGTTTATCTACTCCAGCATCGAAAAGTTCCAATTTCGAGTTTGACAGCTGAATCGAAATGGACCCTCTTTCGGTTTTGCTTCTCATTTCGATGCAGCTCGTTGTATGGGAGCTGAATCGAAATGGTTATCTTCTTAAAATAGGATACCTAAAGCTAAGGCTCTGAGTTCTGGCACTTTTGTACCGTTCATATGACAGAGGCGCCACAGGCGGCTGGTGGCGGCTTACGGAGTTACTTTTTGTTGACAGAGGCGCCACAGGCAGCTGGTGGCGGCTTACGGAGTTACTTTTTGTTACTTTATTGAGCCTACGGCGTATTTTGTTAATGATTTTACTTCCTTGTCGTAGATAAAATCTTGTATGCAACTGAACGTAATTAGTCATTTTAATTCTCGTACTATCCTATTTTGATACTCGGCAAGCCTCGTATCAAAAAACAGCACTCGAATTAAAATGACCCTCATTACGATGCAGTTGCATAAATAGCTATTATTTGAATAAAAAACATTTCTATTCTATTCTATTCTATTCTATTCTAGTTGTTCGTTGGGGTCCCAAGGTGCTGGAGTGACGATCCTGCACCGAAAAGCATTATTAGCAAACCTTCTACTAGGTCTGTGGAAGTCCAGCAAGAGACCTTTGTTCAGTGAACATCTATCGCTTGATTAAGAAGAATCTTTATTCATCCATCGTTATCGTCACCATCTCAATTCAATATTTTTAGTTACAACACACATTAGTATCGATTTCGGAAACATTAAAAATTGTCTCCCTCCGCCTGACACAGGGCGGCCTCAACCTCATACAATAATATATTTAAAGGATTAGCGCGGCGCAATATCGCGACCCTCCGGATAGGGTTGCTGGCGGCAAACTTTCTTATTTCTCCAAAATTCATACTTTTATAATATTATGTTATTATTAGCAATGGGGCCGCAGCTTCACGCGCACGGAGTTAGAAATTGCGGAAAATACCCGAGGGAATTTCTAAAAATTCTGAATGATTTTATTATAGTTTTTTAAAGGAATACTAGCCAAACTGAACTTGACTAATATTCTCCTCCTCTCCAAATAATATCTGAAAGCTTTTGTTAGGAGTGGGTACGACCAGAAAACCTTACTCCACGTAAGTAGACGAATTCGCAAGCAAATGCTAGTTTTGTGATATTTATGAAAATTTGAAAATAAACGTGCATCCAATAAAATCAATGTTACAAAATAGTATGTACCAAAAATTACTTTTATTTTCTTCGGAAAGCCTCTATGTGGCTCTCTAAGGTTGTGACCCTGTGTGCGCGGCCCTCCGGCCTTCCCGCTGCGCTGCCCGCTATTCAAATAATGGAAATTATTTCCACATATGTGCACCTAAATAAATATCATTCCACCGTCATTATGAACACCCTAACCTTTCTGTGAAGCTATTTTCACCCGTTCATCCGCTTTTATGCGAAAAAGGAGCCTTTCTTTTAGGAATTTTGTTTTTAACAAATACGTAACTTTTACGTAAATACGTATTTTATGTCATTTTATTTAAATCGCGTGTTAAATATAAATCTGGTGTAAAAGGTGTGCCAAATTACGGTAGAATAAAGTACTACTGGTTTAAGTGTATAGGACGATGTATCTACGCGCCCACAAAAATTTGCGAAATTTATGTTTCGAAAAATAAACGCTCGTATATGGGGTGGAAACGACCGTTTATGTTCACTTAACCGAGGAAAGAGGGTATTATTTACCGTTTCGGCTGGGTGAACACGCCACAGTGAGTGAGACAAATACCGCTGCCGGCACAATATTTATTGCAGTCGCTACGTGGATTGCGCAATTTATCGCAGAGGTGTCGTCGGCGATCGATCGCCCGCTGACGGACGTGGCCATACATCAGCGCGCGCGTTATCTGTGCTCACGGAGACTTAGCGCGCTCGCTCCGCCTCCGGCCGGCTTCGGCCTCCGCTGAACAACATCGATCCCGCAGGCTCCGCGGCGTGTCCCGGCGCCCGCTCGTTTATTGCGGCGGGCTCCTGGCGAGCAGCATGCGGAGGCGACCCGTCCAATCGCGATGCTCGTTTATCTTCATTTCGCGACCGCAATTAGACGGGTCGTTGGCTGCGGCCGGGCGGGCCCTCGCCTCCTCCGCGCTACGTGGCTCGAATACGGCGCCGCGCCGCGACGCTCTGTCAACTTCGTAATGAGTAAAGTTAATGACACCCCACGCATCGCGACCCGACTCCACATTCTGGATCCGGTTAAAACTTTTCTTGTCCGTCGCGCGATGACTGTACGCCGAAAGGATAACTTGAATTTTTTGTTGCAGGTTTGGTTTAAAAATCGAAGAGCCAAGTGGCGGAAACGCGAGAGAAACGCCATGAACGCGGCCGCCGCTGCCGCCGCCGATTTCAAGAACGGCTTCAGTACGCAGTTCAACGGCCTGATGCAGCCCTTCCCCGACACCGACGCGCTGTACTCTTCGTACCCCTACAACAACTGGGCGGCGAAAGTGCCCAGTCCGCTGGGCACGAAGAGCTTCCCGTGGCCCGTGAACCCGCTGGGACCGGTGGTGCCGGCGAGCCACCACCAGGGCTCCGTGAACTGCTTCAACACGGCGACGTCGATGGGCGCGGTGGGCGGCGGCGGCATGGGCGGCGTGGGCGGCGGCGGCGTGGGCGGCGGCGTGGCGCCGTGCCCGTACACCGCGCCGCCCAACCCCTACAGCGTGTACCGCACGGAGCCGTACCCCGCCATGTCGTCGTCCATCGCGTCGCTGCGGCTGAAGGCCAAGCAGCACTCGTCGTTCGGCGGCGGCTACGGCGGCGTGTCGCCGGTGTCGCGCGCGGGCTCGGCGCCGCTGTCGGCGTGCCAGTACGCGGCGGGCGGCGCGGTGGCGGACCGCGTGCTCTGAGACGAGGCGCGCGGCCGCGAGGAGTCGCGCTCGCCCGCGCCGCCGCACGCCGCGCGCGTGTCCTAGTCGCCCGCGCCGGCCGCGCGCTCGCACTCGCACGCCGCGCCCTCGCACGGCCTGTACCGCCACCTGTGGGAGTGGTTCGACTAGAGCGCGGCCGGAGCGGACCGGGCGACGACGCCACAGCCGCCGCACCGCATAGGGTTACACTTGAAACTTCGGGCAATAAATACTAAACGATTCGTTCTAGACGTTGTTTTTTGTAAATATGTAGTTATGTATGTAAGTATACCAAAGCGATGTGTGCAATTTTTACAAGCTTAAATGTATGTAGATTATAGTAGGATATTTTTGATTATGTAATTAGACCGCTGGAGATCGCTGTAAATAAATAAATTAGGCTATTTATTTGTACTTTTTCATTATATTTTGAGGCATTTAACTATGTAATATTTTAAGATTTTATTATTTACAAAATTACTTTGGCTTTACTTAGGCTTTGAAAATAGGTATCTACCTATTAACTATAATTTTAATACCTTTTTTTAATAAAGCCAAAATTGTAAGAAAGAACACTGATCATCGAAAAAAGCCAAGCATTTATTAATTTTGCAAGGAGGTGTCACACCTCACTTTATATAAACTATTTTTCATTCATTCTATAAACTGTAGGAAACAGAATATATTATTATCTAATAATAATATTATTTACCATCATCAAAAGGTTGCCAGTTGAAACTGTAATATCAACGAATTATTTTAAATTGACAGTGTAAATATTATCTACAGACCAAAGTTTTAGCCAAATCTTTGTTTTGTGTTTTCAATAAAGAAATAAAAATTTTTATTAAAGCGAACGGCGTACTTCCACTGGGTAGGTAATTAAAACGCCTCTATCTTATCATCATTTTATCAATAAAGACTAAACTAGCGGCACGCTATGATGGCCGGTTTGACACATTTAATAGTGATGTGGAATGTCAATTTATTCTCGAACAAAAAACAATTAAGTTTTGTTTTTGTACGTACGTTAAGTTCTCTGCGTACGTTCGGTCATATCGACGAAATCCACAACAAAGGGCTTGAACAGAGTCCAAATTAACGAGCAAGGGTCAACAGTAATGCAGTATCAATATTTGAAATCCAAAGCCAGGTCAAAACTATATCACAATCGCATTGCACTGACAGTTTATACTTTTCGAAGCAACGTCAATTCGAAACTGCTTTGTTTTGCATTGAGCATTGACGCGAGTTTGCCGGAGGTAGTAGTTGTGCTAGCCAGCGATCCTATGTGACGATCGTATTAGATTCCATTTTTAAAAATTTTCAATTTAGAAAACCAAATGCCGAGTTGTGGTATATATCATATAAAAATAAAAATTTTACCTTTTGTATGAAACAGCTGATATTTTTTTGCGATTTCAGAGGTTTGTCCACATAGTGAAAATTGTTCATATTCACAAGTACATTCACCCCTTAAATGGTGCAAACTGATTTTTCTACACTTGTATACATTTTAGAAATCAATTTAATAAATAAATTTTGAGTCCTAAACCTAAAACTACATTCGATAAAATTTATGAATCTCTGCACATCACTATCGTCAATAAAGTAATACAATTATTTCCTTCAAAGTCGTTATCAATTAATACGGAACTTCATGAGCGGACAAACGTCAAACCGGCCATCATAGCGTGCCGCTAGTGTACGTATTTCTAAAGTCAAATGTAGTGACATAAATGACAGAATTTGTAGTTTTTCTATGACATAAAAGTGACATCCGGTTTCTGAAATGCTATGATCAAATTATGACTTGATTCATTTTTAAAAAGAAATGACTTCCGGCAACTTTTGGGCCCACATACGAAGAACCTTACTCAAAGGAAGAACCATATGGAAACGTAACTTGCAATGTATGTATGTATCTATGTAAGTTTAGGTCAAATCTTGCAAGATGAATTAGACTTCCCGGTTTCCGACTGAGCTGAAATTTTGTATGTACCTATGTTTATTTTGTAAATGGGATGAAAATGCAATATTATTGTGACATAGAGTTGATATGATGATGGACCTTGAAGATGTATTTCAAGTACTCTGTCTTGACAAGTACTCTAGTCCTGCATGATATCCAGGGTCTGATGATGAAGACGAAAGGTGGTTTTGGCAACTATGTAATAAAAAGACGCAACCCCATCATGTTTTGGCTCGTTTGATTAATCTTGACAAGTACTTTAGTCCTAGATGATATCCAGGGTCTGATGATGTAGCCGGAAGTTGGCTATGGAAACTCTTTAATAAAACGACATAACCCCATCGAGTTTGGGCTCGTTGGATTCGTCTTGACAAGTAGATATTCTGGTCCCAGATGATATCCAGGGTCTGATAATGTAGCCAGCTACTAAAAGCTTGTTTTTTTATACAATTTATTTTTTAAAATTTATAACTACTTGTTTCTATTTTAGTTCATATACTTTTTACGCGTTTCTATAAATTAAATATTACTTATTTAAAAATAAAATAAAATCTTTATATTATATTATCTAAAGTTTCATTAAATGTTCTTTTTATTACACTTTACCTAATTACAGTGGAAGAAACAGCTGAAAAGTTATAAGAAAGTTAACTTTTATTTTTATCGCTTTGAATGAGATTAATATAACCAAGATCTCAATATTAATACGAGTACCTACTTACTATTTATTATCTTCCAGTTATTTAATGTAAATAATAATTGTAACTATACCTAATTCATTCATTCCAATACAATTTGTATGAAACAAACAATAAAATTGTCTAAGTCGTGGTCAATATCAAATATATCTACTTAAAAAAGTAAACTTTAATTATTTCTAATCTGAAATTACATATTATGTAATTATATATATAGTCGGCCCACTACTGGGCTTGGGTTTCCCATAAGCCTTTCCTTTAGGCCTAAGACCACTCCGATAGGGAGAACTCTCAGGCATGCAGGTTTCCCCACGATGTTTTCCTTACCCTAAGCAAGTCATAGTAATAAACGCATGACTCCAGAATGTTATATTCCCGAGTTCTGGCCGGATTTTTAAAAATTTAACGCGTCGCGAACGATTTTGCTAGTAAAAGCTAGTATAAAATACTTCTTTCTTTTGCTTGTCAAAAGTCCACTTCTGGACATAAGTCTTTTGCATGGACTTCCACATGTCTCGGTCTTGCGCCGCACTTATCAAGCTACGACTCGTCTGATGTTGTTGGTCCACCTAACAGTGCGCTTTGCACTCCAGCAACTTGGAATCTCAATGATAATAGGTCTCAGGTTCTTCAAACTTTGTGCCCCACCCATTCCAATTTCAGCTTCGCGACTCGCTGAGCTATGTCTTTAACTTCGGTTCTCCTATGGATCTCCTTAGTTCTGATTTGATCTCGCAGGGATACTCCGAGCATAGCTCTCTCCATCGCGTGGTGAGAGACCCTAACCTCTTTTATACCTAGCGAGTATAAAATACTTTAATAGGTGCTAAAATAATTAAAATTTACGATATTTCAGAATTATATTGTAACATTTTAAGCAAGAAATCTGGGTATATTTGATATTGAATGTCACTAGCCTAAATTATAAAATGATTTTCAAATCAATAATGTGGGTGTGCTGAGTTCTACGAATGGAATGGAATGGCATGTATAAATGTAATTATGTAAAAGTTTTAGGCGATTACATTTTAATAATTATGTCGTATCTATTCTATGTTTACAAATTGGTTTGGAATCAGTGAATGCAGTTGTACCTACTTAAGTACTTACTTAATTTAAGAACTACAAAAACTGTAGATACGGTGGAATCGCACTTGGCAGATACTCCGTATTCAGGTACCCGAAAGTCTGTATTCAAATTCAAACAACCAACACGCTCTTCGTTGTCCTGCTGTTTTATGATTTTACCCGAAGATAGGCATACGAAATCGTTAGTGGTTTGGGCTTATGGGCATTTGAATGCGGGTTTATCTCATGTAGTTCCACCATAAGAATGCCAGCAATTAGAAATTACTTAATGATCAGCCGATAGATTTATGGGTTGTTAAATTGAAAGAGAATTGGACCGATTTTATAAGGTAAGGGATTTTTGAAATTATGTAATAAAATTTCTTGGGTCTATATTTCTTTGAGAAATAAGCAATAAATTAAAACAGAGTAAATTGAGTTGCCAGGCGACGCTAGATGTATGGTGCGCGAATTTATTCTGCATAATTTCGAGGTCTCACCGTTGTTGCTCATATGCGCAATTAATACTCTAGTATAGTATACATATCATCATCATCATCACCATCATCATCATAAGCAACCCATCAACGTCCGCCACGCTGGCCCAATGCGAATAGGCAGACTTCACACAACTTTGAGAACATTATGGAGAACTCTCAGGTGTACAGGTTTCCTCACGATGTTTTTCCTTCACCGTTGAAGCTTGTGATATTTAATTTCTTAAATTTAAACCACCAACACGCTCTTCGGTTCTCTGGTTAGTACTGCGGTCTCCTATTCCGGAGGTCGCAGGTTCGATCCCGGGCACCTCTGGCTTCTCTAAGTTCTAAGTTCTGGTTTAAGAAATTAAATACACTGTCAGAAAAATAATGTGCCATTTCAAATTTATAATATACATACATATAAGGGTCAATTTCAACAAAGTGGTTTTTTTCTTTCATTTCGGTGAACTTTCGTATTATAAGTTTTTTTTTAATTTTAGCTGTAGTATATTATACTTCTTGATATAGGTTATGCTCTTATGTAATGCCAAAAAAATATATCCTATTTAACCTATGTAAATTTGTGTTTGAAATTTGGATGCCACCGAAATGAAACATTCGTTCACCGAAATGAAATAACTAACCACCGAAATGAAAGAATGTGTCCACCGAAATTAAAATGCACCAAAAACGTATACAGACAGAAAAAATATTACTTTTCTACTGAGCAAACGCTAACCTCAATTATACACCTTACCTAAATTAATAATCTTTTTACTTTCACGGAGTTATGGAGTAAAATAGACAAAAATTTTCATCTCCTATCCCGGAGGAACCTTATTGTTTATGAGGATAAAATCTATTATCTCATATGTTATAATATGTTGACCCGGAGTATCAGCTACCTACTATACCAAATTGTATTTAAATTCGTTGGGTAGTTTTCACGTAATGCGCGCACAGACAGTCAGACAGACAGACTAAAATGAAAAAAAAAGTGATTTTACAGTATCGGTAATAAAGCGTCCTCCTATTAAAATTTTCATAAATACATACTATAAAATTAAACAAATATTTTGAAAAATTCACGTGTTGATACGGATTTTCACCGAAATGAAATAATAATCCACCGAAATGATAAAACAATCCACCGAAATGAAATTATTATACACCGAAATGATAAAAACTCACCGAAATGAGAATATTTATCATTTCGGTGGGTTTTTTATCACTTCGGTGGCTAGTTTAGGCCACCGAATCCACCGAAATGAAAACCAAGGGTAAAAATTAGCATAACTAAAAAAGTATTTATTATAGGATATAAAGAATACTACACAAATAAACATATTACCAATAGCTCATTCATTAGTATTTAATTAAATATACTAGCTCATTGCAAGACAAGTTATACCTATACACGGAAATGAAAAGAAATGTGTCGCACGTCACCGAAATGACATACAAACTTTTTTTTGGGAACAAGCAGGCAATCGGCGCACTTCCATACACGATAAACACCTAGAGGCCAATATTACGTATGTTCTAAACGCATAAGGGGGGAGCTAGAGTTGTTCTATGCAAAAATATTCTTGATTAACTTTAAGCCACCGAAATGAAAGGACTTTCTGGGACACATGCATTTTTACTTACCAGTTCTTAATCTGGGTAGATATTATTATAAAATTACTTTGTGCTAATACTAACACTATTAACGATATAAATAAAAGTAGCCATAAGCTAAAACAACCAATAGTTTTTGTTTTATGAGGGAAATTATACTGAAAAATGTTGTGAGGACAGCCACCGAAATGAAAAATTAGGGGTTTAAAATTTTTTTTATTCCTAAACTGCAATCTTTATCGAGAAATATTTACTGGCTCCATAAAGATAACATACTCTTCTGCCTAGAAAAAAATATAAGCACTGCAACTGTACAGTAACGGTCTGCACTACCGATTTCATACATACCGCGTAAATTTTGCTGTTGGAAAATCCACCCATAACTACTTCACGCACTCCAAAATATTCATGATCACGAATGATCGGTAGACGGTTTGTCCATTTTTTTTTTTTTTTTGGTTTACGCAATAAACTTTCGGCTGGTCTAAGTGTTTGCAATAGGCTGTGACTACACCGTGCCCATAATTAAGCAGACGTTTCTCGGAAGAACTTCACCAATGCAACTTGCACAAGGAACAAGAGACTCATTTTGCTATAATCTGCCAAGCTAGAAAAACGTGTACCTACCTATGGTACAACGTGTAGCACGCGTTGTGCACTGCCTACGCTCTGGCCACTAGAAACTTAGGAACAGCAAGCAATAGAGCATGAAACACGCACAACCAACAGCAAAAAAGTTTTTTGCTTGGTTGTGCGTGTTCATTCTGGGTTTCTAGTACCGGGAGGGTAGGTGGTGCATAGCGTATGCTGCACGTTGTAACATAAATAGTACCGATTTTTATAGTTTGGCGGGTTATTGCAAAACAAGTTTCTTGTTCTATATGTATCACAAATTTCCGCAAAGTAACTACTGCTATTTAAGACAATTTGCTTCCTGAACAATCTTGAGACATTACACTAACACAAATTGGCTCGCGATCATAAAGGCGGTCATTCAACAGAAGCATTCGCTGGTAATGTAACAGTGCTAGAATTGATCTTGAGCATTACTTTGACATTACTGCGCTAGCTCTACTCAATGGATGTTGAAAGAGGAACAATCGATGTAGTAACCGCTCGAACTGTGTGTCACGGGTGTGCCCACTGATTCTTAGTTCTCCCCAATCACAACTGTACAATGTTACAAATTGTATCATTGCTTGAATCTGAACTGCTACATTACAAGCGAATGCTCCCGGTGAATGAGCACCTTTATACTCGCGAGGGCACCGCGCCATAGTGTGGTGTGCGAATGGCCTTAGCAAATAATCGTTAACTATTAATTGTAAAGAGATTAATGTATATAGTTCAATGTAATAATGTAAATCGAGGTTTTCATTTTATACATATCACACAAAGTATATCCGAACTAAAACATATAAAATCCTTTCTGATTATTTTGTAAATGTATTTAAAGGATAACTGATTGTTTTGTAACTTAAAAACCTCTAGTCATAATAAAAATATCAATGAGTATTGGATCGTTTTATTTATATCTAGTGAAAACTGTCGGGGTGTGGATTGAAAAACTGAAAGATCGATGATTCAAACCCTACCCGTTAACTTATTGTCTTATCTACTACTAGCACAAGCTCTACGCTGAATTGGAAGGGAAAGAGTAGGATGTGACGTTTAACATTACTAAAATGCCCAGTACACATTTCCCCAATGGTATTTAAGCAGTTTGTGAATATCAAGATCCATGAAGATATTTAAAAATAAAAAACTTGAGAGGTGTCAAGGGACACCCGGATGGAACGTAGTTCCTTTCGATTACATTGTGTTCGGTTAAAAATGTAGCCTTAGATGTCACCCGGACCCTCTCCGACCCACACACACAAAGACACAGCATAAGGAGAGATATTATCTATCCTTACTCTAGGATAATAACGAATCTATTGACACCTCATTCGTCAAAATCGGCTCAGTAGTTTAGGCGCTACTGTGAAAAATCCGTAAATAGTTACATACGTACATAGATTGCATTAAAATCATAACACTTCCTTTTGGCCTTGCTGTGGTCTGGTGAAAACATTGACTTAATAACTCTATAATATTGTTTATAATATATTATATATAATAATAAGTATTGTTTAGTCCCAAGGTGCTGGAGTGGCGACCCCGCACCGGGAAGCGCAGTATTGGCAGACCCCCCACCAGATGGACCGACGACATCAAACGAGTCGCAGGGAGCCGCTGGATCCAGGCGGCGCAAGACCGAGGCCTGTGGAAGTCCATGCAAGATACCTTTGTCCAGCAGTGGACGTCTATCGGTTGATGAAGAAGAAGAAGAAGAAGATTGTTAAGTCAATGGGTAAAAAGGTGACAATGTAGATTATGGAGATTATGATACCCTCAACTAAGTGTCAACTCCTCTATAAATAAAGAATGATGTCTTGGCAGATTTTCAAAACCAGAAGTGTCAGAATGTGCAATTCATTCCTCAGTTAGGTAACTTAAAGGCTACTCGGCATTGCTGAAATTGGTACTATGATTTTGATTTATTCGCTGGAAGCTGATTGATGTAGGGCGCTTGTGCACTTCCTCGTATTCGATTCGTTTTCCTGATTCGTGAAAATACGATTCAAAGTGGTCTACATACAAAATGTACGTGCGCTTGTGCACTCATTCGATTCGTATTTTGACGGATCCGTATTAGTTTTGTATGACGGCCACTTTGAATGGTATTTTTAGGAATACGATTACGAATCGAATACGAATAAGTGCACCAACGCTGTTATACTGTCAAAATCAAGAGATGTGGACATTTAATGCATGTAAGAAAACGATGACGATAGCCAAACAGGGTAGGATAGATACATATTATGGATAGAGTTAAAAAATAGCAATTTATATATAATATATTACTGCTGATTTCACAGACGTTTATCCGAGCAATAAATTGGGCTTTCTGACAGTTTTTGTATTGAAAACTCTGTCAAAATGTCAAATTTATGCTCGGTCCTTGGATTTTGGAACAAACAAAAACGTTTGGAACGTGACAAAAGTCTTGTTACGTTCGTGAAATCGGCTATATTATCTATACTTATCTTATATATTTATAGTATTTAAAAATGTATTAAACTTTGATAGAATAGAAGGAAAACGCGAGCTGCAAACACTTGCACACGCGGAGCCTCTTGCAAAAATTAGGCACATAAATAATTTTGAATCATTTGACCTTTCGCAGTGCAATGAAAGGGTATGGTTTATTCGAGTGAAATAAACGACAGTCAATCAACACTAACAAATCTCCAAAGCGCGTTATTGTTTTTAAGCAAATACTACCAGCGCCATCTATTGAGCTTCTTTAATATTACTAACTTATAAGTTATAGAAAATTAGGGAAAAATTCCACATGTAGAAATTATTTAAAATAAAATTGAAAATAGAAAATTCAGTCTGTCGAGCTGGGATTCGAACCGTCGACGTTGAACTTTTAGGCGACTGCCGGAGCCACTAGGCTACGGAGACCTAATTTTGTATCGCGAAAATACCGAACACAATGCAAAATTCACATTCAACAAAAAAGTGTCGGTTTCAAAAATATGTCGAGTGTCGGTTCCTTAATTTTTTCCATCTAGCCCCCTTCCGTACCGCGCGATAAGGAACTTACGTTCCAATAATGTAAAAGTTCAAAAGTTTGCATGTTTGCTGCTGGCCGCACGTGGGTGGCCTTTTGGTCTACGCGAGTGGTCTACGCCCACTAACGTAGACTTTCGTAGAGTGTTCACATAATAGTTACATTGCATAAGGCCTAATATGTGTTGCCTAATATGATTCATTAGCCTAATATGATTAATAAGCAATTACCTATCTTTAAAACAAAAGGTAGATCGATGACGGTG
This sequence comes from Oeneis ivallda, assembly GCA_029955525.1. Lineage (NCBI taxonomy): Eukaryota > Metazoa > Arthropoda > Insecta > Lepidoptera > Nymphalidae > Oeneis > Oeneis ivallda. Next base: position 7,376,343 of record JARPMR010000010.1, on the reverse strand, counting down.
GCATCGACCGATGCACGCTTGAAAAAAAATTTTAACGTGTAAGTTGGAATTCCGTACTTGAAACTCTAGAGTCTAGACCGTCGTCGTCAGTATGACAACCAACCATGTTTCATGTGTAACCATGGTGTAATAGAAGAAGAAATTGTATGTTCTGACAGGTTTTTCATTTCACTGTGCATGTACGAGTACCTAACCCTTTCCGGTGCTACGGTGTCGTAGTACCAGACTACGGCGACAGAAGTATTTTTAGAGCTACGCGTATGAACTTATTTATTCTGTAGGTATTAAAACATAAACATAGGAAGTGTACAAGGACAGCTTATCTCCAAGTAGAGATTTCTTATAAAATCCCTCGTATGTGAAATCAGTGAAATCAAGATATTGCAGAGGCAGGTAACTACTTATATACCAACATTGGGAGCCACATTGTACTATGAGAGCAAAATGCTCAAAGATTGGGAATAAAACTAAATTATTATCTACTTTATTATCTTTAAGAAGTCGCTTGCGGCCACTGCTGCACACGATCAAAAAAAGATTATGAAGAATTCAGCAAAACAAAAATCAGATACAAAGAGTCTTTGTTAAGAATGGATAACACAAGAAGTAAAAGGCTACTATACATTAATCCCAAAAAATCATTAATTTTTAACCGACTTCCAAAAAGGAGGAGGTTCTCAATTCGGCCGGTATCTTTTTTTTTCTATGTATGTCCACCGATTTCTCCGGGATTACTGGACCGATTCGCGTATTTTTTTTAAATCGACAGAGGATGTTTGCGAAATGGTCCCATAAAAATGTTCACCTTCAACTCCTCAAGCCTGATGCTGCAGGGATATTGCTCACCTAAACTAAAGAGATTTAGGAAATGTCGATTACGAATTATTATTGTAGGTAATAATTATGGACTACATCATGGAGCTCCAGGTCCTAGCTCCTCAATCCTGATGCTGCAGGGTACTGCCTACCTAAAACTATGAGGATTTAGGAACTTTCGATTACGAAATGATATTGTAGGTAACAATTATGGACTACATCATGGAGCTCGAGGTCGTAGCTCCTCAATCCTGATGCTGCAGGGTAGAGCCTACCTAAAACTATGGGGATTTAGGAAATGTCGATTATGAATTGATATTGTAGATAACAAGTATGGACTACATCATGAAGCTTCAGGTCCTATCTCCTCAATCCTGATGCTGCAGGGTACTGCCTACCTAAAACTATGGCGATTTAGAAAATTTAGGTTACGAATTGATATTGTAGGTAACAAGTATGAACTACATCATGGAGCTCCAGGTCCTAGCTTCTCAATCCTGATGCTGCAGGGTACAGCCTACCTAAAACTATGGGGATTTAGGAAATGTCGATTAAGAATTGATATTGTAGGTAACAATTATAGACTACATCATGGAGCTCTAGGTCCAGTAAGGCGGGGGGCGGAGGGGGCTGCCCGCCCCGGGCCTCTGGTCCAGGGGGCCCCCAAACGCTTCCATGTTCCCTTGATCAAATCCTATACAAGGCTTTAAAATTTATTCTTTGTTGGTACCTATCTAAGAGGTGATTTGGATCTTATGAATATACTACACTTAAAAGCTTAAAATAAAAATTCTTTTCAAAAAACCGACTTCTAACGCCACTACAAAGTATAAAAATAATTTTAGTTTGTCCTAAATACAAAATATGAAACCAACTCGCGATGCTCGCTCGACTTCTACAAACGAGTCTCTCATATTGTGTAGCATCGCGCATCGGTTTCATAGTTTGTATTTAGGCCCGCCCGACTTCAACAAACGTGGACAAACTAAAATTATTTTTATACTTTGTAGTGGCGTTAGAAGTCGGTTTTTTGAAAAGAATTTTTTACAAGATATTTATAAATGCACTCGGATTTTGTCTTTTATATGCTAAACTTTTTTATTCTATTTCTATTCTAATATAGGTATTCTGAGAAGATAGAGAATTTCGCTCAACATTCAGAAAATATATTGGTTTAAGGCTTCGTAAAATTGCATGTCCGATGATGTGTATAAAATGGGAAATGGAAATAGGTTTCGAGAGTGTATCTAAGCTGTTTTATAGCGCGCGAGGACTGCTGTCGGCAGAAGATAGATGTTGTCATGATAACCGTTCTGGGTATACTTTAAAGAGTATAACTGAACCTTTAACGACTCGTAAGCTCTTTAGAGACTGTTTTACTATTCCGAGTCTATGTAGGTATACCTAATTTCCTATCACTTCTTTACCGACCGGTCTACGTCTGGACAAAGATCTTTTGCATGGACTTCTTTATCTTGCGCCTGTATCTAGCGGCTCCCTGTGACTCGTCACTGGTCTAATATCTAGGTCGGTTTAGGAGGTCTACCTGGTAGGGGGTCTGCCTAAGCTACGTACTGCCCTTTCCGGTGCGATACACGACACGTTTCTTTAACGCTACCTCATGTATGACCTCGTCTGATATCTATTCATGGTATCTGAAAGGTAAAGTAGTCATATGCTTAAGTATTGTTTGGTAATGACAATTTGTTTAAGCAATATTGGCTCAAGTTTGCAGAATTACCTATATTATGGATAAAGCGTATTGTAAGCAGACTGAACCTAACTTACTCAAGAATTGAACCAAAAACATTTATAAACCTTATTTGCTGCTTTAGAATTTTAATTTTGGGAAACTAAAAGTAAGTAGGTACAACGAAAGTTCTATAACATTTAATCTTAATGGAATAGAATCTTTCAATAAAACGAAGAGGAAGAATTTATTCAAAATCGTTCGCTAAAGTTTCCCGCTAAAGCCGATCCAGTTAAAATACTTGTGTAAAACCCCCAAATCCTTTGAAAATTCCTACGTGAAAATTGGGGTCAAAGTTCGGTGCGCCAATAAATTGCGACCAATTGATTCACGAAATTCGGTGACATTAAGCGGAAAGTATACAATAATCCAGTAAATGATTATCAGAGGAGCGCGGGGCGCGGCAGCCGGGCGACGCAAACACAGTTCCAGGTGCTCGAATCCAGGCGCTTTAAGGCTTTAGCCGAGGATTTGCTTTCAATATTAGCCGTCGGCCGCCGAGGGCAAGCCCATTCCGTTCCGCTCGTACCTTTTTTATTATTTTGTCGCATCGTTTTGGCTCCAAATGGAATCATTCCGCCATCTACATTTTTATTTTTCAATTGCTCCCCGATTAGTGGGATTAGCCGGTATCGCTTTTCGATTCTTTGCTCCTTTTGGTGGCAGCTTTCGCGGACTAGCACCCGACCGCTCTAATGACTTTCCACGGGCTCGGAATTGACGCCGCATGGACGAATTGTTTGTGCTGACTATCAGAGAGTCAATTAGGCTTTATTATTTGCCCGTGTATAATTGGTGCGTAGTATTTGCTCTCGGTTTTGTTAGTGTTACATACATAAGCACGTGTGTGCAGTGGTAGACCGAAGTTCGTGCGCGTCACGGCTTATCTTTACGATGGCAAACACTAATGTTGTTTTTTATTTTATCAAGGATTGCCTTAGGTCTGGGGTCTACATGCGTGAGCGTGATACCGTATCATCCCCGAGTTATATTATATTTGTCCTCAGCCAACACGTCGTGTAGGTAGGTATGCTAGTAACGAAGTGGAAGTGATTAAACAGCACTTATTTTAAAACTAGGTAGGTACGAGTATCCTAACTATTACTAAAATTCTCTCTCTGGGCGAGTCCAATACGTCAGAAAGTTTTTAGGACATTTTAAATAATTAAAAAGTTTGTTTGATTGCATTTAAAGGTGTTGTCGTCTTAACGTTAGTCGACTACAGTGTTGAACATAATTGTCTTATAGGAATTTCCACACCACCTTGTACCATCTTGTACTTGTACTGATTCTCTCAAGATGTCTAGATGAGACACTCATTGGGAAATCCTAAAAACCCCAACGGCCATTAGTCTTTTGAGTCGAAGAGAATTAATTGCTCACAAGTAAGAAAGTACCAGAAATTAGGGGATCCGTAGGAGAACCAAAGTCACCGACATAACTCAGCGAGTCGCGAAACTGAAGTGGAAATGGGCGCAGCACATAGTTCGAAAAGCTGATGGTCGTTGGGGTCCCAAGGTGCTGGAGTGGCGACCCCGCACCGGGGAACGCAGTGTTGGCAGACCCCCCCCACTAGGTGGACCGACGACATCAAACGAGTCGCAGGGAGCCGCTGGATCTAAGCGGCGCAAGAACGAAGCCTGTGGCAGTCCATGCAGGAGACCTTTGTCTAGCAGTGGACGTCTCAATAGGTTGATAAAGAAGAAGAAGAAAGTACCTACACTAGCGGCACGCTATGATGGCCGGTTTGACGTTTGTCCGCTCATGAAGTTCCGTTAATTGATAACGACTTTGAAGGAAATAATTGTATTACGTTATTGACGATAGTGATGTGCAGAGATTCATAAATTTTATCGAATGTAGTTTTAGGTTTAGGACTCAAAATTTATTAATTTATAAATTTTAAACCGGCCATCATAGCGTGCCGCTAGTATAGGTGAAGTTTAAGCGCAGATAAGACGTAGAGTTTGTATTTTGTAGAGCATTATTTGAACTGTTTCCTGACCCCTAGAAGTATTCGTAAATACGTTTATTTATCAAGCTGGTTAAAAATCATAAAAGTAGTATTATACCTACTTATGTTTGTCATTGATAGTCTTAAGGGTACATTTTGTAGGTTTATAGTATAACCACATGTCATATTGTATGAGATCTACAATCACAGGACGTTTTACATCATGGAAGTAGGAATTGTCATGTCAGCCATGTATTACATGGCTGACTATTAATTGATCTTGGACTTGTTATTTGAAAATGCCGATTACGTAGCATAGATAGATATCTCATCAGCCATGGGTAGGTAAGATACCTACCATAAATGAAGAAGAATCGCAACAAAAACATACAAACAGGTAGGAACGCATGTCAATAGTTAACTGAGCAACGAGGGCTAGGTTTGGGTGGAAAGGATCAAAACGGGATTAGAGGAACGACAACCAATCAAGGGTAACTGGACTGGTATACCTACGCGAAATAAATGCGCCATATAAAACTTACACCACTACAGCAGATATCAAGCTTTAGAGAGCTGATTGTAAGGTTTGTTTTTGTTTGAATGGTTGAGTTTATTGATGTTTTGTTTCGGAGGGAGGGTAGATGGATCGGGCGAGGGTACGAGTGCAGCCTCCGCAGACAATCTTACAAGTTAATTGTGTTCCGTGCCTGAAGCCTGACTACAAAATAATATCGCACTCAGGGCGTCGCCTGTACTCGAACATCGCTTGATATCTATGTATGTGCCCAAATTGGGATGTGATTATTTTAGTAGGTAGGTAGATTGGGTGAGCAATAATAGTAGTGTAACTAGAAATCATAAGATTTTATGTAGCTATGTGTAGGGTATGTGTGATAAATCTTTAAACATGAAATAATTGTTTTGAATTGAATTGATATGATGTTATTTATGTAGCTATGCCTGTTTAGTATCCTTTAAAGTAAGTAAGTACCTAAGCGGAGTTTATGTTAGGAATAGTGTACTTGGTGGGAGTATGGCTCGAACTGTAAATAATTTGGTTATATTTATATAATTAATTTATTTATATTTATATAATTAATATATATATATATATATATATATATATATATATATATAGCTGTTCGTGCTGACTCACTGATTGACTGACTGACTGATTGATCACCTCTCCTGTAAAATTTTCTATGAAAAATTTTTTTTTCACCGATGCTTTCGTATAGACTATAGAGGATAAACATTCATTCGGAGGAAAATTATGTAGAGCTGACGATTTAACCGTTCGTCTTTTCGGCTGAGGATATTTGTTTTGAGGTTATATAACCTAACCTAACTCTACACCAAGGAAGTAGGAATATTAGCTCCACACCGATGAAGTCTTTTTCAAAAGCTTTAATAAAGTAACCGAATTGACAAAAACCGGCCAATTGCGTGTCGGGCCACGCGCAGTTTAGGGTACTGTAGTTGCAAGTCACAATTATTATTGCTGACCTAGGACAGTGCTTTTATTTATTTATGAATATTGAATATATTTTGAGTTCCATGGTTTTTCGCGGTTCACTTCTAAAAAACAGATATAACTCCTTAACTTGTGAACCCTACTTAGCCGTGACAGTTTTCCTTTAAAATTCTTTATATATACCTACTACTGCTGTGAATTTTCTCACGTATCCTTTAAACAACCATTTAGCTGGCAGAGGGGGGGGGGGACGACATTTGTATCTATAGTACGCAGGGGTTTCGGGGGCGATAAATCGATCTAGCTAGGTTTAATTTTTAGAAAACGTCGTTTTATTCATGTGTTCAGGCAATAGAATAGAATAGAATATAAATATTTTTTATTCAAATAAACTTTTACAAGTGCTTTTGAATAGTCAATGAATCTACCACTACAATGAAAAACCCCTTACAATATCATTAGAATACGAAGGTTTTTCGCCATCTTCTATAAAGTTCCAATAGCTCAGTTAGGAAATCGGGCGGTCCCGAAACTAGAAGACCCCGAGTCCATACGATTATATTTTCCTGTATGAATTTTAATATCTTATTATTGTTTATTTTTTATTATTTTATCATTATTTTTTTCTAAATAATATATAATTTCCAAAAAACACAATCGGTCATTATTATCTGTAACGACCTGCAATTGTCCACAGTTTTCCCAAATAGCCTATTTACGATATATTTTAGAAACTTTATCACTTTTTTATGAGATAACCAAGACAATTTAGAATCTTATTTCTCTTAGAAAAATTACTAAAATTCGTCTTGGATCCAAATGTATCTAAACACAGCCTTACGGAGCTGAGGCACAAAACAAAAGCAAGTAAATAAATACGTCTAGGCTTGGATTTATTGCGTCTACTCACGCAGACATAAGGTTATTTGATACATAGAAGAATTATAAAGCTGATCGCTTAATTTCACAACAACCGCAATGTCTACTTTCAGAGAAGTAAGGCCATAGTCCACCATACTGGCCAAGTGTGGACTGGTAGGCTTCACACACCTTTCAGAACCAGGTTTCCCCACCATGTTTTTAAAAATAATTCTACCAATTTCATAATTTGACATGTCAATATAGTATCTAGCATGGAACTAGGAAAACGACTAGTCTTCCTACTTCCATGGTACCTATCTGTATCTAGAATCTGTGATATAAAACGAAACGTATACCACTTAAAATCAACTCTGACGACAGACGTTAATAAAATTAATATTAGAGTTTTATTTTTCTTTAACCAAATTGTATTGATTATTGTACCAACATATTGACCAACAGATTGAGTCGAAGGCAACATATTTCTCAATACTGAATATTCGAATGACGACCTAGGTCAGCAGTACTAGTGACGTACATGGGTAGCTATATTAGAGCCAAGAATTCGTCTCTTGCGGCTTTCTCACAATATGCGATTAGCTTAATTGCATCTTATTTTTATTTAAATTATCTGAATTTCATCAAAATCTAGAGTAAACGTAGGTTATCTACATTAAACCATGTTTTAAGTGTAAGATATGGATGTCTTGGCGCTTATATCCAGTGACTTCCTCACGGGTTTCATAACGGTGTGTTGGGAGACTTTGGGGACCCAACTTTATCGAAGTACTTAGTTTTTAGAAAATGAAATCATTTCCTAATGAAGAAACTGATATTTCAGAAATCAGTTATGTATATTTGTATTAAGAAGCATGCTTTGTGAAAAACAGTCCAATTCAACATTTAAGAGAGTAATAAAAATATTCTGTGATAGAATTGTAAACTTTTAAAATGAAATTAAAGCTTTTCTGCTTGCTCTTATATGCATAAATCATCTAAAGAAATGATAAGTTAACGTATGATATCAAGTATTCAAGTGGCGGGATCGGAAGCCCTACGAAGAGGGGAAGGGGGGTGGGAATGAAGATTTACGATCGAGGCATAACGAGCGCTAGATGAGGCGTAAAGATGCCCAATTCGGGTTACTATACCTACCTAACTATACTTTCTACTCCGGGTATTCCGTAATATGAATACGCAAATTTTTATGATTTTACTAGGTAGATACTAGATACCAAGTAACATGAAACATAATAAACCTGATCCTCCCTTCGCCGGCTCACTTCTAGTTTCTTCTCAGAATGACTAGGGTTTAGACCATAGTTTACCACGTTGACCAAACTAGAGTTGCAGACTTCACACACCTTTGAGAACATTATGGAGAACTCTCAGGCAGGTTTTCTCTCGATGTTTTCTTTCAGGAAATTAAATCCGCAATAACTCAACGGACAGGAACCGGACAAAAACACAAAAGTTTGACGGTTCAAACCCCATCCGTTGCATCACTGCCGTACCCACTCCTAATACAAAGTTTGCGCTTTGGAGGAGAAAGTGGAATTTTATGCTATGTAGTTCCGTTGAACTGCAATAACATTCCACATTCCACGGAGCTATGGAACGACGGAATGTTACAAACAAACATACTTTCACAGTTATAATATTATTTAATATAACCGCTTATTATTATGTACCCAATTTAAATGTATAACGAAATATTAACATCAAAGTAATAATGTAACATCTATTGTTATACCACGTGGAAAATTGTGTAGGTATACAAAGTATAAAAATATCTTTTCTGAGATACATTCGTTTACTATGCTAGCGTGCGAGAGCAGCAGTTGCATTGTAAGTGACACACACACATTCATAGCTCGGCCCAATTCCGCGCCGAGCCAAAACGTGGCAGGGCTCTTAACAAAAAAAAAAGGTTTGGGTTTTCACCCAATCATTCTTGTTAGGTAATAAACAAAGTATTAATTATACTAAAATATTATTTTGTCAGGTGCTTAGTTTTATGAAGATTGTTAATCCACATTAATTAAATCAAAGGATTTCTGCGAGCCGCAAGGTCTTAGTAGGTCTATTCATATCAATAATTACAAATTTTTGTTCATGACTGATTGAAGGTATAATTAATTGCTACAGATAGGTAGATAAAATACTATCTTTGCTGTATGTCGACGTGTCAAGGTTCTTGAGGTACCTACCAAGCAGCATGTATTTAAAAAACTTAAGTAACAGCAACTATGCTCGGAGTATCACTGAGAGATCAAATCACAAATGAGGAGATTTGTAGGAGAACCCAAGTCACCGACATAGTTCAGCGAGTCAAGAAACTGAAGTGGAAATGAGCAGGGAACATAGTTCGAAGAGCTGATAGTCGTTGGGGTCGCTATGTGCTGGAGTGGCAACCCCGCACCGGGAAGCGCTGTGCTGGCAGACCCCCCACTAGGTGGACCGACGACATCAAGCTAGTCGCAGGGAGCCGCTGGATTTAATGCAAGAGACCTTTGTCCAGCCGTGGACATATATCGCTTGACGATGAAGAAGAAGAACAGCAACTAAAGCTGCTTCTCAACCGATAGACGACTTCTGCTGGACAAAGCTCTCTGGCAATGGATTTCCACAGGCTTAGGTCTTGCATCGCCTGTATTCCCTGCGACTCGTGTGACGTCATCGGTCCTCTTAGTGAGGGGTTCTGCCAAGACTGCATTGAATAAAGTGTAAAATAATCTCCTATTGGGAGAGATTTAAACCTACAGGCAGGAAACAAAAGTCAAGAGGGCGTTTCACACCTTAGCGGTTAGTAGGTCCTAGGTATATATCTGAAACGTTGAACGAATATATTTCGTGCAGGAAAGTTGGACGTCAACCTTCTTGCGTGAAACATTAATGCCAACGCCCACATCTGCTTGGAGTTATGTGGTAGAACGATGAAGAACAAGGTTGTGAAGTTTCTGAGCACATTCTCCTAAGTACGAGAACATCCGATAGAAAACGGGCAGGCCGGAATGACAAAATGATGATTGGCAATTATTAAAAAAAAAAACCGGCAAGTGAGAGTCGGACTCGCGCACCGAGGGTTCCGTACTGCAGAAGTATTCAAGTAAAACGTTAATATTATATATTTTATTTGCTTATTCATATTTTTTCTTGTTTTTATTAATCGTTTACTTTGTAGAAGTTTATTGTTAATATCAAAACAACTATGCTAGTTAGAGCATTGGTTTTATTTTTCCTGTAAAATATACATAAACCTCTATGGACCATGATTATTTCTGATTTTTTGGTTGGTAAACTTCGGAGAAAAGGGGGGGAACGGTATTTTTTTTCGACATTTTGCACGATTAATCAAAAACTATTATGTATATAAAAATCTGTTTTAGAATGTACAGTAAAAGTCCTTTCATATGATACCCCACTCGGTATAGTTATCTTACCTTGAAATTTCAAAACCCGATTTTCCCCCTTTTTTAATTAAACTAAAGATAATTTTTGTTTTTTATTCCAATAATGTTGAGCCACTATTATAATATACAATGTTCCAAATTTCATGTCGATAGCTTTAATAGTTACTAAAATAATCGACTGTGACAGACGGACGGACGGACGGATGGACGGATGGAGAAACTCGCACCAGGGTTCCATTTTTATCATTTTGGTACGGAACTATTCCCATGTCGATAGCTTTAATAGTTACTAAAATAATCGACTGTGACAGACGGACAGACGGACGGAGAAACTCGCACCAGGGTTCCATTTTTATCATTTTGGTACGGAACCCTAATTATCGTTTTGATGATACCTGGCTAAAAGTACCTAATAAATTATTTGTTCTCCTCATAGTTCGTGCTTTTGTGTACCTACTCGTAGGAATAGAGTGGGTAATGCAAACATCGCGCGGTGGGGGGCGAGATAGGGGGACACCTAATTCGGGGATTAAGCACATTTGCAAATGTAATTTGTATTCATTTAAACCACACGTACCCACTACCTACCTACCGCTACTTCGTGCTGTTTGTTTTATCATTCATTTTAAAATTCTGTACTACTTTTTTCGTTAAATGCATTCGAAATGAACCGTCAGTATCCAATAGGTACCTAATCTAGGTACTACCTGTACCTACTCGCATATATGTAGTGTATTTCATTTATCTGTAACAATATTATAAAGCAATGTTTAACCAAAGGAAAAAGGAACAGAAAAACTCTCTTGAAGCCAAAAACGAACTATTTACTTATGATAAACGATTGGTTGAACTGGACCTACAAACTAAAATAATGGCTAGCGTGGCGCATTCGTTTCATCGTTTCTATTTAGGCCCGCCCGACTTCAACACAATTACGTGTACAAACTGAAATTATTTTATACTTTTCAATGGCGTTTGAAGTCGGTTTTTTTTTAAAGAATTTTTATATATTATTATTTCAGTTAAGGAGATAGAATTTTTAGAAGAATTAGATAGATAGGAGATATCTTAGACTAAATAAAAATTTATTTCGATTTTATATTGATTAATAATATTTAATTTCTTTTTCGATGTTACTCCATAATTATATCCGTTAAATCTATATCTATATATATAAAAGAAAGTGGTGTTAGTTACACTATTTATAACTCAAGAACGGATGAACCGATTTGGCTCAAAATTGGTGGAGAGGTAGCTTAGAACCAGGAGACGGACATAGGATACTTTTTATCCCGTTCGACCGCGTTTCCGTCAAGTCAATATAAAACCTGGTATAACAAAAATGCATCTGACATGGAATAAAAAAAACGAAAATGACAGTGGAAGAACAAAACGTAAATGACAGCTAAACGTAATTTTGTATTTGGTTAATTATGGTAAAAAATTATGGTAAAAACAATTATAAAAATGATAGCTAAAAGTAATTGATAATATCATCAGTAATATGTTTTCTCTTTGAATCATCATTAACAATGCCGCGAGCAAGGCGATCAAATGTTTCCTGCTACAAAGCTACGGATTGACGTGATTTATTGGATAGGTATAGTTGAGAACCTGGAGGGTGACAAAGATTTCCCGCGGGATGTTATGAACTAAATCCACGCAGACGAAGTCGCGGGCATCAGCTAGTTTACTCTAAAATTAAAACTACCTACTACATTAAAATTAAATTTATTCTAAAATTAAAACTAAAATAAAAATTAAATAAAATCTAAAACCCCATCGAAGTCACTGCAGTGTGGCATGGTACCCAAGATGCTGGCAGCATTACCCCTTTGGATGGCCAAGCTAATCCTTTGGGCAAGGTAGCTGCCAGCTCTTGGATCCCCGGTAGACTCGATCACCTTTTTAGTTAGCTCTCCAAAAAGCGCTCGAGCCTCCGGGCCCCACGGCCCCAGGGTCTCTACACCAAAAGGCACAAATATGAAACCACTGTCAAGTTTTTCATATTTGCGCCTCTTAGCCTGTTCGGCGCTAGTAGCCGCTGCACCCGCCACAGAGGAGGTCGCATGGATGTGGGATGCAGCTAGAGTATCTACACAGGTGGCATCCCACACAAGCGACCTCCCTGTCCTCCAAGGAACAAGCGTCATACCATCAGGTCTCCTGCCATCACTACGTGCCAAACCAATAGGTTCTAATACAGCTGGCACGTGAGCAGTAGCAAGAGACCTGCAGATGATGTCGTTGAGGGCATTGTGGCGGGAGAAACGACCAGCGCTCTTCGAACAGGAGAGTCCGTGATGACCGTAAGCGTCGACGTGGTCACCGCAGTGGCAACGGTGAGGCTGGGTTATTTTGGCGCCGAGCCTAAGGCCAACTACCACTGCAAGAGTGGCGTGGTTTAAAAGAGTGCCTAGATTAGCAGAAGGGAGAGCATGGAGCCAGTGGCCGGATTCTTTCGCAGAGACAGCGAGAAGACGAGCACGGTCTTTAGAATTTGCTTCCATTAACATTGCGTCAAAAGTTTTTTTACAAATAATGTCATCCCACTGTCTCTGGGAAGGAAGAGAAACCGGCAATTGATTTGGGCTAATCGCTGACCATTCATTTCTTGCCTCTGCCAAGTACGACACCTCAATTGATCCCAAAGACTGGGATATAATTTTTTCAAAGAGAGTGTGTGTACTATAAACAGAGGAAAGAAATGCTGGCAGTGAGACACTAGAAATTTTGCGGATTCCCAGACCTCCATACCTGATCGGAAGAGAAGCCTGGGCCCATTCTTGATCATCTATCGGACAATTTAAGATGTCAGATAGAATATTTTGTATAAAATTATCCAAATTTTCCAATAAATTATTAAATTTCCAAAGAGGTGAACATCTTAGGAAATAAGTAAATTTTGGAACAAATAAGCAGAATCGAATGATGGTCATTGCCATATGAGGATTAATATCGCAAAGGTGATGGGAAGTGTTTTTGAATTTAGAAATTACCAGTAAAAAATTGAGGAACTGAGGCCTCTAGAACAGGTGCTCCTAGGAGGCTAAGTGACTCATCATTTAAAATTTTAATACCCGGAGCTAAAGTATTGAATTTATTTAATATGTGCAGTTTAGATTCCGCCGAAAAAGAATTAGGAATATACATTTCACATTTATCAAAGTTAAGTTCCAAACCAATAGTTTTAAATTTTGATATAATAATTTCTAAATCCTCCAAAACCGAATTCACTTCGCCGCCCAAGGTTCCATCATCCAAATACCAAACATTGAATTTGGAATTTAGAGCCGAAATTATAGGGTGGATGGCCAAACTAAAAATAACTGGTCCAAGCGGATCCCCCTGCTGACAGCCGACAGCGGAGCTCAGAACATTCTTTTTGTGTACGAGCTTTGAAGGTTCCCGGTAGCACTGCGCCAAGTACGGGAAAAACTGTGGAAATTTATTTTTTACTTCTGAGAGGAGGACCCCCCGATCCACTGAATTGAAGGCATTCTTCACATCAATTTTAAGGAGTACCTCCTCCCGGGAGCTAAGGAGGAATGTGCGAGCAGCATGAACAGCTGCTTCACATCCCCCCTTTACCCCAAAGCCTAACTGAATTGGGACAAAATTAGAAGATATCAAAGGAAGAATTTTTTTACAGCAAATTTTGGAAACGACGCGCCGAATCGTTGAACCCACTGCTATGGGGCGAATACCACCATCCTTTTTTTTAGGGCACATAAATTTGCTCCATATAAGGTTTTAGTTATTTCATGGGGTACTCGTCCAGATAGCATCAGGTTCACCAGATCAGTGATGGATTTCAGAAGGGTACCACCTACGTCAACGTTTGCACCACAAACTAAGTCTCTAAAGTGTTGTGGTGACAAACCATCGAGCCCTGCAGCGGAACCACTTCTGAAAGACATCAGAGCTCCCAGCACGTCATTTGTAGTGGCCTGAAAAAGAAAATCGTTATTTGTCGGTGGGTCTGGAAAAGAGGAATCAGGAGAAGGAGATGGGTGTTAGAACGCAGTGCTTCCAGAGTCTCCGCTGTATCAGGGGCAATTGTGTCACTGGAGAATAAAAGTCGAGCCGCTCCCTTAAGGTCGCCGTCGCTTATTTTATTTTCAATAATTTTTTTTTTTCGATTTTATTAACAGTATTTTGTTATGCTCTGAGGAGTCAATAATATACAGAATGAAAAACTGGGTTTGAATTAAATATTATTGTTAATTAGATTAAAGCACGCGTTGTATGTATTTAAACATCTACCTATAGGTAGGTACACGACATCGCCACAATTTTGAAACAATTACCTTGAGCCCTATATAGTAAGATTAAGCAAGTCCATGGTCGGAATTAGGATTCGGATCGACGGAGAGCTTCTTACGGCCCGACTCCACAAATTGCCAACCTTAACGAGACCATAAAACTCGACGCGCTCTCCGAAGACGCCACAGATTGTGCTCAGACTTACTCCGGGATTAATGGTGTAGAAAACAGATTATCATTGGCTGGGTTTCTATTAGCCAGACCCCTGCCATCGGCGCGTGAATATACCACTTATTATTTTCCACATAACGGAGCGATGCTCCCAATTTAATTTCATCACGATCTGTCGCGTTCGGGTGACAGGACAATAAACTTGTTTGAGTTGCGACTGCTGCGAGTTGCGACGCGCTCGACGCTCGCCGCTTGACGGTGACAGAGGGACTTTTTTTATCTATTCCCGCCGGCGGCGGGAATAGGGCTACTTTCTGTCTGCCCGTCTTAATATGAATTAAATTGTAGTACGCCCCTCATTGTGGAAATATTTTTTATTGCCGGCTCTTCTCAGCAAAATCTGCTTTCCGAACCGGTGCAGTGGTAGTGTCATGACGTGTCATAAGAGCCACAGGTTGGCCTACGTGAAATAAATAATTTTGAATTTTGATTATTTTTTGAAAATTTATGCGTTTGTTGATGAAATGAAACGAAATTATTAGCCTACTAGCTTTAGCCTCCGACTTCGTCCGATGGAGTAAGATGATCCCGCGGAAACTCTTGGTCTTTTCCGGAAAAAAGTAGGCAATGTCATTCTCCAGTAGGGCTAAAATGCGCGCCAAGAGACAATTTTGTTGACCCGTTTTCTCGTGATATCCCTTAGAGATTCACGAGTAAATGAGTAGACAACATTTTATCCCTACATATATTTTAGCCCTACAGTTCGTCAATCATACCCATCCAAAACATTATTTCCGTCGTTCTGTTTCAGCGTGATTGAATGATAAACCAAAAAGCAACATTCAAACACTTTCGCATTTAGTAGCGAAGTAGGGTTTCTCACACAGGGCGACCAGAATAAAACTTAGAGTCGAATCGACGTGACCGATCGCGTTAGCACTAACATTTCAATGTAACCCACGTCCACCTTTGAATTATGTCATCATCATCATCATCAGCAACCCATCAACGGCTCACTACTGAGCGCAGGTCTCCTCTCAGAGAAGGGTTAAAGGCCATAGTCCACCATGCTGGCCCAATGCAAATTGGCAGACTTCACACACCTTTGAGAACATTATGAAGAACTCTCAGGTGTGCAAGTTTCCTCACGATGTTTTCCTTCACCTTGAAGCTTGTGATATTTAATTTCTTAATTGAATTATGTATCCTACTAATATTATAAATGCAAAAGTTTGTGAGGATGGATCATGGATGTATGGATGGATGCATGGATGAATGGATGGATGTTTGTTACTCTTTCACGTTACAATGAATGAACCGATTTGGCTGTGGAATGGTGATAGGCGTGAAAGCTCATACCCAGGATTAACACATAGGCTACATTTTATCGCGGAAAATTAAGGAGTTCCCGCGGGAATTAAAAAAATCTTAATCGACGCGGACGAAGTCGCGGGCATCATCTAGTTATCAATAAACTGGATTTAGATTAAACACCAGAGCTAACTTGTCATCGAATAATAAATAAGCTTCTATGCAGAACGACGGGGCTTTTGGCATTAGCTGAATGAAGACATAACACTCGGATACACTCAACTAAGTATCAATACCCTAGAAGCGTGGTCCCATCACCGGAGTGTAATAAAAACGAAAGTAATCATGCAAATTGGGAGAAGGAAAGTTGAATTAAAAAGCGGATTGGTGTAGCTTATTGGGGGGAAGGGAGGGAGACCTAATGTGTCTTAATGACCGCAATGGATGAGACCTTAATCCTCGCACCCGAAACCTTTTGCTCTCTCCCTAGTTCACCAAACATTTAAAAAAATAAGTTCTTTGGATTTAAGATATGATATCTTGAGAGTCTATTTCTCTTTAACTGTCCTCACTTATGGCACTGAAACATGGACACTAACAAAAGGCTTGATCCACAAATTTAAAGTCACTCAGAGAGCTATGGAGAGGGCTACGTTAGCAGTTTCATTTAAGGACAGGATTCGGAATGAAGAGATCCGTAAGAGTTAAGGTCACCGACATAGGCCAAACCATTAGCAAGCTGAAATGGCAGTGGGCAGGCCATGCTTGTCGCAAAAGCGATGGCCGTTGGGGCCGAAAAGTTCTAGAGTGGAGACCGCGAACAAGCAAGCGTGTGGGGCGCCCTCCAGCACGTTGGACCGACGATATAAAGCGGGTGGCGGGAAGTGGCTGGATGAGGAAGGCTGAGGGCCGGGTGTGGTGGCGTTCTCTGGGAAAGACCTATGTTCAGCAGTGGACGTCCGCAGGCTGAGATGATGATGATGATGATGAATGATCTTGAAAGGCAAATAAGCGGTTTCTCGCAGTAAGCGACGCGCTAAACACAGCACAGCTGTGCGATTCTCTTAAAGTGATTGCTACAGTGTGACGAATGCAATCGCCTCTGATTGGCTAAACTGCATTGTTGCAGAAAGAACGCAATAAAATCAGACAATCACCACAATTGAGACTGCAGCAATGATTGATGCAGCTTATATAGAATCGGCCTTACCATCATCAGATAGACAATAAAACCGTGCTATAACAAGTGGAAAAGTTGTAGGCTAAGAGTTACTACCTAGTTAATTTTATCTTCGAATAATGCAACTCATATAATAACGATCGAACCTCACAAGTTCGATTGATCATATAAAATCAAGAACGTCTTAAACGCCCGCGCCTACATTCGTCGGTATTTCTGCGATTTGTATACCTTTCAAGACAGCTGTAGAAAAATAGATTATACGTATCGATTTTTGAATTAATAACTCAATTAAATGAACCATGACTTATTGGTTCGTTCAATCTATTACTTAATTGAATCATACAATAATTAATTGTCAGTAATTATATTTCGCATATCAGGTATATTATTGCGAATGTAATTGAATCAATAAATAATAATGCTCATTGGATTTGAATAATTAATATCAGTAAAAGGAGTAAGACGCAGCTTAGGGCCAAAGCACACACCTACTTTTGGCATCGTCGGCAATAAAACCTAGAAGTTAGCTTTATGTTACAATCAACATTACTCTGAACGCCTGGAGTTGCAGCGTCGTAATACATGTAAGATGCGAACTGCGAGGAGCTATAATGTTGTCGTCAACCGATAGACGTCCACTGCTCGGTATTTGTCTGTGGGTGGCACGCTCTTGCATCACCTTTATCCAAGGGCTCTCTGCACCTATTCTGGGTACCAATTGTCTAAAATGTATTCCATTGATCGTATTCGTATCCGATGACATTAGCATCAAAGTAAAATAATCCTTGATTGTATTGATTTAGTCACAAATTCAGTACAACCGATTTTAACATGGAGCCTTATATGGAGCGTATCGTAAACCTAAACGTATAAGAATGCATACACGAAATTGAGCTCTAATTCAATGCTGAAGGTTTATATTACTTTGACGCTAATGTCATCTAATACGATTACGATCAATGGAATAACTTTAGACAATCGCATCTCTGATGTCATTGGGTCACCAAGTAGGGCTTTGCAAACACCATTACAGCACTTTAGAACTTTTGTTGTTAGCCCAGCCCACTGCAACTTGAGCTTCGCAACTTAATGACTTTGATTTAAGTACGGATCTCCAACTCAGTTGGGAAACTCAGAGCACAGTTCTCTACATCTGTGAGATGACTGTTTTATTGTGTTCATTAATCCCATACCTCTAGTCGATGGTAAGTATAATGTGTGCTTTGACCCTACGAACGTAGAGCGTCTACGGTCTACGCGTAGAGCCGAAAGCGGCACGACATCATCAAATCAACATTTGCAGATTCGCGAAGATTTGGTTGGAGATTTAGAGGTGGAAGGAAAATAAAAAAGTTCGTAGTGGAATCCCAGTTGATCCCTGTTGCCTTTATGGTAATGCCGGGATGCGTGTATTCGACTATTCAATTTATATTTTTTCCCTTCGCCTTATTTCTTTCGCTACGAAATTATCTATCCTTCGAATTTCGTTTCGCACTGTATTGTATACGTATTCGATGTTTGCGAATAAGGTAGGACTCCGAAAATATCACGGATAACCGCGGTGGATTGGCTTTGTTCCCGACTTCAAAGAAGTTTTCTTTGGAAAATATTTGTTTGTTGTTGTTGTGTATAAATTCGCCCGGTCGCTACGAAGTGCCCACAGTCGACGCGAACTTCTCATGCATAATATTGTACTGGCTCTGTAGCTTAGAATACTGCTTGCACTCGTTTGAATATTGCATAGAACCGCAGAATACATAGGAAATAATTTTAAAGAAAACTTTTGTTTAAAGAGTGTTTTTCGGTGATCTGTGGAAGCTACCTGGTTCACATTCTGGCTGATATAATTTAGTATTTTATCAATTTAGAAAGGTTTCGGTTGTGGCTATAGTTACTCTTTTAATGGAAAAGCCGATCCGATACATATTGCCTACTGTTTAAGGTTACAAGTTCAAAATGGTCAAATATGGTCGAGCGAAGCAATGGCTGGATCATGCGTCATGCTCGTGAACGGGTGCCGCCGGCGGGAATGGGGCTACTTTCTGTCTGCCCGTCTTTGACATGAATTGAATTGTAGTACGTTTTGTGGAAATGTCATATTCTATTCTAACAAAGATGCACGGGTTAAATCAGCTTGCCATCCAGCTGCCCACAAGATAGTATAAAAACTTATTACAATGTAATAGCTACTTATTAATATTGTAAAATGATTATTTTGAAAAGAGCAACTGCTGAGTTTCTTGCCGGCTCTTCTCAGCAGAATCCGCTTTCCGAACCGGTGGTAGAATCTTGACGTGTCATAAGAGCCACAGGTTGGCCTACATGAAATAAATAATTTTGAATTTGAATTTGAAAACCTGTAACACCTCTTCCAGATTATCGTTATACTCACTGCATAAGGAGATCGCAATGAAGGGCTAACTTGTCAGCGAATAAAAACACAAGTAAGCAAAGGTGTCCATTATTTAACAAAAGCTTTTTCAATATAAAGCTGTTTCTTATGAAATAAATAAATAGGTACGTTTTACCTTGAAATTGAAAAGTGTTTTACGTCGTTAAATAAAATTAGTCTTTTAAGTAGTTGCCGATAAATCTTTATGAAAAACAAATTAGGCGCTTAAATTGCTTGACATTTTATACCAAAATGCCCCTGTACAAGTAGGCATGTTCAAATTTAACGTCGTTCTTCCTCATGAATAAATCATAAGAAGTAAGCGGGGCTCGACGCCTTTATAATTCTACATAATACATTAAAACGCCGTACAGATTGCCTTCTGCTTTAATAATACAAACTTAATGGGAATTACCACGCCGAGTGAAGGATGTTGACACACCTACCTACCTACCGCCCAACAGTAGGTAAGTTCTTTGACTAGGTACATACAAGTATCTGCATAATAATAATATTCAGCATAGAATTAAGTATATTATTTTAATTAATTTTTTTAAACTAACACACACTAAAACACTTCAATGCAAGAAACAGTGGGCAAAGGCAAAGGCATTTTTTAGGGTTCCGTAGTAAACAAGGAACCCTTATAGTTTCGCCATGTCCGTCCGTCTGTCTGTCTGTCTGTCTGTCCGGGGTTTAGCTCAGAGATTATTGGTACTAGAAATCTGTAATTTGACAAGGGTATAAATTTCAATCACGCCGACAAAGTCGTGAAATAAAATTGTGAAAAATAATTTTTTTTAGGGTACCTCCCCTACATGTAAAGTGGGGATGAATTTTTTTTTTCTCGTCTATCCCATAGTGTGGAGTGTCGTTGAATAGGTCTTTCAAAAATATTGTGGGTGTGGAACATCATTTTTAGGGTTCCGTACCCAAAGGGTACCAACGGGACCCTATTACTAAGCCTACGCTGTCCGTCCGTCCGTCCGTCCGTCCGTCCGTCCGTCCGTCCGTCTGTCAGCGGGCTGTATCTCGTAAACCGTAATAGATAGACAGATGAAATTTTCACATATTATGTATTTCTATTGCCGCTATAACAACAAATAATAAAAATTAAATAAAATCAAAAAAATTAAATTAAAATGGGTAGGTGGGTAGATGGAATTTTTTTAATTTAATTTTTTTAACGGAACCCTAAAAGAGCGAGGCCCGACTCGCACTTGCCCGATTTTTTCAATTCAGGGATCCGTTTGTGATATATGATATTTTAAAGTGCTAAATTTTATTAGAGTCAAGTGTCCCCCCCCCCTCTGCCAGCTAAATGGTTGTATATAGGATACAAGAAAAAATTCACAGCAGTAGTATATATATTGAATTTTAAAGGAAAACTATCACGGCTAAGTAGGGTTCATTAGTTAAGGAGTTATATCTGTTTTTTCTAAGTTAGGTATTACACGTAGTGTAAGTTGCATATTTTGTAGAATATTATAGTATTTAAACCATGGAACTCAAAATTTATTCAATATTCATAAATAAAACAAAAGCACTATCCTAGGTCAGCAATAATATTTGAGACTTTCAACTACGGAACCCTACACTGCGCGTGGCCCGACACGCACTTGGCCTGTTTTTTTTTAATTTCTGAGATGCCATCAAATTATTTATTTTTATTATTCTTTTATGCCGGGTAAGCTAGTAAACAAAATGTAATGAAGATGATCGGAGCAATATATTATTTTGCTTTGTTATTTTAGTTTTTGAGGATTATGAAAATGACTGTATTAATTCTGCAATAGCGAAGCGCAGAGGGTTTCAGGCTTGAGTAATAGTCGCCATTTCTCTTTGCGGCGATGGCGAGAAATTGAACATTTAACATTCATTTAGCTGCTCGCGCAGCTTTTTAAGTTTTTTTAACGGCTCGCCAAGAACCGTAGATAGCGACTTTTTAATTGAAAGTTCATTCTGATCATGGGAAAGAGCACTTTAATAGTTTTTACATCTGTATTTTCTGTTATGATGACGATCTGAGTATTTTAGCTAATATTTGAATAAACTGATGCGCGGCGATTTCATCTACATCTCCTAGATTTTCCAGAGCAAAAATTAGTGTAGAGACCTTTGTATACTCAGCTTAGTAACCGCCAGTGAAAATCCCTTCAAAATTGTTTCATCCGTTTCGTAGATTATAACCTCGATAAACAGCCAAACAGACAGACAATTGTAATGAAATAACTGCCTTTATTTAAACTTGCTTAAAACTACCTACCTCACTATATATTTTTTATATATACAACAACAATCAAAATGTTTTATTCAAATACTTACTCGTATTTTGAGTTTAGTAAGATTTAAGTAGTTATTTAGATATTTTGTATTTGATTAAAATGCCATTCCCTTTCTTTTTAGGTAAAAGCCAATTTCACCATAGTCGAACAGTAATTACCTACCCGAAGAGTAAATACGTTCTACTTCTGACAGTTTTTGTACTAAAAACCAATCAAAACATCACATTTATTCGTCGATTAATCGTATCACGGCAATGGCACATAAAATGACAACATTGCATCGAAACTACGTGTTCGTATTCGCACTGACTTGAAATTCAAATCTATTTTATTTGTTTACCATCAGTGGGTGGAGATTTTTCAGGAACTCTAGAACCTTTTTAATATATCGTGTATTTCAGTGCAGCGATACAGCGTTGTTTACAGTGGAGGGTCCGGGTGGGCCGGGAGGTTCGCGCGGCAAGATGGCGGCGTTGCTGAGCAACGCTGCACTCTTCCTTAATCGACCGCCTCGACCCTCCGTTTATGTAAGTATTGTATTGCACTCCGGGATGGATGTTTCCGTTTGTTTAGTATATTAAAATAGGATATAAGCACCTACATACCTACCTATCTATTACCTACGTAAATAATAATAGTAAGTAAATACTCCCGACCGAATCCGGTTACGGCGGCTAATTTCCACGGAGATCAGCCATCTGCGCTGAAGATATTATAGTGCAATCACAGATGCACTCTCTATTCTCTCTCATAGTCCGATAGGACGCAAATCCGACACAACAGGAGAGAGAGCAAACCAACGGCTTCACGTGCTCTCTGAGGCACGGGGTTGACACACCGCCTACTTAAGTCGGGGCTAGCACCTTCTGAGGATTTTTGACAGAAAACCCCGATACAAATTTTGGCCCGACCCGGGAATCGAATCCGGGACCACTTCATCCACAGTTGAACATGCTAACCACTGGACCAACTAGCCTAGTAGCAATTTCCGTTGGAGTTTTGTAGCTAATGGTAGCCAACGTGGGAGATGGCAGTGGTGATGCCGACTAAGTCCCTTCGTAAGGCCAACCACATCCCGCTTTTCTACCGGTTGGCACCACAATTTTTAGGGATGACAGGTCTTACTGTTGGCCAACCAAACTAGGGACAAAGGCCCAACTAACAGCTAGCGCAAATTGCTAATAGTATACCTTCTATTATTTATACACTAGAAAACACACTTTCGCATTAGGTAGGTAATACCCAATATTGTTAAGCATTAAGAACACAAATTCTGCAAGCGAATGGCGAACAGGTATGTATTAATTCAGGTTAGTAACTGAAAAGAAAATTCGAAGTCGATTGTAACCCGGATAGTTTACGGAGCGATCGGTTAGGCCAGTGGTAATCCAGCGGGCAGCGGTGCAACGGGAAGGCAATAAAAAAGAGTTATAGTTGAGAAGAAAAGGAAAGTCCCGCGTCTAGAGCCGCTCGCTAGTTAGGGATCAAGGGCTCAACTCGGCGGGCGATAATCATAATTTTTACTTACAAGAAGAGTATAGCATTAGTTGGCGGGCGCGCGACAAATCTTCCCTAACTGCGGGCCAACTTCGCGACTCCTGGACTGCTATATTTTCACGCGAGCACTCCGGATAAAGGTTGGCTGTTCAAATACACATAATATTTTATAATGCACTTGAGAGTGTAGAGCTCATTTTTCTGAGAGAATTTGATTTTATTAGAATAACTTAGGCTTCGCTCACGTTAAGTTCGATTTTTCAAACCCCTATTTTACCCCCTTAGGGGTTTAATTTTCAAAAGTCCTTAGCGGTTTAGGCAACCGCATATCTATCTGTTTCAAACAGCCCGATCCCTCCAGTGGTTTGAGCTGTGCGTTGATAGATCAGTCAGTAAGTCAGCAGTCACCTTTTTCTTTTATATTTAGACTAGCTTTTGCACGCGGCTTCGATTTTTCAAACCCCTGTTTTACCCCTTAGGGATTGAATTTTCCTAAAAAAAGTCCTTATTAGCGGTTGCCTACGTCATTATAGCTATCTATGTATGCCAAATTTCAGCCCAATCCGTCGAGTGGTTTGAGTTGTGCGTCGATAGATCAGACAGTCAATCAAAAGTCACCTTTTCCTTTTAATTAAATAATAGAAAGCGTCCAGTTGCACCTCGTTCCTTGAACAGAATGTCCTACGGGCTTCTGCTTTCCAACTATAACCTTTAACTTAGGTAGGTAGGTAGGTACCTTTAAATCACAAAGCGAATGGGCAAATCTGAGCTGTGATCTGGAAAATATTATAAGCTTATAGTGTAAATAGTATAAAACTATGCATAATTATTCCGTTTTAACACAAATTGCAATTAAAAACTCATAGAAACACCATTTTCCTGGCTGAATTTCCATAAATCGCACCCAAGTCCTACCTATGTCACCGTTTAAAATAAGTACGTTAGTTGTAGCGTACATTTTGCTATGGCAGTGAAATAGAATAGAATAGAATATTTTTTTATTCAAATAAATTTTCGACCGAGCGAAGCGAAGGTCTTTGAGTTAACTAGAGCGATTTGCACTTGTCCGTCCGTCCGTCCGTCCGTCCGTCCGTCTGTCAGAGCCTTATAACTTTTGAATTACTGAACGTAATCGACCGAGCGAAGCGAAGGTCTTTGAGTCTACTTGAGTGAATTTGCACTTGTCCGTCCGTCCGTCCGTCCGTCCGTCCGTCCGTCCGTCCGTCCGTCCGTCCGTCTGTCAGAGCCTTATAACTTCTGAATTACTGAACGTAATTACTTCAATTTTAGATATAATATGTAAACCGATGGCCTCCAGCCGAAAATGGCTTAAAAAGTTATAAAAATCTTTATTTCAGGGGGGCTCTCATAGAAGCGAATGCGAAGAAAAATATAAAATTTTGCGTTTCAAAGGCTTACAGTACCTCATTTTAAAGATAATTTGGAACAGAGTACAAAAGTATTTTTTTTTTAATTTTTTTCCTAAAATTGACGAAATGGGGGGCTTTCAAAGTGGAGATTATATTTGACCTCATAACGGAATAACCATTGAAAGCTGGGGCTTGCAAGTTTTATAATTTTAGCGTAATATCATGTACTTGAACAACAAATACTAAAATTAGATAAATGTAATAAGGAAACTAAATTATTTAACTTTTAATGAGCAGCAACAACAGAACTTCACAATGATGTCAATAGATGGCGCTCTCATCTTATATAGCAAATGCAGCTATATGTAACATATTATTCAATTAAAATTATTATTTAGTCATTTAGCAAACATCAATAAAACTTCACGTTGCAGTATGTTTTTACATGTTTTCTGATCGTGTCGATATATGACGCTGTGTACAAGTAGGTAATTTAATTTGAATGTTCCAAAAAACTATACCTAAGTTTGATTGATGCCTTGAGGATTTCACTATAACAGTTCCCTAACCTTTACGGGCTACCTATGTTAAGTTAGTTGACACTTTCTGTCAACTTTGTTATTACGAACCTCTACGGGACAACTAAAGGTGAAAATGACATTGGGATGTTAGGATTGTATTTAGGGGCTACCTACGTAAAGAGACTTCTACAAAGGGGATGATTCAGGTATGGTTGGTGAAAACGGGCATAATAATAATGTCAATTTTGATCGTCATGTATCTATTGAATGAATAAGTAATTATGGGAAGCCGTTACCGCGAGGTCTCAGTTCGGGGCGAACCACTAGTTACTTCAAATTTAGATATAATATGTAAACCGATGGCCTCCAGCCGAAAATGGCTTAAAAAGTTATAAAAATCTTTATTTCAGGGGGGCTCTCATAGAAGCGAATGCGAAGTAAAAAAAAAAATATCGCGTTACATAAAATTGTTACGTATCATTTTAAAGATAATTTTGAACTGAGTACAAAAATATTTTTTTTTTTAATTTTTCCCTTAAAATTGACGAAATGGGGGGCTTTCAAAGTGGCGATTTTATACGCTCGCTTGAAGACGCTCCCTAAGAAAATCCGCTATGGATTTTCAAACTGATTTTATGTTTTTAGGTCACTTATATCCTGTACTTGAACAACAAATACTAAAATTATATGAATATTATAAAGAAACGAGATTATTTAATTTTTAATGTACATCAGTAATTCATATAGCATCAACATAGCTTCACAATAATGCTAATAGATGGCGCAGTCAGTAAAGTTACTGATAATAGTTCTATTCCCATCGATGATTCCCATGGAACTACGAGTTACTACTAACGACCTATCCCAAAAACAGTTTTGCGTCGACCATTATTATTTAGTTACTTATTATAATACAATAATTGTATTGTAATTTTTTTTGTACCATATTATTCAATTAAAATTATTTTTTAGTTAAATTTTAGTTAAATATTGTATATTTTCTATTCGCGTCGATAGATGACGATTTGTACAGATGCCCGTAACCCGGTTTCACTCGTTAGTACCTACATAATAATTCAATGTTTTCACTAACGTTCCCTAACCTTTACGGGCTACCTATAAGTTAGGTGATTGATGTTTTCTGTCAACTTATTTATCACGATCCTGTACGGGACACCTAAAAGGATATTGGGACGGATGTTAGGACTTAGGATTGTATTTAGGAGCTACCTACGTTAAGAGACTCCTACTTAGGGGATGATTTAGGTATGTTTGGTGAAAACGGGCATAATAATAATGTCAGTTTTGGTTATCATGTATCGATTGAATGAATAATCATGGGATACCGTTACCGCGAGGTCTCAGTTCGGGGCGAACCACTAGTTACAAAGTGTTTTCGATTCGTCAAGTGAAACTATCACTGGTTCGGAATGCCATTCCAAATAAGTTCCTATAACTCTCTCTTCTTATACAAGATGGACAAGATTTTTTTATGACGATGAATAGAAAATCATCATTAACTTGACATACCTATATTTTTAACCCTTCTCATTCGAGAGACCTGTGCCGCAGGCTACAAATGGAACAAGTCCGGATTCTGTGGTGATCTTGCAATACCTACGTCCAGCAGTGGACATTTATCGGTTGAGACGAAGTTATAATGTAAGAAAATATAAGAGCAGCAGTAATTTTGTCTCGTATAAAAAGGTCTTACATTCATGGACGCGGGTGGCGGCTGCTGGGGCTAGTGGCAGTCGAGTCACGTGGGTATACAGTATGAGGACAAACAAGGATGTGAGTGCGTTAGGACGCGCCCGCACCATTCAAGTGTTATTCAGAGTATGGACATCGCATGTACGTGAGCGGCCGTAGAGACTTCATTAGTTGTAAAACTTTTTATTTTTACAAGCTTTTATTTAACTTTTCAAATTCAAATTTGAATTTGTTGTAAATACATTGCGTAATAACTTACAATGTATGTATGTATGTTTGTTTAGGTCTAATCTTGCAAGCTGAATTAGAACCACTTGCACTTCCCGGTTTCCGATTGAGCTAAAATTTTGCATGTTTATGTAAATGGAATTACAATGCAATATATTATTGTGACATGGAGCTGATCTGATGATGGGAAAGGAATTTGGCTATTGAAACTCTGTAATAAAACGACGTAACCCCATCGAGTTTGGTCTCGTTTGGTTCATCTTGGCAATTATTGTGGTCCTAGATGATATCCAGGGTCTAATCAACTAAAAGCTAGTTTTTTTTAATAAAATTTTTAATTTACACTTATTTTTAGATCTATGTCTAAGGGCCGATTTCACCAACGTAAAATAAGTCTTATCCGGACGTAAATTTGATATTTTAGTATTTTCAATACGAAAACTGTCAGAACGCCCAATTTATTCCTCGGATAAACGTCACTCGACTTTGGTCAAATCGGCACTTAAAAGTAAAAAAGTGTGTGTCAGCTCCGGCCTCCGACGCACGACTGGAGTTTACGCGCGACGCTATATCCTTCTCTATGCGCGCGACTCGTGTCCGAGCGCACCCCGACCGACTTTCGCTTCGGGGACCCGATCGCTACGCGCTCGGATACCCGAAGCGAAAGCTCTTTCGCACGAAAACCAACCTTATTTACTCAACGTTAGGGTAGAAATTTTAACGTTGTGAAAAATGTAACGAGGTCATTGATAAATTGATTTTACTGCCCGGATTTTTCTCATACCGGGCTGCTAAAATCGATTCTTAAGGAGTAAACTCCAAAAACATAGAGCTAAAAAACAAGTGCAAGCAACAGCAAGTAAATATCTGAATACAAAAAAGACGTTTTTAATCCAACTAGCACGTTTCGTGCTCTCCGGGGCACGGAAATGTAACACCGCCGACTTCCCACCTCCGGCCTGCTACTAAAATTTATTTAAAGAAAAGCATCTGTCATGACCAGATTGGGCCGACACGGAACAGGCACCTAGGACATCATAATCCTCAGTTGAATAAGCTAGGCACCTGACCAAGAAGAAGTCCTTAGGAGTAGAAGTACCTAACCTTGGTCAGGTGATTAAAAAATTATGGGCACCTTCACATCATTTATTTCCCTTAATTTATATTTTTTTATCAAACTAAGGCGTCTCCACTGAAGCCTTAGGCGCCGCCGGGCGGATTTGTTTTACGGTCAGCAAAGGCATCGAGTTACCGCGTCCGCGCTCGGGGCGTCTTCTTAATTTTATTACAGACCCGGCGCGGACCTCCGGGAGCACCTCTAATTGTGTCCCGGAAAAACTCTGGAGATTGCAATTTCAGTACTCTAGGTATGTAGGTATATTTGGACCGTATCGTTTGGTGGTCACTGATGGGCCACGACCTCTAATAAAATGTTATGTTAGAAATGATATTATTATGTTTCTTTATATTATTCTTTAATGAGTACCTGTTACTTTTGTCTTTATTACAACAAAAGATAATGATTTTACTAGACTTACAGCTAGTTATAGAAATTAAGATAAGACAGAAGAAAATTATATCTAACCAATTACAACTATGTAACTATCTACCGTATCTAAAAATCCTTCGAAATAATATAAAATAGATAGGTACCTACCTACACTACACTAAAGATTTCTAGAAGTTGTAATGTCGTGTAATGTCTTACCTAGTAAGTACGTTACACTCTAACTCTACAATCTAAGTTGGCAGAGTGCGTTATTTGTAATAAAGTACCTACTTAGGTAATTAAATTTTTTAAATATATACCTAATATTATTATTGTCTAGTTCTATACAAGTGTTGGTCTGTGATTTTGTAATTGTGTCCAAATTAGCTTAATATTTGAATATGAGTAGTATTTGAACGATAGCACACGTCTTATAATGACTATCTGTCTGTCCGTCTGTTTGTCGGTCCGGGTTCATCTTCAGAATAACAACTAACAATAGTAACTACTTACCTACAATTTTGAAGCAACTTTAACGGGCCGCTAGAGGATTTAAAAGAAGCGATCAGTCAGATCAGATATTATGCACATAATTTATTTATATTTTTTTTATTGCCTTGGTAACTGTTGAACTGATCTTGACGGCATAGTAATGGCTTGCATCCAGAAAAAAGCATTAAGACTATATCACTGGAAATTAAACAGTTTCCACGGAATAACGAAAAACCTATAACCATCTCGGTTAAATCCTGCTTATAAACTGGTTGAAAGTGAAATCCACTTATTTTAAAAATAATTGTAAATAAAACCTATTAGCGCCATCTATTGTCAAGTAGAGTAATCTTAATTGATACTCTTGCCATCTGTTGTCGAATAGATAAAAAATTGACTTTCTACTAAACTGTTTATCTTTACTCTATGGCTAGTAGAACG
Organism: Oeneis ivallda; assembly: GCA_029955525.1. Lineage (NCBI taxonomy): Eukaryota > Metazoa > Arthropoda > Insecta > Lepidoptera > Nymphalidae > Oeneis > Oeneis ivallda. The sequence continues at coordinate 7,346,716 of JARPMR010000010.1, read as the reverse complement.
CCAATAATTAGTATTGTTCTTGAATTTAATACTGATATTAAAACATGAATAAATTTTACTATTATTGAATGGTTTTAGTATTCCAACTAAGGTTGCAACTATGCATTTAAAATTTATCTAAGCAAGAGAGTGTCGGCCAATAGGTGATTGCAATCGTAACACTACTGAGTCTGACGCATGTCAGTTTACTGTCAGTGATCTATTGTCTATGATTCGTGACTTGACATTTGTTTATCAAATCCTATGATCAAATCAATACGCAATAAATTCGTCAACAAAGTACAAACTACAAAGCGAAAATTAATGGGTATTTTGTTAGTCTCAAAAGCGCAAAGATCGAAAGAGGACTTTTAAAACTAAATTAACGGTGTTAACAATGACAAACATACTTGCTGTTTGTCTCCTCTCTGTAACATTTTTGTGTTCTGCAGGTGGGTTATTATTACTATTTTTTTATTACAAGTAATTACAACATTGCTAATTTCATTGTTCTTGTCCTTGTAAACGCATTTTCATTTCGTGTGGTAACTCACGAATTATACATACCTATAGTTGTTTGTTGAACTGTTTTTGGTTTTGTTTTTCTAGTTTTTCTGTACTTAGTGGTAACTACATAATACTACTAGGTATACTAAAACTATAGGTATTTTAACCAAACACACTTTATTTCGTCCAAGGATGTTGCTACAAAAATTTTGATCAAACTTCTCTTATGTTTGTCAATTATTCTCTTATGTTTTGTAGATCAAGTAGAGAAAAATTATTCTATACTCACAGAATACAATTACTCACAGGGAGCCAATACTGGTCAAAGGTCTACTTGTAAATGAAAAATTTGTGAAGACACTATTGATTAAAAAAATGATCTAGTTTCAGGTATATTCATGAAAATAAAGCATGAATATTAATTTATCACATTCTAAAAAAATATAAATCCTTTCAAGTTTTCAAATAGAAATATCAGTAGAAGGTATTTTGATATTATATTTTCATGTATAAGTGAATCATGAGTCATGTACAGCATTATTATTAATATATCACATTTCCTGCGATCAGTGCAAAGTGCAAACAGGAGGGGATCATGTTATTGTAAAATATTACCTTCCGGTTTACAATTTCAATTAGATTTGTGTCATCATTTTTCACTAAAAATATGTTTGTACGTTATATGCTTGCATAAGAAGTAGGAGTCTAGCTATGGTTGGTGAAAACAAATATAGCAGATATTGACTTCAAACCAAAACCAATTGTGTAAATAGAAAAAGAAAAGATATTATGCAAACAATAAATGGCATTATTTTAGTCTTTTGTTTAATATGTGTGTTTGCATTTGTTTCAGTCTTTAAATACATGCAAATTATGTTTTGTAGGACATAATATTTTTTTTGAACATTGTTACTTGCAGTTAGTTAAAAACTAGAGAAGTAATAAATATTTTTATTTGTAAAACATCATTATATTGAACTATACTTTAAACGTAAATATAAACTGGCATGTTCTTAAAAATTGTTTGAACAAGGTTATTGGCTCTTTAGTCATACGATAGCTGATAAAGATTCCTAATGAGCAACAGACTATAATTATTGCATTGATATTTCCTTAGTACTATATTATTTAACTCTGTTCGTAATATTCCACTATATTAATATTATGTTTGTTATGGATAATACTTATCTTAATATCATACTAATATTATAAATGCGAAAGTGTGTTTGTTGGTTTGTCCTTCAATCAAGCTGCAACAGAGCTAGGGATCGACATGATTTTTTGCATGAGTATAGTTGAGGACCTGAAGAGTGGCAATTGGCATAGGCCCAACATATAGTTGCCTTATTGGAGGCAACTATATGTTGGGTTTTCTTTTGATAATTTTTACACATAAAAACTAATACAATTAAAACAGAAAATTTCTAATTCTCTAGAAATTAGAGGTTCTCAGAGGTGTGAAGTCTGCCAATTTGCATTGGGCCAGCATGGTGGAATTTGGCCTATAACCCTTCTCTGAACAGAGCCATTGATTGAGCTGATGTTGATGAATATGGAAATAATAAATTTACCTATTTTTCCCCAGGTTTGTCTACAGCAAGACAAGCTCCGAAAGAATGTGCAAGAGGACCTAAATATTGGTGTCAAAGCTTGAAGTATGTATTATATTTCCTACATTTCATATCATAATGTATAATTGTGTATAATCTAACAATTTTCCGTGTACCTACTAATTTGTTGTGATAAAAGCCAGTCATTAGGATGTATGTATGTGATACATATTATTTACTAAAGACTGTCCGCGTCAATTTAGGTTCTTTGAAATTTCTGTGGCAACTCTTTGATTTCTTGGTGAAGAAGTTCTTACAAAGGCTGGACAAACCAACAGACATCAAAAATATCAAAATATGTTTTAGTAATTGACTTTAGTACAAATAACCATTTGAATTTAATAAGAGCAATTCATTAAGATAAATTAAAATATATTATTTGACATGGTATTAATTGTATTGTACTTAATGAGTAATAAGTTAATTACTAATGACCCTATAATAATAAGACCTATTCAATATCCAGTTAGTTGACTCAACAAAACATAACAACTAAATAACAGTCCTAAGGATTGAACTGAATAACATTCCACATTTATGTAATGAGTCATAACAAGGAGTTTAGTTTTACTCCTATGAATCATATAAGATTCATACAGTAACAGGCATATGCCCGGTTTTGTAAAATCCTTTTTTTCTTGTACATTATATTAAAGGACGCACATGCTACTTGAACTAAAACTTAGCCCAATGACATTTTATCTGTTCCATTATCTATGCCTTACCGCAAAAAATTATAATAATAGTATATATTTGTTTTAGAAGTCATGACCCTTCAAACATCTCTATCATACTAATATTATAATTGCGAAAGTGTGTTTGTTGGTTTGTCCTTCAATCACGCCGCAACAGAGCTACGGATCGACGTGATTTTTTGCATGGGTATAGTTGAGGACCTGGAGAGTGACATAGGCTACTTCCCTTACTTACACATCCCAGAAAATCAAAGGTTCCCGAGGGACTTTAAAAACTAAATCCACGCGGAAGAACCCGCGGGCATCAGCTAGTTTATTATAATAAGGAATAAATTCCTGTTGTAATATTATGAATGCGAAAGTGTGTTTGGTTGTTGGTTTGTCCTTCAATCACGCAGCAATGGAAGAAATCGATGTAATTTTTGCATTTGTACAGTTGAGTACCTGGAGAGTAGCAGGCTACTTTTAATCAAAAGGATAATTTAATATAAAAAAAATATTTAAAAAAAACATCACCAGCATCACTGCAAAGTATTTATTTATTTATACAACTTTGTTGGCAAGGCAACCTATACTAGAGAACATAATGTACTGAGAGACGGGGGGATCGCAATAAGTGCACATAAATACGAATTAATATTAATTACATATACATACACGCTAATAGATACAAACTATAACACGATACAATTAAATAAGTATAAGATGATGTACACTTACACACACATAACATATAAATATATACATATATTATAAATATATAATAAACTTAGTTAAGATACATAAACATATTACTAATACCTACACTATTTTAAAAGTATCATCATTAGCAACCCATCAACAGCTCACTACCGAGCGCAGGTCTCCTCTCAGAGAAGGGTTATATAGCCCAGTCATATTAGGTAAAAAAAGGGGTCTACCTCGGAATGAAAGATAATAAGCTGCAAATTGGTATGAACCTTTGTTTTGTCATTCTAAATGTTGTCTCAAAAGTCACAATCGTTATCGTGTCCGCGTCTCAAGATATTCAAGGTCAAAGGTCACAAAAATCGGTTTTTCGCGAATATCTGGCTTCCTATCGGTTAAATGAGATTTGCATTTATTATAAAAGTTGTAGGCTATAAAATTCCCTACAACTTTTGTTTAAACTTTTTTTTCATACGACCAACCGTTTTGAAGGTAGAGCGCGAAGAGTGCACATCGTACAGTCATATACGGCCTAATGCAAGGCCTCAACGCTTCACTGTATCCAAGTAATCCCGATGAAGAAAATACATATGATCCCGATATTCTGGAAGGTTTGGAGATGAACATGACAGATAATGAGGATGATGACAATGAATCGAACATTTTTGAGCGACAAGAAGAAGACGACGAACAAGAAGAAGATAATTAGCTTCCATTTCCAATTTCATTACAATTAAAATCAACAAAGATACTTTTGATATTTGAACTCACATTTTGATAAATGTATATTATGCCGTATTTAATAATAAATAAAAATATGTGTAAAATATATACTCTTACTATCATTTTAACTTAAAATAAAACTAAAATATATAATCCAGAATTAATAATATTTTATACTTAAATAGTTAAATATGAATAATTATATATAAATAATCAAGTTACTTACTTTAATTAAATATAAATAATTAATAGTTAGTACATAAATAATAGGCATTGTTTAATAATTATAATTTCCAAGTAAATAATTGACTTTATAACGTACTGATAACCATAACTCACGCTTGACCTTGCATTAGGCCGTATATGACTGTACGATGTGCACTCTTCGCGCTCTACCTTCAAAACGGTTGGTCGTATGAAAAAAAAGTTTAAACAAAAGTTGTAGGGAATTTTATAGCCTACAACTTTTATAATAAATGCAAATCTCATTTAACCGATAGGAAGCCAGATATTCGCGAAAAACCGATTTTTGTGACCTTTGACCTTGAATATCTTGAGACGCGGACACGATAACGATTGTGACTTTTGAGACAACATTTAGAATGACAAAACAAAGGTTCATACCAATTTGCATCTTATTATCTTTCATTCCGAGGTGAAAGCCCTAATATGACTGGGCTAATAGGCCATAGTCCACCACGCTGGCCCAATGCGAATTGGCAGACTTCACACACCTTCGAGAACATTATGAAGAACTCTCAGATGTGCAGGTTTCCTCACGATGTTTTCCTTCACCGTTGAAGCAAGTGATATTTAATTTCTTAAAGGCATTTAACTCCAAAAAGTCAGAGGTGCGTACCCGGGATCGAACCTGCGACCCCCCGAATAGGAGACCACAGTCCTAACCACTAGGCTATCACTGGTTGTAAAAAAAAGTATATAAAGTATATAATTTCTGGTTGATTTTTTAAAAACCGCTCGACCGATTTCGGTAAAATTTAACTGGGACCACCTGGGAAGACCGTTTGAAACAAAAAAGAATTTTCCAAATCGGTTCAGGCGTTTTCGACAAATCGGTGAAAATACATAAAAAATCCCACAAAATGAGAACTTCCTCCTTTTTTGAAGTTTGTTAAAAAGAAAAGTGATTTCCCATTGTTTTTCTTTAATAGTTAGATAACTTTATTAGGTATAAAATGAAGATAAAAATTCATGAATATAATGATCCAATATAATGATCCGTGGGAAGGCTGCGGTGCCCGTTAAACAGGTTTTCCTAGTACGGATGCCAAAGCACTCCTTCGGGTGTCAACATTGTTAGTTTACTTTTTCTGTGTCCTAAATTTAAGGAGTTGTTTTATTTTAAAATCTTTTTCTTGGGTTAATAAATATATATTATTATAAAAAAAATCCATGAATGAAATGCAATTTTTTTTAGCAATTAACATCCTTTGTTAACACACATTAAGCAAATAAAGAATTTCTATTTCTATTCTATTTCTGCGCAGGAGCGCGGCAGACTGCGGCGCGGTGGGGCATTGCATCGGCACAGTGTGGGAACAGCAGAGCGATGACGTCACACACAACGAAGTCTCCGACAAGTTCGTGCAGCTCTTCAGGGAGCTTAAGGATGTCAAGGAGATGATCAATGATGTAAATCTCCTTTGTAACACATTTACCACGATGATGGATCTTTTTTTCCACTCCCTAGTAAACTGTGGAGCCATCTCCTTTCGACGGAGTTCCCGCATACTTACAACATGGGGTTATTGAAGGGGCAGACCAGGAAATTCCTGAAAAGCCGGCAACGTTTTGGTAGTGCCTCTGGGGCTACAAATGTTCATGGGCGGCGGTAATCACTTAACATCAGGTGACCCGCCTGCTCGTTTGCTCGCTATTCATATTAAAAAAAAACTCTGTTTAAAGCCTCAGGCCAATAGTTAAAGGTGTGGACTGAAACCTGAAAGCTCGATGGTTCGATCCCCACCCTATTGTCGTAATCACTCCTAACACAAGTTTTCCGTTTATTTGGAGGGAAAGGAGAACATAATGACTTATGTTCTCCTTTGTTTAACTTGATTAATATTCTCCTGTTTAACTTTTTTTTTTTGAAATTGAAATTGAAATTATTTATTTCCTTTCTTTGATTACATGGGTGCTTAAAATCTATGAACGTTGACGACTGGAAAAGTTTAAACTGCGTTCCAGTCGTCACGCCCACCTCCGAGACTTAATTATTTATATATACGGAAATATTAACACGATTCAATTTATCCATTTATATAATATTAAATTAAATTTAAAGCATGCAGGAAGTGTGAGTGAGTGTGTGTGTGTGTGTATGTGTGTGTGTGCGATTGTGTGAGAGTATGTGTGTGTGTGTGTGTGTGTGTGTGTGCGCGCGTGTGTGTGGGTGCGTTCGTGTGTGTATGTGTGTGTGAGTGAGTGAATGCGTTTGAGTATTATTGTACTATTTGAGTGTGTATAAAAGTCTTTCGGTCTCTTCATAGGAGAGTGATTTTAGCCATTTGAAACATTTAGATTTACATAAATTACTTGTTAAATGGTAGATATTTAATGATTTATTGATTCTGTTGTACAGTAAACAGCTTAAAAACGGGTAATGGCGCCTTGATATTGCCGTTCGAATCGATTCCATTGCACATACCATGTAGGATCTGCGTTTGGAGCAAATTTTTGGGTCATAGGGTAGCTCAAGGTGTTTACGTAGAATTGTGCACAAAATAAACAATTGTCTCACTGTTAAGACCTTAGTGTATGCATAAAGATCGACAGTAGGAAAAAATATGGGTTTATTGCACATGACCTTTAATACTGATCTCTGCGCCCTTTCAATTCTCAGCATTGCCGTTTTTCCTGAGCCACCCCAACAGGCAATGCAGTACGACAGAATCGATTGAGCCAAGGAGTAGTAAACTGTCTTTAAGCAAGCCATGTCAACCACATTCCTCAGTCGCTTAAAGACAAAGATAAGTTTCCTCAGTCGAGACACCAATGAATCTATATGTTGGTTCCACGTCATAGCACCGTCCATAGTTACACCTAGGTATTTGGTGCTTAGTGAGCGCTCCAAGAGTGGACAGTTACAAGCATCGATATTGAGACAACAGTGGGCTCGTATGATAAAAGAGGGTGGAGCTTGTGAGGGTGAAGAAGATGCAAAAGTAATAAATTTTGTTTTTGCAACGTTAAGAGTTAGCAAATTCAGTTTTAGCCATATCAGCACGGATCTTAAAGAAGATTCAGAGCGATTTTGCGCTTCTTGCCAGTTTTTCCCATGGGTAAGGAGTACTGTATCATCCGCATACATGATAATCTTACAGTTAGGTAGGTTTATGGTACACAACTCGTTTATGTAAATGAGAAAAAGGGTAGGCCCAAGGACACTACCCTGTGGGACACCGTAATTAATTGGGGCCTCTTTGCTTAGGAAGTTACCTATTTTTACGCACTGGGTACGATCAGTTAAATAGCTTTCAAAAATATTAAAAGCCAAACCTCTAACACCTATCTTCTCGAGCTTATTGAGCAACTTGGGAACAGAGACAGTGTCAAATGCTTTAGAAAGGTCAAGATAAATGGCAACAGATTTTAATTTATTATCAATATTTTTTAGAATGATTTGTGAAAGTTTTAATACTGCATCTTCCGTTGATTTTTCACTGCGGAATCCAAATTGGTTTTCTGATAATATCTCGTTATGATTGATGTAACTTAAAAGTCTCTTGTTAAGAATCTTTTCAAATATTTTTGACAGAGTTGTGAGTACGAAAATCGGTCTATAGTTTGTGACACTGCCTCTGTCTCCACTCTTATAAATAGGGTGCACAACAGCCTTTTTAAAGGCACGAGGAAAAATTCCTAGGGAAATGCATAAATTGAATATGTGTTGCAATATAGGTATAATAACGTGTGCACCGGCTTTAACAACTGAAGTGGGGATACCGTCCCAGCCAACGGCACAATTGTCTTTAAGATTACGGATTGCATCTTCAATTTCAATAGATTCAACCGTAAGTAAAAACATTGCATTCAAGCCACTGCGAGCGGGAGGACAGAAATCATTTAGTGAGTCTTCAGGTGGTACAATGATACTCTGTGCAAGATTTTTTCCTATACTGGAGAAAAAGCTGTTTACTGTATCAACAGAATCAATTGGATGACTGCACAGATTTAGCAACTCAGAAGAGCTAGACTCTTTCTGTTTGAGATTAGCGACTTTCTTTATTAAGTCCCAAGTTTTTCTTGGGTTATTTTTGGCCTTCTGAAACTCACAACGCTCATACTCTTGTTTCACTTTCTTAAGGAGATTATTACAATAGTTGCGGTAGCGAATGAAAATAGCTTTAAGAACTAAATTATCCTGTTGTTTTTTTGACTTTCTGTACAAATTGTCTCTATGTCGAATGCACCTGAGGAGGCCAGGTGTAATCCACGGTTTAATAATTCTATTTTTATTGGGAATGACCACAAAGTGACTATTGACTTTTATAGCTTCCATAAGTGTAGTGACAAGCAAATCAGTTGCTTTGATTGAAACTTGATTAATATTCTTTATTAAAAAAAATTACGTCGAAACTGATCTTACTATATTGATGTCAATACTGTAGAAGTGTAAAGTAGATTAAAATATTACTACTGTTGGGCCCAAATAAAACGCGTGCGGTAAACTAACTTAACTCCACTAGTGCTAGCTGGCGTTTTTAGCGCCTCCACTGATTTTGAAGTCCATAACTATACAGTGCTATAAAAGACCTAAAAAACCTAGCTAATGCTTGGCTGAAAACCCTCGCCTGTGCCTGGAGAATTTGTGCCCCAACTGTAATTTTCAACTAAACTTAATAAAGTAGATTTATAGTGAGTAAAATGTTAACTTTTGGTTAAATACGCACAGACTAAAACTATAATTCTTTTTAGGAATATCTGGAGTCGCGAATCATCTCAAGATGCCACGACATCCCGTCCAACGCCATCTACCGGATGTGCAAGGACAACGCGGCAGACCTCGGCCCATACTTCAGCCACGTGCTGAAGTCGTCCACCACGCCGGAGACCATGTGTCGCATCATGGGAATGTGCAATAACGAGAAGTTGGATAGCTTTCTTAGTGTAAGCCCTTTTACACTTTTTCTTTCAAAAAGTTTTATATACATAGATTGCACTCTTTTTCTTTATCACTCTCATAGTCCGATAGGAAGGAAATCCGACATTACCGGAGAGACCAGGTGCAGGACCGACGGCTTTACGTGCTCTCTGAGGCACGGGGGTGACACGCCGCCAACTTCCTTACTCCGGGCTAGTACTGAGAATTTCTTGACAAAAAACTCAATAAATTTTTTCAGCCCGATCTTGGACTCGAACCTGGGACCTCGTTATACACAATCCAACATACTTACAAATAGATCAACGAGGCAGTAAAAAAAAGAACTTTAAGAATCCCTGAACCCCTTTTTTAGTACACCTTCGTTTTGAGTTTCAATCGCATATAACCGTTTTGGGAACCATCCTTACTAATATTATAAATGCGAAAGTGTGTTTGTTTGTTGGTTTGTCCTTCAATCACGCCGCAACAGGGCTACGGATCGACATGGTTTTTTGCATGGGTATAGCTGAGGACCTGGAGAGTGACATAGGCTACTTTTTATCCCAGAAAATCAGAGAGCTCCCGAGGGATTTTAAAAACTAAATCCACGCGGACAAAGTCGCGGGCATCAGCTAGTATCAGATAATTTTAAGAAATATAATATCATTCATAGTATTTTATTTCTTTTGTCAACAGAAAAAGAAGACTGAGCAACCTGCCAAACGAATGCGTAAGATTTATTTTATTTATTGCTAGCTTTTTACCCGCGGCTTCACTCTCGCCGTCTATTAAAATTAATCCGAAGTGGTGATTCCCATACAAAATTACCAATTTTGATCAAGGACCAAAAGGTTAATCCATATAAGGGTTTTAACAGGGTTTATTTTAGGGTTAGGTTAAAAACCCTACAATAAAGACTAACCCGTATTATTCAAGGTTAATAACCGTAAGGTTCATTTTTGTTCATAAAACATGTGCAAGAAAGTGACGGAGATAACAGCCGCTCGGTTTTGTGTACAGTTTTTGCAATTCACGAAGGCTAGTGAGCTTTACTCGTGGTTACTTCGTGTACATGCACATTGCATAAGTGTGCGTGCCTGTCAAAGCCTAGGTGGGAGCGGGCAGGCGCGAGCATTGCGCTCGCTCACACTTATACAGATACGACACACACACAACCATAAGTCAGTCGCCCTCGTGAATTGCAAGAACTATACTATATGACTCCAATTTTCCGATATGACTCCAATTTTCCGCTGCGCAAGAAACAAGCAATTTTAAATGTTATATCTGGTGCACAATACTGTACTTACTCGTAATTTGACTTTGATTTTGATTTTTAGATATTTCAACTGTTCTTTTGGGTTGTCCCTTTTTTTGAAACCACCCCGAACCATTTTTGAGTTTGAGCAACAATTAATTTTTATATACCTAAAATAGATAGATTACAGTAGAAAAGTTTAGGAATTCCTTTGGATGCCAATTTCAGTCAGAGGATGTATCTGATTGATTCTTTTTCTTTTAGCTCTAGTGGGAAGCCTGAAATGTACGTGGGGACCTGCGTACTGGTGCAGTAATTTCAGGTAAATATTTAGCTTATAGTCTTGTTTGATTTTATAAGAAACTAATTAGTTTCCATGACTTCATTCTGGTTAGTTTTAAAGGACGAAAATATAATTATTCACAAGTACACATTATAATTATCCGTTACATGGCAATACAAGTGAATATCTTTTTTCTCCCAACTTTATTTGATAGACTTTGATAAACTTTTTTGTTAGACTGGTTTACTAGAACAAGCATGAGAAGTTTGATTCGTGAACGTGGGCTTGAGGCCCACGGTTCAGTTCTGGTTAAGGTAATATATTAAGTCTATGTTATTAAAGACCTAGAGATGTGACATAAAACTTTTATCCCAGAAAAAAAGGGTTCCCGCAAGATTTTTAAAAGCTAGTTATACTAAATATTATTAAAAATTGATTCTTTATTTCGATTAAGGCTTGTGTAATTTCTGAATAATGTTAAGACCCCCAGCAATAGTGTTTCCACATTATTTCTGTCTAAGTCATGTCTTAAAATGAGTATTTGAATATTAGTATTCAATTCGAGGCCTTAACATGGGTAGCCTAAGTATGTAACCCACTCTTAAAACATTTCTGTGGTGGTGTCGTGTGATGCGGGTTGTTACGTTCCCTCAAATATGGTTGAGCGAAGCAGCGGCTGGGTCATGCGTCATGCTCGTGAAGGGGTGTCGCCGGCGGGAATGGGGCTAATTTCTGTCTGCCCATCTTAATAGTATGTATTGAATAATTGTAAGTAGTATGCACTTGTTTTAAAAAGAGCAACTGCCGAGTTTCTTGGTGGTTCTTCTCGGCAGGAAGGGCATTCCGAACCAGTGGTAGACTCAAAGAGCACTTGTAAAAAAGTTTATTTTGAATAATAAAATATTTCTATTCTATTGACTTACGGATTCGAGACATGGTCGCTAACTAAGGGCCTCATAAGTAGGCTCAGGACCGCTCAGCGGGCGATGGAGAGAGCTATGCTCGGAGTGTCCCTGCGGGATCGAATCAGAAATGAGGAGATCCGTAGGAGAACCAGAGTCACCGACATAGCTAAGCGAGTCGCGATACTGAAGTGGAAATGGGCGGGGCACATAGTTCGAAGAGCTGATGGTCGTTGGGGTCCCAAGGTGCTGGAGTGGCGACCCCGCACCGGGAAGCGCAGTGTTGGCAGACCCCCCACCAGGTGGACCGACGACATCAAACGAGTCGCAGGGAGCCGCTGGATTCAGGCGGCGCAAGACCGAGGCCTGTGGAAGTCCATGCAAGAGACCTTTGTCCAGCAGTGGACGTCTATCGGTTGATAAAGAAGAAGAAGAAGAAGATTCTATTGTAACGTTACACAAAATTAAAACATTATAAATGTTGAAATTTATAAAATAAGTATAATATAATAATTTGAAAATATTAGGTATAGTGAATGTCAATGTGAAACTGAAATTAACAGGCTTGGACCCTGTCGAAGCATGAAACTAGTCTGTAAGGAACCACATTCATGTATTTTATGATCTGGTAGGCGGCGTGCGTCACAATGTAGTTATTATTACCAATTTACGATCTAAAATCGCGACACAATTCGATATCGCTTCTTCTTCAAAAATCCCACTTCATCCATCAAGTCTTATTGGGTTAAGATTACAAATATTGGGTATTTTCATTTATTTATTTCTAGAATTACCCTGGGTGACATGAAGGCATTACAGTTACCCAATTCATCTCCCTGGGCCACTAGACTACAAAAAAAAATACAATTATAAACTAAACATACTAAACAATAATTCATAATGAAAAAACATTGAAAACAAAATAAAACAAAAAAATTTTAATTTCCAGTACCGGTCGAGAATGCAACGCAATGCACCACTGCGTGCAAAGAGTGTGGTCCAAGATGACGGTGCCGAAGGATGATGACGGAATCTGCAAGATCTGCAAGGACATGGTGACGCAGGCGCGCGACCAGCTGGAGAGCAACGAGACTCAGGTAACTTTACAGGATATACTTCGATGAGAATCATGCAGGTTGAACGATGATGAAGACTTCTGCAAGACCTGCAAGCACGTGATGACGTAGTTGCGCGACCAGCTGCAGAGCAAGGAGACTCAGGTAACTCCGTAACTTTACAGGATATACTTCGATGAGAATGCAGGTTGAACGATGACGAAGACTTGTGCAAGACCTGCAAGCACGTGATGACGTAGTTGCGCGACCAGCTGCAGAGCAACGAGACTCAGGTAACTCCGTAACTTTACAGGATATACTTCGATGAGAATGCAGGTTGAAACGATGACGAAGACTTGTGCAAGACCTGCAAGCACGTGATGACGTAGTTGTGCGACCAGCTGCAAAGCAACGAGACTCAGGTAACTCCGTAACTTTACAGGATATACTTCGATGAGAATGCAGGTTGAAACGATGACGAAGACTTGTGCAAGACCTGCAAGCACGTGATGACGTAGTTGCGCGACCAGCTGCAAAGCAACGAGACTCAGGTAACTCCGTAACTTTACAGGATATACTTCGATGAGAATGCAGGTTGAAACGATGACGAAGACTTGTGCAAGACCTGCAAGCACGTGATGACGTAGTTGTGCGACCAGCTGCAAAGCAACGAGACTCAGGTAACTCCGTAACTTTACAGGATATACTTCGATGAGAATGCAGGTTGAAACGATGACGAAGACTTGTGCAAGACCTGCAAGCACGTGATGACGTAGTTGCGCGACCAGCTGCAAAGCAACGAGACTCAGGTAACTCCGTAACTTTACAGGATATACTTCGATGAGAATGCAGGTTGAAACGATGATGACGACTTCTGCAAGACTTGCAAGGTTATGGTGCCGTACATTCACCATGAAACGTTTTATTAGGAAACAATTAAGTATGCCAAAATATTAACGGTTCAAAATATATTTAAGTAGTCCTAAATTCAACAATACTCTACTGAAAGTGCCCGACACTTTCTATATCTCCGCCAACTTTAAATATGGTTCTTTCCTAATGAATTTAATACTAACACTAATTTCATGCTCAATTCAAAAGTATAACTGGCAGTTTAACCATGACTTCGTCTGTGCGATCTTACTACCGTTATAATTAGTTCAAAAGGACTAATAACAAAACTGAATTTTGATAGTGTGCAAATGAGCATATTTATTTAGCTGTAGAGATGTCCATCATACGTCGATTTTATCACTGCGGAAATCTCAAACACCTTTTATATTAAGCGTAAAAATAGTTTTACAAGTACATACAAACAGTGAGATAAATCATGCTCTTGCTGAGATATCTTAAACAAGTACAATGTTTTTAATAAATTCTTACAAGGCGTTGACCGATAACAGTGCCGATGGACCTCAAGTTTTTTATAGTAATATATGTTATTTTTATTACAACAAGTACTTATTATACACTTTAGTGAGCAGTGATAGCCAAGTGGTTAGGACTGCGGTTTCCTATTCGGGGGGTCGTAGGTTCGATCTTGGGCATTCACCTCTGACTCTTACTTTTCGGAGTTGTGTGCGTTTATGCAATTAAATATCACGTGCTTTAACGGTGAAGGAAAATATCGAGAGGAAACCTGTCTGTCTGTGTGTTCTCCACAATGTTCTAAAAGGTGTATGAATTAAATTTCGCAAATGTGGGTATTTTCCAAAGTGTTCTCGCGGCGCCATTTTTCTCAGCCGCGAGATCTCTTTGTGAGTTAATATTAAGAATTTTTAAACAAAATCAAGAGTAGTTTAGGTTCAATTTTTTTTTTAATTTTTAAGATTGTATAATATAATTCAATTAGGTTATTATGGGTCTGGCATAATCTATCTAAGAGATAGATCTAATCTGTATCTAAGAGATTCAAAGACCTTTCAAAAATTGAGAAAAAAAAAAGGTGTATGAAATGAAGTCCACCTTGTATAGGTGGCCCAAAGCCCTTCTGTGAGAGGAAACCTGCGTTGTTTTTGATGTTGACGATGACTTAAGTTAGATATTCCGTTTTTTTAATGAGTAATAAAAAGGTCACTAAAATTCCCGCTTCCCTTCCAATTAAGCTTGGAATGTACCATAAGTACTATAAAATACAACTATTATCCTGTGTTTAGATCTATCTGCGGTTGAAATGTATGACACAGCAATTTGTATAACTATAATTATTATTTGTTCTTGACTTTCCTCATCGTGTTACTGCTTTGTATTATGTTAGATAGTGGTTAGGACTGTGGTCGAAGCAGTGATAGCCTAGTGGTTAGGACTGTGGTCTCCTATTCGGGGGGTCGCAGGTTCGATCCCGGGTACGCACCTCTGACTTTTCGGAGTTAAATGCGTTTAAGCAATTAAATATCACTTGCTTCAACGGTGAAGGAAAACATCGTGAGGAAACCTGCACATTTGAGAGTTCTTCATAATGTTCTCGAAGGTGTGTGAAGTCATTTATTTCATTTATTCATTTATTCCTTGCATTCCAACTTACAATATATAATATTTACATTGGAACCCCCTTGGGGCACAGCAATTACTAGTTTAAGCAGAGAGACGGACACCATTATTTTTCTTCAAAAAAATCTTTTATTTTATAATACGCTCTTTCTATAAGAAACATTTTTAAAGAATTGATAAATGCTGTATCACTCCTCATTTCTTTTATGTGGTTTGGGATATTATTATATATTTTTACGCACATCGGGTTGGGGCCGGTACTATGGATCTTTAGGTTGGAGCTTGGTTTATGCATATTATGCTTACGCGCTAGTTCATAGTGTCGCGGTACGTCTTGTAGTTTTGTTAAGTTTTGTGGTTGTTTTCTGACGAATTTGGATGCTTCTAATATGTAAATGCAGGGCAGGGTTAAAATCTTTAGTGATTTAAAGTGGGGTGCACAACTTTCCCTATTATTTAGGTTTTTGATAATTAGTCCGCCAATTCGCATTGGGCCAGCGTGGTGGACTATGGCCTAATAACCCTTCTCTGAGAGGAGACCTGCGCTCAGTAATGAGCCGTTGATGGGTTGCTAATGATGATGATGATGATGATGATGATTATGTTAGAAAATATGTAATTTTAAATATTGAAAACATTGATCTGTTTTCTCACCTATATCTATTATAGATTATCCTGTCAGTTTTACTCGAGCGTGTGGTAAGCGGCTAAATCTCTCAACAATATCATACACATAAAGGCGTCTTGTACCAGAACCTGAATATTTATGTAAAAATCATACGCGATGTCGCAAAATCAAAATCCACTTAATTACTTACTCGGTAAAGAATAGAAACAACAAACCTGTTTTACTATATTTGGGAAGAAACCGTTAGTATAACCCGGCCACCTGTATATTTGCATTTGTGTATATTTGCACCTGGCGTTGATGACGTCATATCGGCGCTCTAGTACGGTGCACTATGAAATACTGTGGTAACACTGAACTGGTGAACGGGGAAGTGAACTACAACTAAAAATATATTTATTGAGTCGAGGGTATAATATGACTAATATAAGTAGTTGCCTATAGCCTAAAGATTAAGGCGTGGAGGTCTATGGCCTACTAGGTAAAAGATTTTCTCTTAACCCTTAATTTTCTCACAGGAAGAGCTGAAAGAGGTGTTCGAAGGAAGCTGCAAGCTGATACCGATCAAGATAGTGACGAAAGAGTGCATCAAGATCGCGGATGACTTTGTTCCCGAGTTGGTGGAGACGTTGGCGTCTCAAATGAACCCCGACGCTGTATGCTCCGTCGCCGGTCTCTGCAACAACGCTCGTATTGACAAACTCATTGAAGAATATGTAAGTTGTATTTTTAATGACGAATTCATCGTCACTTACAATCAGGTGATATCGCAGTAAGGGATATCTTGTCATGAAAAAAAAATTGCTGTCTCTTACCAGAATCTTCTTTCCAAAGCACTGCCACATCCACAAGTTGACCTTCATATACCTATCTATTGATTTTTTGTGAAATGAAGTTCCTTCTCGGACCGTACGGAATTGGTGGATGAGGGCTAATAATAATTTTTCCGTCATGACCTTTGTGTGTTGCTTTCGTTTATTACACACGTTCCGTCATACCTTTGGTGGCGTAGCGGCTAAACGAAGGAGTGAAACTATTGGTTCGGGGGTTCTAATCATGATTTCAGATTATTTTTTTATTTAATTTATTTTTATTATTAATTTATTTATTATTAAAAGGAACTTCGTTCCAACCGAGTGTTCCACAACACTCACGCATTTTTTGGGGTTGTGTACCCGTAATCATTTCAACGTTTTTTTTAATTGCTACCCTTAACTTTTTGTATTTGGAACTGTATTGGAAAGTTAATTCGCTTGGCGGCATGGCTTTACCGGTAAGGTGGCAACTAGCCACTGCCGAAATCAAGTAAAAACAAAAGTTTATTGAATGGAAACCCTCTTTAATTTTTTTATTATTTGTTATAGCGGCAATAAAAATAAATATTCTGTGAAAATTTCAAGTATCTACCAATTACGGTTCATGAGGTATAGCCCGCTGACAGACGGACGGACGGACAGCGGAGGCTTAGTAATAGGGTTCCGTTGGCACCGTTTGAGTACGGAACCTAAAAAGTTTTGTTAACTGTATTCCACTATAATAACACATTTATTTCAGAACGCGACGCTGAAACTGCACGAAGGTTGTACAAACTGTCGAAGAAGTGTTGGTATAGCGAGGAAGAGATTCGAACAGACTCAGTACGATGATTTCCTCTACGGCCTGCTCAGTGTAAGAAAACAGTTGTTTGTTTATATTAATACTAGCCGACACCCGCGACTTCGCGTGGATTTAGTTTTTCCATCCCGCGGGAACTCTTTGAATTTTCGAGATCAAAAATAGGCCTAGATGTCATTTTCCAGGTCCTCAACCATACCCATGCAAAAAGTCACCTCGATCCGCAGCTCTGTTGCGGCGTGATTGAAGGACAAACCAACAAACAAACACTTTGGAATTTATATTATTAGTATGACTAATGACTGTTATAAATTAATATAACTATTATGTCGTCTGCGCAAAATACAGAAATCCAGAAAAAATTGGGAGACCCAGTATTACCGAGTAGTGGGTTGCGATGATATAATTGGTAGAGCAGTGATAGCCTAGTGGTTAGGACTACGGTGTCCTAATCGGCGAGTCGCGGGTTTAATCCCGGGCACTTATCTCTGATTTTGGAGTTATATGCGCTTAAGCAATAGGGTATTTGACTGTAGTAAAAATATCGTTTCATATGGTGTACTCCTAAAAGATTATTATCTAAAAATATTATTCCATGCAACAAAACTAAAAAATAAAGCTTTATTTATATAGAAAACATTAATTAAAATTGCTAGAATTCTGGCCATGTTCACGAGATCGAAAACATTTTTGAACCTCAAATGACGTAACAGTTCATACCTCTGGAACTTTCATCTTGTCAATACATTTCGACGTGTTTGTGTGGCGTTTATTATGCTAATTTCCTCTGTATTTCGTCTTTAATAGTTTACTAAAGAATACCTAGAAAAATAGAAACCAATTTTGTAAAAGCTAATACTGGAAATCTTCTGCAAGTTGATGAAATTACGATTGAAATGTGGACTGTGACGTCATTAAAGCAAATGGAACGTTTCCGCGGCAATTTATTTTTTTGAATTTATTTCTCGTATTTTATGAAAAATACTAAAAATTATGCCGAAATATACGTTTTGTTAGCTTCAGCATAGCATTATTAACAATTTAAGATGATTTCCCAAAAGTAGTCAAATACCCTATTATCACGTCATGCTTTAACGGTGAAGTGAATATAATTTTATCAAAGGTGTGTGAAGTCTGCCAATTCGCATTGGGCCAGTATAGTGGACTATGGCCTATAACCCTTCTCTGAGAGGAGACCTGCGCTCAGTAGTGAGCCGTTGATGGGTTGCTGATAGAATAGAATAGAAATATTTTTTATTCAAATAAACTTTTTTACAAGTGCTTTTGAATCGTCGATGAGTCTACCACAGGTTCGGAATGCCCTTCCTGCCGAGAAGAACTAGCAAGAAACTCGGCGGTTGCTCTTTTTAAAACAAGTTTATAATACAATATATATGATGCTATGTATCCAGTGTTCCTACAATGAGGGGAAGTTTCAAACATGCATACTACTTACAATTATTCAATACATATTAAGATGGGCAGACAGAAAGTAGCCCCATTCCCGCCGGTGGAACCCGTTCACGAGCATGACGCATGACCCAGCCGCTGCTTCGTTCAACCATATTTGAGGGAACGTAACAACCCGCAGCACACGACACGACATGATGATGATGATAGTGTGTTCTTCCAGGTGTGCCAAGACATGGGCTCCCTCTCGGACTCGTGCTCGATGCTCGTCTTCAAGTACTACGAGAACATTCTAGACGGCGTGAGAATGGACTTCACCCCTGACTCGGTCTGCCACCTCAGCGGGCAGTGCGCCTACAAATACCACTCGCACGATCTGTACACGTTCCCTGATGAAACTAAGGACTTGAAGGCATCTGAGTAAGTCTCTCTTGGCCCGGGAGCCGGTAAAACGGTCATAGGTACAATATAAACCTGGTGTGCCAGGATTTATTCTGGCATCAACATTTTTAACCGACTTCAAAAAAGGAGGAGGTTATCAATTCGTCGGAATCTTTTTTTTTCATGTTTGTTCACCGATTGCTCGAAGACGCCGCCGCGAAAATTCTTATTTTTTCATTCTTTTATCGATTTCGGTAGAGCGGTTTTTAAATAATCAAAAATAAATTATATACTTTGTTAGTGGCGCGCGCGTTTGAAGTCGATTTTTTAAAAATAATTTTTTATATTAAATTATTTATTTATATTATTAATAAGCAATAAGCAATAGTATTTTTACACTTACACGGAAATTAATTGTAAGTAGACCTATTTATTCTATTGCAAATTTTACCTATTTTAAGAAAAAATTGCTGTGCCAAAGTGTCGTCGTGGCAAAAAAGTCTGGCACACCTATTTTAAAAAACATTCAAAAAAATGCCACTAAGTCTGGCACACCTATTTTAAAAACATTCAAAAATGGCACAAAGTCACACACCTATTTTAAAAACATTCAAAAATGGCACAAAGTCTGGCACACCTATTTTTTGAAAACACTTACAGATTACTGAAATACTTACTGTTATCGGAGAAAATTATGGTGGCGAAAATTTTTGTAGATACAAGTAACTATTTTTTTTTTTAACTGAATGGTTTTGTAATACAAATTATTTTGTCCTAGCGACATCCCGTGCGAGTTTTGCGAACAAGTGATCAAGCACTTGCGCGACACACTGGTTGCTAACACGACGGAAGTTGAGTTCCACAAAGTACTTGTTGGTAAGATTATTTTTACATTCTAATAAAATAAATCTATTCTTAAAGATAAATAAATTTCTTAATATTTCAATCTTTTTTTTTTTAAATAATATGTACCTCATTTTACCTCAGTTGTGGCAGAATGTGCGTGTCACAAATTAAGATCAATTTTTGTAGCTGATTTAGCTCTTTCCCAAGTTTGGGGTCATCTCAGAATTTAGTTTAATTAAATTCCTTGAAATCTGAAATCACGTGTGGGAAAAATTGAAAATATAAGTTAGTATAGTAAGTTAAATAAAATTTGATTTTTAAATAAAAATTTACGTGCGGAAATTTAAAATGCAATATTTAAATGCATTTTTTTGGTACTTATCGATTGATTATTAAATTTTTATTCTTGCGGTGTATCACTTTAGGATCTTTAGACACTTTTCAAAAAAGAATAAAATACCCTGAGTGGTTGAATTTATCGCGTTTTTTCTACAACAGTGCATTTTAGGCAATTGCGAATGAGTATCGGCCAATCAGAAGCAGAATTTAGAGAATCGTCCAGACCATAAGTCATGCCAGAGTTTTTAATAGTCAGCTAAGGAAAAATAATATATTATAGTGATACGTACGTCATTCAGGTGGGTTTATCCGCCATATTAGTACTGAAAATTTAGCTGGTTTTAATTTTTCCAAAAAGGTCTCTGCAAACAAACCGGTAGCTTCAAATCGGAGTGTCTGCAACTAGTGGAAGAATACCACTCGACGATCTACTACTTCCTCGTGTCGGAGCTGAAGCCGGCGCAGCTCTGCGGCTACATCGGCATCTGCAGCGCCAAGCCCGACGTGACCATCGCGCCGCTGCTGCCCAGGGAGCTGGCCGTGAGGGCGTTCACCGCCTCCCCCAAACTCATTGGGCAAGACGAGGCCAACAGCTATACTACGTATAAGGTTAGTGTCTTAAACTATACTATCGCAGCTCAGCTCTGATGGGTTTTTGGTTAAAAAGCAACAAGATGATATTGGATTGAATTGAGTATTTGAATGTAGTCAAAATGTTGATATTCATTATTTATAATTTATTTATTTTTAAGACATTAAATATCACTTGCTTCAACAGTGAAGGAAAACATCGTGAGGAAACCTGCACATCTGAGAGTTCTTCATAATGTTTTCCAAGGTGTGTGAAGTCAGCCAATTCGCATTAGGCCAGCGTGGTGGACTATGGCCTCTAACCCTTCTCCGAGAGGAGACCTGCACTCAGTAGTGAGCTGTTGATGGGTTGCTAATGATGATGATGATTATTTATAATCGAAAATGTAACATGTAAGAATAACATTTGTAAAAACAGAAAATAAATCGGTCCAAAAACAAATAAGTCAAAGAGCCTTAAAAATTTCCTGTTAGACAGAGAGTGATACTCAAGTGTGATGTCACAATGTCATAGCTCCATACACGCTCCACAGAAAATTTCGTTTTAGAAAGAGACAGATACAGTCACAGTAAAACAGCTTATAATTCCGAAACTAGTAAAGATATTTAAAAAAGAGAAATGGCATTGTGTTTAATATTTAAAAACGTTATTTTTAAAAAATAAAAAAATATCAGTCAAATACCCAATTACGAGTTTAATAAATAAAGAAATGCTCGTACACGTCAACACAGTTAACACGGGTCTATGTTACACTGAATAAGATCAGAGACCACAGACAAATACAAGTAGACTTGTTACACCTTAGAATACGTACAGATTACATGCCTAAGAATTAGGTCAACAAGCTCATCTTAGCGGTGGTAGGATTCCATAGGCAAGACAAGGAAAAAGATGTCCTGTTGGTAAAGGACTATGCCAAAAATTGTATGGGCACTGTCAAAAAAGACGTGGCTTTATTTTTTAAATATTATTGTGACATACACTAATAACCATTTTCAATCCAAAAATGATTGGGGTTTTTTAATACAAAAGAATGTGCGCACGCTGAAGTACGCGCGCGCATGCACAGGCGAAGAAAGGGCGGAAGGTGGTCAGAGGGAGCGCGGGCAGCACGCGGCACGGTTTTTTCTCTGCGTCTCATAGTGTAGTCAACAAGTTCAAAAACGTGAAAAAATAGAGATAAAGGTCCTAAAAATATGAGCGATGGCTCATTCGATTCTAACTAATACTAATATAATAATAATAACTATTGAAAAATTAAAATTTTTGCGTTTTCAATAGTTATAAAAAATCATAATTAACAAATTAACAAACTTTTATGAAAATTTATCGCAGGATCTTATAAAGTATATATATCAAAAGGGCTCCACGAAGTTTAAAATTTTTAGGCCAATTATTTATACCTTTCATCCCATTGTTTATGCCAATGGAAATTGGGAAAAAATTTGTTAGTTAACAATTGAATAACTTTTTGAAAAATGATGATTAAACTTTTTTTTCTTCAGGGCTCGATTCTTTCAAGTGTTAAGAAGATACTAGAATTTTTTCAAATTTTTAAAATCACATTTTATGTTATAAAAAAATATTTTTATTGCTGAACTCTCTTTAGCGCCGGCGCGCGCATGCCGTCACAGCCGCGCGGAGCCCTATTTTCAACGTCAAATTAAAATTATAAATAATGGAGATAGAATTCCGCGAGTTGGAATTTTTTTAATTGGAAATTTCCTCCTCTTTAACAAGCTTTTTTCAAAATTGCTTAAATGTTAATATTTTTTGAGTTATTAACAAAAAACGAAATATCATTTTTTTTTCATCTTATTTTGTTAATAACAATTGCAATTTTTTACCTGCACCAAAATCCTTCAAAAACATTTTTCTAGAGGTGATTCCGAATCGAATGAGCCATCGATATATTTTTAGGACCTTTATCTCTATTTTTTCACGTTTTTGAACTTGTTGACTAGACTATCAGAAAAGGGTCTGCGTTGCTAGCTATTGTAAGCAATAGCTTTTTTCGAGTTTGTTAATGCTCCTGTATGTTCGTTTTATAATTGTAAACTACTAAACTGGTATCCAAAACAATTCACTGAAAAATAAATAAATAATTCTAACTCGATTTGCATGAAAATTGAAAACCCCATATCTACGGCGGATGTGGTTATAGTAAAAATCAGTCTAGAAGTCGCGGGTATCAGCTAGTAGCTATATTTACAAAGGAACCCTTGGTTCCTTAGCTGACTCGCTGTTTTTTTGTTTTAATATTTTGATTACTTTTCTCCAGGCTACCCAAGAAACCAAGAAACAGGCTAACGTACAAATTGTGGGGGAGGACAAGTCCACGATCCCGCCGCCGCTGCCCATCGAGAGGATGTTCGTGGCGGCGCCGCGCGAGAACGGCTGGTGCTCCTTCTGCCAGTACTTCCTGCACTACATACAGGTGGAGCTGAGTCGCGACGACACTGAGGTAACATTTTTGATGTGAAACATCTATAGCGGCGGGTCAGAACGACTGTATGTAGTAGTTTATATGTAAGTAGTAGAAACAGTGTTGTTTACTACGGTACACGTAACCTGTGTCTTGCTTATAAGAAATAATTTTGACGATAAAATATGTTTGACAGTGATAATTTAGAAGGTGAAAGTTAGCAGCCTCTTGCAAGTAAAGCAAATTATAATTATTATTAGAGTGTGCATTTATGCGTGTACTAAGCTCGATATTACCTGTACAAAATAATTTCGATGTTTCACATCTGACAAGCGTCCCGCGATGCCTAGCAGCATTTTTTGTTATTAAGAGCCGATTCACCAAACTTTCCTTTAAGCGAGAATACTCATACAGGTACCCAGTATAACGTCGTTTCAGTTTCACCACTTTAATGCAAAATAAAATTCATGTCGAATTGTTATCCTGTGACGTTAGTTCAATCTGAATATTTGTGTACGTAGGTTCAATAGCGAATGTATTAGCCACCTAAATCATATTGATTACAACCTTCCTGTTATGTTAAGCGTGGTGTGTCTATTCAGAATATTAGCTATGAACTTGACTAATGTTCTCCCCTCCCCTCCAAATAAGCAGAAAGCTGGTTAGTAGAATAGAATAGAATAGAATAGAAATTTTTTTTATTCAAATAAACTTTTACAAGTGCTTTTGAATAGTCAATGAATCTACCTACTAAAAGTAGGAGTGGGTACGTCGGTAGTGCAATGGTAGGTGATCGTACCGTCGACCTTTCAGTGGATTGAAACGCACTTTCAACCGTTGCGTAGGCGTTAATTAGATAATAACATAAGTATCATAAGAGCCACAGAAATATTTTTAAATACCTTATTAATTTTCAGTTTTATTTATTACTTTTGTAGTATCAAAATAAGTGTTATTTAATTGTTTAGGAGGCAATAACCAAGCTGGTGGAGGGCGCGTGCGACGTTCTCCCGAAAGAGTTGGACGACGAGTGCCGCCAGTTCGTGACGCAGTACGGGCCGGCCGTCATCGCTCTGTTGGTGCATGAAGTCGATCCTGCCAGCGTAAGTATATCCTATTTTTAAGGCTTTATCTTAAAAAAGAGGAGGTTTTTTTATCTTAATTTTTTTTTTGGGTTTTTACCAGCTGTCATGTCAACCCCATCGATACATACATTTATCAACAATACGTAACATAGCAATAAACTTATCTAACTTGATACTAAGTTAACTACCAAGACGTCCGGAAGTCACTGACGGCAAGCAGCGACTACATCACACACTTTTGTAGATTAGTTTAACGTGTGTATCTGTATATGGGCCTATCTGTGTGTCTGTATGTTCCCTCGTAGCAGCCTCCCCAATGGACTGATTTTGAACGGGTCCCACCGGCGGGAATGGAGCTACTTTCTGTCTGCCCGTCTTAACATGTGTTGAATTATAATTAGATATAATTAGGTATGCTTTTGTGGAACTTCCCCTCATTGTGGAAACACTGCATACATAGCATAATATCATATAAATAGCATAATATAATAGTTTATATTGTAAACTTGTTTTGAAAAGAGCAACTGCCGAGTTTCTTGCTGGTTCTTCTCGGCAGGAACAGCATTCCGAACCAATGGTAGACTCATCGACGATTCAAAAGCACTGGTAAAAAAGTTTATTTGATAAAACATTTCTATTCTATTTTATTCTATTTTGATTCAGTTTTTTCTGTTTGAAAGCTAATGTAATCGAGGTGGATCTTAGCGATTATTTATGAAGATCTGCTCAGGCGTTTGATGATCTTCAGCTCATTTACAATTTAGGGTCTTACAAGCTTTCCCTGTTGCGATTGATTAGAAATTTGGTGTACTGTTACTTCGGATCGTTTCCAAGGCATGGAAAATTTGAGCTGATGCTGCAGCAACAAGTAGTCTGCGGGTTACCCAACTCCTCAGCATCAGACAGCAGATATAGTGTGTTTGGGCTTATTAGAATTGTCTCAATGAGTAAGTAGGTTTTAGATAGATGATGATCGAAGATCGAGGAGGAGGATCTAATGATGGAGCAGCAAACTGGGTAACAGGATGTCGGGTATATCGTACATAGTCTGGCCATAGATTCACATGTTGGGGGTGCTTTAAAATTCTTAATTTACACTTGTCCCTTAGGAGTCTTAAGAGGACTATTGGATTTCGCATTTCCTCTCTCGTACATTCTAATATGTAGTTTCAATGACTGTAAAAATCTCAAATACTTGTGACAAAATGTGGTCAATTATAATCTTCGACAGTTAAATTACGGATATTTTAGACATATTTTTATTATCATATACCTAGTTTTTGATAGAGGATAAGAACTATAAAAGTTATTAGTAGTTTTCGCCCTTTTCCTCTATCAAAATCTAAGTATATCATATTAAAACTATTTATCTAAAATATCCGTAATTTAATTGTCAAAGATAATAATTGACCACATTTGTTCAAAAGTATCTGAGATTTTTACTATCATTGAAAATATTAGAATGTGCGAGAGAGAGGAATGCGAAATGTCCTGTTAAGGAACAAGGAAGAACATTATTGAATAAAACATTACTCTTTCGTGTAGATCTGCCCGGACATCGGCATATGCCCTAAGGCAGAGGAGGTCCACGGTGTGTCGATCAACTCTGAGAAGTCCAACTGTCCACTGTGCCTCTTCGCCGTAGAACAACTCGAGACTGTGCTCAAGAACAACCGCAGCGAGGTATGTCTTTAACGACAAGTAAGAACTATAAAAATAGTCAGATATAAGAATTCTTACCTTTATTTTTAATGTGAAACATCTGTAGCGGCGGATCAGACCGACTGTATGTAGTATGCATGTAGTAGTTTTTTATGTATGTAGTATGAAACAGTGTTGTTTACTACGACACGTAATCTGTGTCTTGCTTAAAAGAAATAATTTTAACAATGAAATATGTCTGATAGTGATAGTTTAGAAAGTGAAAGTGAGCAGCCTCTTGCAAAGAAAGCAAATTATAATTATGATGTGTGTACTAAGCTCGATATTATCCTGTACAAAATAATTTCGATGTTTCACATCTGCCAGGTGTCCCGCGACGGCTCAAAATTTTATTTATTTGTACCTTTAGTGAAGAGTTCTTAGTTTACGATAATTATTATTATTATCGTAAACTATGCCTGGTATGGTGTATATGGTGTTATTATAAGTTTGTATGTGTGTCTGTCTGCACCCTCGGAGCACCCCGATTTTTAATTAACCGACTTCAAAAAAGGAGGAGGTTCTGAATTCGTCGGAATCTTTTTTTTTAATGTATGGTCACCGAATACTCGAAGACGCCTGAACCGATTTGGAAAATTCTTTTTTTGTTTCAAAGGGTATACATACTTTCATCTCATTAAAATTTTATCGAAATCGGTTGATATAGGTTTTCAAAAAATAACAATAAATTATATACTTTCTAGCGGCGCGGGCGTTTGAAGTCGGTTTTTTAAAAATAACTTTTTATCATAGATTATTTACACTTGTGTTCCCTCGACTCAGGAGAACATCCGCCACGCACTCGACGGTCTCTGCAACCACCTATCGGTCAAACTTCGCACCGAATGCGTTGACTTCGTTGACACATACACCAATCAGCTAGTCGAAATGCTAGTCGCCGATCTGAACGCGCAAGAAATCTGCGTCTACCTCAAGCTGTGCACGGATGACAGCAAGCACACGGATCCCATGAACATTGCGCAGTCGGCGATCGACAAGTACCACGAGAAACCGGGGCTGAGGGCCGACCGGAACAACAGGAGACGGCCGATGCTGCCCAAGCACATGTTGGAGACATCCGCCGGAGGCGATATCGGTAAGTTTGTTAACTTAGAAAATGTTAATTGTTTCGCAGAAGTGTTTTATTGCGAAATAAAATGCTCAGCTTTTTATCATATTTTATAGCGTTTTTCAGGGTTTTACTGTGGATACATTATTATAATTGAAAAAAAATCAAAATTCAAAATTATGTAATTCCAATCCAAGGCCAAGTCAAGACTATTACCGGTTCGGAAAACAAATTTAGCTGAGAAGAGCCGGCAAACTCGGCAGTTGCTCTTTTCAAAACAAAATGTTACATATTGTTATGCTATATTACAATATAATAAGTTATTACACTATCTTGTGCTATTATATATAATATATAGAGGATTATATTATGTGTTCTGGAGTGGAGACCGCGTACCGGCAAGCGCAGTGTAGGACGACCTCCAACTCGTTGGACCGATGACCTTAAGAAGGTGGCGGGAAGCGGTTGGATGAGGAAGGCGGAGGACCGTGTTTGGTGGCGCGCTCTCGGAAAGGCCTATGTCCAGCAGTGGACGAATACAGGCTGATGATGATGATAAATAAATAGTAAATTATAATAAATAATAAATAATAATGATATCATATAGCTATTATATTTAATGACGTGATTCCATAATTTCATAAAATTACTGAAATGTCAGTGTTTGCACTTGAGCTACTGTCGAAGAGTGTAGTCCTTGAAACTTATTTTTTTTATTTCTAAATAACAATTCTACATATAAATAAATTTGAATAGAATCAGGAGTTCCATGATTTAAAGAAAAATTAATATTCCTTTGCCATAATCCGCCAAACTGAATAAATCTTTTTAAACTCGATGTGCGTTTCGCTCTGATACCGGAGCATCATCAGGAGATGTTGACTTCACAATTCGCCACATTCGCAACTTTGCAATTGCGAATTGTGGAGTCAACGTCTCCTGATGATGCTCCGGTATCAGGGCGAAACGTACGTCGAGTGTTAAAAGATTTATTCGGTTTGGCGGATTATAGCAAAGGAATATTAATTTTTCTTTACAAATAAGTCTTCCACTAAGTCTTAAACTCTGTTTTCCTAACCTAGTTGTAGCCATACAAAATCGACCAATGCCGTTCGAACGAATTTTTACTTACACCCATTCATATATTCCTGTTTGTCATAGAAACCAACGAGATTCCAGACCACACTAGGAACGGCCGCCCGGCGAACTTAAAATCCCCGAGCACCGTATGCGTGGTTTGCGAGTTCGTGCTCAAGGAGATCGACGATCAGATCACGGACAGGCATAATGACGTAAGCAGTTGTGCTCTTACAGTACCCGGCGATATATATTGCACATCGGCCTTTGGAATAAAACGCTATTCTATTCTATTGCAAGGAAAGCTAGCCAGAAATTCACGTAGTAATTACTGAAATCTCTTCACAATCGGCGAGCACATCACGTAACATATATAAAAAAAAAAATGCAGTCGAACTGTGAATAGAATAGAATAGCGTTTTATTCCAAAGATATATATCGCCGGGTACTGTACTACATTTTATCCGACTACAAAGAGCCAAAAGGGTTATGATTTTAGCAGTCTGTATATCTGTTGTTTCAACATTTGGGA
The DNA here is from genome assembly GCA_029955525.1 of Oeneis ivallda. Lineage (NCBI taxonomy): Eukaryota > Metazoa > Arthropoda > Insecta > Lepidoptera > Nymphalidae > Oeneis > Oeneis ivallda. The sequence goes on along the minus strand of JARPMR010000010.1, from coordinate 7,317,724 downwards.
AAATAAAAATTCTATGTTTCTTAAAACTCGTCATTTGGGAATAGTCATTTTAGGAATTTATGAGATCCACTTAGAGGATCTGAATGGTATTTCCGTATGTGCTCTTGTAGCGCCTTAATCACTGGGACGATTTTGATGGATGAGATGTCAATCGATTCGTTATTAACTTATTATGGTCCGGGTGACATCAGCTACATTTTATACGAAAAAAATCAAAATAAAGGATGGTATAGTCAGAGTAAAGATAGATAGAGTATGGAAACTACCTATAAACGTTCGAAACGGCTCACTCACACAAACATGCGCATCGACGAGACCAAATACCGGTCCTCAGTACTGACAGCACCGCGAGGCCCGCTATTTGGCTCGTCGATGCGCATGTTTGTGTGAGTGAGGCCGTTTCGAGCGTTTGTAGGTAGTTTCAGTAAAGGTTATAATTCTACTGTGGTATAGTCGACGTCAAAAGTCCATACATAGCTTAAAGGCTAAAACCGTGCGCAAGCAATGCTGTGTATCACTCGCATGCTCACTCACACAAATAAATATTATCTATCAATAATCAACCTTAAGTCAACAACATAAGGTTCACACGATTTCAATTCAATACTACAGTAAGTGTGTGAGTGACAGACTGCATGCAAGGCAACTTGTTTGCTTTTTCTATATGGACTTTTGCAGCCGACGTACATCCAATTTTCCATAGTAAGGTTACAGTTTTTTAAACTTTCTTTTACCTATTAGGGGACTGGGTTACGGTGGGCCGGTAAGTGTTATACTCTGTGCGCTGTAGCATGGTGCGGGAGACAGGCAATAGAAATTAACTCATTTTGTACCATATTGATGCAATCATAAGGTTCAAATTACGAAAACTGATTTTCTAAAAAGAAGGTGTGATTTTGAACCTTATGATTGCAACAGTATGGTACAAAATGAGTTACGTTCTATTGCCTGTTTCCTGACCATACTACACCGCACAGACTTCAAGCTATTTAGACAAAACTATCTTAGATCAAAACTCATCTTTCAAGCTTTCTAGATTCCTATATAACTAGGTCAACTAAGTAGGCAAGTAAGTAATAAATCAGACTGTTCCATAATACTTATTTTGTCATTCGCAGGAAGAAATCAAGAAGGTAGTCCACGGGATCTGCAAGCACATGCCCAAGTCGGTGCGACCCGAATGCGACCAGTTCGTGGAGAAGTACGCCGACCTGGTCATCAGCCTGCTGGCCCAGGAGCTCAACCCGGACGAGGTCTGCCGCGAACTGAAGCTCTGCGACTCCAGGGCTTTCAACAACTTTAGAGGTACCTAACCATAGTGGGGAAAACTACTGTTTATTAGTTCCACCTACAGAACGGATAAGCGATTACGTACGATGACCGATTAAAAAAAATGTTGATGATATTCGGAACTATCTACTATATACGAAAAAATATCTTTTAAAAATATATAACAGAATGGGTTGGTAGATAAAATTGCCATTTCAATTTTAAGTTTTAAAATTCACGCAAAAACGATCGACACCGCGACCGTCGACAAATAGGTTTCATTATCGGTACACTGCGCTGTACACACGGTGAACACGCATATTAAACAGTGAGTTTACAGCAAGGGAAGTGGATTATTTCTCTTCACCCCAGTTCCCAAATCCCTAAAGTGGTGACCCCGAACAAACTACGTATGGGAATTACTGCAAGGTTTAGATAAACATGTACAGACTCCAGCAGACCCCGGCCCAGCCCAGCCCAGCGGACACCAAAAACTCAGCATCGGCGGCGGGACTAGGGTGTCTTGCGGTGAATCAGGATGGTTTGGCAGACGTGACGGTGTCGTCAAGGATCCCGGAGTTTTGGCTGGATAAACCCAAGCTGTGGTTTGCACAGTTCGAAGCTACAGTTTTTGGCCAGAAGTTCCCAAATCGCTAAAAAACAAACAGTACAAGTCAGTCTCCAGCTCAATAATGTGTGTGACAGAGGAGATCCTGGACTGCGCGGTGTGCGAGACGGTGGTGACGGCGGTGAAGAAGGTGCTCGCCAACGACAAGGTGGACCGCAACATCGTGCACGTCGTGGAGAAGGCCTGCAGCGCGCTGCCCGCCAAGTACTACGACAGGGTGAGGGCTTGTTTTTTAATATAATGTCCTATCCGACCTCCTCAGAGATCTGCCATCTGCTCAGAGAGCCATCTGTGAGGGATATATCGTCTGTCTAATTCATTAGTGGAACGTTTTTAAAATCAGCTGATTTGAATTAAGTATCCAAAATGGTAGGAAATTGAATAATCTTTCCGAAACACTAACGATACAAGCCAACTGGTTCTAATCGACAGGAAACGACAATCTGGTAGAGAAATTTTGATTTTACTTGTACAATCGAAACCATAAATTTTGACCCTCAATTACTCGAAACAGTAAATTTTGAAATGTTAAATGAATTGGACCGACGACATTATAGTGCACAAGTGTGTGCGCAAACACAGGTGCTCTCTCTACTTCATCAGTCTCACAGTCCGATGGGATGGAAATCGACCGGAGAGAGATCAGGTGCAGGACCGACGAATCCCTCTCTGGGGCACGGGGATGACACGCAGTCAAGTTCCTAACTCCGGACTAGTACTGAGAATTTCTTCAAGAAAACCCCAATATGTTAACAGACACGTCATACGTACATAGGCTGCTAAAATCATACCCCTTCATTTTGGCTTAAAACGGAGAACTAGACTTGATCATATTTTATTAATTAAGAGGACTAATACATTTCGCATCCCTCTGTCTCTCGCGCATTCTAATATTTTCAATGACTGTAAAAATCTCAGATACTTTTGACGAAATATGGTCAATTATTATCTTTGACAATTAAATTACGGATATTTAAGACATATTTTTATTATAATACACCTAGTTTTTGATAGAGAATAAGAGCGATAAAAGTTAATAGTAGTTTTTGCCCTTTTCCTCTATCAAAACCTAGGTATCTATATAAATAAAAATGAATGTTGGTAAGCGCATAACTCAAGAATGGATGGACCGATTTGGTTAATTTATTTTTTTGTATGTTCCTTAAGGTCCACGGAAGGTTTTAATACTTAATAAAAAAAAAAAAAACAAAAAAAAATTATAATAGATAAGTTGGCGGTACGAAGTTCGCCGTGTCAGCTAGTATCATAATAAAAGTATATCAAAAATATCTGTAATTTAATTGTCGTGTCAAAAGTATCTGAGATTTTTGCAATCATTGAAAATATTAGAATAATGCGAGAGAGAGGGATACGAAATGTAATAGTCCTCTTAACATTTCTGTATGTCCAGTGCCACACACTGATGGAGGTGTACGGGGAGAGCGTCATCCACCTGATCGAGACCTTCGGCACCAAGGGCGTGTGCCAGAAGATCGGCCTCTGCTCCAGCAGCGACGCGGCCTTCGTGCGCATGTACAGCGGACACGCGCGCAACTAGCGGTGAGTGTCCGACCGGCTGCCAGCTTATTGAAGCGCATTGTACGTGGGTGACGTCACACATATAGCTCAGTCGACAGGTAGGAAAAAGTGGGGTTTGGTGGAAAAAGGTCGGAAGTTAATGAAACTTTAAAATATTGTCCAGGGATGGTTAATTAACATTATCTCAAGTTTTGGACCTCGAGGAGCCTGTGCTGAAGGAGGAGAGGAGGGAAAACTGCAAAATTTTCGACCTTCCTCCGGTTTTTCCTCAATAACTTTATTTCCTTATGTCCTACGCCAAAAGCATTTCTATATTTTTTTGTAGAGCGTTAAATTACCTACAATTTTTATAATACAAATATGTTTGTATGTTAATTCGTTACCGAGATATGGCTCTTTTCTCTTTTCTTTCGCGCGACCTTCCTCCGGTTTTTCCTCAATAACTTTTTTCCCTTACGTCTTTCGGCAAAAGCATTTCTATTAGGGTCCTTGAGGTCCAAAACTTCAGAAAATGTTAATTAGCCATCCCTAAACAACATCCCAAAGTTTCATTAACTGCTAACCTTTATACGTCTGAAACTACCTGTCTACTGGACTAATATGGGTATGCGTTAATTCTATACAAAAGGGAAAATTAGTAAAAACTTTCATGCAGAGGGCGCTGTTTATTTGTAAAATGTCAACAGTGAATTTCATTCTAAGTTTTCGCGAGAATTTTTTTAAATATTTGTATTGCTGTACAATGTACTCGACCTGGCATATCACGCAGTTGAAGGAGTTGAAAATAAAGAAGAGTATCACAAAAAAGGAAACTAATTGAGTAATTGGAGCTAGTCGCAAGGACACTTTATTTATCAGTCTATCGAGTTTCAGCTGTGTTTTGAACAATATTGAGCTTATGTTTGTAATTTCGTAAGTTTAGCTAGTTTTAATGATAAACAAAATTCTAGGTTGGCGATAAATTAGATTTAGTGGACATCTGCCAATATCTCTTATGTTTTTAGAAATAACTTATTATTTTTTTTACTGTTGTTTACTAATTAAAAATGTTGCTCATAGGTATTTTAAAATAGAAAAAAATTGTGAACTTCTCCATATAATTTATTGCTAGTAAAAATAATGCTTTTTTTTTCAGGTACATCTATCGCATTATCTGCAATTCGAAGAAGCAGTGAAACGTAATCTCTATTTACTTAAGCTATGATATTTTTTACCAAATGTTTGTTGTAGTTCACATTTCATTTTCAAAGCATAGTGATTAGATTAATTTGATTATCGCGTAAGCGTAACTTTTAAGTTTTTCCTGCCCCTGTTAACTGTTTTAACTTCATAACTTAACTTAAATACTTTATAATGTTATTCTTTGATCGAAGTAAGTTTGATTCAAATTATAATCATGGATTTAATTTCATACGTAATAACGATTCATAATGATATTATGCCGCTCATGTTTTTTTACACGTTACCCTGTGATAAATAAATCTTTTGTACATCCTAATAAATTGGGGGAGAAATATTTGTGTTTTATTTTTGATGTTACTCGTCCGTATTTATATCAGTTTTAATTAATATAAGTTTCAGGAACGGCTGAACCGATTTTGACAGGATTTTCAGAGGCAGAGGATAATATTATGTATATTAACTTGAACCTTACCTTACCTTTAACCTGTGGCCTTTATCTTGGGAATATATTTAAGATTACTACATAAGAAAAACGTTTAAAAATTAGGGGCAATATGTCTAACCGCTGAAGCGACTACTGAACTCTGGAAATTAAAGTTTCCGTGTGATTTTTTGAAACCTAATTTCGCGTAAAATGAAATAAGGCTTGAATTAAAACAATATTGGCAGCACAGTGAAATGTTTTATTTCAAAATCTGCATCTCATATTTTTACTAAGGCTCCATTCACGTTGGCGCAGAGTCGAAGCGAAGCGTCTTGACATTGTATTTACAAGTTGAAGATTGAATGCTATCTCGATATAGTCGGATTTACCTAGTAACGTTCGAATTTCTGTTAAGAAAAATATATAAAGACTTACGCTAGTCGATACGCAATTGCGCGCGTCGCGTCGTCGTGTGTCGCCACGCGTCTTTTATAATAGCTGTACCCAAGCGTTGTAATGCCACTTATGTCGTAAAGTATAAAGAAATTATAAGTAGATTTTTTGAGCTAGGAACCTTCGCGGGCGTCCCCAGAACAACCTACCAAAGTTTCATCACAATCTGATCAATGCTTTCGGAATGCATAGAGGACAAATATACAAACATTGATTTTTATTTATAATACCTAGAAGAAGATTTGTTTCGTACGTTACTAAATCTTGATAGAATTCAATAAGCTATAACGTGTAAATACAACGCCGCGACGCTTCGCTTTGACTCCGTGCCAATGTGAATATCCGGGTCTCCACCAAACGATCCACCGCGCTCCGATCTGCGCGCGCGCGGCTGGAGCGCGCTCCACAGACGCGGTCGGTGTAGACGTGCCTCGCGCGATCCAAGCTATCAAAATGGAACGCGCGCTCCCGCGTCTGTGGAGCGCGCTCCAGCCGCGCGCGATCGGAGCGCGGTGGATCGTTTGGTGGAGACCCGGCTAATGGAGTGTAAGCAGTTCACTTGTCGAGCGACTCCTCCGATGGCAGCGGCGTGTGGCACCGGGCCTCCTCCCGGTGGTCGCGCGGCTGCGGCGCCAGCTCGGGCTCGTTGGGGTTGTGCCGCCGCAGGCGCTCGGCCAGCCACAGGATCGGCTCGGCGGGCCGCTCGTTCGCGAGCGCGGTCAGCGCTGGCGACAGGGTGGGTGCGATGTTCTTCTGGATGTAGTCGCTGATCTGCCACTGGCGCAGGAGCGGCCCGACCACCACTGCAATAGAATAAAACAAATACGATTACGACATGTAAAACCTTCTCTCTTAACATTTATAAGAATAATACATCTTACTATAACCCCAGTGGATCGAATGTGCCGTTTGTATAATGAGCTGGCTTCCTCAAGCAATATGCTCGGAGTGTCCCTGCGGGATTGAAACAGAAATGACGAGATCCGTAGGAGAACCAAAGTCAGCGAGTCGCGAAACTGAAGTGGAAATGGCCGGTGCACATAGTTCGAAGAGCTGATGGTCGTTGGGGTCCCAAGGTGTTGGAGTGGTGACCCTGCACCGGGAAACGCAGTGCTGGCAGACCCCCCACCAGGTGGACCGACGACAACAAACGAGTCGCAGGGAGCCGCTGGATTCAGGCGGCGCATGATCGAGACCTGTGGAAGTCCATGCAAGAGACCTTTAGTAAAGTAGTAAAATATAGGCCAGTTACCACAAAAAAAGTAAGGCAATTTAAACAAAATATCGCAGCTGCATTGCCGACGCTTGATATTGCACAGGGTGGTCCGGATGAAATTTATAGTGAGTTTTTTGATCTTTTAAACTCTCAATTTAACTCTATCTTTAAGGTAATAGACAAAAGATTATTTAAAAATTTAAAATTTAGTGATTGGGCAACTGTTGGCATCTATAAAAGTAGAAATAAGCTGTTTGACTTGTATGCAGAAAAACGATATAATTATACCCCCGCGTTTATAGAATATGTAAGAAATTACTCCAAATTGTTTAGAAACGTGTGCATACAAGCAAAGTCACTTCACATAAAACAAAAAATTGTCAATTCAGATAGTAAAATAAAAGCAGTATGGGACATTATTGGTGATGAAATGGGTAAGAACAAGATAAACTGGAGCTTAAACTTAATAACCTTGTAATTGACTCCGATATAGAAATTGCAAATACATTTGAGAACTTTTTCAAAAATATACCAGTAACCACGACCAGTTCTCTAAATTCCTCGCCAACAGAAGCCTGTAATCTTCTAAGAAGCAATGTCTCTGAGTGCAATAAACTATTTAGGTTTGAACACGTTACCCCACATGATATTATCAAAACATTTAAATCATTGCAAAATAAAAAAACAGGAGATCTATGGGGAATATCAGTTAAATTAATTCACAATATCATTGATATTATTGCGCCTTATCTTGCTTTAATTTTTAATAAATCTGTAGATACTGGATCTTTTCCAGACCTAATGAAATGTAGCAAATTAATACCTCTTTATAAATCGGGAAGCAAATTTGACCCGAATAACTACAGACCAATTTCAATTTTGCCAACTCTCAGCAAGATTTTCGAAAAAATAATGTTCAACCAACTGCTTCTACACTTTAACTTAAATAAACTTCTTCACCCTGAGCAGTACGATTTTACTAAGGGTCGATCAACAACCGATGCAGCCGCAACGCTGTTACAACACATTTTCGATGCATGGAATAACTCACAGAATGCCATTGGTATTTTTTGTGATTTATCAAAAGCCTTCGACTGCGTTGATCACAAGACCCTCTTACTTAAACTGAGCCACTATGGTATTAAAGATATTGCACTTAGCCTCATTGCGTCTTATCTAAGGGATCGTGTTCAAAGAGTGTGTGTCAATGATGTAAAATCATCCGGATCAGCCTCAGTAATGGGTGTACCCCAGGGTTCTATTCTAGGTCCATTCATGTTTTTGATTTACATAAACGATTTACCATATTTTGTCCAAAATACTTGCGATATTGTACTATTTGCTGATGATACGTCTTTGATTTTCAAAGTCGATAGGAAAAAAGACAATTTTGACGATGTAAATAATGCATTATCTCAAGTTTCTGAATGGTTTACGGCAAATAATCTACTTTTAAATGCTAAAAAAACAAAGTGTGTTGAGTTTTTATTGCCTAACACCAGAACTGTCAGTAAAAATTTAAAGATAAGTAATGAATCCTTGAAAACAGAGGACTCCACAGTGTTCTTGGGATTAACCCTGGACTCAAAGCTGCAATGGGGCACCCATATAGCAGTACTTGCTGGCAAGCTCAGCTCTGCTGCTTACGCTGTTAGGAAGATTCGACAGATAACTGACATAGAAACTGCAAAAATTGTTTATTTTGCATATTTCCATAGTATTATGTCATACGGAATCTTAGTATGGGGTAAAGCGGCCGATATTGGAAAAATTTTTGTATTGCAGAAGAGGGCGATTCGCGCAATCTATAATTTAAAGCCGCGGGATTCGCTTCGAGAAAAATTTAAAGAAATAGGCATTCTTACAGTAGCTTCACAATATATTTATAACAATATAATATTTGTCAGGCAAAACATTGTGAATTACAAAAAAAAGGGTGAATTACGAGATAGGCAGGTTAGAGATCCAAATAGGCTCGTGATTCCTCGACTGCGCCTCAAGAGGGTCCGAAAGACATTTGTGGGAATGGGCGTGACGTTCTATAATAAAATTCCACAGTCGATCTTGGACTTGCCTTTACACAAGTTTAAGAAATCGATTAAAACTACGCTCATGAAAAAAGCATATTATACGATTGAAGACTATATAAATGACAAAAAAGCGTGGATGTAATTCGTTCCAGCGATTCATGAGACAGTAGGTAATGATTAACCTGTATAATTGTATATCAAAAAATTCTATTCTATTCAGAGTTTCCACTTTATTTGTGTACAAGTCATATTTTAAAATGAGTATTTGATTTGAATATTAGTTTCAATTCGATGCCTTAAGATGGGTAGCCTAAGTATGTCACACTCTCTTTAACATTTCTGCGGTGGTGTCGTGTGATGCGGGTTGTTGCGTTCCCTAAAATATGGTTGAGCGAAGCAATGGCTGGGTCATGCGTCATGCTCGTGAACGGGTGCCACCAGCGGCAATGGGGCTACTTTCTGTCTGCCCGTCTTGACATGTGTTGAATTATAATTAGAAATAATTACGTATGCTTTTGTGGACCTTTCCCTCATTGTGGAAACTCTGCATACATAGAATATCTGTTAAGTATATTGTAAAAGTATTTTGAAAAGAGCAACTGCCGAGTTTCTTGCTGGTTCTTCTCGGCAGGAACGGCATTCCGAACCAGTGGTAGACTCATTGACGATTCAAAAGTACTTGTAAAAGTTTATTTGAATAAAAAACATTTCTATTCTATTCTATTCTATTCTTTATCCATCAATGGACGTATATCGGTTGATAAAGAAGAAGGATTACGACAAGTTGTCGTCATGGCCGTAAAAGATCGGACGCTCAGAAATTACAATTTGGTCACAACGTCTATTCGAAGGTGCTTAAGAGCACTGGAAAGCGCAGTGTTGATAGATCTGCCACTAGGTGGACCGACGAAATCAGACGAGTCGCAGGGAGCCGCTATGACTTTCTACACTGGAGCGCTTTCAACTTGCGTTCGACGTCAGCGATACCTTCCCATAGGTATGCCTGTGCGCATGCCTCATGTTGGCTGGCACACGTCAGCGCATCATATATCGCATAAGTCTACGCCAGTTGAAAGCGCACCAAGTGTAGATATTGTTTAACTACAGTGCAATAGCGCACGTGCGCTGCGCTGACGTGTGCCAGCCAACGTCATGAACTATTTCTAGCGAACTTGAGGCATGCGCGCGGTATTGGTAGTTAGGCGTTAGCGCATGCTTCTAACGCAACTTCAAAGCGCACCAGTGTACCTTTAGACCAATTTCACAAAAATGTAACTGACTGTTGGGGAAGAAGAAGTGTATCTCGCGCAAGGCCTCTGCGTGGTCGTCGCTGCCGTGCAGCGCGTTGAAGTAGTCGCCGTACTTGGTGCGCCGCCCGTAGCACGCGCGCAGGCTGTCCGGCCAGTACGCCTGCGCCTCCACCACTCTACGCACACGTCATGACTTGATCGCCGGTCCACTTCATCGCAATCACCTCTGATTAGCGGTACTCTCTCGCTATTTGTTTAAAAGTCTGCTATCGAGTGAGAAGGTTTTAGAACACAGTCCGCCACGCTGGCCAAGTTCGGATTGGCAGACTTCACACACCTTTGAGAATTATGGAAAACTCTCTTTCTCACGATGTTTTCCTTCGCCGTTGAAGCGAGCGATATTTAATTGCTTAAATAAAACGTACATAGTTTAGGTAACGCAACTCCGAAAAGATTGAGGTGCGTGCTTGGAATTCAAAAACCGCGGAGCCCCTCTCGAAAAGGGAAGCGAAATAAACATAACATGATTATTGATTATTCAGCCGAACGAAATTATTTTGGCGAGCGTTTGAATTGTAGATCTGAAAATTGAAAAATACTTTAGTAATTAAGTAGTGCAGGTCTTCTCCTCTGACCATCGACATCGATGCCTCTGACCGTGAAACCAGCGGGGTACAGGCTTCGAGGACTAGCCTCAATTATCCGGGTGGGGCGCTTGGAAGAATGCTTCCTCGTGATGAATTCATCCTGGTACCTACGGCTAAGGTCCCCTATCTATCTATCTATCTTGCTTCCTCGTGATGAATTCATCCTGGTACCTACGGCTAAGGTCCCCTATCTATCTATCTTGCTTCCTCGTGATGAATTCATCCTGGTACCTACGGCTAAGGTCCCCTATCTGTCTATCTATCTATATATTCCACATCGCGGGCGAGTAGTTCGCCTCCGCGTGCGGGGCGATGTTTTCTCCAAAAATACTTAGGTACCTACTACTGGATGTATGATGTGGTGTAGGTATGTTACCTCGCTGGCCCCATCAGAGTGCGCCACTTGTGTATGCAGTTCCTGGTAGCGAGCACGAGCGCAATGATGGGCCCGCTAGACATATGCGCCACGAGGTGCGGGAAGTGGTGCTTTCCATAATGGCTTCGGTACAGCTCCGCCGCTTGCTCTGGAGTCAGGCGGACTTCTCGTCGCTGGTGGATTGACGAGGTCTGGTTACTGATGACAGCCTAGGGTCTAAAAAATCAGCTTCGGAGGATCCGAGGTTCGATTTTAGGCACACATGGGCATAGTTTATCTGACTTTTCAAAGAGTGCGTTATCATACTATTATTATAAATGCGTAAGTGAGTTTGTTTGCTGGTTTGTTGGTTTATTGGTTTGTCCATCAATCACGCCGCAACAGAGATACGGATCGACGTGATTTTTTTGCATGGGTATAGTTGAGTACCTGGAGAGTGACATAGGCTACTTTTTATCCCGGAAAATCAAAGAGTTCCCGTGGGATATTATAAACTAAATACACGCGGACGAAGTCGCGGGCATCAGCTAGTAAGCAATAAAATATCACTTGCTTTAACGGTGTAGTTTAATGAATACAATGTTTATGTGAATGACGCACGAACAGTGTAGGTAGTAGATAGATATACCTATAATTCATAAGCTTACCTATAGTGACTCATTTTATTTCATTATAATGATTGCAATAAGGTAGGTGCAACATGATCGCTATCAAACCCTTAAGTAGGTACTAGAAATTTTAACTATAGATCGGTAGAGATAAGGCATGTATTTCGCTTTTGCTTTAAAAGCCTTATTTATGTTATAATTTGTAAGCTGGTAACACGAACATGTAATAGCAATTTTATTTTTGGTTTTAATTTTAAACGAAACAAGGAAATTCAGTAAAAAATTATCTTGTAATTAAGTACAAGAACATAGAAACCTCATTATCTTTTTTAATAGATTTTAAATTATTGAACTGAAGCAAGCGTTTCTTTGCGGAATTCCATGATATTCAAGGAACAAGAAATTCATTTTGTTAAAATCCGTCATACCAGACAAATCTGTATAATAATTATACACTTAACACTGTCTGTTCTCCCGCTACTGTAAGTACATCTTGAAAAACAATAAGCCACAGAGTGACTATATACATGCAAAAGTATGTTTGTTTGTGTTTTTCCTTCAATCACAGCAACGGAGCAACGAATTGACGTAATTATTGCAACTTGGTATTCCTAATTGAGAACCTGGAGAGTGACAATCTGTGCGTAGAATAAGGTTACTTCTGCGTTTGTCTTGCACTAATAATAATAGTTTTGTAACTTTTTAAAGTTTTTTTGGTTATGCTTCTAGATTATTGATTCTCGTAGCTTCTCCCTTAAAAATTTTGATTTCACTAATGAAACTTAGTCCGTTTAGCCTTAAAATTACAATAAAAGTGATTTGGTGCCATAATCATATTATTATCATATTATGTAGGTAACTTTATTCTACTTATAGGTCATAAGGTACTTTTTAAAAAACAAAGGTGTCCCGCGGACTATGAAAACAAGACTCCACGCGTTTGGTAAAAAGGCAGGCATTGCGAAAGGCCTGGGATAGGCTATAGCCTATCCCAGGCCTATCAGGCGTTGCCCACGGAATAGTAATAATAATAGGTAATGGCGCTACCCTGTGTCCAACAGTGGATGTATTTTGGCTGATCATAAACTAAACGCAGGTAAAGTCGCGGGTAAAAGATAGCAAATAATAGATATAATATAAATAACATGATATTGAAAGGGGTAGGTCTACTCTTTTAAAAGATCAAAGATTAATTAAATTCAATGATGTAGTGGACAGTATAGTGTACCTACCACTCGAAACGTCAATGAGAATATGTAATTAGTTTTTTTATGGTTTCCATAGATAACAGCAGTGACCACCCCTGCGCACGATGCTGGGGTGCTCAAGATTTAGTGTTGTGCCAGGGCTGTCAAAAAATTATTAAAAAAAAAAACAAATAACTAGTTATATTTTTGTTTTAAATTAATTATTTGAATACTTAATGCTTTTTCACTGTAACGTAGCTGGTGGCCGCGACTTCGTCTTTGTGGATTTAGTTTTTAAAATCCCGCGGAAATCCCGGTTTTATTCTCCGGAATAAAAAGTCCTATGTCACTCTCCCGTTTTTTTTTATTTTTTTTCTCACCTTTTAAACCTTCCTTGGACAAATATTCCAAAACCAAAATTAGGCAGAGTCTTATATCTATACTTATAGATAATATATAGATGATCAATTTTACATTTTTGATGAAAAGAAAAACGAGCTTAGTGGTAGGTTTACTGTCTCTTTTCATTTGATTAATAAAATTACGAACGCTCTCGACAACGAACTGTCTGGCCTCTAGGAGCCTATAACCTTAAAACTTATTCTGAGGGGATTATAGGTTAAGATAGATATTCAGACATTCATTCATTCATTAGCAACCCATCAACGGCTCACTACTGAGCGCAGGTCTCCTCTCAGAGAAGGGTTATAGGCCATAGTCCACCACGCTGGCCCAATGCGAATCGGTGGACTTCACACACCTTCGAGAACATTATGAAGAACTCTCAGATGTGCAGGTTTCCTCACGATGTTTTCCTTCACCGTTGAAGCAAGTGATAGTTAATTGCTGAAACGCACTTGACTCCGAAAAGTCAGAGGTGCGTACCCGGGATCGAACCTGCGACCCCCCGAACAGGAGACCACAGTCCTAACCACTAGGCTATCACTGCTTCTTAGATAGATATATAAGAACTTAATGCACAAACAAACAGCATTTAAATCGACGCAGTATGTAGTAAAAATTGCACGAACACACACCTCTAAGACCAAACGTTCTCTGCTACGTTGTAGCTAGATAAAACAAAAAATATTATTTTAGAGAGTTTTGGGCGTGTTGGCAGCCCTACTCTAACAAGCGCTGTCTGTGACTTTAAATAATGAACGCGCCCTCGCCGTCGGCTAACGCGATATATTTTGCATACGGCCCTTCGCAACCCTTGATTTTCGAACACACGCCGGCCGCCGCGGACATCGTTGCTGTATCCCTCAATATCACGATCGATGTATGACTTGAAAGTCTTTCACATTTCTCCCTGTTACAATCACGGCTTTATACGGGTCTGCCCGCGTAATTCAAATTTAATACGAAGGACTTGTAGTTTTTCCAGAAATTGAGATAAACCGTTTTTTACCCTTAAACCCCCCTCCACCCTACTTCCCGACCTCAGATCGCCCGTAATTTATTTTTCCTTTCATTTTTGTTGCATTCTCTTCCTTTTCCAATGGGTTTCATCCTACTATAATTTTTTTTGTTTTCAAAAATTATCTACCCTGGACTATAAGTAGGTACAGCTGTTCAGTATCAAACAAAAAATAAATTGCGTGATGGGACTTGGGTTAAACTTCTATAATTCCTGATTCTGCTTCAGTACTGTATTAGTCTTGAGATGTTAGAAAGAACGAAAAGACTTTTCCGGTAGACTTTCCCAAAATTTTCTTTCATACAAACCTTTTGTCCTCACAAGTTTTTTCATACAATATTCGAAACAATTTTTGCACCTAATGACTGTAAATAATGGAAGCTCTTTTAAAATATTGGCTAGCCGTGACTATAAATAATGAACCCCGTTCTCATCTAACGCAATGTAGGTATTTTGCAAACCGGCTGACAGCCCTTTGTATGCGGCCGCCGTAGCATCGCATCACCCTCGCAAAATTCACCTCAATCAATGCAAGATTCATGCTCTCCAAGGCAAGCATTTCCATAACAGAAGATTGGACTGTAAAAATTCACGTAGGTATAGATCATACTTGAGATTTGTCAGCATATTCTATTCGCATTTAAAATGGATGTACGTATTGTAATGCATACACATTTATACACACACAAAGTTGACTGCCAAATGAGATGAAACCTACCTTTGCTGAGGAATTCGAGCATATCGTAATATTCATATTATCCAATACACATCGCACGGCTTATTAAGAAAAATATTATATTAGACATGCTGAATACTTGCGCTAAACGCTATGTTTTTGCTAAGAGCAGGTACGAATATAGCATAATAGGTGCGGTTTAATGCGGTTTGAAGCGTTAATCTTTCTTCAGTCCGCGTCCTGAACCCTGATTAGAGTCTCAATTTGAGTATTAAACTGGCAGCACAAAAAACAATGAGTAGTCGTTGGCCGTTGCCTAACTTTAGAGCTATGAGCATTAAGCGTATACTTGAGCGTACCCATAGGATTTCACGCGTCTGCGACCATGATGGCGACCATAGAGTCGTACCTAACTGTATAGCGGATTTCATGATAAAACGGACAAAATTGCTCTTCTAAGACTGGGTTTCCACGACAGCGGTTGCGGTACCGCTAGTACTGCGCCGCGGGCGCCAACCGCGCCGTGGAAATTGAAACTTCATTTTCCATACAAATTTGCATTCTACGGAGGCCACGGGCCCGCAACCGCTGCGGGCGCGGGCCGCAAACCGAACCGTGGAAACTCAGACTAAAAGATAGGTAGATATAATATTTGTATATGTATGTCATACTAACAGCGAGAATCTGGAATCCATTGTTGCGTATATGATTCTCTATATCCTCGGAGTCCTCGTACGCTTCTGGCTTTATGATCGCCAACGTTCGCTCCGAGAACGAATGATATTCCGCATTGGTGTTGGACGACGCTATCGACATTTTTAATACATTGGTAATTCAGCTTTTGATTCTATAATAGGAATATGAAATTTTTTGCAGCAAACAACAAGCTAACAACTTGTAGAACTTGTAAATAAACACAGATGAATGATTATTTATAAGTAGTAAATAACAGTTTGAAAACCAAGAGTATACCTATATATTTTCACTAACGTCAGTGACGATTTACTGAGGAATGAATTGAGCATTCTGACAGTTTTTGTATTGAAAATACTGTCAAAATATAAAATTGACTCTTGGTTATCACTTATTTTACGTTGGTGAAATCGGCCCTTAATCAAATATAATCCATAATATGTATACCTAATCACTATATTATATTTTGAAACAAAGAGCGTATCAGGCGTATACGTAATCTACACTAAGACTATCACAGAACACTATTACTCCTAGCGGAGAAGACTATTCAGCGGTAGTACTAATAGAGCAAGATCCCAGTGCCGCCAGACCTAAGTTATTTTCTCAGCAATTATTTGTGTACAATAGAGTACTGTTCGAATGTCCTTTCAGTATATGCGTACCAGCTAGATTGTGCCGACGGCCAATTTCCAGATACCAGGTGCTAAAGGTAGGTAAAAACTAGAATAACTTATCTTAAATTCTCAGGGCTGATTTTCATATATGTTTTAAAGAATATTGTAAAAATTAATAAATTAATACTGCCAGACGCTTACCGCCGGCGGTTACTTTAGCCAGACGCTTTGAAGCTCCCAAAAATATATATAATTTAAGTTAACTTATATTCTCAGTTCTGATTTTTATACATGATACTCAGGGAACTATTGCGATATTATCTGTAAGCTGCCAGACCTACTGGAAGGGTCAAACATCCCCCCAGACACACATTATGCGTCCCCATATGTATGAGCGCTAGAACATGATTCACTTGTTTAAGTGTGTGAGAGATAATATCATCATACTATAATATTCTAAATGCGAAAGTGTGTTTGTTGGTTTGTCCTTCAATCACTCTGCAACAGAGCTACGGATCGACGTGATTTTTTGCCTGGGTATAGCTTGCAGAAGATATTGCAATAGTTCTCTCTCTCTAGATCCTAAGCTATACCCAGGCAAAAAATCACGTCGATCCATAGCTCTGTTGCAGAGTGATTGAAGGACAAACCAACAAACACACTTTCGCATTTATAATATTATAGTATGATTATATTATCTCTCACACACTTAAACAAGTGAATCATGTTCTAGCGCTCATACATATGGGGACGCATAATGTGTGTCTGGGGGGATGTCTGACCCTTCCAGTAGGTCTGGCAGCTTACAGATAATATCGCAATAGTTCCCTGAGTATCATGTATAAAAATCAGAACTGAGAATATAAGTTAACTTAAATTATATATATTTTTGGGAGCTTCAAAGCGTCTGGCTAAAGTAACCGCCGGCGGTAAGCGTCTGGCAGTATTAATTTATTAATTTTTACAATATTCTTTAAAACATATATGAAAATCAGCCCTGAGAATTTAAGATAAGTTATTCTAGTTTTTACCTACCTTTAGCACCTGGTATCTGGAAATTGGCCGTAGGCACAATCTAGCTGGTACGCATATACTGAAAGGATATTCGAACTGTACTCTATCGTACACAAATGATTGCTGAGAAAATAACTTAGGTCTGGCGGCACTGGGATCTTGGACCATAATCTACGTGGCTTGAAATAAGCATGAAATAAGTCACGATTGTTTACGATTGTCAATTTCTTGTCATTTTGTTTTTTTTAATTTTATTATGGCATAATTGAACTAACTTGTAGTAAAGAAGATAAAAATTAAGCTAGGAGCGCTGCTACACGGTTAACGGTACGTTGCGACTTGCGATATTGCTGCATCGCTTCTACAGACTTCTACGGCGCCGCTATACGTTATTATTTTGTTATTCTACATAATTAATATAAAGGTATGAAATTGGTAAAAGGCGTCATTACAGTAATATATTCAGATATATTATTGGTTTGATAGGTTTCGATCATCCTAATAAGCAGGTAGGTCGTAGGTCACTAAAAACATCAATCTGAAACAAAAATAGAACCTTCAGTAAAATTATGCGTCATTCTAACTAGTGGTTCGCCCCGAACTGAGACCTCGCGGTATCCCATAATTCCCATAAGGTAATTTTAACTATTTATATTATAATGTAATTAAAACGTGCCGAATCTGATGACGTCAATCGTCATCTGCTTTCGTGGATGGGATGCGTATTTACAATATTAAAGACAGCGCCATCTATTAACAGTATAGTGAAGTTTTGTTCAAAACATTGATGCCCATTAAAACTTAAATAATTTCGTTTCTTTATAATATTTATCTAATCTTAGTATTTGTTGTTCAAGTACAGAATATAACTCAAATTATGTGTAAGTTTCAATTTTTAAAATAAAGTGGTTTTAGAGATCTAGCCCGAATAAAATCTCCACTTTGAAAGCCCCCCATTTCGTCAATTTTAGGAAAAAAACATTAAAAAGAAATACTTTTGTACTCTGTTTCAAATTATCTTTAAAATGAGGTACTGCAACCCTATGAAATGCAAAAAAATATATTTTACTTCGCATTCGCTTCTATGAGAGCCCCCCTGAAATAAAGATTTTTATAACTTTTTAAGCCATTTTCGGCTGGAGGCCATCGGTTTACATATTATATCTAAAATTGAAGTAATTACGTTCAGTAATTCAGAAGTTATAAGGCTCTGACAGACGGACGGACGGACGGACAAGTGCAAATTCACTCAAGTAAACTCAGATACCTTCGCTTCGCTCGGTCGATAAATTGCTTTTTTAATTCCTAACAAGATAATAATATGCTACCAATTTGCTTCCAATATAATATGTAACGTTAGGTACCAATTTAAAGCCTTCGAAAAATATCAGTAAAATACAACTAGGTACATACTTTCATATTATGAATCCCTAGTAGTTAGGTATTTCATTCTTTATTATGCTCTTAATTATTATAATCAATATTTAGCACCTATTACTTACATCTCCTTAATAGAAAAGAGATAAATTCCAATTAACCTTAAAATAAACTTCCCACTGCTGTTTATACACAAGCGTCAACACGGTAGAACGTAATGGTTAGGTATATTCTCTGCATGGTAGCGTAATTGCGTAGGTACCTACTTACGAGTGTATCTGTCAGCAGCTGTAACAATTTTTAGTTAAATGCAGATTTAGCCTATCTCATATATAAATATACATAGTATAAAACGAGACACCCCGCCGCGACACCATCAGTCATCAAAGCCGTATCAAATAGGTACCTCCATTATTTTCATTACAACATCAATACAAATTAAGACGTCATAATCAATACAATCGGCGATTGCAGACGGGAAAACTGGCACGCATTTTCCGGCGCGTCCGAGCCACCCCCCGCGTGACGCGGGCGGGGCAATCGCGGGGGCACAGGGGGTGCACGGGGGTACAGGGGGTGCAGGGGGGCCTCCGCCCGGGAGCGCAGGGCCCAGTGCCCCCCGAACGCAGCGGCGGCGCGACGCCTCCCCGGATCCGCGACATGCGTTGACGTCTCCCGCCACCCGACAACCACCGCCGTATACATGGACAACTCCTGCCTCCTCGACCTCCTCATCAGGTGCTTCGCGATGACCGAGCCCGAGGACCTGAACTTCACCGCGTTCACCGACCTCTGCCGGCTCTGCTCGCTCAAGAGCGGGCCTCGCCTGCACATCTTCGACAAGGAGTCCGAACAGCGCCAGATACTGTTCAAGCTTCGGACCTGCTTACCCACTATGGTGAGCTCTCAACTCCACTACACTGACCCACCGCGCCTTGCTTATTCAATCACTACACATATTACGTAGATTCTTTCTTTTGCCCGCAACTTCCTTCGCATAGAGTTAGGACATTTAAAACTACCGCGAAAACCAACTTGGTCTTGAACTAAATCCATGCAAAAAATCAAGTCGATCTGTTGCTGTGTGATTAAAGGGAAAACCAAACACATTTCCGCATTTATAGTATGAATCCAAGATACAGCTTTGCAAAATAATATAATACAATGTACAAGCACTAAATAACTGCGAACCTATTTGACCACTAGTCTCTTAATCCTAATTTTTCCTGTTCAAGTACATATTCAATCACAAAATAATACAAAAGAAAAACTAATTTTACGTTGGGATGGGAAACATGAAACTTTTTCACATTTCATCACCTTTCAACCTTATTACAAGTATGATAATGAACCACTACGTATATTTAACTATTCAGGATTGTGTGGTAAATAGGTTTAATGGTAAATAAACATGGTGTTCGAGGCAAGGCGAGTGCAGTTAGTGTTGTAGACTGTAGAGAGACGACGTAGAGCCGTGCTCGTAGCCGCATGCGCTCTACGAGCTACGAAATACCAACTCCGGAACATTAGCTGCTTACACGATACCTGTTGAACTCTGTGAGTTAGCAAAGTAAATATATTTCATTTCATGTGTTCAATATTTCGAATACACATGAAATAAAGCTTATGATTTTATTTTTCAGATAGAAACTTAGCGTAATTGCGTAGGTACCTACTTACGAGTGTATCTGTCAGCAGCTGTAACAATTTTTAGTTAAATGCAGATTTAGCCTATCTCATATAAATATACATAGTATAAAATGACATAGTATAAAGAATAGTGTTTTAGTAACGAAAAAAGTATACTATATTCGTTACATACGAATAATATGGACTAAACGTCCTACTAGAAACGTAAGATCGTCTTAACTTTTATGATACTTTTCAGGTTTAAAATTTAAAATAAATGTGGCTTTATAGACCAACAGTAGCTCTTTGCAATGTGTTCAGTTTTAATCAGTAAAATGGGTTATCAATTCGGCACATACTAATATTATTGCGCTTGCCGGCTCTTCTCGGAACCGGTGGTAGAGTCATAACGTGTCATAAGAACCACAGGTTGGCCTAAGTGAAATAAATAATTTTGAATTTTTAAGAATAAATGATAATAATATGAATTAAATATTTGTCCTAATCTTCCTAAATCTTACGAGTAAATTATAGTATTGATATTATTAATTGTTTTCAATAAAGAAAATTGTTCTTAAGTAGTTATAATATATTAAAAATAAGTACGCTATTTCAACATCTTACCTAAGCAGTTTAATATCACATTCAATTTATGTGAAGTAAATGCAATTTCCCTTTATGAGCTCCGTCAATAGACCGACTTTATCTGCAGCTAACTGTAACACTCAAAAACAAACTCTATGTTGTGGTATTTAGGGTTTTTATTTTTCGTGCGATAAATAGTAAAGCTTCGAGAGATTAAGAACAGCACGTGGCACAAACCTAATCCATACATCTTTCCACTTGCCCTATCCACAAGTGAGTCGTTCGGATTAACTTCGTGTAATACGCTATAGTTAAACGAGTGTGTAATTTGTTTGTTTTGTTGTTATTAGGTACACACTGGTGACAGTCCGGATTGTTACTTTTGTACTAGGTATTTGAAGTATTAGCTGGGGGGAAATAATTTTTTTTATTTAAAAATGTTTATTAGTTCCAAGCTTTATAATCATTAAGTGCCTAGGTTGGCTTTTTTCTACATCAGAAACCAAAAAAGCAAACCTAGGTGTTTAATGAAATTTTTTGAACATACCAGAAAAGGCGAAGTATGTTCAAAAAATTTGAGAAATTCCTGCAGACATCATTCATGCCTTTAAACCTCACATCGAGGTAAAGGCATGGCCAATTACTTATTTTTTTACCATACTATATTATTATTAGGTAACAGAATTTGTCGAGCCATTTCTGAGTATCGCCTCTATTAAGAAATTCTTCTTCTTCTTCTTCTTTATCAACCGATAGACGTCCACTGCTGGACAAAGGTCTCTTGCATGGACTTCCACAGGCCTCGGTCTTGCGCCGCCTGAATCCAGCGGCTCCCTGCGACTCGTTTGATGTCGTCGGTCCACCTGGTGGGGGGTCTGCCAACACTGCGCTTCCCGGTGCGGGGTCGCCACTCCAGCACCTTCAGAAAGAAAATTCATTAAGAAATTCAGGAAAAATAAATTTTGTATTTCAACAATAATTTTCATACGAGTACCTACCTACGTGTTTTTTAAAAAGAGCAATACGTTACTTCCTCACTAATTCTGTTATATTTTTAATAAGTAAGAAATAGTGAACATTCTTAATATTAGTGATAAAATATAATTAAAGGACAATAAATGAAATAACTGCCCTCGGAAACAATAATAGAAATAGTACAAAAAGCAAAAAGATATTCGGTTGTATTTAATCAAGTATCAACTACTATCAACCCGTTTTGCAGTAAAATAACGTATGAAATTTTTATGCAGAGTCGATTGCCTCGCGCGCGATTATTGAGTTGCCTCCAGGGAAATACGAGTATAGTATAGGTATTTCGTAGTTTTCAGAGTGAAAAATACATTTGGCAGTCGGTACAGGCGTTTCGTTTAAACTATGAACCCTTTTGTTCTGAATTCGTTTTGTAAATTTTTAGACAAACAAACAAACAATTATCAAACAATTGCTAACTTTATTTGCTTTGAAAAACAGGCTATTACTACTTGATAATACAAAGCTGTGTTTTTATTAGCAAGAAAATATAGATTTCGTATTCCATAATAAAAGACAGCTTTGCGCCAAGACGCAATGTTTGTTAAATTAAATGTTACAATAATAAAATCTCTCTCTGATCGTTATTATTGCAAAAGAAATTAACTTTTGGGAAAACGTCATAATTGGCCAATTTATGATCAGTTTACGTTAACCTTAAGTAAATGACAAACTTAAGAAATCGACATTTATTTCTTACTACCTTCTTTACCTGTTCCCTACCCTCCGGACAAGAGGTTTTGTTTGCTTGTCTATGGTTTTTTCCCCTTTTTCCTGAAAACCTACTGAACCTTAATACTCAAAGACTGAACCACTTTGATTTCAACTTCAAAACAATAATAATTAAAAAAATTGTAGGCTTTTATTATTATTAGGATTATTTTTAAACTAGCATTTGCCCGTGACTTCGTCCGCGTTAGGTTTTTAAAAACCCCACCGGAACTTCTTTTTCAAGATAAAAATAGCCTCTATCTCTGTCAAGTGTAATTCTACAGGTCCTCAACAGACAACATTACCCATGCAAAAATCATGAATAGAATAGAATGGAAATAGAATAGAAATGTTTTTTATTCAAATATACTTTTTACAAGTGCTTTTGAATCGTCGATGAGTCTACCACTGGTTCGGAATGCCCTTCCTGCCGAGAAGAACCAGCAAGAACAAGTCTACTATTCAATAGAAACTATGCTATGTATGCAGTGTTTCCACAATGAGTTCCACAAAAGCATACCTATTTATAATTCAACACGTTAAGATTTCCAGACAGAAAGCAGCCCCATTCCCGCTGGTGGCACCCGTTCACGAGCATGACGCATGACCCAGCCATTGCTTCGCTCAACCATATTTAAGGGAACTTAACGACCCGCTTCACACGACACCACCACAGAAATGTTTAAAGAAAGCGTGACATGCTTAGGTAGTAGTAGTGTTCATCCGTAGCTCTTTTGCTGCGTGATTGAAAGACTAACCAACAAACAAACACACTCTCGCAATTACTACGGAAGTAAAGATATCCTCAGCAAATGACTGTTTACAAATCACTGTCCTCTGTATATCCAGCAGATATCGAAGGACGACTTCCTGCCGAAGAAGATCTGTGAACGCTGCGTGACCAGGCTCGAGCAGCTGTACGAATGGCGCCAAAGCTGCCTCAACACCGACTCAGTGCTGCGGAACTATGCCGAGTCCATGAGGATCGTCACTTCGACTATCAACTTTCAGGTCAGTCATTGTCACATCTCTTCTTTTTCTTCTGCTTAGTTGCTTCCTATAACTTAAGAACTGCCTCGTTGGTCTAGTGGTTAGCTTGTTTGACTGCGGATGACGAGGTCCCGGGTTCGATTCCCGGGTCGGCCCGTTAAAAAAAATGTATTGGGATTTTCTGCCAAAGAAATTCTCAGTAGGTAAGTACCTACTAGCCCGGAGTTAGGAAGTTGGCGGTTAGTCACCCCCGTGCCTCGGAGAGCACGTAAAGCCGTCGGTCCTGCGCCTGATCTCTCTCCGATCGTGTCGGATTTCCATCCCATCGGACTATGAGATTGAGGGAATTGAGAGTGCACCTGTGTTTGTGCATACACTTGTGCACTATAATATCTCCCGCGCAGATGGCTGACCCCTTAAAGGAGGTTGGCCGCCGTGATCGGATTCGGTCGGGAGGACATTATTATTATTATAATTTAAGAGTCCCACTAAGTATGTCAGCTTATTAAACCATTTGTAGAGGTAGAGAACTCTGGATGTATAGGTACCTGTGTAATTTTTAAAAATCTCACGGGAACCCTCTGTTTTTCCGGTATAAAGGGTTGCCCATGTCACTGTCCAAGTCCTCAGCTATACACATGCAAAAACCACGTCCATTGCTACGTGGCTGCGTGATTGAAGGACAAACAATCAAACACACTTTCGCATTTATGCTTAGGTAATATTGGTAAGGATACGTACGTACACGTACGTACATACACTGGATGAAGACACTTAAGTCTCTGAGGTCTACAGATCGTACTCTGGCTCTACACAAGACTCAAGATACTTAGAGTTAAAATAAGACACAAATACCTACGTAAGTACCGATATAAATCTGTCTCGTTTTAACTCAGTCTTGAGTCTGAGCTGAGTGAGACTGCCATCTATAGATCTTACCATAAGCATTGCCAATATTTAGGTTGATTATGCGGGTTTGCCCGCGAAATTCTAATTTAATTTGGTTTTTCGCAATTTGTAAAGTAATAGGTACGACAAAGTAGGCCTATGGCATTTAATTGCGCCAATGGCAGTATCATCTTCACAGGTTTATATAAAAATCTTTACTTGAAAGTGACCAGAAATTAATCAAAATATCGAGTTGGACGTGAGTTACTCACAAATTAGTCGATATTCTGACTCATTTCTTCAACTGGACACTTTCAAGTAAAGATTTTTATATGAACCTATGAAGATGATGCTGCCATTGGCGCAATTAGAATACCATAAGCCGACTTTGTCGTTTTAATTTACAAATTGCGAAAAATCAAATTAAATTTGAATTTCGCGGGCAGAACCGTGTCTTCCACCTTAACAGGATTGCCTAGAAAGTGATGTTGCAGTACGAAAGAACTATTTGATTATTTGGTTTACTTCTATGAATGCCTCAGTACTATTTTAATGTAGGGATATTTTTATAATAATAAAATAAGTTGATGCCCTAGATAATCTGATATCTGAAGGTACTATCTCTGATAAATCGATATGACTATCAGTGACGCAGATCAATAAAGTTTGAAGCTAAATATCGCCAGATAACGAAAAAGTAGGTATATGCAGTCATGAATATTTAATAGGTACTATCTATCTATAATATAATAAAACTGTAACAGGTCCAATTCTGTACATTGAAGATATTTTGAAAATTTTTGTTTGAGGGCACTCTATAATCGATACTGAAGCCAAAACAATTTTTTTTTGTTTTTTTGTCTGTCTGTCTGTCTGTCTGTCTGTCTGTCTGTCTGTCTGTATCTTGGCCGCGCATCACGCCGAAACTACTGGACGGATTTAAATGAAACTTGGCACGATTTAAGATAATACTACGAGGTATAATATAGGATACTTTTTATCCCGAAATTCAGCACGGTTCCCTTGGGAGAGGGGCTGAAAGTCCAAATGGGTATTTCGCTGTAATTCATTAAGGCGTATTCCGATTTAATCCATTCTTTTTTTGTTAGAAAGCAGGTTCTTTAGAGATTGTCCTGTAATTATTTCAAGGTCGTCAATTTCGTAGTTCAGAAATTATAGACATCACGATCTTCAGTATAAGTTCCAAATAACTTGAACCCCGGAATCTACAAGATACTTTGAATGTACGGCTCATCTTAAGCTGGCAAGCGTACTTTATCGTATATAGCCATCGTGGATAGCCCTATTTTGTCAAATTCAAACTAATCCAAGTCCAAAAGCGTCAGATTTTGCCAAACGATCATTATACCTACATACTACATAGTAGGTATGGATGTAATACATCGTATGGACTTAATGCTACAGTGTTTTCCTATGCAATTTAATATTCTAATCATACTAATATTATAAATGCGAAAGTGTGTTTGTTTGTTGGTTTGTCCTTCAATCACGCCACAACAGAGCCACGGATCGACGTGATTTTTTTGCATGGGTACTATAGTTGAGGACATAGGCTAATTTTTATCTCGGAAAATCAAAGTGTTCACTAAATCCACGCGGACGAAGTCGCGGGCATCAGCTATAATATATAATAGTACTAGGTACCTACCCAGGTTGACAACTTTACCGGCGTTATCTATATATGTACTTATAATAAAACTGTAACTGGACGATTTCCTTTCTGTTTGTTTGTCCTTCTTTCACGTAAAAACTACCGCACATATTTCTACAAAATTTTATACCGTAGTAGCTTATTACTCGGGTCAACATCTAGGCTACTTTTTATCCCGGAAAATCAAGGAGTTCCCGAGGGACTTTAAAAACTAAATCCACGCGGACAAAGTCGCTGGCATCAGCTAGTAAATAATATAAGATATAGGTTTGAGGTAAACAGCGTTCCAACCAAGAATTTATAAAATCAATGATGTAAAGCCATCCTACTTGACCCTTATAAATATTTGCGCCAGGGATGGCCTAGAAGTTTTCGGTAAATTATGGAATCGAACAAAAGCCGGATAAACCCAATTCCATCCGAGCCCAATCCAAATTTGGTTCCAACAACAACAAAATATTATATTACATTACTAAGGGCCGATTTCACCAACGAAAAATAAGTCTTATTATAGAGTTTGTTATTTTAACAGCATTTTCAAATCAAAAACTGTCAAAACGCCCAATTTATTCCTCGGTAATGTGTCACTTGACGTTGGTGAAATGGGCCATGTGCAGCTCAGTTTTCATAGAATTGCAAGATGCTAATTCTATAATTAAATAATTAATTATATTAATCAGCCATTTGATTTTGTGGGAAAAAAGGGAAAATCACATCTATTTGACAGCTTGCATAATAACATAGATTTAGGATTGGTAGCTTAGCGCTGCCGAAGCGACTACAGACCGTTCACTACAACTTGTCCCTGGCCGTCATGTTGGCACCATTGCTTATCTCAAGCTGTTGTCAGGGTTTTCATTGTGTGAAGCAATCGCGCCAATATGACTGCAAGGGACAAGTTGTACAGACTGTTCACTACAACTTGTCCCTTGCCGTCATGATGGCACCATTGCTTATCTCAAGCTGTCGTCAGGGTTTTCATTGTGTGAAGCAATCGCGCCAATATGACTGCAAGGGACAAGTTGTACAGACTGTTCACTACAACTTGTCCCTTGCCGCCATGATGGCACCATTGCTTATCTCAAGCTGTTGTCAGGGTTTTCATTGTGTGAAGCAATCGCGCCAACATGACTGCAAGGGACAAGTTGTACAGACTGTTCAGTACAACTTGTCCCTTGCCGCCATGTTGGCACCATTGCTTATCTCAAGCTGTTGTCACGGTTTTCATTGTGTGAAGCAATGGTGCCAACATGTCCAATAAGTAGTTCATGTACAGATACCTACATTAATTAAGCAGTGCAATATCGTACACTTGAGAATAATGCTGATTGCGTGGGGTCGAGCACGAGGTAGGCTCAGTATACACTAATGAGAATCGTCTCTACCCTCTAACCGTATACTGTCTACGTTAGCTATAATTTGTTGCTAAGCGTTACCCTGCTATTATTAAAGAGATACACTATTGTACTACATCGGGACCAATTGCGTCATGGCCTATATTCCTACTAATAATAAAAAATCGGCCAAGTGCGTGTCGGGCCACGCGCAGTGTAGGGTTCCGTATTTGAAAGTCTCAAATATTATTGCTGACCTAGGATAGTGCTTTTATTTTATTTATGAATATTGAATATATTTTGAGTTCCATGGTTTAAATACTAAATACTATATACTACAAAATATGCAACTTACACTACGTGTAATACCTAACTTGGAAAAAACAGATATAACTCCTTAACTAATGAACCCTACTTAGCCGTGATAGTTTTCCTTTTAAATTCATGATATATACTACTGCTGTGAATTTTTTCTTGTATCCTATATACAACCATTTAGCTGGCATAGGGGGGGGGGGGGGGGGGACGGGACACTTGACTCTAATAAAATTTAGCACTTTAAAATGAATAGAATAGAATAGAAATGTTTTTTATTCAAATAAACTTTTACAAGTACTTTTGAACCGTCAATGAGTCTACCACTGGTTCGGAATGCCTTTCCTGCCGAGAAG
Source organism: Oeneis ivallda (assembly GCA_029955525.1). Taxonomy (NCBI): domain Eukaryota; kingdom Metazoa; phylum Arthropoda; class Insecta; order Lepidoptera; family Nymphalidae; genus Oeneis; species Oeneis ivallda. Next base: position 7,289,609 of record JARPMR010000010.1, on the reverse strand, counting down.
AACCAGCAAGAAACTCGGCAGTTGCTCTTTTCAAAATACTTTTACAATATACTTAATAGATATTATTCTATGTATGCAGAGTTTCCACAATGAGGGGAAGTTCCACAAAAGCATACGTAATTATTTCTACATCACGATCTTCAGTATAAGTTCCAAATAACTTGAACCCCGGAATCTACAAGATACTTTGAATGTACGGCTCATCTTAAGCTGGCAAGCGTACTTTATCGTATATAGCCATCGTGGATAGCCCTATTTTGTCAAATTCAAACTAATCCAAGTCCAAAAGCGTCAGATTTTGCCAAACGATCATTATACCTACATACTACATAGTAGGTATGGATGTAATACATCGTATGGACTTAATGCTACAGTGTTTTCCTATGCAATTTAATATTCTAATCATACTAATATTATAAATGCGAAAGTGTGTTTGTTTGTTGGTTTGTCCTTCAATCACGCCACAACAGAGCCACGGATCGACGTGATTTTTTTGCATGGGTACTATAGTTGAGGACATAGGCTAATTTTTATCTCGGAAAATCAAAGTGTTCACTAAATCCACGCGGACGAAGTCGCGGGCATCAGCTATAATATATAATAGTACTAGGTACCTACCCAGGTTGACAACTTTACCGGCGTTATCTATATATGTACTTATAATAAAACTGTAACTGGACGATTTCCTTTCTGTTTGTTTGTCCTTCTTTCACGTAAAAACTACCGCACATATTTCTACAAAATTTTATACCGTGGTAGCTTATTACTCGGGTCAACATCTAGGCTACTTTTTATCCCGGAAAATCAAGGAGTTCCCGAGGGACTTTAAAAACTAAATCCACGCGGACAAAGTCGCTGGCATCAGCTAGTTATTTCTAATTATAATTCAACACATGTCAAGACGGACAGACTGAAAGTAGCCCCATTGGCACCCGTTCACGAGCATGACGCATGACCCAGCCATTGCTTCGCTCAACCATATTTTAGGTTATAATTGAAAAATGGTGTTCCCACACCCACAATATTTTTGAAAGACCTATTCAACGACATCCCACACTATGGGATAGACGAGAAAAAAAATTCATCCCCACTTTACATGTAGGGGAGGTACCTTAAAAAAAATTTTTTTTCACAATTTTATTTCACCACTTTGTCGGCGTAATTGATATTTATACCTTTGTCAAATTTCAAATTTCTAGTACCAATAGTCTCTGAGCTAAACCACGGACGGACGGACAGACGGACGGACATGGCGAAACTATAAGGGTTCCTTGTTTACTACGGAACCCTAAAAATGCGAAAGTTTGTGTGTGTGTGTGTGTGTGTGTGTGTGTGTGTGTGTGTGTGTGTGTGTGTGTGTGTGTGTGTGTGTGTGTGTATATGTTTGTTACTATTTCACGCAAAAAATTTTGGACGGATTTGGCTGAAATTTAGAATGGGGATAGATTATACCCTGGAGTAATTATAATACATAGGCTACATTTTATCCCGGAAAATTAAAGGGTTCCCGCGAGAATCAAACAAACCTTAATCCACGTGGACGAAGTCGCGGGCATCATCTAGTTAATAATAATAATGTCATGCAGCATGCTCATAGATTTAGTTTTTGTATGCGCTTCGCACCTATGACAACGTAACCTAACTAGTAAATCACGGCAATTCATAGTAGGTACGCCTGAACTGGCGTACCCACATAGTTTCTAGCAACCAATGTTTGACGTTTTCAAACAAACTATGATAATAAATATGTTGCCGCATTAAAGGAGCTATTGTTTGTAGGAAAGGCGGTATCTAGCAGCGACTAAGCTACCAATGTATAAATCTAAATCTATTCATGCTATTATCGTACCTATTAAGTAATATTTCTTTGTGGGCGTTTAACATATTCCTAAGTCCTACTGGATCGACTTTAAGGTGGTTTTACTATTTCAATCGGTTTTTTGTGTGTGAAACCCTACCTACCCACGCGCTGTAAGTTTTCACAAAGAAAAACCAAGCAATTTCCCTGTTCTTTATTACCGTGAGATGAATTTTATAGATCGTCAGTCCCTTATATTCATTCCATTATTCATAAACTCTCCTCTCTCCATTGTATTTGTGAGTGTAAAATAAGATGAAGTTATTATGTTAGCGACTATTATAAATACATAGATAGGTAGGTAGGTACCTACTTAGGTTTGACTTAGGTATTATTAACTAGCGACTTCGTCCGCGTGGATTTAGCATTACCGTATCATTGACTATCATCATACGTCTACTTGATGGAAAGTGGTGACGTAGGTAACTCACGTAACCTAATTTGATTATTTGATATTTCTTGGACAAAAGCAGAGTTAGTGATATTCACCTACTTAATTGCAGTTATATCACCGCAACCATATGGGTAAGTAGTAAGTACCCGTAAGCACCTTGATTCCACCATAGAGATATAAGTATCTACTTAGTTGTCTCTTTATCCTATAAGTAAATTAAAAATTCAGGGGCAATCAAAAAACGTAAGTTACCCTTTGAACGTTCTTTCTTTGTTTCCTTATCAAAGGTACGCAATAAACATGTAAATCATGGAGTCGGCAAAAACGCTCGCTAAACGTCAAAGGCACAATGTTGCTTGTGTATCGGCGCTCGGCCGCGGCCGGCGGCCGGGCGCGTCGCTGCACGGCCGTCGCGGCGCTCGGCGACCCCTCTATCGACCGCGCGCGCCCGGCCATATCGACCCAACACCCCACACGTAAACACAACCAAAACGCAACCTTATAGGCAAACAAATAACGCACAATATCCAACACGCAAGCCCTTACAACTCACAAAACAACGGCAAGCCATTTCCAACTCAATAAAACCTGTAGCACGAACCTTTATTGAATATCCCCAGTTTCGTCTTCCAAGACTGTGAATTATCCACCCTAATGGGATAGCCATAAGGTTGTCATCGAAACACTATGTTGTATGTTATATGCCACTCGGGAATTCGTATATTGGATACGCATGTCCGTTTTAACTCTTTGTTTTCGGGCACTTCATTATTGATGACTTTACAGAAACACAAGAGGTAGATAAATCTATATCTAGCGTCCTCATTTTATCGAAAGATAATGAAGAATACATAGGTACGATAATATTTGGTATATTGAACTCAAATAAGTAGTACAGATATTTACCTATTGATTTCCTGTAAACGAATCACGTAATCCTTTATAATATCGCATCAATATTTATTTATGTAAAAACTACGTTAACATCATAAAAATATACCTATTTTTATAGACATCTAGGTGCATCTGAATAATACTTAGTATCTACAAAGAGCCAAAAGAAAACATAGTCTCCTTGGCTTATTTATCAGTAGGTAAGTATTACACAAAAACGTTTGAAAATTAAGCATACCTAACCTAAAAAAAAATAGACATTACTATGGTAAATGCTCTCAGAAAATGCAGAAACGAAATACGAAATAACAGGTAGTAAGGCCTAGACCCTCCTAGCCCCTTCCCCACTTCTCTATGAAACACCTTTTGATGGGCTATAATTTTCCGTAGGTCCCTCAGGTATATAAATTATCTTAAAATAGCAATAAATAGCCATCTACGCATATAATTTAAGAGGTATTTCATAGGGGCTAGGAGGGTCTGGGCCTTACTACCTGTTATTTCGTATTTCGTTTCTGCATTTTCTGAGAGTATTTACCATAGTAATGTATATTTTTTTTACACCATCAGAAAGTAGAGATTTCAACGAATAAAAAGCTCACCGACTTTTTAAAAAAGCAGATATTTTGACGGGTGAATTTTCGATTGAAAATTAGGTGCTTTTTCAATATTAAGTCAAAAAAAAAGGTGAAAAAATAAATATTTTAAATCAGAAAAATTACAGTGTGTTTGGGACATAAAAAGGTAAGTTTTCACCAAATTTTGTGAAAAAATATTTTTTTTTTGTAAAAGATAAAAATAAAAAACCAAAAACTTGGTTATTTGAATTTTTCACATACATTTTGAGGTTATGTGAAAAAAGTCTAAATACAAAATTTGTAGATCTTTTTTTACCTACAACTTTGCCATTCAACTTTTTTCCATAGGACTTGTAGTTTTTCCGGAAATCGAGATAAACCGTTTTTTACCCTTAAACCCCCCTCCCCCCACTTCCCGACCTCAGATCGCCCGTAATTTATTTTTCCTTTCATTTTTGTTGCATTCTCTTCCTTTTCCAATGGGTTTCATCCTACTATTATTTTTTTTTCACTTTTTATTATTTTTTAAGGCTTCTACCCTGGTCTATAAGTGTAACTTTTCAAGTTTGTGTGTAATGTGACTTTATAGCGAACACTATGCGTTGAGGTACTGGACCGGGAGCCAAAACGTTTCAGACCTTCGTTATTTTATATAAGCTGAAAGTTCCCTGCGTATGTCCCCAATAGAGATCAGAACGATCCCCGACTATGAAGTTTGGATCTTGGTGGCTTTGGGAGATATCAGGTAGTAAAGGTGCATAAATTCTGAGGATACTTTCGTCATAGTATAAAAGCTGAATTTTATATATGTTACTTGGGGACCTATCAGAAGATGTTTCCTCAGCAGTCAGACACTTCCGATGGTTCCAACCCCGTGTCAGACACCATTAAACTATAGTAAATTATGAGTATACTTTCGTCATAGTATAAAAGCTGACTTTTATATATGTTACTTGAGGACATATCAGAAGATGTTGAAATTTTTACATTATCAGGGGAAATAAATGAATTGAAGAAACTATTAACGGAACAGAAAAATCAAATAGAAGTGCTCAAAAAAGTATGCTTAAGTCCGAGTAACAATAGCCCTAACAGCACTACTTTAAAAAAAAGGAGTAATCAACCTAAATTATTGGAATTTACTCAATCCTTACAATTTGATTTGAGTTATACTGATACAAATCAGGAATCGGAAACTTTAAGTAATAGTGAGCCTATTCAAGTGACAGAGGAGGCTTCTAGCATTTGTTTGGAACAAACTTGTGCGAAAAAAGTAGTATCATCAATTAATGAGGAATGCGATATCGCGCCAATTAAAAGTACACTCGGAGAAACCTTAAAAAACCGGAGTGGAGAAGAAATTAAACGTATATCCGTTAGTGACACGGACTCGAAACATGAAAGGTCAACAGATAATATAGATGTACATTCAGACAAAAGGCGAATTATGATACTTGGTGGTCAACAATGTGTAAATTTAGCAACTTCACTTATCCAGTCACGTCAAAATACTAAATATGAAAACTATCAAATATTCTCCTTCGTTAAACCATATGCAATGTGTGACGAACTTGTTACAACTTTCAATAATATAGAGTTGACCCATAACGACAGAATAATTTTGTGCTTAGGCGAGCAGGATAGTAATCCTTACAAAATTATAATGGAACTTGGTTTTTTCTTAAAGCATCACAGTAAAGCAACCGTTATTGTAACCAGTGTATTGCATAGTGAACACTTAAATGAACAAAAACTGAATAATTTATTGGAACTGACTTGTAGAAATTATGAAAATTGTATATTCTTGTCTTTAGCAAAATCGTACCCTGACAAGAAGCACTTCATTCATGATTTTTGTTACCGAATAAATATGCTTATCGATTCAATGTATTATAGGCAAAAATATTTAGTACCCGGGAGTAAAATTTTAATGTCACGTGGTGCCGAGGACCGTCAACATCAAGCTCAAATATCGCAATCGCGGTCTGTTAATACCAATAGTAAAACAATAAAAGGTACCATACCATATTATTTTAAACCAAAACCTAAAATAGATGATAAATGTATGCCAACTATAAGTTGTAAACAAATTAGTAAAAGTCCGAAAAAGTCAGATAATCTGAACGTTTCTAATATAACAAATAAAAATGAAGGACAAAAAGAAGAGTTTAAAAGCGATTCTTTTTTTCGAGTCTAATTTTGATCTTAATATAATGCATCAGAACATAGCAGGCGTTTTAAATAAAACTGACTTACTAAATATATCTCTAACTGAATTCGTTGAAAATGGAAAACCAGTAGATGTTCTATGCCTATCAGAAACATTCATCACTGCAGATAACATATCTAACATTAAGTTGAATGGTTATACAATGGTATCTGCTTTTTGTAGACTTAAACAAAAACGTGGCGGTGTCTGCATCTTAGTCAGAGATTATATTGAGGCCGTTAAATTTGATGTCATGGAAGAACTGTGTGCAGAATTTTTATTTGAATGTTGTGGTTTAAGAATACCAAAGTACAAATTAATTGTGATCTGTCTGTATAGGACGCCGAATTCGAATGTTGTTGAATTTTTAAATAAGCTTGACTTGCTATTACACAAATTAAGATCGTGGGAAACCAGTAATATTGTGATTGTTGGTGATTTTAATATCGACACATTAAAAAATACTAAATCAAACCTGGAGTTGACGGATTTACTGCGAAATTATAACTTTTGTAATCATATTAATGAACCCACTCGTCAAAAATCCTGTATTGACCTCTTTTTTAGTAATATAGACAATGCTATAGGGGAGGTTCGTCAGTTAGGACTGTCTGATCACGACACAGCACAGTTTTTAGTAGTACCAATAAAAGAAAATAATTTATCACCATCATATAAGTTTATTTTCAGAAGAGATTTGTGTAATCAAAACGTGAATAAATTTAAGGAATGTATGAAAAGTCTTAAATGGACAGAAGTGTATGCTGCTCAAAAACTGAACGAAGCTTTTAATGAATTCTACGATACATTAGTCATATTCTATAAATTGTGTTTTCCACTTCTTAAATATAAGATTAATATTTCTAATTCAAAAATTAAATGGTTGACTAGAGGAATTAAAAAATCATGTGTGACAAAAAGAAAATTGAGGTATCAATATTATAAAAACAGAATACCCGCAAACAAAAACAAATTTAATAGTTATTCAAAGATTCTTAACAATTGTATTGACCTAGCTCAGAGAAGTAGTAACAACAAATATATAGTAAACTCGAAAAATAAATGCAAAGCGTCATGGAATGTGATTAAAAACAAAAATAATTCTAATTTGAAAAGTATAGATAAAATTAATTATCAAAATAAAATTATAAAAAACCCAACTCAGATTGCCACTATTTTCAATGATCATTTTATAAATACTACCATAAAAACTCAAAAACTTACAAATAAAAAACCTTTACATAAACTGAAGCATAACAATTCTAGTATTTTTTTGATGCCGACTGATGAAACAGAGATAATAACCGTTATTAAATCACTTAACAATTCGAATTCCACAGGTTATGATGAAATAGCAACAAAGGTAATAAAGGAATGTGCAAAGGAGCTAGCTCCAGTCTTAGCCTACTTAGTAAATTTATCTTTTGAAGAAGGTAAGTTCCCATCAAACTTAAAAAAGTCAATAGTTACACCTTTATTCAAAGCAGGAGATAAAAGTGACGTTAACAACTATCGGCCAATTACACTGATTCCTATTATATCAAAAATTTTTGAAAAGATAATGCACAAACGATTAATATCTTTTTTATCTAAACATAATATCATTTTAAAGGAACAAAATGGTTTCCAAAAAGGAAAATCAACAACATTAGCATGTTTTTCGCTAATCAAAGAAATATCAGAATGCATGAACAAAAAAATTCCTGTAACATCTGTGTTTTTTGATATGAGCAAAGCTTTCGACCATGTTTGTCACGAAAAGCTCTTAGACAAATGCGATCAATATGGTATTCGAGGTCAAGCAAATGAGTGGCTTAAAAGTTACCTATCCAGCCGCACGCAATATGTTGAAATTACTAATTTAAATAATAAACAAGAAGTAATATCTTATCGATCAGAACTTAGACCTAATATCAAAGGTGTACCACAAGGAAGTGTACTAGGTCCACTTCTATTCATTATTTACATAAACGACTTACCGAGCATTACTACATACAACTGTACACTCTTTGCTGATGACATATCTATTGTAATTAAATGTAACAATGATTTGACATACAATTTAGAAATTAATAAAACAATAAATGACACAATTGAATGGCTTACCGAAAATAACTTGGCTGTAAATATTAATAAAACAATGTATATGCAGTATTATAACAAAAATGGGAAAGGGAAAGATATTAAGGTTCATTATCATAATGAGAATATTAAAGAAGCACAATTTGTCAATTTTCTAGGAATCACTTTAGATAACAACTTGTCCTTTAAGTCGCATGTTGAAAAAATTGGCAAAAAAATTAACCAACATGTATATCTCCTCAGGCGCCTATCAAAAACAGTAGGAGAGAAAACGGCGCTGATGGCATATCACGCATTTGTGGTTTCAGCCTTACGATATGGACTAGTCGTATGGGGCAACTCTGTTAGCATAGGTCGTTTATTTATTGGACAGAAGAAGTGTATCAGGGCAATCTGTGGAGCCGGCCCCCTTGATTCTTGTCGCCCTTTATTCAAAAAATTAAAAATTCTCTCGCTGCCATGCCTGTACATTTTTGAGATAAGCCTATTTGTTCAAAAACATATGTCTGATTTCTACCCAAAAAAAAGCCAACAGGTAAATTTCAATACAAGGTATCCTAACAGACTCATATTTCCCTCCTCTAGAACTGCATCTTTTAGCAAAAGTTGTTATAGCATGTCTGTTAAAATATATAACAAATTGCCTAATGAATTGAAAGATTTACCATTAAAAGTATTTAAAAGGAGACTGCATCAATGGTTAATGAATAAATGCTTTTATAGTTTAAAAGAATTTTTCAATACAAAATGTGTTACAAATTAGTTTTTTTTTTTTTGACATTGAACTTATTAATTTATTGACATCATACAGATAATTAAATTACATACTTTTTATATTTATTGTTCATTTTATATTGTAATTGCTTTGAATTTGATTTTGGGTACTATAAAATAAGCTAATGGTAGGTAATAAGAAATCTAATTTTATTTTCTATGTATGACTATTATGTGTACTTGAGTCTAATAAAAATTGCCAGAACTGTATAAAACTGTATAAAACTAAAGTATCAAAAATAATTATATTTTGCATGTCAATTGACGAAACATACTGGACATTGAATATTATGTTAACATCTATTACGTACAATGTTTCTTGCAAATAAATACATTTCATTTCATTTTCATTTCATTTCATTTCCTCAGCAGTCAGACACTTCCGATGGTTCTTACGCCCTATCAGACGCTTTAAAAATCTGCCGTAGATAGGTAGGTAGGCGAACTTTGATGAAACCATCGACTTTTACGGGATATAAAGTAGCCTGCGTGTTAATCCAGGCTATAATCTATGTTCGTTTCAAATTTCAGCGAAATCAGTTTATTAGTTGTGGCGTGAAGAAGCAATACGTGAATTTCAGTTTTTCAAAATCCTGCGGGAACCATGCATTTTTTATGATATAAATAGTAGTATATGAGTTAATCCAGGGTATCGCTGATCTACATTCCAAATTTCAGCCAAATCGGTTCATTAGTTGTGGCGTGAAGAAATAATAGCTGAATTTCAGGTTTTCAAAATATTTCTGGAACCATGAATTTTTACGGTATAAAAAGTTACCTATATGTTGATGCAAAGTATAGTCTATCTTCGTCCCAAATTTCAGCTAAATCAGACCATTAGTTGTGGCGTGAAGAAGTAATGCGTGAATTTCAGGTTTTTAAAATATTTCTGGAACCATGAATTTTTACGGTATAAAAAGTAACCTCTATATTGATGCAAAGTATAGTCTATCTTCGTTCCAAATTTCAGCTAAATCAGACCATTAGTTGTGGCATGAAGAAGTAATGCGTGAATTTCAGGTTTTTAAAATATTTCTGGAACCATCAATTTTTAAGGTATAAAAAGTAACCTATGAGTTGATGCAAAGTATAGTCAATCTTCGTTCCAAATTTCAGCTAAATCAGACCATTAGTTGTGGCGTGAAGAAGTAATGCGTGAATTTCAGGTTTTTAAAATATTTCTGGAACCATGAATTTTTACGGTATAAAAAGTAACCTATAAGTTGATAAAAAGTATAGTCTATCTTCGTTCCAAATTTCAGCTAAATCAGACCATTAGTTGTGGCGTGAAGAAGCACTACTTGAATTTCAGTTTTACAAAATCCTGCGAGAACCATGGATTTTTATGAGATAAGTAGTAGTATATGTGTTAATCCAGGGTATAGCCGATCTACATTCCAAATTTCAGCCAAATCGGTTCATTAGTTGTGGCGTGAAGAAATAATAGCTGAATTTCAGGTTTTCAAAATTCTGCAGGAACCATGGACTTATTGACGGAATTGAAAGAAGCTTATATATAAGGATATACCTTGGATACCTTGGATTAACACATATGCTACTATTTATCTCAAGTTACTAGGTAAGTTTAATTGAGGAAAAAATTGGGTGTTATCAGAACGACCAATTTATTCCTCAGTTAAACTTTTTTTTTTTAAATAAAAAAACATATTTATTCCATGTGGCTCTTATGATACATCGAGATTCCACCATACTTTTGCACTAAAAATCTGCCAAAATATCCCTTTCCCATCATTATCGGCCCCTAATATGGAGGCGAAGATGGAAGTGCAAACTTCGTGTTGGTATTTTCTAGCATATTGAAATTAATACTCTGGTTTCATGACTTTTAATGTGAAAACTTAAGTTTAGTTCATGCCCTGGGTGTAACTTTTCAAGTTAACATTATGTAATCTATATATATAAAAGAAAGTGGTGTTAGTTACACTATTTTTAACTCAAGAACGGATGAACCGATTTGGCTGAAAATTGGTGGAGAGGTAGCTTAGAACCAGGAGACAGACATAGGATACTTTTTATCCCGTTCGACCGCGTTTCCGTCAAGTCACTGGCAGCCGCCATCTTGAATCCGCCATTTTGAATTCTTTTTCAGCTCACTGCCAATTGGGTGATGTTTCGAGTATTTTTTGTTTGAGCAGCCCCCACCTATCTTAAATACCCTGGCCATGCTCCTCACCCATCTTCCAAACCCTCGATCAGCATTACTTTCCATATTTTTCTCCGAATCGTTTGTCAGAATGAGAATTCTTCCATAAAAACAAATTTTGAAAAGGAACCGTGTCATTCGTCTTGCATAGTTTCTGTGGATAAACAAATTCCTTCGGGTTCTGATTATCTTTTTCCAAGAATCCACTCTTCCATCTTTTATATTCTCCGAGATAGATACCGATTAAATTGGTATAGCCGCCATCTTGAATCCGCCATTTTAAATTTTTTTTCAGCTCACTTCTAATTGGATGAGGTTTCGAGTATTTTTCGTTTGAGCAGCGCCTACCTATCTTCTATACCCTGGCCGTGCTCCTCAGCCACCTTCCAAACCCTCGATCATCATATCCCATTCTTATCATTTGTCAGAATGAATATTCTTCTAAAAAACAAATTTTGAAAAGAAATCGTATCAAATTCTTGCATAGTTACCAGCTTCTAGTCTCTGCAATATTCGCCATATTATATTTTGTATGGAAAAATAAATTCCGCCATCTTGAAATTTTTTTCTGTTCATCGAGTAAACCTTTGGATTTTGATCATCTTTTTTCCAAAGAAGCACTCTTGCATCTTTTATACTCTCCGAGATAGACACCGACGAAATTGATAGGGCCGCCATCTTGAATCCGCCATTTTGAAGTTTTTTTTCAGCGCACTGTCAATTGGATGAGGTTTCGAATAAAATTTTGTTCGAGCACCCCTCTATACGAAACCATTGGTGAAAAAAAAATTTATTCATACAAAATTTTACAGGAGAGGTGGTCAATCAGTGAGTGAGTGAGTGAGTGAGTCAGTGAGTCCGTGAATCAGCACGAGCAGCTATATATATATTAATTTTTCGTGTAAAAATTTTCTCTAGATAACTACATTTGGGATAACGTAATGGTATCGTTGCGATTCGTACATTCTTAGATTTACGCAGTCTCTAGTCATTGCTTGTTAACCTCGCCCTGTTAACTTCGCTTTTGCTCACAATTCACAAAACGGTACGATATACCCAACTATTCAAAATCAAATTACAAGATTGGAAAAAATAGTAATATGTAATGTATGCATGTTTCGAGAGCGCAAGAACTCTTAAAGTGCAACATATAGGTACATGATGCAAGGGCTGTGCCGCGTGCAGTACACGCATAGGAAGCAAGGTCGAAGGTTGGCACCCGGCTCGGGGGCACCGTTAACCCTGACCTAGCGGGGTGAAGGATATTCCTACTACGCCTCCCGCCTCCACCGGGGGGCTACACTACACCCTGAGCATCACCGCTTCAACCTTCCCCGCTAATGTGATGGATGATCAAAATAGGCTCATTGTGTGCAGCGTAGGTCTACCTGAGTCTGTTACTAGCAACTTTGTAGTTTGTATCCGAATTCTGATGCGGACATTAAAAAGCAACTTAGGTAGGTACTGTTCTGTGACTTGACTGTTGAGCAAAGTAGCTCTTATACGTCTTGTATAAGCAATATTCCAGCAGTAAGCAGCAGGTAGTTTTATTACAATTAGCAATAGATAATAATGTAGGTATCGTAGGTATTTGTTTCATTTTAAAAAGTTATCAAGTCAACATTTTAGTTCTCATTTTTTTTTGTTAAATACAATAATTCTAAGATCATAATATTTTCATTGCTCCATCTTTAATAATTAATATTTTTTCTTCTCAAATGTTCATGCACGGACCAAGCAAGGACCAGGCATATGTTTATTATTTATTTAGTTTGTTCAACTTCAGCACATTAGGCCGACGACGCGCGATGACATAAACTAACGGAACCCTAAAATGGGTGGCAGAAAGCGGCTGTGCGAGGAAGGCTGAAGGCGGGGTGTGGTGGCGCTCATCAGGGAAGCCCAACCAACCCTATGTCCAACAGTGGACGTCCACACGCTGATGTGGAGATTTGCATTTATGAGATTGAGATAACTACCGCAGAGATAAATCCCGTATATACTAACAGTATAACAAATACCTCATTGTTAGTTTGATTATATATGCATCTATATATATAAAAGAAAGTGGTGTTAGTTACACTATTTATAACTCAAGAACGGATGAACCGATTTGGCTGAAAATTGGTGGAGAGGTAGCTTAGAACCAGGAGACGGACATAGGATACTTTTTATCCGGTTCGACCGCGTTTCCGTCAAGTCACTATAAAACGTGGTATAACAAAAACGCATCTGACATGGAATAACAAAACGCAAATGACAGTGGAATAACAAAACGTAAATGACAGCTAAACGTAATTTTGTCTTTGGTTGTAAAAAATTTGACAATTATAAAAAGTGTTATAATAAAGCATTACTGATATTATAAATGCGAAAGTGTGTGTTTGTTGGTTTGTCCTTCAATCACGTCGCAACAGAACAGCGGATTGATGCGATTTTTTGCATGGGTATAGTAATGGATGTAGTAGTGGTTCCTCAGACCGGGAGAGCTACTTTTTATCTCGGATAATGAAAGAGTTCCCGCGGGATTTTTAAAAATTAAATCCATGCGGACGAAGTCGCGGGCATCAGCTAGTAGGTATATAAAATCAAACTAATGCTTAATACATAAAGAGAATGTAAAAAAGCTCAACAATGAGATATGGCTCTTATTGTAAATAACACTTTAAAGATTTCTGTTTTCTATCAGTCAAGAAAAAAAAAACCGCAAAAGTAAACCTGTACAATCTAAGAGCCTCTAGGAAATATCCCATATCTACATTCCTACCGAGACAAAGGAGACATTCTCTCGTATGTACAGATGTACAGTGCGTACCTGGTACCTACCCTTAAATTGTTTACCGACTTCAGATTAATGTGAATGAAGATTATACTTTCGACTAAAAATTAAAAAAACAATCCTTCTCATCTAGATATTTAAGTGAACACGCCCAATCATTTGTTTCTTAATATACGCTATGGGGAATTTATCACAACTTATGTAATAGGTAGCTCAAGTTATTGGTCACGTTTGACATTCGAGTAATTTTCCTTTTCCCTCTAACCACCTATATAAATTTACTAGCTTCTGCCCGAGGCTTCGTCCGCGTGGAATAGTTTATTGGTCTAAGCGTGATGATATATAGCCTATAGCCTTCCTCTATAAATGAGCTATCTAACACTGAAAGAATTTTCCAAATCGGACCAGTAGTTCCTGAGATTAGCGCGTTCAAGCAAACAAACAAACTCTTCAGCTTTATATATTAAAGTATATATAGAGTATAGATTAACCTATAACCCTAACCTAACCTACGACTTTCAGTTAATTATTAATATTATATAATATTATTAATATATTAGGTATATTCATCTCAACGCATTGCCGGCCAACTATAACTGAGCACTGCCGAGTTTCTTGCTGGTTCTTCTCGGCAGGAACGGCATTCCGAACCAGTGGTAGACTCATTGACGATTCAAAAGTACTTGTAAAAGTTTATTTGAATAAAAAACATTTCTATTCTATTCTATTCATAGGTTTCCTCTCGAATGAGAAGAGATTTAGGGCCATAAGTAGTCTGCCTCCGCTGGTCAAATGCGAATTGACGACAATACTTCACACAGTGAAGACCATCGTTAGGTATATGAAAAAAATGAACTTAATATACAAGTTTGAGAATTTATTGCCAAATATTAACTACGTATGTAACTATATATTCTAAATAGTTATTTAAATTTTCTCCTCGACCTCCCCTGCGTAGTTTTAGGGTAAAAAATATGATATCACGTTCCTAGTGCAAACACACAAGCACGCCGGCACGCAACAATCCCCCTTGCCTTCAGGTGCATTCCGAAGGGAAAGTGTAATCGATCGGCCTAGCGTAGTCTGCACTTAGTAGATAGATACCACAGAGGGTGCCCGTCTTAACCATGACTTCCATCTTCATGGACATTTCAATATGCACACAGTTTTAACCTTTGACAGTAGCGCAAATACCAATCAAATGTGTTTCAGGATATTTTTGTGATGTGTTGCTATTAATTTGTCGCAATGGAGCTTTTGTTTGCAGAAGTTTATTTTGGAGTAAGTTATTTTTTGGTTGCTTTACATTGTTCCTTTCTAACTAGTTCAGATTGTTGTTTTCTGGCCGAAGGCCCAATCTCGTGTTATAAATCAGCGTCTTCTTATAATTATTTGATTTCTAGATGATGCCCGCTATTTCGTCCGCGTGGATTAATTTTTAATTCCCGCGGGAACTCTGTACTTTTCCGGATTATGTTGTTTGTTAATATGTTTTAATCGTGGGTGTGCGCTATCTCCATTCCAAATTTCAGCCAAATCAGTTCATTCGTTGTGGCGTTAAAGAGTAACAAACATCCATCCAGCCTCACAAACTTTCGCATTTATAATATTAGTGGGATAGTAGGAGTAGGACGTAGGATTATTTCAGTACCTAGCTTATTTCGGTATTTGGTAATTTGTATACTATTAATTTTTCGTTCTTTTCGGAATTAGTATAAATTCTTAGCTGCTTTGCGTAGACACATAGTTGTTAGTAGACAAATTCGCGTATTGATGTTTTATTACTTTACTTGTATGGTTTGTTGCGTTTTTGATAGATTTATCTTAACTATCCTAAGCGATTTATCATATTTCCCAGTGGTAGACTTATATATACCTCCTTTTTCTGAGTTTGTGCGTTTAAGCAATTAAATATCACTTGCATTAACAGTGAAGGAAAACATGGAAACCTGCATGTCTGAGAGTTTTCTATAATTTTCTGAAAGGTGTGTGAAGTCTGTTAATCTGCACTTGGCAAGCGTATGGCCTAAACCCTTCTTAGTCTGAGAAGAGATGATAATGAATAATGATGATCATAAATGACTTTCTTTTGGTTACGTTAATTTAGTATGTAGGTACGGAGTTATTATAGGAGTAAACTACAGAGTATAGGTACTTGAGAATTTAACTAAATGAAATGAAAAAAATGATATCGTGAATGTGGTTAGAATGTCAATATAAACCCTTACTTTTTATTGGA